>CM030362.1:109954875-110642435 GCA_017893485.1 Hemerocallis citrina
ACCCGGAGTTAATCGAGTTTAAGAAAAACAACAACAGTCTATGAAGAAACATACAGATACAAAGAGTACAACCTCTCTACCCTTACTATCCACCGTCAGTGGGTAGACATACAATCCCCAAAATGCACTGTGATTCTACTCCTCATCATCTCTGCTTTGCTGTTATTCCCCTTCGTTTATCTTCAGCCTCTTCCTGGTCTCCGCGGCACCTGCCCATTCATGGATTAGAAGGAAAATCTTATGCACTGATGTTGTAAAAGAGTATGATTTATTGAGAAAGATTAAAGCGTTTTGGTCTAGCCAAAGGTTCCACAAAGATGCAGTGGTAGCTAAATCCCAAGCCCTTCTATCTTCTATCCTAATATGATCGTCTCTTAGGACCCCCAAAATGTCAGCAGTTGAGATCGGAATTTGTGAACACCCGAATCCCCTACAAACTACCTCCCAGGTAAGTCTAGCTTTAGGACAAAGAAAAAGAATGTGTTTGGTATCCTCAATATCGATGGAGCATTGCCCACATGTTGCGTCGATTATCATGTTTCTCTTCCTCAGGTTAGCTTTCGAGAGAATCGCATCGTTATGAGCTAACCAACAGAAAACTTTCACTTTCAGGGGCACTTGTGCCTCCCAGATGATGCATTCTTCTTTGCCTCTGATTCCTCCATCATTTAGCCATTTATACATTGACGCCACCAAAAAGACTTTTGATTCTTCTCTGTCCCACCATCTTTGGTCTTCGGTGTTGCTCTCCTGTACTCCTTCTGCTTGGATTAACTTGTTCAATTCTTCGAACTCGTCGATACCCTCCTGGGAGAGGCCGTCCGTGACTATAAATGTGAGTTTTCCTTTCTTCCGTACGTCTACCACCGAGGACTCTAAATTGGTCGTTGATGCCGCTGCAATTGGGAATCTGTACTGCAGTGGCGTGCTCCCGCACCACTTGTCCTTCCAAAATCTGGTACTTTTACCGTTCCCCACCATGCTTGTGGTATTAGCAAAGAAAATCTCTCCCTGCTTCGTAATTCCTTTCCAGATCAACGACACCTTTGCAGACGCACTTCTCCCACCAAACCTATATTTTCTTCTCCTGCGGAAGAGATCGAAGGAGAAACACCACCAGCTCTTATGATTGTTAACCATTTTCCCCCACCACTTGCTTAGAAGCGCTCTATTCATGTCCTGGAGGTTGATAATGCCCAAACCCCAAATTCCTTCCTCTTACAGACCCTTCCCTACTTTACCAAGTGTACCCCCTTATTCCCCTCATTCGTTCCTTTCCATAAGAATCTTCTTCTAAGCTTGTCGATCTTTTGGATAACCCACTTTGGCAGTTCGTACATAAACATCAGATACGTCGGAATCGCGCTAAGAACCAAATTTAACAGGATAATCCTTCCGCCCAAAAAAAGGAACCGGCTCTTCCATCCTGCCAATTTCTTCGAGATTTTTTCAAACAGAAAGGTCCAGTCCTCCTTAAGAAGATTGCCTGGTCTAATTGGGGTCCCAAGGTAGATTAATGGAAAATCGCTCTTCCCGCATTGTAAAATATCCAATATGTCGCTGACGGGGGTTGATAGCCGATCGCTAATGGGGATGATGCTTGTTTTATTAAGATTCACCTTCAAGCCAGACCAACCTTGGAAGCAAATAAGAGCTGCCTTTATAGCCACTACTTCTTCCACTTTAGCCTTTCCAAAATGCAATGTGTCATCCGCATATTGTAAGATCGCCATCGGCTGCGCTATTCCTGTAATCTCCACCCCTTTGATAATGTCTTATTCCTGAGCCCTCCTAATCATTTCTGCCAGACCGTCCGCAACTAGTGCAAAAAGAAGTGAAGATAGGGGATCTTCTTGTCTTAGTCCTCTTTTGCAGCTGATCTCTCTACCTTGCCGACCGTTAACTTGAATGGAAGATTTTCCGTCTTGCACGCACTTTTTGATCCACATCCTCCATTTCGGCCCGAATCCTTTGAGATCCATCACTTCATCAATACATTCCCAGTGCACGGAATCATAAGCTTTCTGAAAGTCTAATTTAAGAAGGAATCCATCCGCTTTAGCTATGCTTCCCCTGAAAACAATTTCGTGGGCTAATGCTATGCTGTCCATAATGTCTCTTCCGCGAATGAATCCACTTTGCGATGGGGCAACCACATCATTCATATGCAGTGCCAATCTCTGAGCCAAAACTTTGGTAATTATTTTGAACGACCCATTAAGCAAACTGATTGGTCTGAGGTCTTCGACGGTGTTTACCTGACTTTTCTTGGGGACAAGGATAATTGTGGCGTAATTTATCCTTTCCAGCTTTGCAGTCCCGTCATAGAGCTCGTGGAAGATGTTCATTAGATCCTCCTTGATGATATGCCAATATGTCTTATAAAAAAGGATTGGTAGGCCGTCTGGACCTGGGACCTTGTCCTGACCGAGATTCTTGATCGCTTCGTAAACTTTTACTTCTGTGAATCTCGTTTCGATACCTTCGCTTTCGTCAATTCTGGATGTACTCCACATGTCCGACACACACTTACATCTTGCCGAAGATTTACGTCCTAGTAAGTCGTGAAATTCCTTGTCTAAGTGATCTCTGATCTGCCCTTCGCTCTAAGTCCACAAACCGTGCACTGATAGTCCAGTAATATGATTTTGTATTCTTCTTCCGCTTGCCACCTTATGAAAATATTTTGTGTTTGCGTCTCCTTCCATGAGCCATTGTACCCTTGATCTCTGTCTCCAGTATATCTCCTCCATGTTCCCTATCTGCTGGACCTCTATTCTTAAGCTCCCTAATTCATCTTTTTCTTGCTCCAGGAGATCTCTAATTTCTTGCCTATCGTCTCTCTTCTGATGTTGATCTCGGACATTTTATGTCTCGACCACCTTTTTAATCTCTTGCGAAGGCGCCTCGTCTTCTCCACCCAGATTCCCACTGCTGTTACCTCACTGGTGTTGGCGGCCCAAGACTCGGCGATCATTTGTCTAGTCTCCTCACATACGGTCCATGCTTTCTCAAATCTAAAGAAGAAAGGCTTTACTCTCCCTCCCTGCTTACAATTTATAACCAACAGAAGATGATCTGACGTAAAACGCATAGCAGGTTTGACCTTTTCCAATGGAAATGCCTCCTTCCAGTCATTGGAAACTAGAACTCTATCTAACTTTGCCATGATCGGATCTCGTTGCATGTTCATCCAAGTGAATTTTCTATCTTTCATTTCTAATTCCAGTAGCTCTAAATCATCAATTATTGCGTTCAACGAGTCCTGGTCGTTAGTGTTGTGACCCCTCCCTTGATGTTCTTCTTGGGATCTGGTGACGTTGAAGTCTCCTCCTACTATCCAAGGTCCGTCCCATTTGTCCCTGATGTCTCTTAGTTCCTTCCATAGCTCTTTGCGCAATCTAGAGTCGTAGGGTCCATACACACTGGTAACAGTCTGCAACTAGTCGTCACATCTTCTTCTGATTCTAATTGAGACTGAAAAAGCTCCTATGAAGTTGTCTACAATCTCGAATAGTCTTAAGTTTGCTCCAACTGCGATGCCTCCAGAAAAACCCACTGCTGGTTTACACCTCCAGTCAAAATCTATTAATCCTCTAACACTAGAGAAATCGTCCTTGGAAGGTGATTCAATTCTCGTTTCTTGAAACCCGCATATTATGGACTTAATTTTGGTAAGACTTACTCCTATCGCTTTTTTTTTTTTTTTTGACACATCCCCCTGACATTCCAAAAGATGTATACCATAAAAGAACTATATTGAACTCCTACCCTCACCCCCCAACTCCCACTTCTCTCGAGTCTAAGCGATTGCTACTGTTGACTCCTCTCTAATAAGAGCTACATTAATAAGTTGTTCATTCCTAGAGGAACCTATGGATAGACCGTAGAGACTACCAAAGTAAATAAGCGATTCATCATTCAATGAGTTAAGAACTGAATAATTATTAATATAGGTACCTTCCCCAGTCGTGTCTGGCTTCGACGCTTTTTGTCCCCCCTTTGGTAGCCCTTTGTTCCCGATATCTAGCCCTCCGCCACTGTCCATCTGTCTTTTCCCTTTCCTCTGATATTCTATAATTTTCTTGCTAATGGTACTTCCCACACTGCCATTAACTTCAATATCCTCGCACTCAGTTTTCGTAGCTGAGATCACATTGTCCTCGCGCACACCATCTAGAGCTCCAATGAGACCTTCTCCAACATCTGACCCTGAGGAGTGATGAACTGACTCGATCTGAATAATTTTGGAGTGATCCTGCATGCCGTTACTTGTCTGCTTGCTCTTTGAGATCCCTCCGCTGATAAAATTAGCTTGATCCTTAAAATCCCCCAGGCCCATGGGCTTGGGCCCACCACCCAACAGCCCCTTGTTTTGAATTAACGCATCTAAAGCTGTTTTGACTGACGCTTCAACTTCGGACTGAGAGAAACACATACATTCCTCCATAGGCAGACCCATCTCCTTGCTTACCTCGAGCCCATCGTTAGCACAGCTTTTCAGTATACCTATTTTAACAGGGCTTCTCATACCTTCAATCCCATCGCCGCGCGTTGTCTCATCCTCTTTGAAGTCTGAGCTTCCCACATGCTTCTACAGTTGAGTCCCTTGCTGTCTGGCTTTGCACGATGGGTACTTCACTTTACAGTTGTAGTTGTACTGCTCAATAGAGTGAAGCTTGATTGATAGAGTCGAAATTTGAAGTTGGCGCTCCATATTGGACTTTGCTGTGATGTGACCTTGATCATTTTTTCTTGCGTCTGATGGAACAGTGTCGTCTTCAACCTCGCGCTTTCCTTCACCTCCAACAGAGTTCACCTTTTCCGCCATTTCTAGCCCACGAAAGGAGACATTTTTTTGCACCTTTACGATTACTTTAACATCGTAGATAACATTTTCGAAATCAGCGATGATCTTTGAAGGAATGTCATTTTTGTTTGCTACTCCGATACGAATTCTCGTGAATTTTCGTGCAGAGTGGGTGAGCGTTTGCCTATCAATCTTTATGAGCATACCAAAACTACGAACAATGTTTTGAAACGCTGAACGAACCCAACATTGGAACGGCAGATTATACAATCTAATCCAAACTGGAGGGAAGTTAGCTTCCTTTAGCAACCGAAACTCACGCGACCATCCAAAGGAATCCTTCCCTTCCAATCCTTTCACTCTGATAGTCTCCTTTGCGAGTTCAGCATCGCTGCAATGCGCATAGAACATGTTAACAGCGATCTCTTGAATGACCCATGTCGGAGTCAGAGAAGTAACAAGAGCTGCGGTTAACAAATCGGAGATGTCTGCCGCAGTTGGGTTTCCGGTTTGTGCCTTGATAAAGATTCTGCCATTAAAACACCTTTCGAAATCTGCCATTAAAGGCATAGGAGTGATCGAGGTGTGGATGACTTGCCTCTCACCTGCCGCACTCTCTTGGGTTTTGCTCCCCTCCGACGTAGGAGCTGCAACTGTCTTCGAACCTTTCGAGTTGGAGGCGAAAGCTATGGTACAGTTGGGACAGGAAGTCGAGATATGGCCTGAGCCCCTACACACGTAACAGAACCAATCGGTGATGCACTTGCTAATTGAGTGACCCGGTCTGGCACAATTGTGACAGTTTTAATGACAGTCTATCTTCGAGTGCTCCGATGAGGTGTTATTGTTGTTGAACTTCCTACTTTTCCTCGGCTTAACCAACACCCACTCACCTTCTTCATCTTCTTTAGTAGGCTTGGTCTCTTTATTGGGTGACGGAGATCGACGTTGAACTCTATGTTCATCGCCGTCTTTAGGATTTCCTCTAGTAACCCGGCGTACGTTAGCCTCTTTCTGTTGAACGCTCTTTCAGGTGGATGCGGTTTAGCATAAGAGTGTTTGTTTCTGGTCTCCGAGAGACGACGTTCGTCTTCCCCTCGATGCTTGTTCTCTGTTCTTCCTCTTGCGTCTTCACCCCGTCCTCTGTGGGCGGTTGGTGAAGCTTCTCTGGCATGCTCGCGCTCTCTATACTTCTGTCTGGTCAGCTCCCCTTGGCGCTTGCTTGGACAGGCAAGATCAGCTTCCTCACGTCCACGCTTCATCATTGGCGTAGCAGAGTCACGTCTGGAGCTTTGGTGAGGACGAGAAGTAGGGAGGAGATGGGAAGTAGGGTGGTGTGGAGCTCTCATTCTTTCTTCCTTTTCTTCTTTTTTTTCTTCATGGTTAAACTATTAATTTTTATTACTTGATTATTTATTAATATTCATCTATCAAATTATTTTGATATATTGTTCTTGGCGAACCCTAAATTATTTTCGGGCCAACTTATATTGTTTTCATTGTACTATTTATTTATCTAAGTGGATTTCAATTTTTGATTCATGAGCTATTCTTTTTGTCTTGTTGGACTACCTATTTTTTTGTGAATTTTATTTTATTGGATTATGAACCCTATTGCTTTCAAACCCATCTCTTGTTGAACCCTAAAATCCAATTTTATTTGTTCTTGACCCAATACCGCTATTATTGGATCCTAAACCACTAATTCAACACCCTAAAAATTGAAACCCTAGAGCCGCTTATTCTCTCTCCTCTATGTTTTCTCCCTCCCCGCCCAAATTTCTCCCGCTCAAACCCACCTCCTCCTTCCCCGGCCAACTCCGGCCACCCCCCCCCCTCGTCGCCACTCGCCGTCGATGCCCAGACACCCAATCCCGAAACCCCCTGTCCTCTGTCCTCTGCCTTCTTCCCGATCAACGTAGCCAAATCCGCGACCCCCTAATCTCCTCCCTCGACATCAGCCGCCAACCCATCAACGCCCTAAGCGCCGCCCTTACGCGCCTCCGATCGACCCCAAGCCCCACTGTCGTGCTCTCTCTCTCTCTCTCGTTACTGTTGCTACCGCCATTTACTGTTTCTTTGTGTCGTTTTGTTTGGGTTCTCTTTTGCACGTATATTACACGTGCTATTTTGGTGGATTTTTGTGTTCGTGGGTTCGTTGCTCCGGGATCCTTATCCCGTTATTCTTGGTATTCAATTTCTTCATCTAACAGGCAAGTCACTGTCCTCTTGAATTGTTAATTGTATAAAATTCAAGTTTTGTTGAAATTCTTGCAAGTAGATCCCTTTGTTATCGTATTATACATTGTTCATCTCCTTCGTTGGGTCTATTGAGGGTTTACACGAGCTAACCCTAATATTCTTAACATTGTGCCACTTTTGACTCCAAATATTGAATCTTTCATGCATTCATGTAGAATTGATAATAGGTTACACATATAGTCACGACACAATGAATTTATAGTAGAGAGAATTGCTAGGTTGTATATTGTATGATCGATTGATGGTTGATTGATGATAAATTGATGTATGTATGTGTTCTTAATCTTATTTACCATTTTTTTATACCCTTCATGTTGATTGAGAAGTTTATCGACCAGTAGAATTGATACCCATCATGTTTAATTAATTTGTTTCGTGAAAAATACCCGAAACCCTGTATGTTGCTTGCTGGCTGTATGTTGACTGCTATTTTTGACCCAGTAAACGATCTTAAAATGAATTAGTTTTTGAATATGAAGTGTAGCCTTATCTTTCTAGTTTGCAGAACATCTTGAATTTCTGAATTCCAAGTTGTGTAGTAAAAGTTATGCCTGTTTTACTACACCTGTGTTTTTAATTCCAGATTCTCATATTCTTGTACATTACATGTTCAAACAGTAAAAAGACTGATCAAATGATAAAATTTTGTATTGATAATTTCCAGATTGTTAGTAATCATGTTTAGGAGTCTAGAAAATATTTTTAATGAATTTGATATTGAGTATTTACTAATTCTAAAACTTTAACAACATGATGTCGAATTTCTGCCTGAACATGAAATCTGTAAAGAATTGTGTGTTTGACCTAGCAACTGTTGTTGGATTTTGAACTTTAAACATGCGTTGGAACCGTGTGGAATTCTAGTTTCTAGAATTTCTGACGGTTTTAGTTTTTGAGTTCTGAAACAGCAGAAAATTGTATTTTTGTACAGACTACTCTTACTGTCCAGAATTTTATATTCCAGATTTTAATAGATTTATTATTCCTATATCGTAGTATTGCATGAATTAAAGTGTGTATGTTGCATTGCAAGATCCTAGTATCCTATTGTCACCATTCTAATTGTCCAGTCCAAGTTATCATCCTATTATTGTTACTATCGTTCACCTAATGGCTCTAGATTGCATATTGTATTGTTGCATTGATGAAATAATTAATAAGCTGAGGTTTAAGGGTTGACTCCAGTAGTGGACAATATAAGGACTGTACTCGAATAAGGGGCTCGTTGTTCCCTATATCGTTATCTTGTGATCTTGTGATCTTGTGTTCTTGTGATCTTCTGATCTTGTGATCTTGTAGCATCTTATGGATAAATTATCTTTATGGATGGAACATTGTTATCGTGATGAGTACATCAACTATATAATCTACCACTAAGTCTAAACGTAACTTTTTTGTATGTAGCAACTAGCATTGGTATCGGGTCGGGTCGGGTCGGATCGGGTCCTTCACTACCCGGACCCGGACCCGTGAGGATCGAGTCCGGCTCCAGGTTTGGGTCCTATTAAAATATTCCTACCCGTTTGGGTAGGAGCGGGAGTGTGAGCGGCGAGCGGAGCCGGCGAGTGGATGATTTAGAATAGATGAGAGAAGAAAAAGGCATGTGTTTTAAGTTTGGAAGAGGAAGATTTAGAATTGAAGAGGAAGGAGAGGAGGGATGAGGATAGAATATTTATTTTTATGTTGATTTTTGAGTTTTTTTTAACTGTTCCGGGTTCGGGTGCGGGTCGGGTCTCTTTTGAGCGGACCCGGACCCGGACCTGAAAGTACAATGGGTCCCATTTTAGGACCCGAACTGGGATAAGTCGGGTCGATTCCGGTCCAATGCCGGGTCTGGGTCGGGTCTGGGTCGGATTCGGGTTTCGGGTATTTATACCAATGCTAGTAGCAACCATATGGTAAATAAATGGGACGCATGAAGTGCTACATTAGTTAGGATTAAAATGATTAATAGACTTAAGGATTGACTCCACATCAACATTGCATATTGTACATCATTGTGCCTATAGATATCGAATATTTGCCAAGTATTATTGTAACCCCTGTTTTTTATTTTGTGTATTTTTTTGGAGTGTACTTTTCATTTTGGTGTATTTTCTCTCTTGTATTTTTCTGAACCGTATATTGGAGTTGTTTTCAATATATATTTGTTTTATTTCATTTTGAGCTCTTTGTGTGTGATTGGTCGTCTCTTTTGTTTCGTTCTTCATTATTTTGTTCTTTCTCCATTTGGTCTCATTCTCTTATTTTATTTTATTGTTGGGTGTGTGTGGTGGTGGTGATTTGGTTGTCCTATTTTTTTCCCAAACCTATTGTTGATCCCTAATGAGAATACCAAAGCCAAATTAAAATCCCCACACCCATTTAAACAAATCCTATTACTACTCCTAATTACCCACAACCCAAATACCCATTAACCCAACTTGTATTTCTAAACCCTAATCCCCATATATATATATACATCTAAACCCCTCTCCACTAAACCCTAATTCCCCTACTCCAAAATCCCGGCCTCCCTCTCCCTCTCCCTCTCCTTGCTTGCATCCCGACCACCCCCTCTCCCCGACCTGTGTGCAAACCCGACAGCCCAACACACCAAACCCAAGCCCATCCCTCTTGCACATCCCGACCACCTCACCCCACTACAAACTTCCTCGTCTCTCTTTCTCGTGGTGTTCTTTTGTGGCCACAAGCCACTAATATTCTCTCGCTTTTGGAGTTTTTGTTCGTGTGGAGACTTTTGCTCAAGTTGCTTGGATTCGTTGATTCGTGGATTTTCGTTCGTGGGTTTTTCTCCTACTCTTGGTTTTCGTTGTTCTTCATCTTCGGTTAAGGCAAGTAACTTGTACTCCAATTCATTTGTTTGATACAAGTTAAAAATACCACCTATAGTGTAGTTGGGTCTAGAGACGACTCTTGTTTGTGTTTTGCTTGATGGGTTTTGTTTCTATTGTGAAAACTTGATCATAGTTGCCTCACGAAAAAATCTTGGCATAAATAAACTTAGGTTTTACCCGTTCTTGATATTCGATCATGTATGTGAGATTTTTGTGAGAATTCGTGATTTGGTTGAGACCCATGTGAAATACTTGGTGTGGACATGCTAGATACCCTAATTCATGATGTTTAGACACTTGGTAGACTCGATTTCATGTTTGGGTGTGTTTGGATCAATTTTCTTGAATCTATGTTGATTTTGTTTTTAAGGGAAAAAATCTGTATTTTGTTGCTGTTCTGTTTTGTTTGCTATTTTGGACAGTGTTAAAGTCGGTATCTTAATTTCGGTATAAAACATGAGTTTTAGATAAGTTCGTATATTTTCAAACCCCTCCGATCTTGCTTGATTTTGATTTCCTATGAGTGAGTTATGACTGTTTTACTACAGAGGTATCGATCTTTTCCAGATTCTATTTTTCGGTAATTTTGATGACAAATCATTTTAAAGAACTATGCTACATATATTATTTTGATCGAAAACTTTGGTCGGTGTTTCTTTATCTAGTTTGGTATTACCCAGAATTTTGGTGAATTTTATTGATGAGTTTTATGTATTGTTTCGTGCTCATTTATGAAATCTATACTTGCTGTATTTTGCTCGCTGTTCTGTAAAGAACCCTATTTTCACTATGATTCCTTTTACTGTATGAAAAAATATTTGTGAAATGTGAAAGTTAGTATATTTTATCTATTTTCATATCCCTTTGGCGGAATTGGATTTCGTTTCACTTGTTGCGAGATATCAAAGCTTTCGTACAGCAGTATTGGGAATTCCAGATTTTCCAAACTATGGTTTGTTGATGCTTTCTTATTTTTGATGATTGTCCTAATTTCACTGGAAAATTATAAAATTTTATATTTAGATACTAGACATATAGGGGAATACCCCAGATTTTTTGTGGATTTATTTAATGTGTTTTCATGCTGTTTTCCTGTTCTTGAATTCGTTTTCATGATTTCTGGCTGAACCTATTTTCTGTATTCAAACCAGTTTTGAGATATGTTTTTTTGAATTAATATAAGACTTATTTAAACTTGCTGGATTCGTGTGGAAGTCTATTTTCCAGATCCTTCGACGGATCCAGATTTGGATGTTTGTAATACTGGGAATCTCTGTTTTACTACAGTATGGTCTTGCTGTCCTGAACTTGAGATTTGTCTATTTTATTGTTTTATGAGATATCTTGCACTCGTACATATTTATCTTGCAACTTGCACTTGTCACATGATCATGCCATGTTATTCTTGATATTGTTTTGCATCCACATGCTTGTTTGACTTAATAATAAACTAGATTTGCCCGTGAGCACGTGCCTACGGCACGTCTTCGGAACGATACAAAACACGAAAAGCCATGTAAACAGTAAAACAATAATTATGTAGCTCAAGTTTGAATAGTATGACAATAATTAGTTATAAATAAAAGTCTATGTTTCCATTAGTATATGTTGAAAAATAATTATAAATGGGGGTATAAAATCTAACTTCTTAGAACTTTAAGTGTGGAAAATAATGAAATTTAATTGTTGAAGAGATATTTGCTATTAAAAATTCTGAAAATTTACAAAACCGAAATCTTAAAATCTAAAATTCTAAGTAAATAAAGAAAGAATGGGATAGAGAGATGGAGAGAGAAAGAGACAGAGAGAAATATGAAAAAGTAAATAGAGAAGAGATAGATAGTAATAAAGTAATGAGTTTTTTAGGGGGAAAATTTTGGTTTTTGGGTTTGAAAATTTGGAGGGAAAATGTGTTTTGTGAGGTTTGATATGGGCCTTTGATTTTGGGGGGACTGATTGTGAGCCACTTGATAGCTTTCTTTGTAATTTATTATATATATAACCAAGCCGGGATTAAGGAAAAGATCTAGTGGTGGATAGTGCAGAAACGTGTACTCGGAAGAACCTAGTGGTTATTGGAGCTTGTTTACATGTGGAGCTTGACATGATATACATGACACATACACACATGACACTGGAGCTTATTTGGGTTTTGGAGCTTGTTTACATGATACAGGATTACATGATACTTGGAGCTTGTCCCTGAGTACACTACCCAATATGGTCCCCTACAAAATCTAAAGCGAAACTGTTTGTTGTAGCAACCATGTAGTAAAAACTAGGATGCATGAAGTGATACCTAGATAGTAATAACTATAAGACTTGATACATGACACTTGAACATGATACATGCCCACTTGATACTTGAACACGCTACTTGCCCACTTGACACTTGACTACATAATACACGAGATTTGATACTTGATACATGCTACATGATTACAGGATTCTTGATACTGGTTACATGATGCATGACACTTGTTTACTTGACACTCGACACATGTTATTATACTTGCTCATTTTGCCATGCTATGATTTATATCCTGTTATCATGATTATACCATGCTAGGTTTGTTACTTAGATTTTTCTATCCCATGTACTTGTATCCTACATTATAGTGGCCCGTAACTTTCAATTGACGAGTACTTGTTTTTCATTTTCCTTCTCCTGCAAATTTACTAATTGTAGATCAAAATGGTTGGCTGCCAGATGGTATTGGCGAGATGATGTATTAGTGCTGGATTTTCTGCTTTATGATTTTTATTATTTTTGTTGCTTGAACTTGAATGAGATATACTTGATTACTTGGATATTTATCTTGTATTTGGGCGATGTGACCCAGGATATTTGACGTGTTCAGAATTTGATTATTTGAGATTATTATATTTGGTTTCAAGTAACTTTTGTTGGTATATTGTTTTAATTATGCATGCCTGGTTGTATCTTTTGCTTCCGACTCTGATTATCTTGTGAAATATTGTAAAGATTCCTGAACAACTTATGGATGATGAAAATCATTCGCTGGGCTTTTATCTCATATCCGTATTCCGTATTCTTTTTGCGAAGGGTGCGTGACAATTATTGTTATTGGTCATTGAATATTGTTATCAATATTGAACCATTTTTACGCCATTGCATCGATTATCATGATATTGATTATTGTTATTATCCCATGTTATTGATTCTTATTGATCCATTGAATTCATTATTATATCATTACTCAATTGTTCTTTGCTTTCTCTACTTGCTATCCATGACTTGCTCTAAGGATGATTTTTCTTCTCTTTTTAGATGAAGTGTTTACATGTGTTGATGGAGAATTGTCCGATGGATTGGGAGAACAACATTGGTGAAGGAATTGATTACATCGCCGCTTAATAAATAATTATTTTCATCATGAAGACTTAATTATTGAACTATTGTTATTTCATTGTATTGTGGGCTTTTGACCCGGATTTTATTATTTGTTTCCAGATGTTGGATTATTATTGTCTTTGGATATTTCATATTGTTTATTCCAAGTATTATTATTCATGAGATTATTATTATTGCATGCGCAATTGTTCTGTATTGATTATATTGTTGAGTTGACGTTAGTCATTCGCTGGGCCAATGTCATGTACTTGTATTCCGTATTTTTGGGAAGCGGGACATGACAATAGTCGAATTCTATATAATTTGGTATAGTCATTTTTGGGTTTTCTCTACCATGTTTGTATCTTATAATTTCGCTGAATAACGGTCATATTTTAAAATTATCTGTATTTCTATTTTTTACTTCATGATTACTAGTGAAAGCATAAACATTTTTTATTTGTATACTCATAACTTTGATTTTCTCTATCATTTCTATTCGTGATAATTTGTGGTACATGACTAGACTTTTGTCCTTATTTTCTTCGTCCATGCTTATAGACTAATTAGGTTTTACTGTAAATTTTATCTTTTGATACATTAAGTTTCCTTATACTATTCCTATTAAGGCATCTTGTGTACTTGATATTATTCTATCATCCATTTGGTATATTTCCAGGGGAGTATTTATTCCTTCCTTAAAATTAGCTTTTATTATTATTTGCACAGCTCCTAAATGTATGTGTCTTAATGTTTTTCGGGTTTTCTCACTTATTTTTGTCATCTCTTGACTTATTATTCTTTCGGTTATTAATGGGATTATGGTTTTTCCTTGTGCTTGTTCAATTTCTATAGGTTGTTCATTATTCCTAGCTATTATGATGGTACTTTTCTTCCTTTCGAATATTGGTAGTTTAAATATCTCTTTTGGGTTTATACCTAATTTGGTTGCTCTTATTTTATCGTATTTTTGTATGTCAAAGCACATTCTTTCCCTTACTTCTTCATTGTTTTCTTCTCTTTCTAATTGTTCTCCTATTTCAGTTATTTCTTGCATCATGTTTATTTTACATTCTTCTATTTCACCGTCACTACTTCCACTATCTTCTTCCAATACCATTATTTATTTATCTTCACTTATTTCTGACCAGTCTTCTTTATATCTATGAGTTCATAATTTATCTTATTCATTTTTCCAATTTCTTCTACGTGTTTTACATTTTCTTTTTTCATTCTTTTAGGGCAATTTGGTGATATGTGTCCTACTTCTCCACATATATAACAATTACATTTCTTTGGGCTTTTTTGTATATTGTCTATTTTTATTTATTCTTCTAAAGTATCTTTTATAGGGTTTTTTATATCTCTTAAAAATTTTTCTATATTTTGGTTTATATTTTTGGAATTTGTGTTTACTCTTCTTTGTATAATTATAGTTATTATTACATCCCCAAGATTCGGTCTTGCATCTTCACAACAAATTCTTTGTTTATATGTTCTGTAATATTTCATTGTTGCTATAGCATCTTGGCACAATTTATCCCTATAATCTTTTATAAATTGTGTTTTATACCCTAAAGTATCTACTTCTAGTTTTACTTTCTCACCTATGTATGCACTATATATGTTTATACTCCATGGACCAGGTAGTTTTAGAAAGAACGGGTCCAAGATTGGACTTCGTTCTTCTTTTGTATAATAACAATCTTGAAAATATTTTCGGAATTCACAAGCATAGCTGTCAAAATAACACTTGTCGCATATTTCTAAATTGCTTAGTCTCCATCTTGCTTGATTCTTTTTGTATATAATGTGTTTTTCTCCTTCATCGTAGACATTGAATTCTGTTCTTATTATTATTTCGTAATTTGTAATTATTTCTTTCAGACCTAAGTTTCGTTGTGCTGAGGCTTCTTCTGTTCCTTTGTCATCAATTGGTCTTGATTTTATTATAGTATTTCTTTGTTCTTCCTTTAGTTCATTCCACCATTTTGCTACTACTCCTATAAAGGTTGCTTCTATAAATGTCACACCCCGCTTTCCAAAAATACGGAATATGAGCACGTAACATTGGACCAGCGACTGGTTTTCATCATCCATAAGTTGTTCAGGAATCTTTACAACATATCACAGGAATAATCAGAGTCGGAAGCAAAAGATATAACTAGACATGCATATTTGAAACAAGATACCAACAGAAATTTACTTGAAACCAAAAATATATAAATCTCAAATAAATTAGAATCTGGAAAAGTTAAATATCTTGGGTCACATCGCTCAAATACAAATAAATATCCAAGTCATCAAGTATATTTTATTCAAGTTCAAGCAACAAAGAATAATAATAATAAAGCAGAAAATCCAGCACTAATACATCATCTCGCCAATACCATCTGGCAGTCGACCATCCTGATCTGCAATTAGTAAATTTGCATGAGAAGGAAAAAGAAAACAAGTACCCGTCAATTGCAAGTTACGGGCCACTTATAATGTAGGATACAAGTACAGGGGATAGGAAATTCTAAGTAACAAGCATAGCATGGTATAAGTGTGTCAACAGAAATATAATATGGAACATGAATCAGGAAAATAGAAACAAATAGCATGGTATACTCACAAGTACACGTAACATGTATCAAGTGTCAAGTAAACAGGTAAACATATAACAGGTATCAGGTAATAGGTATATAGGTAAACAGATAATCATATAACAGGATAATCAAGTATCAAGTACAGAAAATCAGATTATGTCATGTCAAGTCTTGTTATATTACTATCTAGGTAGCACTTCATGCATCCCAGCTTTTACTACATAGTTGCTATAACAAACAGTTTTGCTTCAGATTTCATAGTGGAGTCCATAGGGCAGTGTACTTAGGGTTCAGGAAAACAGGAATAACAGGAACATGTAGAACCTACTGGTTCTCTTCCGAATACAACTTCCTATAGGGAAGTAAGCAGTCAGGTACAGGAAACAGGCATAACCTAGTGGTTATCTTCCGAGTACATCTTCCTATAAGGAAGCATGCAGTCAGGTATAGGTAACAGGATCGTGAATCATGTATTCATGAACACGTAACAGACAGGCAGGACACAGGTCCTGATCTCAGTACACCTTTCTATATTTTCCACTACTAGATCTTTCCCTTAGCCCTGACTTGGTCATTTATTATTATAATCAGGAATGCATGTATGTATTGCAAAACAAATCAAGAATAACAGGGTATAAATATGTATCAGGTTCAGGGTGCAAGATAAACAAGTACAAATGATATACAGTTCATAAAGGAATAGAATCATGCAAATATTAATTCAGGACAGCAAGACACTACTGTACTAAAACAGTGATTCCCGCTACTACAAACATCAAAATCTGGATCCGTCGAAGAATATGGAAAATAGACTTCCACACAAATCCAGCGAATATAAATAAGTCATATAGTAATTCACAGCATCACAACTCAAAACTGAATCTAAACCAGGAAATACATTCAACCAGAAATCAGTAAATTATATTCAAGTACAGGAAAAAAGCAAGAAATCATCATAATAAATTCAAGGAAAACCCTGGGGTATTCCCCTATATTTCTAGAATCTAAATATAAAGTTTCATAATATTCCAGCAGAATTAGTTTAGTCATCAAAAGTAAGAACGCATCAAGAAACGGTACTTTGGCAAATCTGGAATTTCCAACACTGCTGTACGAAAACTAAAGTATCTCGCAAACTGTGAAACGAAATCCAAATCCACCAAAGGGAGATGAAAATAGATATAATAAAATAACTTTCATATTTCACAAACATTTTCCATTCAGTATAAGGAATCAAGGTGAAAACACAATTCTTTACAGAACATCGAGCAAAATACAGCAAGTATAGTTTTCATAAACGAGCATGAAACAACACATAAAACCCATCAATAAAATTCACCAAAATTCTGGGTAATCCCTAGATATGTATAGAAAGACTGACCAAAGTTTTAGATCAAAATAATATATGTATCATAGTTATTAAAATAATTTAGTCATCAAGAACACCAAGAAACGAAATTTGAAAAAGATCGACACCTCTGTAGTAAACCAGTCATATTTCAAACATACGAAAACGAAATCAAGCAAAGTCAGAGGGGTTTGAAAATAGACGAAGTTCTCTAAAACTCATGTTTTATACAAAAATTAAGTTACTGACTTTAAGACAGTTCAAAACAGCAAACAAAACAGATCAGCGACAAAATACAGATTTTTTCTTTTAATAACAACTCAACATATATCATACAAAACTTGTTCAAAGCACAACCATACATGAAATCGAGTCTACCAAGTGTCCAAACATCATGAATTATGGTTATTGACATATCTAAATCAAGCCTATCACATGGTTCTCAACAATTATCCAAATTCTCACAAGAAGTCTCACATGCATGATCAAATCAAGAACGGGTAAAACCTAAGTTAACTCATGTCAAGATTGTGTCGTGAGACAACTATGGTCAAGTTTTCACAATAGAGACAAAACTCATCAAAGATAACACAACCAAGAGTCGTCTCTAGACCCAACTACACTATAGGTGGTATTTTTGACTTGTATCAAACAAATGAATTGGAGTACCAGTTACTTGCCTTAATCGGAGATGAAGAACGATGAAAATCAAGAATAACGGGACGGATTCCCGGACAACGAACCAAAATCCACGATCAAGATATCCACGATTCAAGAGCAACGAACCCACGAACACACGGCATGCTTCTCAAAGCAAAAGAAAAGAGAACCCACAAAAGAGAGAAGTGAACTTTGCAACGACTCGAGGCTTGGAAGTTGGTCGGCAAGGAGGGAGAGAAGATCGGAGAAGGGTAATATGGTGTGGTGGTCGGATGGAAGTGGGGATCGAGAAGGGGGTGGGCTCGGGTTGGAGATGTAGCCGGGAGAGGGTGTCGGCCTGGGGGTGTGCTGGCCGGGATGGGGGGTCTCGGTGTGAAGCCGCCAAGGGGGGAGAGAGGGGTCGGGGTGCTAGGGTTTAGGTATTAGGGTTAGGGTTTGTGAGAGGGGTTTATATATATAGGATTAGGGTTAAGGAGTTGGGTTAATGGGTTGTGGGTAGATTAGGAGTAGTAATAGGATTGTTTAATGGGTATTGATATTGATTAATTGAATAGAATTCAAAATAGAATTGGATTTAATTTAGCTTTAGTAAATCTATTACGGATCAAACAATAGGGTTGGGAAATAGGTTGAGCAACCAACACCACCATAAGCACCCAAGAGCACAAAATAAAGAACACAAGAATCAAATTAAAGAAAGAACAATAATAGACGAAGAACGGAACAAAAAACGAACAAAAACCAACACAAGGAGCTCAAAATGAAATAAATGAATATATATTGAAAACAAACTCCAATATACAGTTCAGAAAATGCAAGAGAAATACAAAGAGAGAAAATACACCAAAATGAAAAACACACTCAAAAATACATAAAACGAAAAACAGGGGTTACAATCCTACCCACCTAACAAGAAGAATTTCGTCCTCGAAATTTAAAAAGAAGATACATAGGGTAACCCCAAAACAACCAAAAGAACAAAACAAAACTACCCAAACAAATGAAGAAACTTCTGCTGAATCTCCTCCTCCAGCTCCCAAGTCGACTCACCAGGTGGGTAAGGATTCCAAGCAATACGAACCAACTTGATGACCTTGTTCTTAAGCATTTTCTCCTGCCGATCCACAATAGCAACTGGCGGAATCTCACAAGTCAGATCCGGCCGAACGGTCAACTCAGAATAGTCGATCACGTGGCTCTTATTTCGGATATATCTCCTGAGTTGTGAGACATGAAAAACATCGTGCACTCCTGATAAAGCTGGTGGTAAAGCAAGACGATAGGCTACCTTGCCTACTCGCTCCAAAATCTCAAATGGTCCAATAAACCTCGGGCTAAGCTTGCCCCCAGCACCGAACTGAATGACACTGTGCCACGATGATACTTTAAGGAAAAAATGGTCACCAACAACAAACTCCAAAGCCCTATGATAGACATCAGCTCATCGCTTCTGCCGATCCTGAGCTGCCTGCAAATGCTTCCTGATCTGAACCACAACATCCACTGTCTTGGTGATCAACTCCGGACCCAACAACTTTCTCTCACCAATGTCATCCCAGCACACTGGCAATCTGCATTTTCGCCCATAGAGTGCCTCGAACGGAGCAGCTTTAATACTGGCTTGAAAGTTGTTTTTATACGAGAACTCTATGAGATGCAAATGATCCTCCCAAGATCCACCAAACTGAAGCATACATGACCTAACATGTCCTCAAGAATCTGAATAGTCTGCTATGACTGTCCATCAGTCTGAAGATGAAAAGCTATATTGTACTTTAATTTGCACACCAAACTGTTCTGAAGACTCTCCCAGAACTGGGATCTGAATCTCGTATCCCTGTCGGATATAATACTCACTGGAACCCCATGAAGTCTAACAATCTCTTGCATATACCTCTTAGCAAGGCTCTCAGTAGACTGACCGACACGAAAGGGAATAAAGTGAGCACTCTTCGTCAAACGGTCGATAATCACCCAAATAGCATTATGACCCTTAGGACTCCTCGGCAAAGCGGTCACAAAATCCATAGTGATATGTTCCCACTTCCACTATGGAATAGGAAGCGGTTGAAGAAGTCTAGTGGTCCTCTAATGCTCTGCCTTAACCTGCTGGCAGACCAAACACTGAGAAACAAACCGAGCCACAGCCCTCTTCATACCATGCCACCAGAAATAATGCTTCAAATCCCGATACATATTAGTACCGCCGGGATGGATAGAATATGAAGACTGATGAGCTTCTTCAAGCAACCTCTGACGAACTTCACCCTTAGGGACACACAACCGGGACCCAAAACGAAGCGAACCATCAGCATGAATAACCATGTCCGTCCTAGATCCAGACTCAACCTCAGCTCGAAAACCCCGCAACTGCGCATCACCAGCCTGTGCCTCTTTATTCTGCTCAACAAGAGATGACTGCAGCTGGAGCGCCAAACAACTCCAACCAGAACTCGGCAACACAACATCTAGCTCCAACCTCCGCATCTGCTCAATGAGATCACTCTGCTGAGTAAGGAACATAACTGTTGGTCTCCGACTCAAAGCATCAGGCACCAAGTTTACTTTACCAGGATGGTATTGTAAACTGATGTATTAATCGGCCATAAGTTCCAACTAACGCTTTTGCCTCATGTTTAACTCCTTCTGGGTGAAGACGTACTTGAGACTTTTGTGGTCTGTAAAGATCTCCACTCGGTCCCCAAGTAAATAATGTATCCACAGCTTCAAAGCATGAATCACTACCGCTAACTCCAATCATGCGTAGGATAGTTCTTCTTATGTGACCTCAACTGCCTCGATGCGTACGCAACAACATGGCCATTCTGCATAAGAACTGATCCAAGACCCTTACCAGAAGCATCACAGTGAACCACAAATCCGCCTGAACCATCTAGAATAGTTGACACAGGAGCTTACGTCAATCTGTTCTTCAACTAAACAAAAGCCTCATTGCACTCATCAGACCAATAAAACTTCTAATCCTTCCCAGTCAATTTAGTCAACGGTCCTGCTATCTTCGAAAATTCTTGAACGAACTTTCGATAATAGCCAGCTAAACCAAGAAAACTCCTGAACTCTGAAACTGGCTTGGGATTAGGCCAATCCTTCACAGTCTCAATCTTGGCCGGATCCACAGAAACACCATCACTAGAAATAATGTGCCCCAAGAAAGAAACCTTGTCGAACCAAAACTCACACTTGTTGAGTTTTCTATAGAGCTGATTCTCTCTCAAAGTCTGCAGAACCACTCTAAGATGCTTATCATGATCTTCCCGATTCCGAGAATACACCAAAATATCATCAATGAAGACCACCACAAATCTATCCAAGAATTGAGAGAAAACCCGATTCATAAGACTCATAAATACAGCCGGCACGTTCGTGACCCCGAACGGCATCACAAGATACTTATAGTGCCCGTATCTAGTCCTGAAAGCAGTCTTCCGTATATCTGCAGCCTTCACCTTAACTTGGTGATACCCAGAACGAAGATCCAACTTCGAGAAAATAGCAGTCCCACTCAACTGATCAAACAAATCATCGATCCTGGGCAACGAATACTGATTCTTCACAGTAACTCTGTTCAGTTCCCAATAATTCATGCACAGTCAATGACAACCATCCTTCTTATCGACAAAAAGGACCGGAGCACCCCAAGGCAAAACACTAGGTCTGATGAAACCCAAGTCAAGCAACTACTGAATCTGCACCTTAAGCTCTGCTAGCTCAACCGGTACCATCCTGTAGGGACTCTTCGATATCGGTGATGTTCCAGGCTGAACATCAATACTGAACTCCACTTCCCTATTAGGGGGTAAGCCAGGCAACTCATCTGGAAAAATATCCAAGAAATCCTGAACTACTAGAGGCGCAGCTTCACAACCTGAGTGCAATTCCATCTCACAATCTACCTGTTCAACTGCAGTCTTTGCTCAGCCAATGAAAGAATCCCCGGCATTGAACTCAAATTCTGCTCGATCTGGAATTCTGAAGACAACTTTCTTGGCACGGCAATCAATAATGGTCTGGGCTTCACCCAACCAATCCATACCGAGAATGACATTGAATCCTGAATTTCCAATTATAATCAGGTTGGCTTTGAAATCTGCATCCCCAATAACAACGGAACATTGTCTGCACTCACGGGAACATATGACAACTCCACCACCCATCACAATGTTCTAAGCCTCTGACATGTTGCTGCATTCCAACTGATGGCGAGCGACAAATAGAGAAGAGACAAAAGAAGGGGTTGCCCCAAAATCAAAAAGAACATGGGTAGGAAAAGAGCAAACAAGGATGATACCTAAAAGAAATCAAAGACAAGGAGAAAGAATAGACAATTAAGGGTGAGGGAAAACAACAATGTAGAAAGAAAACATAGAGAAGCAGAGCAAGACCTAAAGAAAGAAAACAAAACAACAAAACAACAAAATAAAATATACCTGCCATAACTCCTTCAGCTATCTCAGCATCTGCAGCAGTCAAGTTGAAAGCCCGACCTCTCTTCGGAACAGCGGTGCTCTGACCGACAATCTGTCACTGAGGAGGAAGCGGTGGCCTAACTGGACCACGAGCTGGAACTGCCTGCTGAATAGGACCCCTGGCTGGAAGAGCCAAGTGTTGCAGCGGCTGTGGACAATCTCGCACTGTATGGTCAGTAGAGCCACACCTAAAGCATCGACGATTGGCGCGCGTACATTCCCTGCGATCATGCCCAGGCAACCGACAGGAATCACAGAAACTACCCCTCTGGGAACCAGCAGAAGAGTAAGAAGCTGCCCTGATTGGATGGGCAGAAACAGGCCTCCGAATAGGCCTACCAGAAGGCCTAGCAACAGCAGCAGGAACAGTTCGCTGAGAAGGAGTCACCCCACCGCGAGCCTGCTCCTGAGCTTGGGCTGCCTCAAGAGCCTCAGTGTAGGTACGCAAGCGAAGAGAGACAAGATGCATCTTGATATCCTGCTCAAGCCCATTTGTGAATCTATGAGCCCTATCCTCTTCGGTTGCCACAAGAACGGCAGCGAAGCGGCTAAGTCTAGTAAACTCAGCTGCGTACTCATCCACTGACCTGGAATCATGTTGCAAGAAAGTCCATATTACAACATTGCATGAACAATTTTGTAACAAATTCAAAATGGAATAATGAATTAACCTGTTTTAGGGCCAAGAATTGTTGTTCCATCTCAACTCGAGTAATACTGGGAAGAACATCTCCAAGAATCCCCGAGTGAAAGTAGCCCAAACAATAGGCCTCTCAAGTCGCTCAGACTCGGCCATCCACCAGATATGGGCCAAATCCACCAGCTGGATGGAAACCACGTCCACCCGATCAGCCTCGGCAACACGAGCCGCTAACAACAAGCGCTCAGTCCGGATCAACCACTGTTCCACCTCTAAAGGCATCTCAGTGCCGGAAAAAATGGTCGGGATGCAGCCTCATAAAATCTGTAACTGTTCCTGGACGAGGCGGAAGATTTTCCTGCACAGGCACAACAGGAGGCTGAACCCGGGCAGCTTCAAGAGCAGCCATCACAAGATCACTATGGTTTTACTGCTGATTAATCAGCTGCTCAAGCACAGTAGTGACAGCCTCAATCGGATCAACCTGCGATTGAGAAGTAGAATCTCTGCGAGCCATAGTCTGCACAAAACCAAAAAGAATTAGCATCCAGAATCAGAGTTGGTATAATTTCATTTATGTATGCATGGTTGGTGAAATGTTGAGCTGATCCCAGTTCGAGCTAAGCTTGTCTAATATATTAGGCAACTAATACATTAGCCAAACCTGGGCTCTGATACCACTAAAAACCCTGTCACGCCCCGCTTCCCAAAAATACGAAATACGAGCACGTAACATTGGCCCAGCGAATGATTTTCATCATCCATACGCTGTTCAAGAATCTTTACAACATATCACAGGAATAATCAGAGTCGGAAGCAAACGATACAACCAGACATGCATATTTGAAACAAGATACCAACAGAAATTTACTTGAAATCAAAAATATATAAATCTCAAATAAATCAGAATCTGGACAAGTTAAATATCCTGGGTCACATCGCCCAAATACAAATAAATATTCAAGTTATCAAGTACATTTTATTCAAGTTCAAGCAACAAATAATAATAATAATAATAAAGCATAAAATCCAGCACTAATACATCATCTCGCCAATACTATCTGGCAGTCGACCATCCTGATCTGCAATTAGTAAATTTGCAGGAGAAGGAAAAAGAAAACAAGTACCATCAATTGCAAGTTACGGTCCACTTATAATGTAGGATACAAGTACAGGGGATAGGAAATTCTAAGTAACAAGTATAGTATGGTATAAGTGTGTCAACAGAAATATAATATCAAACATGAATCAGAAAAATAGAAATAAATAGCATGGTATACTAACAAGTACAGGTAACATGTATCAAGTGTCAAGTAAACAGGTAAACATGTAACAGGTATCAAGTAACAGGTATATAGGTAAACAGGTAATCATGTAACAGGATAATCAGGTATCAAGTACAGAAAATCAGATGGCATCCTTCTTAAACTAGACTTTCAAAAAGCCTATGATAATGTCAGCTGGGATTTTCTTCTTGATATCCTCCTTCATAGGGGTTTCGGTCCTAAATGGATAGCGTGGATCAAATCCAGTCTTTTCGCTGGTACGTCCTCGATCATCATCAACGGCTCTGAAGGCCACAAGTTTAAGCTCAAATGCGGCCTTCGTCAGGGAGACCCCCTATCTTCCTTGTTGTTCTCATTGGTTGCGGATGTATTCAGCAAACTCCTTCGCAACGCTCGTGAAGCTAACGTCATTGACGGTCTGGGTCGATCCCAGCAATTTGATGGTATTCTTAACCTGCAATATGTAGATGATACTATTATCTTCACTAAGCCAAATCGTTCTTCTTTGCGTAACCTAAAGCTTCTGCTTTATTACTTTGAGCTAGCCTCGGGCCTCTCCATCAATTTTCATAAATCCTCGGTGATTTGGTTGGGGGGTGACTCCAGCCGTCAAGCTGAGATATCCCAATTTTTCGACTGCCAAATTGCAGAATTCCCCTTGACTTACCTGGGAATTCCTCTCAGATGGGGCAAATTGCTTAAAACTGACTAGCTTCCCCTCATAGATAAAATTGAGGCTAGACTTAACGTCTGGACCGGTAGATTGTTATCCCGTGGAGGGAGATTAGTCCTTCTCTACTCGGTTCTCTCCGCTATCCCTCTTTACATGATGTCTTTCTTTTATCTCCCCTCCTGGGTCATCAAGAGATTAGACCAAATCAGAAGCAATTTTTTCTGGTCGGGATCTTCCAATTTAAGCGAGGATCGCACCTTTGCAACTGGAAACTTATCTGTTCTTCGAAAGCCAACGGGGGTCTAGGGGTTTTAAATCTTCGAGACCATAACATTGCCCTGTTAGGCAAATGGCTCTGGAGATTTCATAAATTTGGCCACCTTCCTTGGGTTCAGTGTATCAAAGGGTATTACTATTCTTCCTTCCCTTGGTGGGCCTTCCATACCTCGACTCATCGTTTAGCCTCCCCTTTCTGGAAAGGTGTTTGGAGGGCCGCCGAAGCCTTCCAATGCGGCATTTTCCGTATCTGCGCAGATGGCTCTAGAACCAAGTTCTGGACTGACATTTGGTTAGGCAAGGCTAAACTCTCATCGACCTTTCCTAGCCTCTTCAAACTAGCCTCCTATCCTGAAGCCTATGTGTCTGAGTCTTTCGCCTGGAGTAACTCCACAAGGCACTGGTTTATCCCATTTTAGGAATATTTGTCGCCACCCTTAATTTCTGATCTTCTCGAACTCACCCACGCTCTGGAACAATTCGTTTGGCAGCCCTTCGAAGATATCGGATGGCGTTGGGGTTCCTCCGGGACCTTTTCAGTTAAATCTTTTTATAATTTTCTTAATTTCCGGGGTATTAAATCTCCTTCAGCTTGCTTCATCTAGAACTCATGCGTTCCTCTCAAAGTCAAGGTTAATACCTGGCTTGCTCTAAATAACAAATTGCTCACGGTAGAGGTCCTTAACCATAGAAACCTTGCTTGGGGACAACTCTGTCCATTTTGCTCTGAAGCTTCGGAGGATGGTAATCATCTTTTTGTTTACTGTCCATTCATCGCTCCTCTTTGGAAGATCGTTTCTCTGGCTTGGATGAATCCGACCCTGCCTTCCAATCTCGTTTCTTGTTGGTCCTCTCCGGCTTCACATCCGAGATACCGCAAAGGTTGGAACCTATCGGTTCATTTAATTATTTGTATGGTGTGGCGGGAAAGGAACCGTAGGATTTTTTCTCACAAAGCTGGCTCCGTTTCTTCTCTGATTGATGAATTTCTATTTCTCTTTAAATTTTGGTCTTCAAATGTTAAATTTCGGGTAGAGGAAACATTTGAGTGTACCCGTTTAGATGAATCATTGCATTGCCTTTCTTCTCTTAATGCGTTATGATTCGCTGTTTTGACTTTTTCAATCTTTCGACCTCGGTTCTGTAGGAGCAAGTCAGAAAGATTGAGAAATAGAACCATTGGGTGGTTTTGATGGTCTCTTTTCTCTCGCAGGTTTAATTTGGGGCCTGTTCCATCTTTTGGCCTATCTTAGTGCAGTCCCGTTTTGTCTTATGAAGCAGTACTGAGCGCTAGTGCGCTTTTTTGTGTGACTGATTCTCTCAGACCAGAGTGATGTTTTGCGGTTTCTTTCTTTTCGCTACGCACTGTGCTGTATCAATTTTTGGGGATACTTTGTTGCGGCCAATGGCCTTGTTGCAGGGACCGTTTTGCTTTTGCTTTAGCCCTCTTTGCCTAATTCTTTACAGGGCTTACTTAGTATGTATTATTTCTATTTAATGCATGTGGCTTTCTTTTCTTATCTAGCTTAGCGCTTGCTAGTCTCCCATGATCGGTTACTGTATGTTTATGTGCATGAGGATTTGGCTCCCTTCCTGCGTTGCTATCAGTAATGCGTTATGGTGTGACTGTGGTGGTGTTATGTTCTTTCGGCTCCGGCGTTGCCTTTTTATTCCTGGGGATGATTTTGTTGGACCTTACCCGATCATCGGGTTTGTTTCCCTTAGGGTGTTGATTGGGGTATCGGTCCTTGGCTTTTTGTACTCTAGTGTCATTGAACTTTTCCTGTAGCTGCCCTGAGCCCTCCTTGCCTTCAGTTTTGGGCCGGAGTCACCTTGCCCGCAGATGCAGGAGTACCCCCATTTGGCGTTTGCCAGGAGTTTATGGTTTTGATCGTCATTGCCTCTCCGAGACCTGCTTACATCTGGCCGCGTTTGCGGTGCTGCAGTGGTGATCGCCAGCATCCGTTTGGTGTGCCTTTGTTCTGTCGTTTAGTTATTGTTGTTTCTTGAGTTGTTGCTGCTTTGTTCTTCGTTGGTTTTATGACTTGTAAAACGGGCCGCATTCTGTTTGTATATATTGTACATACGATTTTTATTAATATATTTTTTGATCTGGCTGGAGTCTCCGGACTCTATCCGCTTACATCAAAAAAGTACAGAAAATCAGATTATGTCATGTCAAGTCTTGTTATATTACTATCTAGGTAGCACTTCATGCATCCCAGCTTTTACTATATGGTTGCTACAACAAACAGCTTCGCTTTAGATTTCATAGTGGAGTCCATAGGGCAGTGTACTCAGGGTTCAGGATAACAGGATTAACAGGAACATGTAGAACCTAGTGGTTCTCTTCCGAATACACCTTCTTATAGGGAAGTATGCAGTCAGGTATAGGAAACAGGCATAACCTAGTAGTTATCTTTCGAGTACATCTTCCTATAGGGAAGCATGCAGTCAGGTAAAGGTAGCAGGATCGTGAATCATGTAGTCATGAACACATAAGAGGCAGGCAGGACACAGGTCCTCATCTCAGTACATCTTTCTATATTTTCCACTATGAGATATTTCCCTGAACCCCGGCTTGGTCATTTATTATTATAATGAGGCATGCATGTATGTGTCGCAAAACAAAGCAAGGATAACAGGGTATAAATATGTATCAGGTTCAGGGTGCAAGATAAATAAGTACAGATGATATACAGTTCATAAAGGAAGAGAATCATGCAAATATTAATTCAGGACAGCAAGACACTACTGTAATAAAATAGTGATTCCCGCTACTAAAAACATCCAAATCTGGATCCTTCGAAGAATATGAAAAATAGACTTCTACACGAATCCAACGAATATAAATAAGTCATATAGTAATTCATAACATCACAACTCAAAACTGAATTTAAACCAAGAAATACGTTCAGCCAGAAATCAGTAAATTATATTCAAGTACAGAGGAACAGTAAGAAATCATCATAATAAATTATAGGAAAAATATGGGGTTTTCCTCTATATGTCTAGAATCAAAATATAAAGTTTCATAATATTCCAGTAGAATTAGTTTAGTCATCAAAAGTAAGAACGCATCAAGAAATGGTACTTTGGCAAATCTGAAATTCCCAACACTACTGTAAAAAACTGAAGTATCTCGCAAACCGTGAAACGAAATCCAAATTCTCCAAAGGGAGATGAAAATAGATATAATAAACTAACTTTCATATTTCACAAGCATTTTCCATTCAGTATAAGGAATCAAGGTGAAAACACAATTCTTTACAGAACAGCGAGCAAAATACAGCAAGTATAGTTTTCATAAACGAGCATGAAACAACACATAAAACCCATCAATAAAATTCACCAAAATTCTGGGTAATCCCTAGATATTTATAGAAAGACTGACCAAAGTTTCAGATCAAAATAATATATGTAGCATAGTTATTAAAATGATTTAGTCATCAAGAACACCAAGATTGGAAATCTGGAAAAGATTGACACCTCTGTAGTAAATCAGTCATATCTCACACATACAAAAACGAAATCAGGCAAGGTCAGAGGGGTTTGAAAATAGACGAAATTCTCTAAAACTCATATTTTATACCGAAATTATGTTACTGACTTCAAGACAATTCAAAACAGCAAACAAAACAGATCAGCGACAAAATACAGATTTTTTCCTTTAACAACAACTCAACATATATCATACAAAACTTGTTCAAAGCACAACCAAACATGAAATCGAGTCTACCAAGTGTCCAAACATCATGAATTAGGGTTATTGACATATCTAAATCAAGCCTATCACATGGTTCTCAACAATTATCCAAATTCTCATAAGAAGTCTCACATGCATGATCAAATCAAGAATGGGTAAAACCTAAGTTAACTCACCTCAAGATTGTGTCGTGAGGTAACTATGGTCAAGCTTTCACAATAGAGACCAAACCCATCAAAGATAACACAACCAAGAGTCGTCTCTAGACCCAACTACACTATAGGTAGTATTTTTGACTTGTATCAAACAAATGAATTGGTGTACAAGTTACTTGCCTTAATCGAAGATGAAGAACGATGAAAATCAAGAATAACGGGATGGATTCCCGGGCAACGAACCAAAATCCACGAACAAGAGATCCACGATTCAAGAGCAACGAACCCACGAACAAACGCACGAACACACGGTACGCTTCCCAAAGCAAGAGAAGAGAAAACCTACAAAAGAGAGATGTGAACTTTGCGGCGACTCGAGGCTTGGAAGTTGGTTGGAAGGGAAGGAAAGAAGATCGGAGAGGGGTAATATGGTGTGGTGGTCGGATGGAAGTGGGGATCGGGATGGGGGTGAGCTCGGGTTGGCCTGGGGGTGTGCTGGCCGGGATGGGGGGTCTCGGTGTGAAGCCGCCAAGGGGAGAGAGAGGGGCCGGGGTGCTAGGGTTTAGGTGTTAGGGTTAGGATTTGTGAGAGGGGTTTATATATATAGGATTAGGGTTAAGGAGTTGGGTTAATGGGTTGTGAGTAGATTAGGAGTAGTAATAGGATTGTTTAATGGGTATTGATATGGATTAATTGAATAGGATTCAAAATAGGATTGGGTTTAATTTAGCTTTGGTAAATCTATTAGGGATCAAACAATAGGATTGAGAAATAGGTTGAGCAACCAACACCACCATAAGTATCCAAGAGCACAAAATAAAGAAGACAAGAACCAAATGAAAGAAAGAACAATAAGAGACGAAGAACGGAACAAAAGACGAACAAAAACGAATACAAGGAGCTCAAAATGAAATAAATGAATATATATTGAAAACAAACTCCAATATACGGTTCAGAAAATACAAGAGAAATACAAAGAGAAAAAATACACCAAAATGAAAAATACACTCAAAAATACATAAAACGAAAAACAAGGGTTACAATAAATTTTTCAAATGTGTTTCCTGAAAGATTTTGCCTAAATCCTACTATTACTGAGGCTTTTACCCATTCTTCTATTGTTTTATCTACGTTTTTTTACGCAGCTAGATTTAGTCATTCTCCATTTCCTATTATTACTTTTTCATAGTGTTCTGTAGATTCATATTTTGGGGTTTCTTTTTCTTTGTCTCTTCCTAAATTATTATTTTTTGTGTTTTGTCACTTCCATGGTAAGTGGTAAGGTCTTTGGTGGCCTTAAGATTTCGTACATGTCAGTTTAAATTTCTGTATGTTTTGCTATAATTTTTTCTTTATGTTGATCCATTTTCATTTCTTCAATCGTTATATCTAGATTTTTTAAGGCTTCTTCTACTTCCACTGAATTGAGTTTGCCATTAAATCTTCTATTTCTAAAATATTTATATTAAACTTTGTTATAGCTTCTAACTCCTCCATACCTTCTTCCGTTATGCCTAATTCTTCTTCTGTGTCTTCGGTTATATATCTACCTAATTCTTTTATGTTCTTATTTATAATTTTAAAATTTTTTCTTATAGCTCCTACAAACTCTGGACCATTGTAATCTTCTTCCAACTCTTGTATGTTTATCATATAAATTTCTGGTCTTATTTTTGGATTTAATATTACCACTTTTGGATTATTATCCATTCTTAGCCTAATATTCTATATGTTAGCAGGCGTTGGCAATACCAACTTGCTTCTTCGTTTCTATAATCTAATATTTTGTATGCTATCTCTATTTTGTATTTCCTTAGGTAGTTTTTTATTTACTATACTTGTTATTAACAAATATTCTTATATTACAAGTTATATGTTTTTTTTCTGTAAATCTTTTATCAGTGGGTCTAATTTTAAATTTTGAAAGATTTTTTAAGTTTAGTTTCTTTATTTTATGTGAAATATCCAGTTTTATAAGGTTAAGAGATATTATAGTTTATAATTTCTAAAGTAGTGTTATATAGAAAATTTTGTTTTTGGTTATTATATTAATAGGGGTCAGTTGGATATAATATTTTGTGGAAGTGTGTCCTAGGATAAATGTTTTGGAATGTGGGTCCGTTTGCTAAATATTTATTGAAAATGGGTTGGTCAGTAACAATGACTCTCGCTCTCGCTCTCGCTCTCCCTCTGTAAAAACATTGTTTAATTTTATTTTATTTTAGTTTTTTATTATCGCAGTCTTCCTCTGTTATAAGTTGAACTGTATCTTGATGACAATTTACATGTCGGAATAAACATCCAACCAAAGAATTTGTTGTTGGTAGCTGACGACAATTACGTACACACTAAGAACTTCGTTGTTGGATAGTAGACTTGTCGAGCTACATTTTTAGGAAGAACATACGATGAAATTGTGCGCTTCTTCCTGTATATCTGAACATGTTGGATAGTAATGGAGGGAGAGACAAGGCTGAGTCTCAATGCATGCCTTTTTGTAACACAAATTGGAATTAGGATTTAGGAAAGACAAGAAGATACCAAGAAGAAACGGAGGAATGGAAAGAGACTCTTTTTTAATGCCCATATGTTCTTTCTTAACTCAGCATGTCTCTTAAATTGGTGGTTGTTTTACTACATTTTACCCTGAAACATGACTTGAATATCAAAGGGTGTTCCCTTCGATTAGGAAAATTGGAGTTTATCTTTGAATGACTGATATACGATACACTTGTGAGAATTGGAAATTTCTTTCAGTGACTTATAGCTGAATAAAGTTTACCCTATTTTTCAACTTGTATATTCCGTTACAGTTCACCGCTCCTTGGACCTCCTTTCCTTGTTCGATTATTTATGGTTATCCCTCGTGGATTTAGAGCTATGCATGTAAAGTTGTAGAGGAAGATGCTCGAGGTATTTTCTAGGTGCATGAATAGTTCTTGTTGTAAAATTCTCATCTTCTAATTAGCAAACAACTTCAAGAAGAATATAAAAAATATTACACTTCTTAATAACAAAAAGTGTAAACCTGTGAATTAGAAACTACTACAATTTTTAGCATTAACTTTTCCAAAAAACACCTTCAATTTTTTTAATAAGCCTCAGCCCTCTCGCTCACTTAAGAACGGGCCAACCACTTGACCCTTAATTACCTCTTATTTCTAATATTTTAATGAGAGAGTTTGTCACAAATTAAACAAACTTCATTTGTAATCAAATAAATACGTGTATTGTAATCCAACAAGTACGTGCAATGCACATAAATAACTAGTATAAAGGAGGTCTTAGGTTCGATGCCAGACAATGTCGAAATTCTTTTTTTGAAATATATATATATATATATTTATACATACGTGCATCGCACGTGTAAATTTCTAGTTATTGAGAAGTGGATAAATGCGTACAAGTTAATACAAAATTTAATACTAAAAAGGGTATTCATTTAACATGAAATTATAAATTAATTAGTAAATCTTTTTCAGAAGTGCTTGGCTATTTTTAATATACCCAATATTTTAGTTGATATGTTGAATTCGTATGTGAAACCTAATTGGTACGACCACTTATTGTATGTATCATCACATAATCAAAAATTAGTAAAATTAATTACTTTTTTATTATGCATACCATAACAATCTGTGCAAATTGGATTTCACGTAGGTATCCAACACATTAATTAAAACTAGTAATCTGCACGTGTGATGCACATAATAATCAACTTATTTTTATATAATAAATAATAAGATATAATTTGACTTCGAACATGAGACCTTCCTTTATTCATCACATAATCTTTATAAATTATCCCTAGTGACACAATCTTTTATTTGATATAAGTGGCACTTTTGTAAATAATTATGTCGTAAATAAATTTGAATTTTTTAGAGTACTAAGTTTCTCCGTTGACACGTGCCTACGGCACGTCTTCGAAATGATGCACATTGTTTGATCATATAAAATAGTTTTGGAAGTCCAGCAAATTAATTGAAGTAGCAAACATATTATATGAGAAACTTTAGGGGTCCAGCAAAAAACATATTATATGATTTTTTTTTGATTATTTTGATTTTTTTAACTATTTTTAATGTTTTTATTTTTTTTATTTTTTTATTTTTTTATTTTTTTATTTTTTTATTTTTTTATTTTTTTATTTTTTTATTTTTTTATTTTTTTATTTTTTATTTTTTTATTTTTTTATTTTTTTATTTTTTTATTTTTTTATTTTTTTATTTTTTTATTTTTTTATTTTTTTATTTTTTTATTTTTTTATTTTTTTATTTTTTTATTTTTTTATTTTTTTATTTTTTTATTTTTTTATTTTTTTATTTTTTTATTTTTTTATTTTTTTATTTTTTTATTTTTTTATTTTTTTATTTTTTTATTTTTTTATTTTTTTATTTTTTTATTTTTTTATTTTTTTATTTTTTTATTTTTTTATTTTTTTATTTTTTTATTTTTTTATTTTTTTATTTTTTTATTTTTTTATTTTTTTATTTTTTTATTTTTTTATTTTTTTATTTTTTTATTTTTTTATTTTTTTATTTTTTTATTTTTTTTTATTTTTTTATTTTTTTGTTTTTTTATTTTTTTGTTTTTTTGTTTTTTTGTTTTTTTGTTTTTTTGTTTTTTTATTTTTTTATTTTTTTATTTTTTTATTTTTTTATTTTTTTATTTTTTTATTTTTTTATTTTTTTATTTTTTTATTTTTTTATTTTTTTATTTTTTTATTTTTTTATTTTTTTATTTTTTTATTTTTTTATTTTTTTATTTTTTTATTTTTTTATTTTTTTATTTTTTTATTTTTTTATTTTTTTATTTTTTTATTTTTTTATTTTTTTATTTTTTTATTTTTTTATTTTTTTATTTTTTTATTTTTTTATTTTTTTATTTTTTTATTTTTTTATTTTTTTATTTTTTTATTTTTTTATTTTTTTATTTTTTTATTTTTTTATTTTTTTATTTTTTTATTTTTTTATTTTTTTATTTTTTTATTTTTTTATTTTTTTATTTTTTTATTTTTTTATTTTTTTATTTTTTTATTTTTTTATTTTTTTATTTTTTTATTTTTTTATTTTTTTATTTTTTTATTTTTTTATTTTTTTATTTTTTTATTTTTTTATTTTTTTATTTTTTTATTTTTTTATTTTTTTATTTTTTTATTTTTTTATTTTTTTATTTTTTTATTTTTTTATTTTTTTATTTTTTTATTTTTTTATTTTTTTATTTTTTTATTTTTTTTATTTTTTTTATTTTTTTTATTTTTTTTATCTTTTTAAAAAAATTAATTTTTTTAAAATTTTTAATTTTTTTTAAAATTTTAAAATTTTTATTTTCTTAATTTTTTTGAATAGAAGAGGGAGGGAGGGAGGGAGGGAGAGAAAGAAAAATAATAATAATAAATATAGGAGTTGTTTTTGTGGGGGATTTGAATTTGAGTTTTGGCGGGGGGGGGGGGGGGGGGGGGGGGGGGGGGGGGGGGGGGGGGGGAGGATGGGGGGGGGGGGGGGGGAGGATGTGTTTTGGAAGATTGAAGAAGAGCCACTTGATAGCCTTTTTTTTGTTTTATTATATAGATTATGGTAACTGCCAACAACTGAGTAAATGAATGATTAATATAACTCTCACTTAAAAATAAATAATTGAAATTAGATGGTTAAATGTTTACAAATAACAACCTCAATTCACTCTACTATTTTAATAGGAGAGTTGGGGTTTGTAACAAACAAATCCTTACTTTGTAACTATATAAACACGTATAATATACGTCCAAACTATAACCAACAAATATAAATGCGCACTGCACATGTAGCTCAAATCAAAACATTCAAATATAAACTCTTTTTTTCTTATTCAATATATATTCATTTAATTTAATGACTTTATTTTCTTACATATATCGCACGTACATTATACTATTATACTAGTCTATTATAATATTAGAGATATTGAGTACAAATAGAATTGCTAATACTCGTAGCATTTCTCAATCTTTTATCCACTTTTATCCTCTAAATGATGAATTAAGTAGTTGTACTTTGCTAGCATTCAAATACTTCATCACGGCCTCTGCAATAAAATCATGGATGCGATTATCTCCTCTTATCTCTCCCTATCTAAGAATCCTGAATCCTAATTTTGAAATAACAAAAGGTTAAGGAAGCTCTATCCCAATCAAGATCGCTAATCTAAAAGTATATGTAGTCGTTTGTGTTAGGAATGTGTCTTGTATACTCGTTGTTCAGATTAAAAGAAGGTAATATGAAGCACGGAGGTCGAAACGTCGAAGCGAGTAGAAGGAAAATAGCAGCAGTAGCAGGTGCAGCTAGTTGCGGTCGACCGGTCTGGGTGACAGTCGACCGCACCCCCCGACTGCACCCCCGATCACTATTTGTACTGGGAAGTCAGAGAGCGGTACAGTCGACCGGTCCTGGTGGACGGTCGACCGCCCGTGCCGCTGTGTTCAGTTTTGGGCCTCGATTTGTTAGGTCGTTTCAGCTCAATCTTTAACTCCAAGTTAGATCGTACGGTTTCTATTCAGTTACTTCTTTTCCAGATTATATCGGACGACTGGGGATCAAGATTATACCTAGGGTTTCTCTCTATTTTTCTATATATGTTGTAAACTCCTCCAATATGAGAGGGAGTACTTCATAGATTCTTTTCTCCATTGCAAAGAGAGGCTTGAGAGAGAGATAGTTCTTGGTGGGTGGGTTAATTTCTTGTATCAAGTGAATCAGTAACTCCTTGTAATCTCTTCTAATTGAATATCAGATCTCCCTATATTTTCCCACAGATTAAGCAAAAGCTAACCGGGATAAGTCATCGTTGTTGAGTTTGTGTTAGTTCGGTGGATCTACTTGCTTGCACAATTTATTCGCCTCGTCTACTTCGACTTCGTCATTGCTCTAATTAGTTCCGCTGCGACCAGAGGGCGTTTGTTGACACCCTAATCCCAACAGTTTGAACCCAAAATTTGGATATTTAGCAAAAATAGAAAATTTGGGTTAGAGTTGTAATTGTTTGAATCCAAAATAAACGGACGGTAAATGAAGTCTCGCTCCGTAATTTTTTTAAATGAAAAAGTATTGAACGAGAAATTATTTTCCGTCCGATTAATTTTTTAAAAAATTAAAAAAAACATCGGATGTCAAATCATTTTCCGTCCAAGAGCTCTTTTGATTAAGAAATCTTAATTTAATCTTAATTAAACTCATAATATGTATGCATAATAATTTTATAGGCCTAATTCCATAGAATTTTTAATGAACATTTGGAAAGAAAGATCACAGACAGAAAAATGATTTTCCGTCTGATCAACTTTTATTTAAAAAAATGGATCCGGATGGGAAATGATTTCCCGTCCGATAGATTTCTATTTTTTTTTAGAACAAAGTAGAGATGAAAAATCATCTTTCGTCCGATATATTTTTGGAATAAAAAGTTGAACGGATGAAAGATGATCTTTTGTTAACTATATTTTGCAAATTGCTATTTCTCCTCCCAAATATAGTCGACTGTTGTTCCTTTCAAACTTAAATTTTGGGTATTTGGTCAACGATTGCAAGACATTTTTTTCCCAAATTTTGTAAAATTTGGTAAAATAGCCAATAACTACAGATGCTCTAATAGCACGAGACAATGTAAACAAACTCAAGACAACGTAAGCAAACTAAAACCAGATGGCACTAGACAAATGGCAACAAACTAAATCTCCTGTCATGTCACAAACTTTCCAGGTTATTTTTCAAAATTGAATCAACAATATTCGATTAATCAACTGATACACAAGATGAAGCATTCAGTGATGTTTCATTTGCCTTTTATTTCTTCTCTGTCTCAACTTCCTGTTGGGAATTTCTCTTGTCGAATTTGCTGATATTACGATGCAATCACTACGATCAACCACCAAGCAAATAATAGATCAAATCAAACACATAAAAGTACACAATTTTGTCTCGGTTTGGGCGAAATATAATCCGGGGAAGAAAAACCGAGATAATATTCAACTAGAGAAAAATACAAAAGTTATAACTTTTACTATGACTCTCTCTCTCAAGTCTCACTAGAAATACTCATTTACTCTGGAGAATTCTCTCACCTCTCGTATGAAATATTTTCTTTATCTATTCGGCACTTATACTTTATTGAGCAGTTTGATACCTTAATACAATAATCATCTGATGTATCTGAAAAGATAATCATACTGGGAGAGCCGTACTATCTAACCTGGAGAGAAAGTTGGGCTTTAAATGAATCCCAAAGACCTGAGCCTGCACCTGCTGCAAACTTCCATAAAGCGCGGTCAACTGCAATGGATCCAAATCCATCCAAAGAGCAACGGCAGTCGACTGTCAATTGCTTCGTTGTTGTTGCTTGTTGTTGCAGCTCCTTCTTCGTCCAATCATCGCTTCGCTTCACTCGTCTTCTCTTCTCATTGAATATAGTATGCAAGACATAAATCCAACACTTCCACCTCGCACACACGCATATAGCCATATAGGCATAAAACTACCAAGGAGATGTTGAAATGTAGTAAGTACTAATATATATATATTCTGTTTCCTAATCTATAAGAAACAAATTCCCCAAATATCTCATCCCTCAATCTTCTCTCAATCTTCGTTCTTCTCCTTCAAGAATGTAATCCTTATATATAGATGTATACAGTAAAGAATAAAAAAACAAGAATAAGAATCATTTTTTTCCAAATCTGTTTTCTTCATGGTATCAGAGCCTAACAAGATCTAGGCTAGTTGAAGAAGAAGAAGAGACGGAGGCGATCGGATCTGATGCCTCCATCCCGATCCGATCCCGACCAAACCCCGATCCCCGAACCGCCTCATTGACCCAATCCTCGTCGACCCCGATCCTCACTGCTATCGAGCCCGTCAGCCATTTTCCCACCCATTTTCCCTATTCTCCTTCTCCGACCAATCCACGACCACCTCCGGCGACCCCCTTCACCCACTTCATCTCCGGCGACCCCCCACTTCGTCGCCTCTCCTGTCGGCACTCCTATCGCGCCGCCAGCCCAACCCCCCAGCATCTCCTTCCTGTTTCTCGACAACAGAGACTAGAACCCAATCGAAACCCCCTACGGTTCCTCCCTTCCAATCGATGACCAGCGACCCCCACCCCCTGCGCACCGTCACCAGTGACGTTGACGCCACCAGCGACGCCATCGTTGTCCTACCATGCCCTCTACTGTAGCTGTTGCCATTGCTGTCTCTTTGCTTAGGTTTCTTTGCACGTAGTTTGTGCACAGGTTAATTGTGTGTTTGCTGATCTGAGAAGGAGGGATCTTGATCTTGTGTTTGGCATTTGGATCTTGGTATTTGGTGTTTTGATCCGCTGTGGAGTTATTGTTTGAGTGTTGGATTGTTGCTGCTTTGCTGTTTGTTAAAGACTTGGAACTGTTCTTGGCCAAGTTGTGTCATTTGCTATTGGCTGTTGATGATCAGATCCGTTGTTTTTCTTGTGCCGCTACCATGAAACAAACTAATAGAGCTGAGAAGAGTATTGGACTCGCCACTACATTAGTTACAGCTGCAGGTAATGATGGTAAGGTATTTAATATTTCTGCTTCTGTTATGAATAGTGCATGGATAATTGATTCGGGTGCTACCGACTATATGACTTTTGATTCTAGACAAGTTCAAAATTTTCAACCATCCACTAAATCAACTGTGTCCACTGCCAATGGTGATCCTGCCATTGTTACTGGCGAGGGTACCATACATCTCACAAACAACCTAACCTTAGATACTGCCCTAATTGTACCATCCTTGAATTTTAACCTATTATCTGTTGCTCAAATAACTACTGCCTTACATTGTATTGTAGTCTTTTGGCCTTCACATTGTGTGTTTAAGGATATTCGGACGCGCAAGATGATTGGTTATGGGGTTAGACACGGGAAGCTTTATTATCTGGATTTGGAATCTAAAAGTTCAAGCAAGTTGACTCAAGCTCTAAGTGTGGAAGGATCCGAAGATGAGCAGAAGAAATCAGATATTTGGCTATGGCATCGACGTTTAGGGCATGCTTCTTTCGGTTATTTGAAGAAGCTATTTCCAAGTTTATTTTTGAAGTTTGATATATCTGCTTTTCGGTGTGATGTGTGTGAACTTGCAAAAGATCACCGTGTCTCTTTTCCTCCAAGTCCAAGTAGAAGCTCCCTTCCATTTATGATGATTCATTCTGATATTTTGGGTCCATCCAAAACCACTACATTTGGAGGAGCCAAATGGTTTTTGACATTTATTGATGACTGTACCCGTATGACCTGGATATGTTTGATGAAGTCGAAAAGTGAAGTTAGTGGCTTGTTTCAGAAATTTCACAAGCATGTTATGATTCAGTATAAATCACAGATTCAAGTTCTTAGGAGTGATAATGGCGGAGAATACTTGAGTTCGAATCTGCAACAATATTTAGTGGAACACGGAATTGTTCACCAGACTACATGCTTATATACACCTAAACAGAATGGGGTTGCAAAAAGGAAAAATAGACACTTGCTCGAGGTGGTCCGTACATCTCTCATCCATGAAAATATGCCACTCATTTATTGGGGGGAAGCCCTTGCTTCTGCTGCATATTTAATCAATCGAGTTCCCTCTAGTATCTTCAACTTCCTCACACCATTTCAAGCATTAACTGAAGCTGTGAATGCACCAAAAGTCGTGAACTTGTCACCTCGTGTGTTTGGGTGTGTTGCATTTGTTCATCTTCATCAACATGAACGCAATAAGTTAACTCCTCGAGCTGTTCGCTGTATTTTTGTGGGATATGCACAGAATAAGAAAGGGTATCGGTGCTATCATCCACCAACTCAAAGAATGTTTGTGACTATGGATGTTGTTTTCCATAAAAATGAGGTGTATTTTTCTTCTACGACTGAACTTCAGGGGGAGTACCAAAGTGAATTTCAGACTCTTGGGTATGATGAACGGGTCAGTGAAGTTCAGACTCTTGTATATGATGATGTAATTACCAGTCAGAACGAACAACTGGATACAAATAATGGCGAACACTTGAATGAAGACAAAGCAAAGGAGGACGACCGTCATGAAGAAGACTATCGTGAAGAAGACCTTCATGAAGAAGACCCTCATAAAGAAGACCCTCATGAAGACGACCCTCTTGAAGAATTGCAATCGATACCGAATTTCACTGAGAGTGAACCGTCAGAACCCCAAAGCCAATCGTCATCGTTGTCCGAAGTTCCTAGAAGAGAACTCCCACACCGTACTAATAGAGGTATTCCAAAACCCACTTATGAATCTGATCCCACTAGTAACGTCAAATATTCCATGAGTAATTATGTATCCACTCACCGCTTGTCGAAATCAAATAAGTCATTTGTGAATCGATTATCTGCTATATCTATTCCTAACAGTGTGCAGGAAGCCTTAGTCAATCCAAGGTGGAAAGCAGCTTTGGATGAGGAGATGAAGTCCTTGAAGAAGAGTGGGACTTGGGAGATAGTCGAGCTGCCAGCAGGGAAGAAGCCGGTAGGATGCAGATAGATTTATACCGTGAAATATAAGTCGGATGGTTCGATAGAGCGATACAAGGCAAGGCTGGTTGTCAAAGGATAAACTCAAACGTATGGAATTGATTATGACGAAACATTTGCACTTGTATCAAATTTCAACATTGTTCGAGTTTTACTGTAACTTGCTGCAAATCTTGATTGGTCGTTGGAGCAATTTGACATGAAGAATGCATTTCTGCATGGGGAATTGACAGAAGAGGTTTGTATGGATCTACCGCCATGATCAAATAGACCAGTCCAACACAGTAATAAAGTGTGTCGGTTGAGGAAGGCGCTATATGGTCTCAAACAGTCGCCAAGAGCTTGGTTTGGGAGGTTTACAAAATCAATGAGAACATTCGGATATTGTCAGAGTAATTCAGATCATACTGTATTCCTGAAAAGGAAAGAAGGTAAGATTACTGCTCTCATTATATATGTGGATGACATGATAGTAACTGGGAATGATCCTGAGGAGAGAATGACATTGAAGAGTCACTTGTCACAAGAGTTCGAAATGAAGGATCTTGGCTTTTTGAGATATTTCCTTGGTATTGAAGTTTCTCGCTCAAGAAATGGTATATTTTTGTCTCAAAGAAAGTATGCTCTTGATTTATTGAAAGAAACTGGAATGTCTGCTTGTCAGCCGATTTGAATGACAAAAACTTTGCAACGAATCTGATCATGTACCTTGTGATAAGGAAAGATATCAGAGATTGGTTGGACGACTGATGTATCTTGGGCATACATGATCAGATTTATCATATGCTTTAAGTGTGGTAAGTCAATTTATGCATGCACCTTAGGAACACCACATGGATACAGTGATGAGAATTCTGAGATATATTAAGTCTGCTCCAGGAAAGGGGGTCCTATTTGCGAAATATGGTCACTTGAAGGTTGAGGCATATACTGATGTTGGTTGGGCAGGATCTATAATTGATAGGCGCTCCACTTCAGGATATTTCACATTTGTTGGAGGAAATCTACTTACATGGAGAAGTAAGAAGCAAAATGTTGTTGCACGCTCTAGTGCAAAGGCTGAGTCTTGCGGAGTAGCTCTATGTATAGTGGAAGCTTTATGGCTGAAACTCTTGTACCAGGACTTACGCTGTGGTCCGAATGAACCTATGAAGGTGTATTGTGACAGTCAAGCAGCATGTGATGTTGCTGCCAATCCAGTTCAACATGATAGGATGAAACATGTATAGGTGGATAGATTCTTCATCAAGGAGAAATTGGATGAGAAAGTCATTGAGATATCTAAAGTGAAGTCAGAAGATCAGCTCGCAGATATCCTGACCAAGGTAGTTTCGAGTCGGCTCTTCTTGAAATTTGTTGACAAGTTGGAAATGATCAATATCTATGCACCAACTTGAGGGAGAGTGTTAAAATGTAAGAAGTACTAATATGTATATTCTGAATCTTAATCTATAGAAAACTGATTCCTCAAATCTCTCATCCCTCAATCTTCTCTCAATATCTTCTTTTTTCTCCTTCAAGAATATAATCCTTATATATAGATGTATATAAAGAATAAAAAAACAACAAGAATAAGAATCAATTTTCTCCAAATCTGTTTTCTTCAGGAGACACATCTTTCTTACCAAAGATAGTGTCATCTCATATTTCCACCTCGTAAATAAGGAATTGGATGAATTAGATGAATACTCTAATTAGAGTAGCGTACAAAATATACATAAAGTGAGTGGACCATCCAAAATTGTTTGTTTTTTGCTATAATAGACTTGTTTGATTGTCTGCATTCCATGAAGTACCTTGCCTAACATTTACACTGCTTGTCTGACATTGGAACCTATCTTCTTCTTGCTAGTCATGTTTTTTTTTTATGGAAAAAGGTGGAAGAAGGCCACCCTGCTTCATTAATAAGAAGTTAACAAAACAACCCCAGCATACTGGGATAAGTTACAACCTACAGACAGAAAAAAAAAACATGAAGCGACATGACCAGTATATATAATCAGCTCTCACTCTAAACTGCGAGGACCAACTAATTGTATGTCCGTCAAGTAAGCTTTGAGCACACACCTCCACGGCACGCGCTCACCCACTTGAAGCGAATCAAGCGGGATTTGAAAATTTGCCGCTCCCATCCTTCTACCTCACCAAAGCAACTTCACACATGGCCCAATCGGAGTCGCACCCAAAAGGAGAGCCGTGGAGAGGGTACACTCGGTCACCCTAACCACGAACACCGACAAGGAGAGAGCCGTGAAGAGGATACCTTCACCTCTCACACGCATCTACTCTCTCTAGCGATATCTCACAAACACAAACAGACACCAGCACGGAGTAGTGAGAAGCACCATCTTTACTCTCTCACTCTCTCACTCTCTCTCTCTCACGCAAAACCCGAAACAATCACAACTAACAGAAGCATCACCTTTCCCTCTCGCCCCTACAGGCGGTGGACGTTGTAAATTGCAAGTTTATTGATGAGGGTGTAGTGGTGGCGCTGTTGCGAAACCTGTGGCCGTTGATTAACGGGTGTCGAATTCAGGGTGCGACTACCCCACTACCGATAAAAAACAGATACATCTCCACCTCAACAATTTCTATAGGACACCTCATGGGGGACCCCGTCTGCGGGCCCAAGCCTCACTTAGTGCTGTAAAGGTGCACACCTATGGGGGGACCCCGTCTTCGGGCCCTAGCCCCGTAACCGTGCAACACTGATCCCAGGTACCTCCTCCACTCCCCCCACACAAACTCAACCCACTGCCGTCTCTAACTCCGGTACTACCATCACACTTACTCTCTTTTTTGCATACACAAGTGAGCGCACATCACGGAGGGACACCATCTTTGGGCCCAGGCTCCACAATCGTGCAAGACAACTTAACGCTCCGACAGATCTGAGAGAGGGCACGGGGGTGGTGGAGTTAAATATCAATATGGATCACTGACGCTACGGTGGCGTTGCTTTGGCTGAGATTGAACAAGTGAACGCACATCATGGAGGGACCCCATCTTGGACCCAAGCCCCACAATCGTGCAATACAACACACTCCACACCTCTCACGCACGACCAACACCAACACCGCACCGCTACTCCATTTGCCGTCGGGGGGGGGGGGGGGGGGGGGGGGGGGGGGGGGGGGGTCACCACGACGGGCGGTCAGTCAGTTTGCTTATGTCAAGGTCGGAGAATAGGAGGGAAGGAGTGTGTGTCGCGTTGACTGTTGCCGTCGGGGGAGGAAGCAGCCACTGATGCCGTCGGGGGAGGAAACAGCCACTGATGCCGTCAGTGGCTGTAACGACGTCATGTTGCTCTAGACAATGCGTTTATTTGGAATTGATTGCTCAAGGAAAATGGACACATTAATATGTCACAGAGTGGAAACACATACAATGCAGGTACCAGTGGCCACTTTATTCCACGAATGGTTGCCTATTGGGGGGGGGGGAATATGTTATGTATTGTACCATCTAGTACTAAGAATAAAGCGTCTTCATGTGTGGATGTGTTGCTGAGAACACTAGGAAGGTGGGTTCCTTAATTATAAGTTGAAGTGTATCTTGATGATGTTTTGCATGTCGGAATTAGCATTTTTAAAAAAGATGTCGTTGATCGAAAATAAACTTAGAGAATTTCATGACTTCTGCCCTAAACTATAACATATATTTCAATTTGTACTAATATCATGGAAACTGGTTTTAATTATTTTTTAATGCAAAAAAGATGAATTTGTCTGTACGCACATTCTCTACATGATGCCATTTTATTGTGTTTGAAATCCTTCTATTCATATTATACAACAATGCCTCTCTTATCTCAAGAGATGTATCCCTCTTAAGCCCATTAATTTGAGAAGTAATTGTCATGTAGTGATCGAGGAACCCACCTTCCTAGTGTTCTCGGCCATGCCAACACAAAACACACATCCACACATCAAGACGCTTTATTCTGGCAATACTAGATGCTACAACACATAACATCCCACACACACATAACCCCCCACCTGCACCTTCACCTCCTCTGATCGGCAACCATAAGTGGAACTAGTAACAATGAAAAGAGACCAAGGAATCACATTCTGTAGTTCTTTTTTTTTTAATAAAATGGCCACCGGTACCTGCAATGCATGTGTTTCCACTCTAAAATATTAATATGTCCATTTTCCTTGAGCAATCAATTCCAAAGAAACGCATTGTCTAGTTCAGCACTTACTACACTGGCAACATGACAAGCACGAAGAAGATAGGTGCCAAATTCAGATAAGGAGCGTAAATGTTAGGTAAGGTACAATAGGTACCTCATGCAATGCAGGCAATTAAAAAATAAAAAAAATTAAAAAAATTAAAAAAAAAAAAAACCTAAAAAATCACTGTAGAGTTGCCTATAAAAAAATATTTAACCCATTCTCCAGCTTGGATAAAGGAAATCAACAAATTACAACGGATTGAGTACATGCATCTGGACATGCAACCAATCGACCAACAGGGTAAAAGAACTACACTGCACCAAAACTATTATAGAAGTAATTTGGTATTGAACCCTTCACTTCCTCAAATACATAATTACAGGCAATCGAATCACGAGAAAACGTCTAATAGACCAAACATGGCTACAAGGTTTGTGATTCAGATAAGGAATTGACCAAATAATTCTTTTTATCTCTTCTTCTACAATCTCTACAGTATGTTTAACATGAACAGAAAGTATACACATTACTCGCAATTTATGAGCGAAGGGGATCTAGTCGCCTTCACAAATTAAAGTACATTCAATGTTTCCACGTGATCTTCTCCAAATTAAAGTACATCCAATGTTTTCACGTAATCTTCTCCTCTTGCATTTGCATTGTAGCTCTGCAGAGTTAAAAAACATGGTTAGTACATAACTGCGATTAAAAGTACCAAGCCAATAACAATTTTTGTTAGGATGAAAAATTAATGAGAAAACATGAAGAAAGGAAGATGATAGGAATCAAATTTTAAGGGGGGTGTAAATTAAAGTACAATTGAAGTTGCAAGTGCAAATGAAAACTCAAATTTCTATCTTGACTTTTTTATTCAATTGTCAAAACAACTTTCAACTTTGGAGGAAAATGAAGCATGTAATTTATAAAGTGAACATTATGTTGGTAACTAAAGTGTGTAGGGAAATATAACTTTTCGCTTACTAGCAACTTCACTTGCACTTGCATCCCAAACCGCATTGAAGATGATATCAAAAGAGGGGGAAAAGTGAGTTAAAATTAATTGTAACAAATAAAGCACAACAGACAATTGATGATGATGCTGATCCAAGGTGAGTTTCCAAAAAAACAAAAGCAAGTAATTAAGCATGAACATACACACAAGACACCAAGATATGATGCACCTTTTCGTATATGAAACAGGAAGCAGGTCACGAGAAGAGGACAATAATAAGACTCAACAGGGTAAACCGAAGGTCCAAAGCATTTTTCAGAAAAGAGAACATGCAACTCATCTAAGAAAACAAGGGTCAGATACTAGTTACTACCTCACAGCAGCTCGAAGGGATATATGCTAGCTAAAACATTGCATCATAGAAAGGATGGGCGACTGCAACTGTCCAAGTTGTGAGAAAGACAGACTGGCCAAATTGTGAGAAAGACAGAATGCATGGAGGCAGTGAAACTTGTAAAAACATACTTCAATCCAAAATCGGAGTATTTCTAGGTCTCACTCAAATTAGAAGCCTTGTACAGGTTGAGCCACCATAAGCTAAAACTTTTAAAAGCAATTAAGATATGGTTCTACACATAGCAGACGAAACACTCACGCCCACACATCCAGACACTTCATTTTAGTATGGACTGAGAGCCACCCTCAGCAATGACTTGTGAAAATATGCTACATCTCTGTGTTGCAGAGTACAACTGTGTCAATTTCAGACACAAATGTTAAAAAACTGTCCTATTAAATTAATATCTCATGTTGCTTCGTGGTTAACTAGAGGAATTTTATTCTATGATTTCTCCCCTAATCTGTTGTTTTAGATTTTTTATGGACAGATAATAACATTAATTCAAATGGATCCTCCGAAAAAAACATTAATTCAAATGGAGCTGTCAAGTCTAAACAGCGGTCCTCAGCTTTATCAGAAACCAAATGTTTTTGAATGATTACCTAAAGCTCTCTTTTGGCGTCCGCTTATAAGTTATAGAAGACAAACTTTATTTGGCCGAATGTAATAGATGAATTTGAAGTGGCCAAAATGAACAAATAAATTCGGGGGAAAAATCCATACCTTTCTACCTAATTAAGAAACAGAAGACAATATCATATTATATAGTTGGTTACACAGAGAAATAAAATGTAACTATATACAAAAAAAATGACAACAACTCATCTTACGACATACTTGTAGTGAACTGTTATATTTAATAAACCTTAATGGTAAATGCTTATCGATTGAACAATTTACTCCAACATTATGCTTAAATGTGAGGTATAGTCTTGTACCCTGGTCAAACTCATGCCACATGTAAACTATCACCATATATTCCTAAAAGATTCTCTCATAGTTTTTGTTTACTTAAGAATTCAGCACAAACTAAAATATAAATAGAGCACCTGACGTGAAAATTGACAAATGATCAAACTGATGAGTCTTTTTTGGTACACAATTTCAAACCTCAGAATAAGAAAGAATATGTTACCTGTCTACATCGCCATTTCTGCTTGTAATGCTGCAAGTTCATCTTCTTCAGCTGTATTCTGGTGTGGAGTGGGCCGAGCCGGTTGCCTTCCTGCAGGAACATATTGCACTGGAGCAGCTGGAGCAGCTGGAGCAGTTGTTGCAGGCTGAAGAAGTTGTTCCTCTAACTCTGCCCCCTCCAACTCCTCAAGTTCAGCTTCTAATTCATCCTGTCATTGCAAAATGACATTTATACAAAGATGCAAAAGGAGGAATAGGCATGAATCAATAGAAAAATAATTTTAAAATCCCCATTCCCCATGAGTTTCTTAAAGAAACACATTCAGCCCTTCAGTCTGGCAGTTAACATTGTAAACCTCTGATTTTGAATTCCATCCAAAACTTAAGTTTTGGAATTTTATTGGTCGAGAATATGCTTTCACATGTACCTATTATACAATCCTCAGAGGTTCTCTGAAAAAGTATTTGGACTGAAACAAAAGTTAACGAAAAGCATGCTAACTGAAAAAACATATGGGGTGAAAGGTGTTCTTGAAGACACCTTTGGATGATACTGTAATTAACTCTAAAACATGGGTACCTCGTCAAAGTCGGCTGCTGCTCCAATAGGTGTAGCTAGCGCTTCTTGAATTTGTTTCATGTTCTCTGTCTGCTCATTAATTTCATCCATTGTCTGGTCTACATCATCAATGTTCCTGCAGCAGAAAGAAGAAGAGCAAAACTTAAACCTACATGTAAACAGTAACATATTTGCCACCAACAAATGAACAGGTCATTGCCACAAAAGATAACTTTCATATCAGTGCCTGTATTGATCATGCAAGTACGCATTGAACATTACATAGAGAGTCAATGTGCGTAAATCACCATAAGGTGATTGAAATGAAGGGTCATTATATTAATAGTTTGATATTAACTCAAAGCCAGTGGTCATAATATATACTAATCATATTCCAATAGTAGAAAAACTAGGAACACATTGCCAGTGATCATAATAATTTAGGCTATGTTTGGGAACAAAGTCAAGTTAAGATAAGTGGAGTAATCTCTCGTAACTTCAAAAAATTATAGTTATCCTAACTTTTGCATGTTTGGGACTCATCTTGCATAACTACAAATTATATCTTACCCAAAAAGGTAGTTATCTAAACTCCACTCTTAACTTTGAAGATAACTTTAGAATAGAGGTAAGGGTGTGACTACAAAGTCAGCATATCTTGTAATTAAGATAACTTTGGTTATCTAAACTTTGTTCCCAAACATGGCCTGAATGTTAACTCAACTTACGTTGCTTTTTGCATAGCCTTCATTGCTGCCGCTCCAGTTCTCAAGGCATCAACTGTTTCGGTTGTTGCTTTTGCACCTTCCAGCATTATCATCTGAAGTAAATAACAGAGTGTACATCATTGCAATGAGAGAAGAGTAAAATAAACTAATACCTCTTGATGAGTACAGTATCATCCAATGAATTAAGTAATACCTGGTCATGGATTCTCAGCTGAAAATTTCCAAGCTGCTCAACTTGCTGCTCGTAAAGCCTTTTTCTCTTCAGGCATTGTATAGCAGCTGAGACAAATGCAAACAATAGAATTAATAGGGTTATAGATAATGCAAATCCAAAGCATTGGAATACCTTAAGTGCTAAACATCAATACTAAACTACAACAGCTATTTTGTTATTTGACTTGAATCATGTTACATATGGACATCAAATTCAATTGTAATTCTACTCTGGCGCCTAGTACACTTATTAGAAGCCATTTATGGAGTAATAGTTTTATAGTGCTGGTAGTGGAAACCATAGGGTTTTACTTGCCAGCTCACAAGTACCAAAGTCAATAAGCATGTTAAACCATGACAAGCCTACCTAAAGGCTGGATTGGCCTAACATAATGATAAGAGATTAAGAGGTATAAAGGTTGAACGGAAGTTGTTCGAGATTTTGGGCACTGATTTCTTTTTCTCTTTTGTATCTCCGTATCTTTTTCCAATTTTTCTGCAGATTCTGACCTATATTAAGTTTTCAACAGACAATAATCCATAGATTCCCTCTTTATTACTATTCTTCTTCAATCAAAAGCAAGTAGCACTTTGTACTGATCTACCAAATTTTTTCTATGTTTTCTTCAGTGCTTTGCATCTTTATATTATTGCACACCACCCAAATGATCATAGAATTCTCAAACTAGTAACCTGAACTATATAAGTCAAATAATTTCTTGATACCATAGTTTCTGAGACCTAATCCATCTTTTAGCGTGTCTCCCTTATTCCTTAAACTCCATGATTTATCCAACTTTCTTCATAAATTCATTAATTCTTTTAATTTCAACCCTTTGGTTTCATAATCTTCCCAAAATATTACTCATTTAGATAGAGATGAGGGATTGAACCAACATAATAAGAGAATTTCTTAACTTATGATAGAATGTTTGGTGGAAGATTTAAATGGCCATTGCTGATCCTCTAAGAAAAAAGGATGGACCTCACAATGATAAATCTTATTCCACAAGCAAAAATCTATATGTAACCAAAATGTCGCTATTGGTCAGCACTAGCTATGTTTTTTCCAAGTACAAAGCCATAATCCCTTCCACACTGAGCCTAATTTGAAAAGGAACACAATTTGTCTCTGAATAACACGGAAAGTTAAGTCGAGAGGAGAACCAAGGATTATCATCTGAAGAAGTTTGTCAAGTGATATGACCTTTCAGACAGATGGGGATTAAAATATGCTTCTCCTAAATTTTCAAAGAAGTGCAGATTTGTGAAAGATAAATACAGGGAATGATAAGACAATAAAAAACAAAAAGATGTGAGACATTACGTTATCCCATTGTCACACCTCATCCTTACCCATGAATGAAACGAGTGTCAGAACCAAACAGTTAGGACTTAGGTGATCAACTGGTGATATCTTTAGGTATATGGTGAGTCATGAATATATATCAATGATAAAGGAGGAATAGTACAGGATTCACAAAGTTCTGTGTGTACAGTTTTTAGTCCCCCACAAAAGGTAAAAAGATGCAATTAGAATTTATTCCCCCTAAACATTGACGGTTATGTGTATCACACTCTAATCAAAAGTTCTGAACATGATTCCACGCTAGAGTCTAATGACATGGTTCAGCATTTGTAACTTTCATTTCCAACTGAGCCAGAATAAATCCATACCGTGGGAATTTTTTTTTACAGGCCATACCATGGTATTTTAACACAATATATTCCTAATTCTCAAATCCCAGATTCACCTACTACTCCTCCCCCTAAAAATTATACATTAATTTCCTTTTCCTCTATGCTTTAAATCCATAATTTTTTTCCCTCAAAACTTGTTCAGAAAATTTTCTTGCTTAAATAGATTGTTGAAGAGGTAGATTAACAGCGAAACAGAACATAAGTAAAATTTCCTCAAACCATACTTATGTATTTTGGAGTACACATATTTAACTTGTTACATTTTGCAAAATAATTTTCTAATTGATAGTTATGAAAATAAAAGGATTTCTCTGATACTGAGAAGTTATTTGTTAAAAAATAAATACAGCACAATTACAATTAATGATTTATACTCGAAATGTCATGGAGCTACTGTTAAAATTTCAAAGTAAGAAAAAAATGTGTGAATATCCTGTTTTACGGGTTACTATACATGAATGCAGTTCTCATGAAGAGACATTGGATTCCAAAGTAAATATTGTAAATTAGAAACAATGCTCAATGAAAAAATATAGGCAAAGAAAACTCATGGCAACAGGTAGCAGTATATGTAAACAGACTGCATGAGAAGGACATATCATGGATCTACCTCTTTTGTTCTTTGCTCTTGTATATTCCTTTGCCTTTTCAACCTCAGCAGAAGCCTTCTTCAAAAGGGCCTTTTCCTTTTTCTCTAGCATTTCAAGTGTCTAAAATAAATATAGAAATAGCATATTAGATATAAGACAACATAATCATAATAGTTTCAAGATTAGCACAAATTAAGACTATAAAGAATTATTTCATATTTATGTAGGCATACAGAACATGGAACTAAATATGCACATGTAATCTTATTTATATATGCAGTCCAGCTATTGATAAAGCCTGTCTAGAGATCTTGTTAGAAAACAAGATTCAAATATTAATGCATGAAAAGGGAACCAAAAACTCTGTATGTTTTCCTGGACAAACGTGCAAGAGACTTCGTAGAAGGCAGAATTCAACTTTGAGAAAAACATGCAAGAGACTTTGCAGAAGGCAGAACTCTACAACAACCAAAAAACCTCTATCCCAAAATTTTGGGATGGGATACATAAATCCTTCTTCTCCACTAACTTTGTGGAGGGTCACCTCATCATCATCTAAATTATCCCATTAAAATAGGGTTTGCTAAGGAGTAAAGCTCCTAGAAAATTTGATGAAGTTTTATAACCAGCTGTCAATCATCAAAGCCGTCAAACGTCAAAGCTGTCAAACCTAATGTCAACCCTCTCTAATTGGTTGATGCTAAACTATGATAAGCTAGGGTTTACCATAGTTCTAGAAAGACCACTTGGCATCCTCCCAATTTTCCAAGAGTAAGAAATATAGTCTAGAAGGACGAAGATGATAAATTAACACTTTCAAAATCCTTATTAATAGCTTCAACCCAATTTTATTTGGGTCCACCCTTATTTCCTTTTGCTTCATTAACTTCCGTCCGATCAATTTTCCTAACTGCATTAGTAATCGATCTTCGTTGTATGTGACCAAGCCATCGATCTTCGTTGTATGTGACCAAGCCACCTCAATCGGTTCTCCACATTTTATCTTAAATGGGGTAACCTCTACTATGCAATCATTTCTTGTTGTCCTTCACTATGTTCCACTCATCCACCTTTGCATCCTCATTTCGGCTATGCTCAATTTCCGAACATGTTGTTCCTTAATTGTTAACACTCTGATCCACAAAGCATTCTTGAACATATAGTTGTCCTGTAAAAAATTTCTTTCTATTTCAAAGGTATCTTCCAATCTCACAGTATTCTGATGGATTTCTCCATTTTAACCGGCTTGCTTTAATTCAATGTGTAACATCCTCCTCAATTTCTCCATCTGGTGAATAATCAATCCTGAATGACGAAAGTGGTTACTCCTTAGTAATTATTGGTCCTCATTCCTCAATGCAAACTCATCATGATCATTTCTCCAAGGTTTGCCAAACTGCAGTACATACGCTATACTCTAGTCCTGCTAATTAGAAATCTATAAGATTTTGATGCTTTTCTCCATCTCTCTAAGGTACATAGATGATAAAACCCGATTCTCCATCTCTCTAAGGTACATAGATGATAAAACCCGATACATTTAGCATAGCTCAAAACCCGAGTCCTTTCAGTCCCATCTCCAATAATGTCTCTAATTATCACCCAGTGATAGAATTGTTAAAAAGAGTATATAAATTCTTAAGATTAGCACGCAACGTTGTATATGCTTTGTGTATTGACTCTGGATAATAAAATCGTCATATAAAACAAGTTTCTTACAAAACTATTAATTTAATTCACAGAACTTCATCTTAGTATTTTCCCATCAAAGTTCCTTAATTATTGAGCACGAAACTGTCAGGGACGCCGGTAGTTCCACCGTCGCCGAAGTCTACAGCCTTCTTCTCTACTCGTGTCTGTTTGTTGTTGTCTGTTTGTTTGTTGTTTTGTTTGTGTCTGTTTGTTTGTTTTACGTGCATTGTGCACTTAATTGAATTTGTAGTCATAGTGTGCTTTGCACGTGTCTTGTAATTGGGATGTTCTATAAATCCCCACCAGTAATACGTTGTTGGTATGATGAATGAAATTTTCCTAATATTTCTCCTCAGATCCTCTTCTTCTTCAATATCTCCTTCTTCCCCAATCTCAGATCTCTTCTCAGTCTCTCTCAATCCCTAACCTCCTTCTTCTCCATTAATGGCCGGAATCTAGCTGGCCGGAATCCAAGATCCTGACAATTGGTATCAGAGCTAACCTTCACCGGAAGCATGTCGACGGTGAGGATGGGAATCCGATCCTTGACTGAGGGGGTGCGATGAATCTGCAATCGAAGTTGATGGAGAAGCAACTCGATTCGCTCCAGGAAAAATTTGAGGCGTCGGCGACCAGAGTGGAAGAAAGACTTGAGACAATGCTAACAAGAATGGAGGTGATGTTGTTCTCAGTGCAGCAACCATTTTCTCATCAAAGTCAGCAATCGATCTCTCAATCCAAGAAAACCCTAGATTTCAATCCCAAAGTTGAACCTCCAAAGACGACGACGACCGCCGCCGCGCCGTTGAGCGTCTCCGATCTGCGAGATCTGGCCGCTTCTCAGATCGATCGGCTCTAGAAGTCGGTCAGTGCTTCCCACTTCGAGTTTCCTCAAGGAGAATGGTTCTTCTGCGAGCTCTAGCTTGGAGCTTGATTTAGGTCAGTATCTTGTTCCCCCACCTGCTTCTTCTGGTTCTGCTGTTTTTTATGCTGCTAGTTTGACAGAGAGCCCAAGATCGATGGTTCAAACTAGTATCTCAAAAGATAAAGGCTCAAGTAATGTTCATGCTGTCACTAACAATGTTGCTGATTTTCTTAATCCTGCCTCCTCTAAAAAGAAAATCGATGTGGTAATTCCAGACCCTTCCCATGATTTACCTGTTTCTGGTATGGCCGAGTCAAAATCAGTTGGAACATTTTCACCAATGCAAAATCAAGAAGGTGAAGGAGAAGTAAAGGTGGTGATTGTTGAACCAGTGGTGAGGGTTATTGTAGAGGGTGATATCAATAGACAAGAGATCAACAAATTGTCTCAATTGCATTTCGTCAAGTCAGCATGGGCCATTTTGAGTTGTGCTCAATCTTTGAAAACAAAGAGTCAATCAAGATGCAGTAAAGGCAAGGGTACTTGTCTACAGCTGAAAGAATTTTTGAATATGAGTTCACTAACTGTTTGTGGAAATGCATCAAAGGAATTTCTACTTCTTTGGTTTCGTTGGTGGGAGGAGTATAGAGGAGTGAAGATCGTGAAGGAGTTTGTAGGGGCTATTGTAAGGGAATTTAATTTCTTAATATCAATTTCTATAAATGATGGTTTGTGCTTCAGGAGTTTGGATGAATCAGATGTGAAAATTGATGATTATGGGAGTTCGCGGGGGCCAGCGTCGGGGAGTGTGAAGGAGACGGGTGGAAAAGATATCCAAGGAATACTTTGGGATAGGCTAAATATTTCAAGGGAGAAGAAAGCAGACCTTGCATCCAAGTCTCTCACAAGTGCAGATGGTACAGTCTTCACATTCGATAGTCTGATCATTGCTACTGGATCCACGGTCATAAAGCTCACTGATTTTGATGTCGAAGGAGCAGATGCAAACAACATACTTTATCTCCGAGAGATTGATGATGCCGATAAACTTGTTGCAGCAATACAAGCGAAGAAAAATGGAACAGCTGTGATTGTTGGGGGAGGATACATTGGTCTTGAGCTCGGTGCTACACTTAAAATGAGTGATCTTGATGTCTCTATGGTCTACCCTGAACCTTGGTGCATGCCTAGGTTTTTTACTTCAGGAATTGCTGCTTTCTACGAGGGTTACTATGCAAATAAGGGAATAAAAATAATTAAAGGAACTGTTGCTGTTGGATTTGATTCCAATGCTGATGGTGATGTTACAGCAGTAAAATTGCAGGACGGAAGGGTGTTAGATGCAGATATTGTTGTTATCGGTGTTGGTGGGAGACCACTTACAACACTTTTCAAAGGACAGGTTGAAGAAGAGAAAGGTGAAATTAAGACCGATAGTTTCTTTAAAATGAGCATTCCTGGCGTGTACGCAGTTGGGGATGTGGCTACCTTCCCTTTAAAGCAGTACAACAACTATGAGAACATTCCTAGTTCTGGAGAAGCATCAGAAAAGGAATGTCAACCAACAGGGAAAGGAGAGTGTCGAGAACTTGCAAGAATACTGCTGGTTGCTGGCGCAGATCCAACAGCTCAAGATGAGCTACACTTCCGTACAACTGTGCATATAGCAGCCATGGTAAATGATGCAGAGCTGAAGAAGAACAGATCCGTGGTATCAATACAAGATCAGCACAATACAAGGACATGTGGCACCATCTGAGAAACATCCAGGAAGTTTGTTGGAAGGCTTTTGCCAGACTCAAGTTAGTACCCTGGCAGTAAAGAATAAGTTACTTATGGCTGGGGAATTTCAGAAAGAACCACCTGGAAAATAATGGTTTGGATGCTGTTAGTGATACTCGAAGTTTTAGAGATGATCTACGGCGGAGATTTCCTGGTATTGAGCTTGGGGACAAGCTCATTTTTAAGGGGGTGGAGTTGTCAGGGACGCCGGTAGTTCCACCGTCGCCGGAGTCTACAGCCTTCTTCTCTACTCGTGTCTGTTTTTTGTTGTCTGTTTGTTTGTTGTTTTGTTTGTGTCTGTTTGTTTGTTTTACGTGCATTGTGCACTTAATTGAATTTGTAGTCATAGTGTGCTTTGCACGTGTCTTGTAATTGGGATGTTCTATAAATCCCCACCAGTAATACGTTGTTGGTATGATGAATAAAATTTTCCTAATATTTCTCCTCAGATCCTCTTCTTCTTCAATATCTCCTTCTTATTCCCCAATCTCAGATCTCTTCTCAGTCTCTCTCAGTCCCTAACCTCCTTCTTCTCCATTAATGGCCGGAATCTAGCTGGCCGGAATCCAAGATCCTGACTCAATCAAAAATTCACCAAACTTTTTTTCCTGATCAACTGATAACCTAAAATCTAACCATATCAACAGCTAATCTCTTCAGGGTTTCAACTCCTGGATTAATCTTAACCGAGTTATTCAAAAATCCGACAATCACAAATCCCGATCAACAAAGATATCTACAAAATCAACTTACCTCATTTAATTTGTCGAGAGTAGCTAGGGTATTCGTCTGCTCCTTAGGTTTCCCAAAAAGCCGATTCAACATCGTTCCAAATCACTAAACACTCGATTCCCTGTAATCAAACCACAGATCAATCAATCAGGACCAAATTCGTCGATTACCTCGTAATTTGAAGCAGATCGATCGATGGATCGATCGAATTTGGGGACTGTAGGGTTTCTGGGAATAAATCGATCTTTTGGTGAAGGAAAGTGAGGGGGAAAAGAGGAAATCAAGAATTACGCAGGAAAAAGGAATATCATTGTTTACAAATTGCGATTTTCGGACATCGTGATCAGTATTAGTGGGGCCCGGTCGCAGTGACAGGGTGCGGGTTTGGATACGAGATGATTGGGTTTTAATATTGCATGGGTTACCTCGGGCGTAATTCAATTTCAGGACCCCGAGTTACATAAATTTTTCCCAAACTGTCCCATTTTTTGAAAGTTTTTCCCAATTATCCTACTTTTTTTTTAAATTCTCGAACTGTCTCATTCAATTTTCGAAAAACCGAGTTTGATTAAAATCATCTCGTTTTTTCGAAAAGCGAGTGTGCTCTTTAGAAAATCGAAGACTAACACTCGCTCTTCGAAAAACCGAATTGGTTTTAACTAAACTTAGTTTTTCGAAAACCGAGTGTTGGTTGGGGCATAAATTTGATCAGATGCCAAGGAAGCATTTTTATTATTAAAATCAGCATAAATGACCTGCATTTCTTCTTCCTCTCAGTTCCGGCCAAAGCTTCCTGCCTAAAAAATGAACCCAAATTATCAGGGGTTCTCTCTTATCGTTCTCTATCTCCCAATTTTTGAATTTTGACATTTGAGTTCTTGAATTTGTTATAAGGAAGAAAGGAAGAGGGAGGAACAAATTGGTGATGACAGTGCCTGGAATGGTGGCTACTGTTGGAATTACAGTTGGGAGCTTGGTTGCAATTGATGCTAAGTGAGGGTTTATAACTTCATATCATGTCAATAGCCAACCATGAAATTTTTTCTTCTCTTTTCTTCTCTTTTTTCTTCTCTTTCAGGATCAGTTAACAGCTCTCAGTTTTACCAGGTTCAATATTATACCCTGTGGAGTCGTTGCAAAATGAGTTTCTCTCTCTAGAAAAATATAGAGATAGAGACTAACCCCCAAAAAGAAAAAATCCTAGAAAACCCTAGATATGAAATCATGGGTGCGGCGGCGTCTAACCCTCTTCGCCCCCCCCCCCCCCACCCTGTCATCCCTCTCTTACCTCTCCTCTGCTTCCTACCGTCGCTCTACCGAAACCCCATTATAGCCACGACGACGAGATCAGGTCTGGTATGGCCATGATCCACGACGGCGAGATCTGCTTTGGCCAAGATCCCACAGTCGAGATCTGGTCTGGCTCCTCCACCGCGCGTTCGCCCCGATCCTCTGCCTTGGTCGAGATCTGGTCTGGTCTGGATCCTCCGATCCTTCGCCCTCAATGCGCGATCCCCCCCCCTCGATCTCCTCCTTCTCCACATCTGATCGACACTGAGGAGTGGCTACCCCGTTCGTCCTTTGGTCGGCGGCTACCCCGATCATCCAACGCCATCGACGCGCGATCACCCCCCTTCCGAGCTCCTCCTTCCCTCTGATCGTGACTGAGGAGCGGTCGGCGGCTGCCTGGCGCTGACCGGGGTTGCTCAAGCGTCAGAGGAAAGAGGAGTTCGCCCTTCCTGGCTTTGCTAGATGTTTGCCCGATTGTTCTTCGCGCTTGCCACCATGTCCACACTCTTGGAGCCAATCACGGCGATCTGTGGCTATGATTTGGTTTTTCAAGGGTTGGTAGTGCGTGTGAAGAAGCAGAGTGTGCTTGGCTGTACTGTAGTGCAAGACGGCAAGGTTTTTATTTGTTCGGGGGGGTTGGTGGAGCTGTCTGAGTTGGGTGCGTCTAGGTGTGAAGTTTGCAGTGTAGTACGGTTGTGGGGCTAGGGCCCAAAGTCGGGGCCCTCCCATGAGATGTGCTCATTTGCTACTCCTATGCCCTAAGCCTTTTACCGACACCGTCGTCCGTCTCACTTGTCTCAACTTTCGGGGTGCTTATCTCAAATGTCGCGGAGCGACTATGTCGCCCCAGAGCATCCTCCTGCGCCTGTTGTCGTGAACGCCTTGGATCTGGGGCTCAAGTGTGTGAGGTCGGTGGTTCGGTATGGGGCCCGAAGGGCCATGCCACTGTGGGAAGTGGGGAATGTGTAGCACGTTGTATTTCATGATTGTGGGGCTTGGGCCCGAATATGGGGTCCCTCCATGATGTGCGCTCGCTTGTTTGGGTGTCCTATGATGCCGCCTATCAGGCTATTGATCTTCCTCCAGCTTAGGTTACTGTCTCGTAACAGCGTCACCTCTTCCCTTATTGGGAGTAAGAGTCGAGTTAAGTCTGTGTGGTGAGAAATCGCCTGAGAGAGCAAGAGTGTGAGAGAGATGAAGATATCCTCTCCACGGCCCTCTCCTGGAGCATGGTTTTTGGTGGGGTGAGCGAGATAGTTGTTTGGTGAGAAATTGCCTGAGATAGCATAATCGTGAGAGAGGTGAAGGTATCCTATCTATGGTAGCGGTTGTAGGAGCCGTTGGCGAGTCTGTTGGATGAGTGGTGGAGTTGGTGGGATGGTGTGATTGCTGTGCAAGTGCCGTGGTGTCATAAGTCGGCCTACGGGGCTTGGGCCCAAAGATGGGGTCCCCCCTAGCGAGGAGAATGCAAGGAGCGGCGGGTGTTAAAATCCTGCCAGACTAGTGTCGGGTGGGTGTGCATGTGCCGTGGAGACAGTGTACGAAGCTAAACTGACGTACATACAATTTTGCTGGACCGAGCTTGTTTGTCGGCCCATCCTCCAGGGTTATTGGAGGGATTTGTTGTTTTTACGGGTCATGTTGCTTCATGTATGTTTTTATTTCCTGTCAGTAGGTTTTAATCTGGTACAGTTTTCTGGGTTTGTATCATTAATTTCTTATTAATGAAACAGGGTGGCCATACTCCACCTTTTCCCTCAAAAAAATATATGTATATTATACCCTGTGCCCATCCGCAAATTGGAATTTGAACATTTGTGTTTTTTTTAATTAAAAAGGTTCATTGATCATTTAGGCAATGTCGATTGTGTTTTGCTGTTTGGCTGTTATCTCCCCCAATCGACACTCGGTTTTCGAAAAACTGAGTTTGGTTAAAACCAACTCGGTTTTTCGAAAAGTGAGTGTTAGTCTTCGATTTTCCAAAGAGTACACTCGCTTTTCGGGAAAACGAGATGGTTTTAACCAAACTCGGTTTTTCGAAAACCGAGTGAAGCAGTTTGGAAATTTAAAAAAAATAGGGCAGTTTGGGAAAAACTTTCAAAAAGTGGGACAGTTTGGAAAATATTCGAGTTACATACATATCAGCATAGAAAGCCGACAGGTACGGGTGAGGGTTTTTTTTTAGGTTAAAGGTGGAATAACGCCACACTGTTTCATTAATAAGAAATCAATAAAACAGCCCCGGCGTACCGGGTGAAAAGCAAAAGTACGGTGCAGAAAATAAAACATAATCCCCCAACAAAACCCTGGGTGGTGGGTCTAATCATCCATACAAAGTACAACCAAAAGTACTGTAGATCGAGACAAAATACAACGTAGAGGAAGTTGCGGCTAATGGAAATCCAAAGTAGCATATTCCATATGAGTGTGAATGGTGCCTACCCCTCAATCCAGTGTCGGACTAAACTCTACCTCCTCATCATCAAATTCCTCCACCTGGCAGACTCTAGCAATCATCCCTCTCGCTCCTGTGGCAGCAGCTGTGGCCCAAAATGAAATAAGATGCATAATATGAGTAAGGTTAGCAGAAATACTATTACATGAAGCACGAAAATAGAAATTATTTCTGTCTAGCCATAACACCCAAGTAGTTGCCGCAATGCCTATGTACCAAGCATCCTTCATTTCGTGGCGTACCGATGCAAATTTGGGGCCAATCCACAAATTCTCGTATTTGTTGGGGTAGTCACCTGTTCCTAAGGCCCGTAATACCTCTATCATAGTTGCCTTATTCCTTTGGCAGTGAAAAAAGGGGATTCAGATTCTCCGTATGCATGTTGCAGAATCCGCAGTTGGTCGCTATCTGGGGTTGTCTTTTGGCAAGGTTCTCTCTGATAAGGATTGCATTATTGAGCACTAGCCAGAGGAAGACCCTGACTCTAAGGGGGTTTTGGCCTTCCATAACATCTGTGCCCAACTAGGTCTGTATCCTCGATAATGAATTCGATGATACAGAGATCTAACATTGAAAGCGCCCTTGGTCTCTAGTCCCCAGCGCATCTGATCTGGGCCTTGAGCCACATCGTATCGGTCCGTGTAATGTGTGTTTGCAGTTCAAGCAGTTGCCGATGTAACTCTAGGGTAAGAGTTCCTCGGAAAGACGATCTCCAATTGCTCCTCTTCCATGTCTCGGCCACAGATATATTCGGACAAATCGTTTTCTCATAAAGGTCTAGGAAAGTCTCCTTAAGAGTATGGGCACCACACCATTTGTCCCACCAGAATCTGGTGGACCGTCTATTACCAATTGTTGATGTAACTGCTGAGTTGAAAGGCCCGCTTGCTTTGGTAATTTCTTTCCAGGAGCGAGAAACTCTAGACCCTACTCGGAAGCCTAAACTTCTTGTACCTTTTTTCCGAAGATATGGTTAAATGAAGTCCTGCACTATACATTTTTTCTCCATTAAAATAGAAGTAATTGGATAAAGGATATACTCCTTACTGCAATATCTCTACTATTATAATGGGAGAATGCCTTAGTGGTATTTGTCATCATTTTTTATTATTATTTTTTTTTTGTCATTTTGAAGCCAACTCACTTTGGTAAATATTTTCGAAAGTGGACCAGTTTGGTAAATATTTTCGAAAGTGGAACGGTTTGGAAATGATTTTCCTTTCTTTTTTCTTTTTCCTTCTTCCTCCACGTGCATCGCACGTGCATATTTTCGAAATGGACCAGTTTGGTAAATATTTTCGAAAGTGGATCAGTTTGAAAATTATTTTCCTTTTTTTTTTTGTCTTTTTCCTTCTTCCTCCACGTGCATCGCACGTGCATGATACTAGTATGTTTTAAGCTAAAGAGGGCATATGTTCATATTTACTTTCTTGTACTTGTTAACTTTTATACTCAATTGTATGTGATATAAATGATATCGCAATTCAGTTGATTATAATAATATCTATTTGTCTTTCTCATTTATGGATGGTTTAATTGGATGTAAAAGAAACCAAGAGAGGAAGAAGCGCCGTAAAGGCAAATCTATTAATTTAATTTTTTAAAATTGCTTTGGTTGTTAGCATTGTTTGAGTTGGTAGTAATACTATAGTGAAAATTATTTAAAACATTGTTGACTTTTTTGTTTGACTTAAAATTAATCCAAGGAAGTATGGCTTAACCCCTAATTTTAATTAGGACTTAATTAAATCTTACTCTTATTGTTAAATAAAACCCCCAAAAAACTATAAACTAATTATCTTATTAAATTATCTTAATTAATTAAATTAAACCCAAAAAAACAAATTGGGAAAAACCGGTAATTAACCATCTTAATTAAATGAATTAAACCCCCAAAAAAAACGCTAAAAAAACCCAACCTCCGTTGTAAAACAGCAACCTGGTTTTATCTATATGGACTTTAAACCCACATCAGTGGGGAGAAGAGGATTTTGTGTTTTTCTAAATACATTTTTGCTTCTTTGTCTAATGCCAAAAGGAAGTGAAGGAGTGGAGAGAGAGAGAGTGAGTGACTGACTGACTGAAGAAAAAAAAATATATATTTGTGAATAGTAGTTCGCGAGCGTTTTCGGAGCAAATTGAGTGAAATCCCTAGGAATTGTTTTCCTACAATAGCTTTACATCATTCAAACCACCCCTTAATGTCAAATAAAATAATCCAATTGTTAATCTTTTTTCTCTTTATTGCAATTCAACAACCGTCAATCACCTTTTTCTCCCACTTGGCACCACCCACTGCGCCCACCATTTCTCCACCTCTTTCTCCTTCCTGCCTACCACCGCAATTACATTCACTACCTTCTCTCCTCCTCTCCACTTCCATCTTCTCTTTCTTCTCACTTCATGTTAGAGCCTGTGTAGACGAAAATTAATTTTCTCAAAATTAATTTAAACAAAATTAAATTCCCTAATCGAATATAACTCCAAGCGTACTATTTCACAAACAGTGAAGTTCACTATAAAAAATGAACAAAAAGAAGATTTGTTTTGTGTAATGATATATCTTCGATTCATACCTCAATGATGATGAACGAATAGATTGAAGCTTGCTAGGCAATTTCTTCAAGACTTTAATTCCACTACTGCTAGGGTATGCACAGTATTTATCAGCGTAGTGTCCCAATATACCACAGTCTGACTCCGATTAATCGGCACTAGAATATGGAGGCTCTGGCGAGATGGATATGAACGCTTTCTCTCTTTAAATTTATCATTGGTAATGGATATGTAAATAGAAAGTCGAGTTCATCAGTTTCGTCCTCCATTTATAAGCATCACGCATTTAGCAGTTGCAACTACTCGGGAAAACCGTCATATGACGGTTGCAACCGCTTAAAAAATAGCTCGTCCTGTGACGATTGCAACTGCTCAAAAAATGCCTCGTTGGGAACGGTTGCAGACTTTTTAGAAAAATGAGAACCGTCTTGTAGCAAAAAAATTAGTTATGGTTTCACACATAAGCCCATGCTCGGCCTGACCTGGCGCAGCAGCAAGCACGTGAGTTTTCAAACTGAAGCCAGCACACTTTGGGTGTGTTCTCCCTCCGGATAAAATCTTTGTACCCATAAAGGCACAACCTTTAGGCTAATTTTTTAACTTATTAATCTGCTTCCATCTTTGCTTTTATTCGATGTGCCACTTACCAAGCAAAGAAACCAATGTTTCATTTCAACATGCTAACTTTGGAGGAGAATATCTCATTCATTTGAAATCCGTTTTGGACATGTGAATACATTATCTTATTCGTCTTATTGAGTAGAATAAGCTAAAACTTTGAATCGCTCAATTCTTACCGATTTCTAATAATCCGCCCACATGCATGATGTTTTCATCTCCCCTACCGAAAAGGGTAAATATCACATAGTGCAATTGGAACAATGTCGGATCGTGGATAGGTAGATATTTCACTTTGAACATTCCCTTGTTAAAATTTATTGGATATACTTGACTAATCAGTGAAATATTTTATCTTGAATCGTCAACCGTTAGTATATACTAAGACAATAAACTTTACACAACATTGGGTCATTTACATCCAATCTCTCGGTTGTGTTCATTTTGTCCTTGAACAAGTCTTGATTTTGCGAGTGTTTTATATAATTCCAGCCTTTTAAAATTCTCATAGAGCTGACACATCTCACACTTATATAAGTGACCACGTCCATAAAGAGTGTCCTACAATACTCCACTTGTGATTTTGTCATGCCCCGCTTCCCACATACGAAATTATGGGCGCACAACTAAGGCTCATCGAATGATACAAGTATTCCAACTCACATCATTTATTCTAACACCCCGAATTCCAAATAAGTATGAATTCGAAGTTCTACTTGATCTTTACACTTCACTTCGTAAAATTTTACAAGGATTTTTTAAAAACTTTTTATACAACAATGTTTACATGAACGCAGCGAAATTATAATTACAACATGATACATGAAATAAATAAAAAATTGAACATTTCTTTAAGCAGCATTCCTTCTTTAGTCCTTTCATTCAATTTATCCTGCATAGAAACTGTGGGCACGTCAGTTGCATACAACTGACGCTAGGATATAATACATCAATTTTTCTTACTTGGAAAACACACACTTGATCACAAACAAAGCTATGGGGGACTATCTTATTGATGTCGTGTGTGAATGTGCACTTAGTCTTAAATGCAGTTACTTATTATTTCATAACAAAAATGCACACTTGTTCAAACTTATGCATCCCATTCTACATAAATCAGAGGGCATGCCCTTAGCCGTTCTTCATCTTGAAGGGTTGGATCCCTCGCTATGAGTTAAACTACTACGGTAATTACGGCAAGTATCCTAGATATTCTATGAGTTACGAGCTCATGCCTAGACACCCTGGAGAGGAATCCCACGTCATGACATGACACATCATGCAGACAACCTATGGACAATTCGTCTCCGTCATGGAACGATGGCACTACGTAGTCACCAAACACCCCACAAGCGTCGCCACGGTCTCGATAATTCCTGAGATGTATCCACGTCATGACATGACGCATCATGCAAACAGTCTGTGAACACTTTCACACCGTAGATCCGAAGCCCTCATACTTGTGTTTTTCTCTTACTTTCATCACATCTTCACTATAGTGTAGTCCTTAGATATTTGAATCATGAATAAAATTAATACCCTAGAGTTAGTGTTACCTCTACACCGGTCTTAAACATCAATTGTTAACAACGACCCAACTTGGTCTTTTATTAGCACATTTCTCTTCAAAAAATTTCATTCATGCCGATGTAAGGACTTAGCTAAACTCTAGTTTTCAACCTCTTTTCATGTTCACAAAAAAATGAGTGTTTATACTCACAAATTTCTACATTTCATCATGATCTTTTTATTTCATTTTCCATGCACACTTGCATATAATAAACAACAAATTTCATATTTTACTTACTCAAATTTTCCATGTCGAAAATCTCATTTTTAATCTCTACACAAAAATCCTTTACATTCAAATATTCCTTTTCTTTAATTAACCAAAGTCATGCTCTAAGAAAATTTATTAATTTCTTCTTCCCAACAATACTTCTAATTCTCATTATAATAAGTCAAATATTGTAGAAATTATTTTTATGAAGTTGACTTCAGCCAAACTTAAGGGTCCGCTTAAGTGTCCACCCTAGAAAAAAATTTCCCAACCTCGCAAGAGCTATGCTTCTCCTAGCAGCAACAAAATATCGCCCTCCAAAGCTCCCAACCGAGGGTGCGTTTGACCTAGCTTTTTTTAGCTTTAAAGCTACTTCAGAAGGAGAAGCTAGAAAGTACAGCTTAGAAATTAAAAGCTGAAGCTGTTTGGATAGTCAGCTTTTTTTTTAACTTTAAAGTTACTTTTAAGCTAGAAGTTGTTTGGCATAAGATATCAATTGTAATCTACTTTTATACTTAACTTAAGTTTTTGATTTTATTTAAGAATAAAATATAAGTTATCAAATTAAAAAAAAAAAATCTTTATATTTTTTAAGCTCAGAACAATCACTCTCAACAGATTTTGTAAGAAAAATCTGTAAAAAAAATCTTAACAATCACTGTCAACAATCTTTATACTTTTATATTTTGTAAAAAAAATCTTTACAAAAAAACTGAAGTATCAAAACCCATTTCTCCTTCCCCCACACAATCAAATCCCACAATCACAAGAAGACCAACCGCAGCAGACGTTTTCACTTTCTCATCACTCTCAACAGCGATTTCGTCGTCGAAGAGGAGAGTGGCAGGAGGTGAGGAGGAGAAAGGCGCGAACTTTGGATCTCCACATTTTTTGCTTTGAGATTCGGGACGAGGAGGAAGAAGGGAAAGGGAGAGAATGAGGAGGAAGACGGCGATGGCTGGGTTTTTGATGGATTGGGATCGAAGTTGTTATGAGGGGAAGGGGAAGGGGTAGGGGTAGGGGTAGGGGCAGATGAATTTTTTTGATATTTGGTTTTGGGTAAAAAAAAAAGAAGAGAAGGAGAAGCCAGAAGCCAGAAGTAGATCTGGATGGCTTCTTTTCAAGCTCCTTTTCTTAATAAAAAATAAGCTACTTCTACTTTTTTTGGGCTTTTCAAAATATGTGTTTAGCCCAGCTTCTCCTTTAGAAAAAGGAGAAGCTAAGCTAATTTTAAGCTGGGCCAAACACTAACCTAGTCTGGATCAATCCCGATCTATCTACTCAGCTTTCTGTGAAGTCTGTGGCTATTCATGCTACCCCCTTGGCTACCACAAAGCCACAGCAGTCTCATTCAGCACTTTCAAAGCGCATTGTATCGCAGAGCACCTCCCCATTGCTTCCTCTCGCTTCCTCTCCAGCGAAATCTAACCCGACTGCTCCTGATTCTCAATGGCCTTCGTGGGAGATCAATCTTCATTACGCGTCAGATTGGGACGAATTTCAAAAGACTGCCCACTTTCCCAAACGATGCGACCCTGCACCGGTTTCTCCCGCTAGGAAAGTCTGGAAGTCTCAATCTTCTAAAGCAGAAGCTTGGATTGATCAAGACAATTTGCTAGAAGAAGAGGAATCAGATCTCAAACTCGAGCAGTCCCTCCTTGAGGATTGAAAGGGCCTTGGGGCTCATTGCTACTTTTTGATGTTGTACCAATGGGGGCATATTTTGAGTTGTTACGGTTCAGCCGTGGTGGGTTTCGCTGATGCTTATCATCTCTTCCTCTGTTTAGAGGTTCTTTTTTGAGGGAACTCCCTGTGCCTGTCCTGTTTCTCTCCCAGGAATTATTTTGTTGTACTGTTAATATATCTCTCGCATAATCTCTTCCCTTAATCGCTTGTTTTATGTATTTCATCACCTACCGTTTCTTATGTATGGGCTTGCTCGGTATTGGTTTAGCTGTGAGCATTGAGATCCCTGTGTTCCTGATATTGTATCTGTTTGTGTTGCTTGGCTCATCCGCAACCAACATAGGTTGATAGCACGTAGGTGGATGTAGCATTGTTCTTTTCCTCCCTGATGACCTGGGGAGCGCCAACATCCATCGTGTCTCTTGAGCGCTTGTATTATAATGTCTTATCTTAATCGTTCGATGTATGTGTTTCCTCCTCCTGTTGATATCTTCGGGATTGCCCGGTGTGGGTTCGGATGTAGGCAATATGCGCCCTATGGTTTTCCTCTGGATCTAATTGTGGTTCAGGGCACCTCCTCCACTGTTGTTGTATGCTGTTCTCCTGTTGGCTTTTTCGTTTTTTCTGCCTCCCCCGTGTGATGCGGGTCCGTCATTGTGCTTCGCTGGTTATTCGCTGCATCTTCGGGTTTCTAGCTGAGGTTTCGCAGCGACTTCAGCGACGACACATGCTTTCTTCGTTTAACTCTGCCGCTGCCCTGTACTAAGCACAGTTCAGTCTAGAGGCCTTCCTCATCTACCCCGCCGCCTAGGTTTGCCGTTGTCATCAACCTCGCTGACACGGGTTGCCTCGCTTCTTTTTTACTCGACTGCCTTGCGGTTCTTCATACGCCATAGTCTTTGCTGTTGTATGTTGTTTTGTGCCCATTTCGGCCATTCTGCAATTACCTTAATTGCATCCAGAGCGTTTTTATTCTCTTTATTTCTGTTCATGGAATTACGCTTGTAACGTTTATTGACTGCTTTCTTTTTATATATATATTGGGCTGGAATCAGTTGATTCTATCCGTTTCATCAAAAAAAAAAAAGTCTAGGAAATTTTAGAAGAATATTAGCATTTTCCTCAATTTTTTTATACTCTTAAAACTATTGAAAATACCCCAAAATCGAATTATATTCAAAAAAAAAAAAAAAATCAAAACCAGAAACAAAAAAAGGCCAAGGTCAGATTCGAACCCAAGACCAACACCCCCGCCCTGCTATAGTAACAGACCCAAAGTGCACCCAAAGACCATTAAGTCCAGAGTGACTAATCGATACAAGTCTGGTTAAATACTTTTTTGTATAAACCGTAATGTGTTTAACTCTTCCTTTAATAAACTCGATTTTTCAATTAATTTGTAGTTATTCAAAATCTAAATCTTTTTCCATAATTTATTTCTTTGAAAAACAGTATCGTATATTTATCTAATTTGCAAATTTTTATTTTTGACAATATAATGGAAAATATCCCTTTTATTTCCTTTGAGAAATGAAATAATTTGTGTATTAATCGACATTGTAATTTCTTTTCTTGATAATCTTATCTACTTGTTCCCCACATTTTAGCACAATGTTTTTGTACAATTTTTCATTCTTTAACATAGTTAATGCTCTTAAGTTGATCTATCTTTTACAAAACTAACTCATTTTCTTATGATTCAAAGAGAACATAATTGACAATCTAGTGATTATAATATTACTCATACAACATCATTAAAATCAAACACCTATTGCAACTTTCTATACTCCTCAATTAATTTCACAATTCATAGGTGCTATTTTACATTCTACAATTTATTCACAAGCACAATTTCTCATACAAGCGTGGTCCATTAATTTGCCTATTCTAGCATGACAATATATTAATAAAGCATCATAACAAGTCTAAATTAACAAATTTCAATTCATTTTACAAATTTTCTCATGTAGACAAACAAGCATCTTCTCTTTTTCTTACTAGTCTTTTCAAGCAAGTAAATGGCAAACTTTTGTATTTGTTTCTAACATGTTCATAAATTAGATTCCTAGCATGGTATCTATATTAGAAGTAGAGAAATCACCCACCTTTTGAAGAAACAAAGAAAAACTCCTAAAGAACTCTTTGAAAGTACGATCATCTCCTTTCTCCTCCTAGTTTGTGCAAAAATTCAAGCTCCTCCTCCTAGCAAAGCATGAACTCGAGCCTTCTCCTCCGCTTCTTGCTTTGGCCGGCCTCCAATGGAAGGAAAACACATACTCTCTTTCTTTTTCTCACACAAAATTCTTTTCTCACTCAATCTTTTCCTCACAAATGCCTTTTTTCTTTCTCTTTCTCTTTGAAAATTCTAATGCAAGTGATGAAGAAAGACAAGGGAGGGGTATTTATACACATTTCAAGAGTGAATGAAGGGTTGAGATGAGTTTGGATGAAGGGCTATGATACATTTGGGAGTTTAGAGAACTACCCACCATCAAGTAACCACTCTCCACTCTCTCCATCTCTCCCACTCAAGCATGGCCAGCCACACTTGTTGCTCCATTGCACGTGCATGTGCAATGCACGTGTCATCACATGCACACTAGTTGTTTTGTTTATTTAATTGTTAATTTATTTGTTACTTGATCAAGTCTACCCTACAAGTTGTCTTGATTAATATTAGAAATAACTAGTGGGCTAATTAGGTGGTCTAAAATCCATGGGCTCTTAATTAATTTAATTTAATTTATTTTAAGTGGGCTAGAATTAAACTATTAGGCCTAAGAATAATAATAGATAATAATATGCTTTTTAAAAGAGAAAGCAAATGTTTGTTCATGACATTAAAATAATTTTTTAGCCAAATACACACATTAATTTGCACATGCGAAACACGTGAAAACAAATGAAATTTTTTATATTTAATTATTTGAAAATTCAGGATGTTACATTTATAAGTTGTACAGTTATAAGCTCAACAAGATAAGAAAAGATATCCACGCAGGCATTAACAATGATCACATGAACATGAAATAGAATAAAACTATTCAAAAATAACCATCATCTAGAAAACACATAAACATAAACTTCGGGTCAAAATGCACAAGAATACAATATACTATAATGAAAGCAATACGATAAATAGTTCGCTACGACAACCAGATAAAATAGCGACTGAAAATTAAACAATATAAAGTAGCTATAACACAAGCCAATAGTCACGATCATTTAGAAAGTTTGTTCATCAAGTTCTTCCGGTATCTCATCGTCTGTACATGAATAAACATTACCTAGGGAGAAAGGGGGGGGGTCTGTTAGAGCAAGCTTCGTACAGCAAGTAACAACAAGCGGTATGGTAGCAAGATAACAAAAATCTATCAAGAAAGGAAATAAGAAGTAGCAGTGAAAATACTTGAATAATATGATCATGTAAGATGCAAGTAACAATAGTAAGCAAGTGCAATCAAGACTTCAAGGTATAACTAATCGGTAACTAGGGATCATGTCATCAAGAATCATGTAATCATAATCATGTAATACGGAAATCATGTAATTAGTACTAGTGTCAATATTCAGTGGCATTCTTAAGTCTATCAGCCTCATTAACATATCTAATGCACGCAATCCTGTGTCTCATACCACAGGTTCGGGTGTATATTAATTAAGTGAAAGTTTTGACTTAAGTGATGAATTCTACATGATTATGTACTCGGGTCTTCCAGTGACAGTATAAATAAACAAGACATGTAATCAAGAACCCGAATCAATAATCAAGAATCAAGAATTAAGAATCAAGAATCACTATTTCGGAAAATATGACCCCCTTCAGAGTATACTCTCATATATTGTTCACTACTAAGACGTACAACTTTGTAACCCTGGTTTATTATTCTTTTACTATGATCAATCATGAACATGCAATCGGTACAACTAGTGGGAATGGTGATATCAAGAAAGTCATCTAGAAAGTTGTAACGCCCAGAATTCTAAAATACGGTAATTCGTAGCATAACAGGATCTTTACTTCATTTTGTACAATTTTACAAGGAATTTAAAAACTTTTATTTGCACAACATTGTTCACTTTACATCAACGCAGCGGAAAATAAAGATTACAAAGCAAGTTCAATTTAATCAACAACATTTAAAATAATCATTAGCTTCAAATTCATCTTCCAGTCTTTGCCAATCAAAACCCTGCATTGAATACTGTGGGCACGTCAGTTATATACAACTGATGCAATACTATACACGGTCATCCTCACTATGCCATAATATAGCGACTCACTTATTTTAGCATACACAAACTTAAATGTAAAACATAGTGTGAAAAGTGACTATCCTAAACATGTCTATGAATGAAAATGCCTTAATGCCTAATGCAGATATTTTTCGCTAAGATGACACTAATGCATACTTGTTCGGATTCTATGCATCTCATACTACATAGGTCCGAGGGCAAGCACCTACGTACTCCAAATTAAAGGGTTGAATCCCTCGCCATGAAAACTACCCGGTAATGAAACAAGTTTTAGACGTCCCACGTGTACGGATTTAAGCCCTGGAGTCTACCGTCAAGCTTATACGGAAATCCTTGTCATGCAGACTTCCCGCAAGTGTCCCTCTAGCTCCGATATACGCATATACACTGGAGCACGGTCTCCCATCCGTCCGACTATTCATGATCCTGGAGTCCACCGTCAAATCAATTATAGTCCCGGATTTAATTAAGGCTTGCCTCCATCGCAAGCAACCACAGTCCTAGAGTCCACCGTCAAACTTGGTCTATAGTCCCGGAGTCCACTGGCAGACTATATAGAGGCAACCTACTTACGTTTGCCCAAGTTTACTACATCTTCCACTTAGTGCCTAATCCTTATACTAAAAATATGAATAAATTACACTACCTAGAGTTAGCTTCTCCTCTTACCGGACTTAAACAAAATACCGAGATAGCCCATATAGCTAATCTCAAATCAATTAATTCTTTCAACATTGTCGGCACCTCGGTCTCACTAAGCCTCTAGATCACAACCTTTCATGTTCCATAATCATGGGTACTCATACCCTTACAACTCATGTTTCTAATTCAATTTACTCACATCTTATAGTAATTTCCAATTCAATTTCTCATAAAGAATACTCTTCAGTTATTCCAACAACCGGACTCTTTCATGATACCAGGTCCCACATTAGACTCCAATTTGCTAAATTTCTTTAATCAATTTCATCACCTTCTAATGCACAATTTCATTTGACAATTTATTCCTTCATTCTCTACTTGCATTTTTCTTTTTATAAAAAAATAACAAAATCTTTAATTATATCTACCTCTTCTTTATTTTCAATTTGGAATCAAACTTAATACGTACATTGATGAAATGGTCTTTAAAACTCCCAAAATATACACCAAAACAATGAGAAATATTTTTAGATGTTCTCATATTATTTTAAATTATTTATATCATTTTTCTGGACTTTTAAAACTAAAAAAGTAGAAAAGAAACCAAAAAATATATAAAACAGAGCCATCGGGCTCAAAGCCAAGACCTCCAACCCAGCCCGCCATGTGGGAGCGCCGCATGCATTGTCGCACGTGTTAGCCACAGAGGCCGCCCAACTGATCTACTATAGGTTAAAATCTTTAAGTATTTAAACCCCCTCCCCAGTTGACCTTTTTTTTTAAATGCCACAGCAGACCAACGACTCGAACCAGTGCAGACAGAGAGGCAACTGAGCCCCTACCCACTGAGTCGAGCTCAGATTCACAATCTATATGGGTTTAAAATTCATTAAGTAGTTAATCTACGATAATTCTTATTTTCCACATTTTCAACTATTTCGACTTTCATTCTTCTTCTCAAAATTGATATTATAAAAATATTGTTCTAGACTCCAGGATTCCTTCTTTACTGATTTTAATTGTTATTTAAGAGATTTATACTCATTTTATGTACATAAATATTTTTTGATCATATAAACATATATCTTGATTTCTTGTGCAAAAAGTAACTCCTTTCTTCAAAAATACTATTATTTTACTTCAATAGAACTCCAAAATTGTTATCTTACTAATTTCATTCATATGAATAAAATTTGCTTCATTTTTCCTAATTTAATCCTTTTCTTTTTCTTATATGAATCATAAGGCAGGGTTCAACTAATCAATTTTTTTCTACTCATTTTAAATCGACTTTTCCTTTGTTCTACCATGACTATTTCTTCCCCAAAAATGTGTTGCTAATTTTTCCCTTTTTTTTATCTACATTCCATACACTAATTTAAACCTATTTGTAAAAGACGCACATTTGCATGCAATACTCAAGTTGTTCATTTGAACCTAACAATTCTACACATGCTTCTAATTAAATTTTCTTTTTGCTAACTTATCAATCATTTCATATGCATCACATTGTCATACAACGAATTTCATGATTTTCTACAACTAGCAATTTTGTCACCACAACATGCATCAAATTTTACTAGAAAGAGTCATTAAACTAACACAAAATTCAACCATATCACCTAGGCATGTGATGCGGTTTATTTCTGGGAGACGTGTGGATGCACCAGGTGTGAGTTCGGACTCGATTTGTATTTGAAGGAGAATGCTACTCGTCTGCCGACCCTTGACTGACCGGGTGGAACTCGTGGCGACCTCGGGGTGGTTCGGAGATCTGGGCTCGGATCAGAGGATTCGGATCCGAGGTCTTGTGTACCTGCAGACGGTCCTGAAACACCGGGGTTTGTCCCGGTGGCGGACCCTCCGACGATCTAGTCAGTCTCTGTGAGAGAGTAGCAATAACTAGGAGAATTTAAGTGGCAAAAGATTGATTACCTGAAAAGGTGGGTGAGGGTCTAGTATTTATAGAGAATCCCAACCGGGTTTGGATCCGCTTGGGGGCCGGGTCTGAACCCGAAAGCCCATGGGCTTGTCGTGGCAGAAGGCCCAGGGGGTTTAGGGCTGACGTGGCAATACCAGGAGTGGTATAAAGCTGATATGGCTAATCGTGGGTCTTCTATGCTTCTGGGAGAATCGGAGGGCCTAGGCTGTGCCAGGTCAACCCCCTGCTTCGCCGGAGAGGGGGGGGGACGGCTCATGGGACTGTCACGGGTCGGAGACCGAGGACAACTGAGGCTCGTCGGATACGAGGAGTCCGGCTCTGGGGGGGGGGGGTGCACTTGAGGTTCGGCGCCGAGCCTGTGATGGTTCGAAGCCGAGCTAGATTTGCTATTTTTACCTTTCTTGAGTGAGAGTTGTCTTGGGCCCTGGTTGGGCCCGCAGGCCATTTTTACACTACCACAGCATGATTTCTACATTAATTAGAAAATAAGAAGAGACACATACCTCTTAAGTTGCAAAAAGTAGAAAATTTCCTAGAACGAAAGCTCCTAGCCCCAAAGCTCTTCTCCTTGCACTCTAAAAACCACACTCCGATGCTCCAAAGAAGAAATCCGCCCTCTCTCTTCTACACTCTCACTACAAGAAAAACTTTTTTTCGCAACGCCAAATGTCGTTACTAAAACTCGTTTGTCGTTGCGAAAAATATTTTTTTGGCAACGACATTTGTCGTTGCAAGGTCGTTGCGCATCCGGGCGTCGCGAAAGATTTTGACTACAACTTTCTGTCGTTGCCAAACATAGATTTTTTGCAACGACATTGTCGTTGCAATATATTTTATCGTCGCCATACCTAATTTTACCCGTGCTAAGGTATAAAATCAATCGCAACAACTTTTGTCGTTGCCAAACATACTTCATATATTTGGCAACGACTCATGTCCTTGCTAAAGATGTTTTTTTCACAATGAATTATTGTCGTTACCTTACATTCTTTCTATTTTGGCAACGACTGCTGTCGTTGACAAAGCTCGGCTGTTTTGCAATTATTTTTATTATTGCTTTGCGTTACATATATTTTGGTAACAACTATAGTTATTGCTAAAGCTATCAATTGTCGTTGCGAAAGTTTAATTCTTTTCGAGACAAATTATATATTGTCGTTGCATCAGCCCTATCCAAACTAGCATACACTTCAAAAACATTAAAAACCAACATCATTCCAAAAACTATAATATTAAACTTGTCCAACATATTACATTTATGTCATATAAGAAGCAATGCCCAAAATATTACAACCATCAACTTCTCAAAAAGAGATCTAAGTATCTCATAATCATTTCCATTGTGCATAATAAGCTTAACCATGTTTTCTAATATTCTCTTGACATCTAAACATTGCAACAAAACTGGACGCAAGATTGAAAGAACTAAATCAACTTAGAACAAAAGAACATTTTGGGATGAATATTCTCAGAAAATACAAGTAGCAAAAAATTGGGGTTGATGTTGGAGAGTTAATAACCTAAACCAACAGCTAACTCATATAAGATATAATTAAATCATACACTGTCAAAATATGATACCAAAATATATGCTCCCGGACCAATGGGCTTCATTCCCTAATTCTCCAACTACAGTCCCTTCTATAGTTTTAATGTATATTCATTAATACTGAAGGACTAGAGAACTTTCGAGGATTAACACAAGAATGCACGATTGTTGTAGCTCAAATTCTCATCCTCGTGGTACCTACATATTTGAAATAATGATTAGTCCAGCAGTATACAATGAAACTATGAAAGATTGCCAAAACTATTGGAACTTGTATGCACAAATATAATTTGATGGATACATGAATTATTTTTATAAAACAAAAGATACATTAATAGCATCAAGAAATAATGAAAACCAAACTAGAATTAAAGATTAAAACTACATTTGAAAGCATTTTGACAACCATTTAAACTAATATGATACAATTTTATAAAGAAATCCATCTTTAAATATTTAACAACAAATATACTAGCAACTAGCATATATACACATGAATTAAGTGCACCAACCTGCAACACTGACAAGTTTGCTTCTTAAGTCTTGTATCAATTTTTTCAGTCATAAGAATCTAGGAGAGGGCCACTAGATGCTAAATGTAAAGGGGATGACCTACATCATTCCGACAAAGATACCACAAAGTAGGATGCACAGACACATAGATTCAGTACAAGGAGGTTTAAATAGAAGGATTGTAGGGAAAACATTTATCTTCTATGCCGAATTTGTACTAAATATGTCCAAATGTATCTGAAATGGTGATCAGAATCCTTCACAAGATATAGCTTACGTAAAAACGAAAATAAAATGGAATCGAAACTCCTGGACTTCATCAAGGAATTCTAATGCTTCGACTTAGTAAATGCCAATTTAGGATCATATAATGCACATATAAAAAGTAGGACCTGGTAGTTGCTACTACATAGAAGATAGAAATTAACCTTGATTCCTTCAGAATCTGCCCAACCTTTTAATGTATCTGGCTCCACTACCATAATTCCTACTAGATAGGAGTTGAAGCTGTCACCTAGCCCAATATATCATAGTTCAGTATGCATAAAGTTCTAAATCCAAACAAGCTACTAGTATCCATACATTCAAGGACAAAGCAAAGATGAAACTAGTTTGAAACTTACCATAGATAAAGCACTGGGCGACAAATTTGCATTTGGCATACACATTCCCAATCTTCTCAGGTGCTATATATTCACCCTGGGCCAATTTGAAAATGTTTTTCTTCCTACACCATATATCATTCAACTATACTTATGAAGTTATCCAATAGTTAAAGAAAACAATCCTTGTATATGCAGCACACACACAAAAAGATCTTCACTCCTAAATTACAATTTAAAATTTGAATGGAAAAATTAATGCCTTTTTCACCATTCACCCACCTGAATTGTTCCCTACACAGCAAAAAGACCAAAGAGCCTCTCTTCAAAATTTTGCTGTCAGCTACACTAATTCTTTTTCTCTGCATCACTACCTTCAATCACACTAGAAATATACAAGGAACTACTTTTGGTGGAATTTGGTGAGGGGGAATGGTCCTACTTCTATTATTAGAGGTTCACCTAAGCTCTATATCGAACTCTTTATATATGATTAATTATCTCTAACAAAATTTATCTGGATTGAAAAACCAGTTTAGGACAATGAAGCTGAAGAATCAGTCATTCTGATTGTAAAAATTGGTAACAAATACCAAGGGAGACAGCCAACCATGAATAAAATTGGCTCTTCATGCAAAAGATTAAATAGTTGGCCATAGTTCTCTCTCTTTAGTATCGGACGTTGTGTTAACTACATATTGTGCACATATAGTATCATCGAGCTCTAGTTCAGAAAATGTAACTAGAGGAGCAATTCCAAATTATATAAAAGTAAACAACAAAGTATATCACATAGGCATCAGTTAGATCTCAAAGATTTACTAAGGCTAAGATGAACCTGTCAATGATTTTTAGTTGGCCACCGGATAACCACAAACCAATATCTCCAGTATGTAGCCATCCATCCTCATCAATTACCACTTTCCTGTAACATTACTAGAATTGTTAACTTATACCAGTTTGATAAAGCTGAAAAACATAACAAAGATAAGAAGTTGCATTGAGTATAAGTCATTTACGTCTGAACATCATCTTTATAATAGCCACGGAAAATTAGAGGTCCTCTAACACAAATTTCACCACGAGGATAAGGTTGATCATCAGATGTGTAATTCATTTCAGGGACATCAACAAGCTTAATTTCTGGAGGAAAAAATAATGTCAGGTTTTAATAAATAAAGTAATATAACATAACAGCAGCAGCAGACCATCACACTCATCAAGTTTCCACGAACAAGATGCAATAGTTTAGAGGATCCTCTCAATTTATGAAATATGGAAACATTAACTAATCCTGTTCTCGGAGGCAAACGTTGTGGAGTTAGGTGTCAGTGCAATGATGTTGTCAGTTATCTTTATTATGATATAAGCTGTAAATTATGATATGTGAGGCATGAATCCTTTGTACACTAGTTGCCTTGTCTAGCTGCTTCCATCATTTCTGAAATATGGTTAAGCACTTTTAATGTGTTTACTTATGATAATCCAAAAAAGATGAGAATTTTGGGTTTGTAGCAAATTAACTACCTGTAAGTGGATTTGTTTATTGTTTATTCCACATATAAACACAAATAACATATCCAAGTCTTTAACATAGTGTTTTATAGTTACTTAGGACAAAACAGAAAGTTTTTCTCACACACCAAATTAGATATCCACACAGTTCATCTTGATCAAGTGTCATCAAGCATATTAAAGGATTCAAAAGCTTTTAACCATCTACATTCATATTTGGGAAATGGTTGATCCATTTGATATTAAGTAAGATCCAAATTGGTCAGTGGTTTGGATGAAACTTCCAGCTAATTGAAACCTGAAGCAAAGTAGTCATACACAAATAAAAAGCAAGAGCATGACAAGAGATGCAGTGCTTCAGGAGATGTTTAGGAATCAAGTATAACTATATAGGAAAATTCTAGAACTACATGTGAATAGTTTTCATTGTGTTCCTCAATATAGATACAAGGACAAAGGAAATGAACCAGTTCTCAGTGATTAGTATAGAGCACAGGTCACTTCCCTGAAGACAATTTCAAAAGAAACGAAAGTTTAACCGCCATTCCTTCCTTGAAGCTTAACAGCTGGAAATAAAATCTCCCATTCAATTCGCCATCCTTTCACTCATGTTAACCATTCCAAATATGACAATGACTTCAAACATGGAAAACTACGATATGGAAGAAGCTACAAAGCCATCCCACTACATCAATTATTTAAGTACTTAACAAATACTCATATTTGTAACAGAAAAAAAGTTTCGTGATTGTTAAGAGAGGACCTATTACCTATAAAATGAGTAGTGCCCCAACCACACAGCTATGCAAATAAAACTACAAGGTGATCTACTGTTCTACAACATAGGAGAACTATTGATTATTTATTGGTGATTGGCTCCATGCTTAATCCTGGCATCTGCTAATGCATGCACAGTATTTCCATATCGCGGAAATATGACAGAAGAAATCCACCCTCTAGATAGGTTAGAACCAGGTTTACCTTCCACTGGTGATGTATCATAATTTAAACAATATACTATTGAAGTACAATTATAACAAACCCTCTACGGAACAATTCAATATTCGGAATATAACTATTTTAAATGAATTAAATGAGTGCTCTATTTAAGTTGCCAACTAATTTATAATACAGAACAAGATTGAATTACCTCATGTGCTTTCAGCTTTTTGTCTAGCTCTGCAAAATGCTCCTGAGAGTCATACTGTCCTGAATGATAGAAGCATCTTTTTAGAAATTGTTCCATCTTGTCGTCACAATTCTCCCTGAAAAGTACAACTGTTGATATTACTGGAGAAACACAAATGCTAATTCATACAAATTTTTGGCACCAACTTTGTTCCCAAACAGGGCCAAAGAATTTGGCACCAACTCATATAGGGTTGAGATCAACATAACAGCTGGTTATAAAAATTTGACCCACGCTTGTGTGGAGCTTTCTCAACCCTGAATTCAGCTCCATAGCTATTACCCAACTTACTCTCTCGGGAAATCCGAACATTGATCTTTTGAGCAAATGAAGTCCTGTGAACTACTGCCAAATAAGCCAAATTTAACAACTAACCAAAAGGATAGGCAGAGAACAGGTCAACAATTGATAGAATCCCCTTATCTAAAAATCACAATATCCTCACATCAAAATAAAATTACACATAAAACCCAGAACCCACTTCTATCTAATCCTATTACCCTTTCACAAAAATTTAACCATCAAGCTTAAATTTTGATGAACACCCACAATTCAAAACACCCAATCCTATCAACCAACACTGAAATAACATAATCAAACAAAAGGGATACAAAAGAGCAAACCTTCTTGCATGCTCACAAAATTCCACTGCCTCCTGTTGGAAAATTCGGACGAAACCCATTTCTGGGAAAACTGTTTAGGAATAGGATTGACAGAGCTAGAGGATGAAGGAGGAGCCAGGCGCAGAGTAGGGGCAAAATGGGAAAATGGGCATTTTGGGGAGAAAAGGGCCATTTTTGTTCCCCCGACCAAAAGGGGGGGGGGTCCTTTTTTTGGGCTTTAGAGAGAGGGAGAAGACCGACTATAAGAGAGGGAGGGGGTTTGAAAGAGTGGGCATTGGCGGCATCGAAGGAAGTCAGTCCCTTGAGATTACCGAAGGGTTGTTTTAGGAAGAAGAAGAAGAAGGATGAGAATTTGGGAAGGCGAATTTGAACAAAACAAGAGGGAAAGAGAGAGGGAAAGTAGGGTTTCGCCAATTGGGGGGATTCAGGATAGGAAGAGATGTGGGTTGGTGTTTTGTTTGTTTTAGATTTTAGTTAAAATATATGGGGTTGCACGTGCTAAGTTAAATTATTTTATTTATTTTTATTTTTTTATATTTTTGGCAACAATACTGTCGTTGCAGTAGATATAAGAAAATATACGCAACGACATTTATCGTTTTCAATTTACACAATCTGGCGGGGGATTTGCAAAGGCCCGCGCAAGGCATTTTGGAGGAGGAAAATTTTATTTTATTTTTAGCAACGACTTTCGCGTTGCCGTAACTAATTTTCACAACGACTAAAAAGTCGTTGCCAAAACCTTGTTGCGAAAAAGGGTTTTTCTTGTAGTGTCTTTCTTCTTTTTTTTTTTTCTTGATTTTGATTAGTATTATGTGCAAATGTGAATGAAAGAATGTAGGTATTTATAGGACATTTGTGTGGTGGAAAATGATCCCACTACTCAACTAATCACCCCACTCCTCACACTCACACTACCACCATCTCCATTTCTCCCAAGGCCGGCCTACCACTTATGCATGCACAAACACGTGCATGTGTACCACACATGCACACTTTTCATTTATTTAATTAATTGTTACCCTAGGTGTTGTTACAAGACAAGTGTAGGAAAATAAATATACGACCTTTATTTGTGGGCCTCTTATTGGGCTTTTTACTATTTCTTTTTTTTTTAATTTATTTATTTCTAATGGGTTTAAATTCATCTTTTAGGCCTATGGGCTTTTAATTTAGAAAAGAAACAAATGAGACCAAAATAAATAAGGGAAATGTGTGCATAACTTAGAAAAATCTTTAGAGCCAAAAAATTGAAATAAAATTGCATGTGCGTTGCACGTGCAAAAAATGAAAAAAAATACTTTTTATACTAAAAATTCTTCCGGGATGTTACAAAAGTTTCTTGGGCGATAATCATGAGCTTGTAAAGAGGTGAAAGCATTTCCATGTGGTGAGGGTAGTATTCAAGATAAGGTATCAGGTGGTAGATGCAAATGCATGATATAAAGAAAATCTATCGACCTACTATATTAGTACAATTTATCATTCATGAATAACTATATATATATAAAGAAAATCTATCGACCTATCGGTTCTTGGTGTACAAATCCAAAATCACTGAGATATCAAAAAACACGATAATGAAATCTAGAAATGCATCGTTCGTTGAAGATGTATTTCCATGTAAGTCAAAGGAGGAACCAAGTTCCTCCAAACGAACACATGAGACTATTAGTGAATATAGTGAAGACCAAGATGAAGAAGTTGAGGAGGAACCCCGACGCAGTAAAAGAACAAGAATGGAAAAAACTTTTGGTCCGGATTTCTTGACTTTTATGCTTGAAGGTGAACCCCAAACCTTCAAGGAAGCGGTGAACTCTAGTGATAGTTCTCTATGGAAAGAAGCCATCAAGAGTGAAATTGATTCTATCTTGCAAAATCATACTTGGAAACTAGTGGATCTTCCACCAGGTAGTAAACCTTTAGGTTCCAAGTGGATCTTCAAGAGAAAAATAAAACATGATGGATCAATTGAAAAATACAAGGCAAGACTTGTAATTAAAGGCTATAAACAAAAGGAAGGTCTTGATTACTTTGATACATATTCTCCTGTGACGAGGATAAATTTCCCTTAGGATGGTATTTGCAGTAGCAGCTCTGCACAATCTTGAAGTACATCAAATGGATATAAAAACAGCTTTTCTTAATGGAGATTTAAATGAAGAAATCTACATGGAACAACCAGAGGGTTTTTCGGCTCCAGGATATGAAAAGAAAGTGTGTAAACTGGTGAATTCATTATATGGCTTGAAACAAGCTCCAAAGCAGTGGCATGAGAAATTTGACAATGTCATGATGACCAATGGTTTCAAGATTAATGAATGTGACAAATGTGTATATGTCAAAGACACAAAAAATGGATATGTCATTATATGTTTGTATGTAGATGACATGCTTATTATTGGAAGTAATGGTCAGATGATTAAATCTGTTAAAAACATGTTGAACTCAAGGTTTGACATGAAAGACATGGGACTAGCTGATGTTATATTGGGTATTAAAATCACAAGAACATCAGATGAGCTTATCTTAAGCCAATCACATTATGTTGACAATATTCTTGAAAAATTTGATCAAGATAATTCTAGAATTGTCAGAACTCCGTTAGATCTAACTTTATATTTATCCAAGAATAAAGGTGAGAGTATTTCTCAAGTAGAATACTCGAGAATCATAGACAGTCTAATGTACTTAATGAGTTGTACAAGACCAAACATAGCTTATGCAGTGAGTAAACTAAGTAGATACACGAGTAATCCTAGAAGCGAGCATTGGCAAGCAATTACAAGAGTACTGAAGTACTTGCATTTTACTTGTAACTATGGGCTGCACTATACGAGATACCTGGCTGTACTTGAAGGATACAGTGTTGCAAACTGGATATCGAGTGATAATTCAAAATCCACTAGTGGCTATGTGTTTACACTAGGTAGTGCAGCAGTTTCTTGGAAATTCTCGAAACAAACAGTGATCGCTAAATCTACGATGGAATCTGAGTTTATCGCACTGGACAAATGTGGGGAAGAGGCTGAATGGTTACGCCACTTCCTTGGGGATATTCCAAAGTGGACGAAGCCTGTGCCTCCAATCTGCATACATTCAAATAGTCAATATGCAATTTGTAGAGCACAGAGCAATATGTATAATGGTAAATCTAGACATATTCGTCGAAGACATAATACCATTACACAAATACTCTCTACTGGGGTTATCTCTGTGGACTATGTAAAGTCAAAAGATAATATTACGGATCCGCTAACCAAAGGGTTAAACAGAGAGTTAGTTGATAAATCATCGAGGGGAATGAGACTAAAGCCCATGAAAGAATAAGTCGATACAATGGATACCCAACCTAGCTGACTGGAGATCCCAAGATCTAGGTTCAAAGGGAAAACTAAATTGTAAAGACCAAATTGGTTCACTGTGAGGATTTTCCTATGTCCATTCCCATGATGAAACAGTGATGCCCGTAAGGTAACAGGTTAAGCTAGGCTTTTAATGATTCTTATGCGTCGGATATCCGAGCAGAGTAATGCGGGTTACTCTTAGGTAAGAAATCACCTATGTAAGAGGAAAGAAGGGCCGCTTCCAAGAGAAAAATATAGGGCAATATTCCTGTTAAACTCTTGCAGAACCAAGCGTATGTTCATGGCCAAAACGAACATAACAGTGAGAACTGAAAATGCGTTAGGAAGATTTCTGTGTGAGATATGTCATCATTTACACAAATGACAGAACAGTTCAAGGACATCGCGTCTACTGTTTAGTTAGTAAAGTAAACATATTTTCATAAGAGAAGGTTCAAAGGGTAACACCTACTTATCCTATGCAAGAATCAACTGTTGAATTCTATCACCAAGTCTGTTGTGTCAGTCTGTCGTGTCTGTGATCGTCAATTTTCATTCATGTGAGGAATGTTAGAAAATGGGTATTTTATACACCATTTACCGATTTTTGAGCAATTTTTGAGTAAGATCCTTAATGAATTATTGAGAGATCTTGATTGATTTGTGTTCTCACACACGAATTGTCTCTAGAACCCAACTACACTACAAGTGGTATTTAGTACTTGTATTTGCAAAGGAATTTAATACAAGTTACTTGCCTTATAAATGGTGAATTTGAATACCAAGAATAACGGGATGAGAATTCCGAAGCAACGAACCCACGAACCAACAACTCCACAAAATAGCACGTGCGATATACGTGCAATAAAGAGCCAAATCAACACAGCACCCAAAGAGACAAAGCAACTCAGCACACAAAGAGACAACAACAATAGCACGGAGAGAGAGAGCAGTGATGGCAGTAGTGACGGCCGAGGGGTGGCGCGATGTCGACGAACGAGCAGCTCACTGGTGGGCACTGGTGACGTGGTCGGCAATCGAACAGGGAAAGAGATCGGGGGTTTTGGGTTCTGGCTGTCGACTAATGTCGAGGAGAGAGAAGATGGGAGGCCGGAGGTGGGGTTCTGTGGTGGCTGGGCATTGAGGAGGAGGTAGGTGGTGCTAAGGAGGGGGGATGGCGACGGTGGTCGCCGTAGAAGATGATCAGAGAAGAGGGGTTCAGGGGATTTGGGTAGCTATCGATCTGGAACAGGGTAGAGGGGAAATGGGATAGCGACGGGGGAGAATCGGGTGGGGGTTTGGCTGGCGCGCGTCAGGGGGTGGCGGAACGGGAGGGGGAAGGTCGCCGGAGACTAGGGGGCTCGCCGGAGAAGATGCACAGGGGGAGGTTTGGCTGTTGGGCAGGAATTTTGGGAGAAAGAAACACAGAGGAGAGAGAAAAAGGAGAGAGAAGAGAGATTAGATGGCTAGGGTTTCGATTTGTGTGCAAAAATTAGGGTTTGCAGTAGAGTTGTATTTATAGGGTACAATTAGGATACTGGGTTAGAGGTTTAGGGTTTAATAAAAGCGGTTTTGGGTAAAAAAAACAAATCGAATTGGGTTTTAGGGTTCAATCAAGGAATATATCAAAATCAATATGTTCAAATAAAAACTCCAACAATAAATAAAAGGACAATAGGATCGACAATAAAAGCTCAATCAAAGAACAAAGAACTTCATGAACAAAAATTGAAATCCAAATAAATAGATAAATAATACAAATGAAAACAATATAAGTTGGCTTGAAATTAAATTAGAAATCACCACGAAAATCAGATCAAGTACGAAAACAAAATAATTCATTAAATGTACTTTAGTTAAATAATCAAGGAATAACGATTAATAGTTATAATTATAAAAATAATAAAATCATACAATAAAATAATTATTCGGGTTTAACAATTTATTAAAATGACCCAATATATATATATATATATATATATATATATATATATATATATATATATATATATATATATAATTTGGACTCAAATACAAATAGTTGATCAATAAGATCAAAACACATCGTTATTCGAAATGAATAAATTTTCGATTAGAAAAACACTTTAATATGAAATCCAAAATGATTTTAACAAATAATGAATTTATAATATCGAAATACAAAAAATATTCAGAAAATGCGTATTTACGGGAATGGGGGTTACATCATCATTTTAAAATTATTTTAAAAAAAAAAAACAAAAAAAAAACAAACAATCAAAATCAAATCTCGATCCTCATCACCACCACCGACGTCCACCGCCATCATAATCACCACCACCAAACTCCACCGCCACCATCACCACCACCACCGTCGGCCCCAACCTCCACAACCATCATCACCCCCATCATCTTTGCCATCATCCCCGACCTCCACCACCATCATCATCACCTTCAAACCCATAAATCCCTCAAAATCCAAATCAAAAATCAAAAATCAAAATCCATAAACCCATCAAGCCCCGACCCCAACTTTGATTTCAATTTTGATTTGCATTTTAGATTTGGATTTTCATTTTGGATATGAACCCACCAGATTTTGTGATAGAGAATGAGTGTGAAATTCATTATTATTATTATTATTATTATTATTATTTGTTGGGGAGGGGGGGGGGGGTAATGGTGATGAGGATCAAGATTGGATTTTGATTTTTAATTTTGATTTTGGAGTTTAGTTTGAGGTTGATTTTTAATTGGAGTTTGTTTGATTGTTTTTTAAATAATTTTTTAAATGGTATATTAAAATAAGGGCAATTTGAACTTTTCACACTCAGTTTTAGGGTTTCCATATGGGTTTTGACTGCATTTCGTAGTTTGGGGGGTTTATTACTTTGACCAACAGTTGTCGCTTTGACCTCATAGATCAAGGGTGTTTTTTTGCTTTTTACCCTACATATTCCCACCTTTCATAGGTAAGGACATAAGATCACATAAATTAATATGAATTAACCTAAGGGCTTCGTACTCCTGTCAACCGTGTTAAATAGTTCTTTTTCACTATTTCTGCTTCTACACTAGTCTCACACTTGAGATTTTTATCAACTTTTAAACTTTGGTATTAAACCTAAATTTGCAAGTTTTTTCATCTTTCTGAAATTTATGTCATAAAAGTGTTTTAGACTTAACCAAATAAATACAATGAACTTTTATTAATAACAGAATCGGAGTACATTGGATTTCTGCCAATTATGGCTACATTAGCCTTTAATAACCCATCGCATGGGTATCCCCTCCCAAAAGAAATCCAAACATTGGTCAGCACCACCATGTCTGACTCAATCACGATCTAAAATCATAATTTCTTTGACATTACAGATCCAGATATAAGATTTTTGCGGATATGTGGCACATGAATTATATCGTTCAGCATAACATTATTGTCATAAGTGAATTTCGGAATAACTGTCCCATAACCATCGACCATTGTCACAGTAGAATTACACATGTAGAGCTTTTCTTCTTGATCCAATTTCTGTAAGTTGAAAACATTGATTTATTAAAGCATATGTGTCGAATAGCACCAATGTCTACCCACCATTGTCCGGAGTTTTGGACTAGGTTGCATTCAGAAACAACTGCAAAAAGGTTTAAGTCCTCGATGCTTGGAGTAATGTTCTAGTATAACATTTGTTTCTGATGTGTTACCATTTTTCTTGAATCGACAATCTTTACCCGAATGATCAGGCTTCCCACAAATCCAACAATTTCCACCAAATTTCTTGTTAGGCCTTTTGCCTATGGATCCTTTGTGAGGAGCTTTCATCTTCTTGTAATTTTTATTCTTGTTGTTAGAGTTGTGCTTGTGAATTATGGAGTTCTCCACAACATATACTTTAGCCTCTGAGAATTTTAAAAGGTTGCTGTGGTTGTTGAGTGTGAAGAGGAGCTCGAGGCGGTGGCAATTTGTGAAGGAGGAGCTATGGCTGTCGTGGGGAGGAGCATGTGTATCGAAGAAATAGTTTGTTTGTAAAAGGAGAAATATAGGAGATGCGTGGTTTTGTTTTTAGTTTATGATTCTGCATTAAATGGGAGAGTATAGTAGGCATTAAATTTCATCTCTCACCTCTCATCTCTAATCTCTAATCTCTAATATTATAATGGGAGAGTTGGAGTTGTAATGTTGTCAACTAGAGCTGTTCATTGGTGCAAAACCGAACCGAACCGAAATTTTTGGTTTGGTATATTTGAAACCGAAATCCGAACTGAAACTAATAAAATTCGGTTTGAACCGAACCGAATTTTAACGATTCGATTCGGTTAATAACCGAACCAACCGAACTTTTTAGAAGTTGTTCAATTTTGAATCTTACATGTGATTTTGAATGAACAAATTATTATTCAATATTCAATACATTAGAATTTACAAGTTACAAATGAATACAATTATATAAGGTTACAATTTACAATTTAAAATTACACGTTTTTATAATACTTGTTGTATTTTGCACTTGCACAAGCACTCAAGCATAGCTGCATAATCACTTGCACAATTGTAGAGGAGTGGAACTGTTATAATTGTATAACTGGCACTGCACATAAACACTTGCACAAGCATTTTGCACTTGATAGCTCAATCCTACACACATACTTGATTCTTGAATAGACATGTAGGGTCAAAGAATAGAGAAGTTGAGAAGTCATTTAGATTTAGCTGTTAGATCTCATTTACCCTAGATCCTACGGGTATAATTTATTTTGCTTCAAAAAAAGTTCGGTTTTTTGTTCGGTTCGGTTTATTTAGAAGCCAACCAAAAACCGATCCGAACTATCTAAAAAACTTCGGTTTGGATCAAAATCGAACCGAAAAACCGAACCAAATTGGTAAATTTCGGTTCGGTTCGGTTCGGTAATCGGTTTTAACCAAAGTATGAACAGCCCTATTGTCAACATATAAACCCGTGCGTTGCACGTGTAACTCCAACTCTCCCATTAATTACAACAAAACAAACAAATAAAAATTCACCTATTTAAAACGTGCAACACACGTGCATAACAATTTACAATATTTTTTTAACATTAAACATACACATATGTTGCATGTACAGCTTAAATTCTACTTATAAACACATGCATTGCACGTACAAATTTTGGCTTTTCCTTCAAAATATTTTTACCAGATACGTGCAATGCACGTCCAACTCCAAAACTATATCTTAACACGTAAATCGCACGTGACAATTCTCCAACTCTTATCAAAATGTGCATCTCACGTGAAAAATACTAGTGTATATATAGTGCCAGTATGCATGGACACTATAATTTTTCCCAAAATGACCCATTGTTCGAAAATAAATGCCAAACTGACCCACTTTTGAAAATAATTACCAAGTGACTTTTGTGATGTATTATTTGCTTGGGTTGTTGGTATAGTTTTTTTATTTTTTATTTTTTTTATTTTTAAGAAGATGATCTCTGTCATCGTTTCATTAATAAGCATTAAAGAAACATAGTAGACCCAAAATACATTCAAAATAGATTCCAATAGGATCCTAACCAACTAACTCCTACTAGAACGAGATACACCATAATAAAACAACATCATAAAGTTCCAACAACAGCAAATTAGGAAGTGCAAATGCTAATCTGCTGAGCCTTCTTATCCTTCCTCTGACACTTTTACTCCTCGGACATCCTTAGTCTCTTTCTTGCTGCCACATAACCTGCCCAATCATGGATGAGAAGGAAAATCTTATGCATGGATGTAGAAATAGAATAGCTGATATTTCTAAAACATGAGTTATTACGATCTAGCCACAAACTCCAAATGGTTGCCGCTACTACTAAGTCCCATGCCCGTTTATCCTGTACTCTAATGTACTCCTCTCTCCACGTTCCCCATACATGTGAGGTTGAGGGAGGAATTCGTGTGCACCCAAAACCCCTACAGACTATCTCCCAAGTTAGGGCTGCTTTAGGGCAAGTGAAAAATAGATGTGTAGTGTCCTCATCTGCGTCTAAACAGTGCACGTATGTAACGTCGCTCCCCAAATTTCTTCTCCTAAGATTTATCTTTGTCAGAATAACGTCATTGTGTACTAGCCAATTGAACACTTTAACCTTTAAAGGAGCTTGGACACCCCATATTATCTTCTCTCTACTGCTCCTAATGCCCCCATCGTTGATCCAATTATACATAGACGCCACCGAGAACGTTTGAGACCTTTCCAAGTTCCACCTTCTCTCGTCATTATCGTTATTCGTTTGGCCCCCTTCCGCTTGGACTAGCCTATTTAACCCCTCGAATTGATTGATACTCTCCTGTGTCAGTCCCTCAGACACCGTAAACGTGAGTTTCCCTCTTTTCCAAACGTATGCCACTAAAGTGTCGGGGTTGACTACAGCCGCCGCTGCCTGCGGAAATAGGTTAAAAAAGGTTCTATTCCCGCACCATTTGTCTCTCCAGAATCTTGTTTCTTTCCCGTTCCCCACTAAGCAAGTAGTGTTTGTGTTGAATATATATCCCTGCTTTGCGACCCCTTTCCAGAGACTGGACACTCTCCCGCGTGCGCTTCGGCCCCCAAAGCGAAATCTTTTCTTTTTTCGAAACAGGTCAAACGAGAATGACCACCACCCTTGTCTTCTTTTGTGGATCTTCCACCACCACCTACTTAATAGTGCTCGGTTCATGTCGTGGAGGTTTAGAATTCCTAACCCTCCGAACTCTCTTTTCTTGCACACTCTTCCCCACTTTACAAGGTGGATACCTTTGTTCCCCTCAGCGGTTCCTTTCCATAAGAAGCGTCTTCTGATCTTATCAATCATGTGGATTACCCATTTTGGTAACTCATAGATAGACATTTTGGTAACTCTTCCCCACTTGTTGATGTTGGTGTTGGTTGGGTTGTTTGTGATTTGTTTGGGTTGATTTGGCCACGGTATGATTGATTTAGCTGAGTCTGGCTATTATTTGGTTAGAGCTGATTTGAAAACATTATATCTCTAATATTATAATGGGAGAAGGTTTTAGTGTCATTTGTAAATCTATAAATCTGTAAATCTACTAATGCGTACAACACACGTGCATAACTATTATAAAGGAGGTTATAGGTTCAAATTCAGACTACGTCTAAATTTTTATTTTAAAAAATTATATTTATTAAAATGGACATCCCACGTGTAAACTACTAGCATAGGGAATGGAAAAAATAATTGACACTTAACCAATGGATAAATTACACCACAGTTCATTTTTCTTTGCTTTTTCTTACGTAGGACCTTTTGAATTGTTTGGTGAAGTTGATTTTGGCTTGATTGCCATTATCATATTTTAGTTTTTCCATTCTTCTCACTCAAAATTAAAATTGTTTAGGACACGTACAAATTAGTGTTATACTCATTAATTCGGTCAACATAACCCTAACAACAACTATTCAAGTAACCAATTAAATTGACATATCCTCAAAATAACCGCTACAATGCAAAAGAGCACCTCCAAGCAAGGGAAATTTGACATATGTATGCTCGTGTATCTATTGATAAAACACAAACAAAGCTATCAAGTGGCTCTCATTCAATTGGGTTGAATCAATGATTCAGATCTAACCTCACATAGCATATTTTTCTGTCTAAAAGTTTCCCCCCAAAACTCAAATTTAAATCCCCTCAAAACAACTTATTTATTTATTTATTTCTCTCTCTCTCTCATTCTCTCTATTTATTCAGAAATTTATATTTTCAGATTTTAGGTTTGTAAACTTTCAGTTTTTTATGCATTTTTTATTGCTCATGTTACATTGAAAATAGCAAATATCTCATCAACGGGCGATTAGGTTTGTAGGGGGCGGAGTTTGACAACCGCCAAGCTCAGTCTACACCTCCTATCCTCCCACCATCTAGCAATTATCATTCCCTCACCAACAACCGTAGTCCAGGAGAGAGCCGTGGAGAGGATACCTTCACCTCTCTCACGCCCTTGCTATCTCTAGTGATTTATCACAAATACAGACCAACACTAACATAGGGTAGTGAGGAGTAACATCTTCACTCACCCACTCTCTCACACACTCTCTTAATCAGAAAACCAATACATGACCCAGCTGATAGAAGTATCACCTTCTCCTCTCGCCACAACGGGCGATAGCATTGGGCGTCAGCTTCCATTATAAGGGTGTGGTGGTGGTGGTGCCCCGTCGACTGTGGTCATCAGGTCAAGCAACCCGGATGCAGCCCCCGCCCCTCTATATCACATCCCAACAGAACGGGGATACAAGCTCCAGTCTATTTCTTGTCTCTGCCATCATCACAAACCCCGACTACTTCACCAGGTACACCAGCCTTGGAAGCCCAAATCATGCCTACAGATCATCGTAATCGGTCCCGAGAGCGTGGACATGGTGGTAACGGCAAAGGAACCGTTCGGGCATCGAAGATTGAGATGAACGACAGCGCTGATAGACGGTAGAGCGCCGAAGAGACGACGGCCGGAGGCATCAATGGCGGCATCACCGGCGATGCAAGAGACCGGCGCACCGCCCGACGATGCTGCCATGGGGACTGAAGGGCGGCGAAGTCGCGAGCTCCCCACCGTGGGATCTCGCCATCTCCGACTAGACGCTTCGTCCCCGAAACATAGCGACGTCGTGGACCAAGGGGGCTGAAGGGTGGCGAAGTCACGAGCTCCCCACCGTGGGATCTCGCCATATTAGATACTATGTAGTACAACTCAAGGGGGCTGAAAGGTGGCGAAGTCGCGAGCTCCCCACCGTGGGATCTCGCCATATTAGATACTATGTAGTACAATTGCCCACCACAGACTGTCTCTTAAAAGTTGGTTAACTGATTAGGTGACTCTTGATCCTTGGCTAATACTATTTATATTATATTTTTATTCCATTAAACAGCCGATATGGGACTTTTCCATCCCACACTCTACCGAATGCACAACATACCATGCCGATTCACTTCAACGTTCCCCCCCCCCCCCCCCCCCCCCCCCAACCTTTGACTATGCAACACCCATATCAATACCATTCCAAACCAAATCATACCTTACCAACAGCCAATATTATCCTACCATTATATATATATATATATATATATATATATACACACACTAGGGTTGCCCGTGGGACGTGCCTACGACATGTATTCGGGACTGCATATAAATTTAGTTAGATTTATTTGATTGGGCGAACTGCATATAAATTTCTAAAAAAATTAAAACATTAGGGCGACGTCTTTAAAATGTTTAGTAAATACACCCACCTTTCTAATACAATCAACTACTCTATACAGGCCTCCTCTGAAAATATCTTGCTTCCTAATAGTTTTCTAATACGACGTCTTTAAAATGTTTCATACGGCACGTTAACTACTCTATAAAGCTTGTATATGTAGTTTCTGAGGAAGGAGTTGAGTTGTATTTTAAATGTGTAATATTCAGTAGTAGCATATTACACTGCTTACTTTTGTGTACCAGACAATGAATTCAGCATGTTAGCAGACATTCATTTTAACAGCATATATTGGTCTGCCCCATAGCATATGAAGAAATTATTGTTACTATGCTAACAGCTTCATTATAATCTTCTTGTGCTTGCTATACTATCGTTCAGCCGAGGTGGTGGAAAAACAAAGAATATAATATCATCTAAAATGTAATTTAGACACTATATACTTGAGAGGATGTGCTAAGAGTATGGTAGTGGTAGCTCATGCACAGTTTGGTAGATGCAATTTTTAATTCTATTTAGAGAAAATTTAATAGTTATAAAAAGTTTTATTCAAGTAAGGTTCATTAGTTAAGAGTATGAAATTTTTTATTGAAAGATAATCAAAGTCATAAAGTACCTGTATTTTCTGTTGAGAGTATGGTAGTGGTACCTCTATAAAAGAACTTCAGGATAAACAATGTTTGTTGTTGAGCTCAAACAATCTTCTGGTAGAAGTAGGAAAATACGATCAAAACTTGTACACCTAGAGAGTGCAACATAGAGTTGTCCGTGACTGAAAACTGGTGAGCGTAAATCTATCCCCACAATATCAACAGATTGGCCTTGTGCTTTATTTTTTGTTACAGCATACGCTAATCGAACTGGAAATTGCCGTCTTGTCATTGCAAAAGGTTGATCCGAAGACGAAGGTTTAGGGGTTAGAGGTATTCTTGGAATGAAGACCAAATTTCCTGCTTTATTGCCAGTTAAAATCATAACCTCAATTACACGCGACGACTGAGCACACCGAACTACAATTAACCGAGTGCCATTACACATACCATCCTTTGGTGCAACATTCCTCAATAATATGATTGGGCACCCCACTTTCAGCTCCAGTTTAAATGGTGGTAGCCCGGGAGGATCTAAAGAGTTCAAAAACTCGTTAGGGTATCAATTGGTGATGTTTCGATCAACTCCATCATCCTCAGACATTTTATCAAAGGTAGTTTCACTTTTCTTGTGAACAACATTTTTCGAAATAATTATTTCTGGCAGATGAGACCGATAATTTTTCATCAATCCAATGCAATGCTGAACAATAAGAGCATGTTACATTCATCATGCCGAGAAAGTGTCGTTCGGAATTGAACCGATTAGTTACGATGGCCATGTAAGTTAATAGTTGTATATATTTTAACCTATGGATAATATACACGGGTTAAAGGTAAAATAAAATTAACCTATTTGAATTGGACGTAGCAGTTCGATATTGTCTTTCACGTTGGGCCAATTGACGCGTGGTGCACCCTTCAAGTCTCGCTACTTGTGAATCAATCATATGGCTGAACATGGAGAACAACTAAAGACATTCTGAAAAAGTTAAGATTAAAAAAGCAAACATTATTTACCTAACAGCGTCAGAAGTTTGAGAGGTTCTTTGCAGGCTAATATTTGGCAGTACTGAAGTAGTTTGTCCATCATATATATGTTTCTGTGGTACATTAGAAGGAACAGTTGTTCGAGGTAAACATTCGTCAGTTGCGTCTAATACTCGTATTATAGAGCATATTTCAAGTTTCTCTCGTTCTCGTCGTCTACGTTGGGCCAACGTAGCTTTCGATATAACATGATCATTATGAGCCTAAATTTGTGAAAATGAATCGTTATAAATGACTGTTTAAGAGGAGAACCACTTACTTATTTGAGAATGTATTAATTTTCACAGTGTGAGGATAAATAAAAGAAGCAGTGTGAGGAAACATAAAGAAAAAACATTGTAGATAAAGCAAGATAAGCATATACCGCACTGGACATTTCATTTTCTTTTCAATTTCCCTTGCCAGAATAACTTGTTTCCTTTCTCTACATTGGGTGGTTAAAAAGTAGAAATTAATAAAAAAATCAATAATGAGCAAAAGACATACCAAGTAAAAAGGGGTGAAGCTTACCTTGCGAAGAGATATTAGATTATGCTCGCATTCATCTCGAATGGTAACCCCGACAATTTTTTGTCGAAGGAATTGCACCTGCAATAGAAAAATATCAATTTTGAATGTAAGTGGATAATTAATTAATGTGCTAAGAACACAATGAAAAGCTTAACTTACTGTATTTTCCAAGTCAACATCAACCTGTAAGGCATTAAAGTAAACATTAAAATGAGAGAAACTTATTATTATATCAAGTGTTGTAGATTTTATTTTTAAAAAAAGAAAATACTTACATGGCCATATATAGTGATGTCATCCATTGTTGTTCTTTAATTGGAGCAATTGACCTGTATATAAAGGAGGGGAAATATATTAACTAACCAATTGACGTTCTTTAATTGGAGCAATTGACGTTCTAATTATTTTAACAAACCAATCAAGAAAACGTATTAACTACTATTAATTACTATGATCTATCTTCTTTGATGATTATAAATTATTTTAAAAAACGTATTAACTACTATGAGATATGGTGTTTAGTTGGGTGATCAAGAAAGATGAACATGATGTAGAATGACTAAGCAGAGTTTTTTGGGAGAATCGGACTAAATCCGAAGATTCCATATCTGAAGATTGTAACGATTTTTTCTTTCAAATTGATTGTGTTTTGGGTTAAACATAGCAGTTTTGATGTGCTTGGGGTATTATTCCTCAATCAAGATTGAAACCTTTTTCATGAGTTTTGTTTATTTCTGTGTTTTGTGATTATGTTGAAGTTTGTTTCAAAATATACCCTAAAGTTGGTTGATTCAGTTTTCTCTTATGAATTGTTTTTCGAATCTGTCTGATGGAGTAACGGGTAGTATTAGAATTCTTGTTTAGTAGATAATTATGAACTCAAATTGGAAATAGTTCTTATTCGCGAAGCTTTTTTATGTTATAATAAATTAATTATGTTAATATTAGTTGGTTTAAATTTCTTTTCTTTAAAGTATGCTAATTGCGATCGTTTATCTTTTGCAGCTAATTTCTTTTCTTTAAAGTATGCATACGTGCTTTTAAAGATACCCAAATTTTTCAATACCCAAATCTCTCTTAATACCCAAATTAGTAATCTCTCTCAATACACAAACTTCCTTCAATACCCAATTCTTCTAATCTGTCAATACCCAAATTAGAATACCATTCCAATTAACTTTACGGGTATTTTGGTCATCCTGCTTCAATTTTATGGATAACAACCTCATCAATTCCCCAATCAAGTGAATGATCAAACATATAGAACTGTACATTTAATTATTCTTTATATTTCTCTGAGTTTTGCATACCATATAGTTTGTTTTAACCTACGAAAAGCAAACCCTTTCCTCGGAACCACCACTTTTCTTGACTCAAACATGCACCATGAAACCTCATCTTCATATTAAGCTCATCTGTAACTAACGGAAAGATATAACAATCTATTTTTAATTTCTTTTAGTGAATCCCGAGATCCCAAACCACATTCTCCATAGAGACCTCTTCCCTCTTCCTTCCCCAAGCTCTAAAATCTAAATACATCAATTGGCATAATATTGGTATCACATGTTAGAACATAAACACAAATCCATCAACACCCACTACAACCTCAGAGACCTACTGTATTGGTTGGCAGGTTAACTTCCCCCAAAGCACCTATCATTTATTTTTTCCTTCAAAAATTTGAACGCAAATTGTAAACCTAGTCAACCTATACTTCACGATCAAGCTCTCTCTACGTATCAATTCACAATCCATGCAAATCAATTGGAACAAACAAAGTATAATCTTAAAGTTCCTTATCATCATTTTGAATTATCAGTTGTTGGATATATTTCTTTTCGATTTTTCATCCAAATGATAATAAAAAATTGGAACATAATCTGAATATATTTTTTAAAAACACACACATTGGGATCAATTTTTCAACATTACATAGCATGTTCTCAGATATTGTGGAACTTTTTTCTTTTGAAAACAGATATTGCGGAACTTTAAAAGTAACATACAAACAAACCAGAGGAAAAAAGAAACATGGCCTTACTACTAAACCTCAACGCAGATGTGGTATCGTAGGTTGATACAAATAAATTTCATAATCCCAAAAATCTAGTGTATAAATTTCATAATCTTAGGTTGAGCATACAACTGGAGCTAAAAAAAACTTCACCCCTCAAAATTAATCAAAACATGATTCTGCTGTGAGGTGAGGTGAAATCGATACCAAATCAAGATTATGAAATCGACAAAATTGGCATAAAAAATTTCCGATACCAAATCAAGATTATGAAGTGAGGTGAAATCGATTCTGCTGTGAGGTGAAATCCTAATTTTGAATCAAAACATCCTAATTTTTATTTTGATGGATTGATTTTGTATACCTGAGAGTGCGATGGATGGACTGTGCGGTGAAATCGATGGATGGACTGTGCGGAAGCGTCGATGCAGAGACGGCAGGGGGGAAGCTGCGAACGGCGACGTCTGAGGTGGAGGATGAGGTCGGGAAGCGACAGCAGGCGATCGGCTGGAGGTGAGAGCGGAGATCGGCTGGAGGTGAGTGTGGAGATCGGCTGGAGGTGGGTTACGATCGGGAGGTGGGGGGGGGGGCTCTGATCGGATGAGAGGGGAAGGAGGCTGGAGGTGAGAGTGGAGATCGGCTGGAGGTGGGTTACGATCGGGAGGTGGGGGGGCGCTGATCGGGAGGTGGGGGGCGCTGATCGGATGAGAGCTGAAGGAGGCTGGAGGAGAGCGGAAGGGAGGAGGAGGGAGAGAGTGAGAGAGCGGGGAGATAGAGAGAGAGAGGGAGACAGTGAGAGAGAGTGGGCGGGAGAAAGAGAGAGAGAGAAGGGGGTTTTTTATTTTTAGGGAAAAAGAGAGAGAGAGTGTGTGTTTTTGAATTTGTGGAGTTGGAAATTTGGGCGGAAAAATATGTTTTGTGAGAGTAGATCTGGTCCATTAATTTTGGGATGATTGAATGTGAGCCACCTGATAGCTTTCTTTGTGTTTTATTATATAGATATATATATATATATATATATATACACTACTTACTATCATATTATTTATATATATATCATACTACTTACTATCATATATTTTTTTTTTTTTGAAAATCACGGGGTGTTACAACGTTTCGACTTTGTAGAGTGGCGGGGTTGCGGCTATTGTGGGGGTTGCGGTTGGGGAGCGGGACGGAAAGGAAGGGGGGACGACGCGGGGGGGTCACGCCGAGGCGGCGGCGAAGATGGCTAGCCACCGCCGCCCCCAAGGAGATTTCAGATGGGGGTTAGCTTCTCTCTCTACAGCTTTCTAGAGAGATCAACTATTGAGTTTCTCACAATTGTAGTGTTGTAAAGAGCTTCTCATTCTTATACTCGTAAGCTTAATGTCAAAGGTTCGATTATAACTTCAAAAAAAAAAGAATGTACATTTTCCAACGAAAGTACCCCTTCTTAAACGATTTTTTTGCCTGTACTCACCCACTTTTTTAAAATATTAGCAATCTGACCCACTTTCGAAATTATTTATCCAACTGACTCAGTTTTGGACACGTCATCATTAACAGTTAATTGAAAATAACAGCATAAGCTATTTACATGTCATTGTTTCCACTGGCGGCATCTGTTAAAAAAAAATCGCGCCACTATTTGGAGTAACACGATTAGTTAACTTATTCCTAATTGTGTACTCTTTTTGGCTTGAAAAAAATGCAAGTGTGAAAAATTCTTATAGCTGATGCCGTTGTTTGGAACAACGACAACAACATTACAGATGTCGTTGTTAGGAATAGCGGCATCAGTTATAATATTCATTGTTAGGGATAACTAATGCCGTTGTTTGGAACAACGACAACCGTTTATTTTATTACTTATACTTGGTTAATCTTTTTCTAAGAACTGTTGCTGCTGTTTCTAAGAACGACAACAATTATCTCATGCTGTTGTTTGGAAGAACGATTGTGGAAGAAGAGAGTTTAATGAGTATTATAACTCATGCCGTTATCTCCAACAACGACTGTTACCGCTAAATCTGGTGTGGGGATAAACAGATAGAATTTGTGAGTTCGTGAAAAACCTGAATAGCAAACCACTAACCTGTTCCGCCGGAGTTTGACCGTTGACTCCCGCCGTTAACCTGCAAAAAGTGCGAGACACCGGGGTTGATCCCGGCGATGCACCCTCCGACGCTCAAGTCAGTAATCAGAAATGATTAAGAAATAGCGTAAATTGGGAAAATACCGATTACCTCTTAATGGAGATGGATGGGGGGTATTTATAGGCATCTTAGGGATCAAATTAGGAATGTAATCCCCGTGATTAGATAAGGAATATTCTCCTAGTAATCAGATAAGGAATTGAATCCCTAATTCCCAGTGAAAAGATAGATGTAAATCAGGGCCGTTGATTAAGATCTAATCAGGGACCTTAATTGTATCTTGCTGGATCGGGTGTGCAGCGGATTGGAACCCATACCCAGTTGACGTGGATCCGTTCATGGGTTATTGGGCTTTGAATAAAGACCCAGTTCCCATTTCAGACCCGTTTGTAGGTGAGATTACCGTTTTACCCCTGAGCTTTAAGATTCGTGTCCGATGTGAACGGTCCCGATTTAATCCTATTTTTAGCCATATCACGAGCCCCCCACTCCTAAAGACTGAGTTTTTCAGTCTTTGAGGAGTAGTTTTGTTGTTCTAATGGCGTACGGGATTTTATCGGTGTTCTTTAAGGGAACTTGGATCTTGCTCGGGGGTGTAACGGTGTTATTCTGGGCTTGTAAAATACCCAAAAATATCCTCAAATTTTTCTGGATTTTTGGTGATTTTTCCAATTTTTTCTGAATTTTTTCTCATTTTTTTTGAATTTTTTATTCATTTTCCGAATTAAATAATTATTTATCGAAAATATTAAATAATTATTCTAATTAAATAATTATATTTTTCAGAATTTTAAAATAATTTTTCTGAATTTATAATTATTTTTAGAATTTTTATTTAATTTTTCTTCGATTTTTAAATATTTTTTCGGAATTTTTAAATAATTAAAACAAATAAATAAAATATTACCTGGACACGTGGCGCGATCGTGTGCGTTGATCACGATCAAGCGAGAGCGCATCGGGAGGAGGAAGAAGAGGCCATTTTTTGGTGTAATAGGGTCGATTCCATGAACGCTCGGCAAAGGCGGCGAAGTCCACGTGGACGCCACGTGGCAGTCAATCCGTTGACTTTTTTTTTCGCTCTATTTCTTCTTCTTCTTCTTCGTTCTGTGTTTCTTTTCTTTCTCTCTTCCTCTCCGTTTCGACGTAGGCCACGCCGCCTTGCCCCCGACCTTGCACCCTCTCCGACCTCGACTGGCGCAGTGGAGAGGTCGAGTTTGGAGGGAGTGGGGCTTGGTTGAGGGAGACGAGGGAGGCGTTGGAGCTTTAATCGAGGAGTAGACGAGAGGTCGGACGACGAGGTAGATGGAGGTCGGAGTTGAGCTCGCGAGAAGGTGGGTTCGGAGCTTTGTGATGACGGAGCTCGACGACGGAGTGAGCTCGTCGGAAGTGGAGGTGGTCGGCCATGGCGGAGCTCGGAGGTAGGCCAGGTGGAGCTCGGCACTCAGGAGCTCGTCGAAGTGGAGCGGAGCTCGGCGGAGTTGAGCTTCACGACTTCGATAGTGGTGGACCTCGACTGCTGTGGCGAAGAGATCGACGGAGCTTGGCAGCAACGGTGTGGAGCTCGAGCTTCGGCCATGGGAGAGCTCGGCGAGGAGATGGCTCGTTGAGTTGACGACGGGCTAGGAGAGCTTGGCGGAGCTTGATGGGGGTCGGAGTTGAGCTCGCGAGATTGGAGGTGATCGGCCATGGCGGAGCTCGGAGGCAGGCCAGGTGGAGCTCGGCGTCGGAGGTTGAAGAAGACGGAGCTTGAGGAGATGTCGGAGCTCAGCATCGTGGTCAGCCATGGCGAAGCTCGAAGAGGGAGCTGATGGCAAGTGGAGATGAGCTTGGCGGCGAAGCGAGCTCGGCAGATGATCTTGGCGACGAAGCGAGCTCGGCGACGAAGCGAGCTCGGCAGATGAGCTCGGCGACGAAGCGAGCTCGGCAGATGAGCTCGGCGACGAAGCCTCGCGATGAGTTCGAAGCTCTTGGCGGAGACTTTGTGAGCTCGGCGATGGGGGCTGCGCTCGAAGATGGAGGTGCGGTTGAGCTCGCGAGAAGGTGATGAGCTCGTCGTTTGGGTTTTGGAGAAGAAGGAATGAGCTCTGTTTTTCTTTGTTCCTTGGTTTTTGTTTTGTTTGGTTTTTGCTTGGGTTTGGCGCCAAAATATTGAAGAAGAAGGGATGGTTCGGTTTGGGTTTGGGTCCCCTTAATGGGTCCGAACCCGGCCCCTTGTCCCCCCAACTTTTTTTTTTTTTGCTTTTTGTGGGTCTGTGCTGGTGCCGAACTCAACTGGTGCCGAACTCAAGCCCGTAAAACGGTCGGTGTCAAGAATGCTCGGCAGCGGGTGCCGAACTCAACTGTGCCGAACTCAAGCCCGTAAAACGGCCGGTGTCAAGAATGCTCGGCAGCGGGTGCCGAACTCAACTGTGCCGAACTCAAGCCCGTAAAACGGTCGGTGTCAAGAAAGCTCGGCAGCGGGTGCCGAACTCAACTGTGCCGAACTCAAGCCCGTAAAACGGTCGGTGTCAAGAACGCTCGGCAGCGGGTGTCGAACTCAACTGGTGCCGAACTCAAGCCCGTAAAATGGTCGGTGTCAAGAACGCTCGGCAGCTGGTGCCGAACGCTCGGAAAAGGTGGCCTGAAGTCCACGTGGGCGACACGTGGCGAAGTCAACGGTATGCGTTGACCTCTTTTTTTTTTTCCCTCCGCTGTTTCGACGTAGGCCACGCCGTCTTGCCCCCGACTTCGTACCCTCTCTGACCTCGACTGGCGCAGTGGAGAGGTCGAGTTTGGAGAGAGTGGGGCTCGGTTGAGGGAGACGAGAGAGGCGTGGGAGCTTTGGTCGAGGAGTAGACGAGAGGTCGGACGACGAGGTAGATGGAGGTCGGAGTTGAGCTCGCGAGAAGGTGGGTTCGGAGCTTTGTGATGACGGAGCTCGACGACAGGGGTGAGCTCGTCGGAAGTGGAGGTGGTCGGCCATGGCGGAGCTCGGAGGCAGGCAAGGTGGAGCTCGAGCTTCGGCCATGGGAGAGCTCGGCGAGGAGATGGCTCGTTGAGTTGACGACGGGCTAGGAGAGCTTGGCAGCGAAGCGAGCTCGGCAGATGATTTTGGCGACGAAGCGAGCTCGGCAGATGAGCTCGGCGACGAAGCCTCGCGATGAGTTCGAAGCTCTTGGCGGAGACTTTGTGAGCTCGGCAATGAGAGACATGCTCGAAGGTGGAGGTGTGAGCTCGGCGTTGGAGGTTGAAGAAGACGGAGCTTGAGGAGATGTCAGAGCTCAGCATCGTGGTCAGCCGTGGCGAAGCTCGAAGAGGGAGCTGATGGCGAGTGGGGATGAGCTTGGCGGTGAAGCGAGCTCGGAGGCGAGCTGGGCGACGAAGCGAGCTCGGCAGATGAGCTCGGCGACGAAGCTTCGTGATGAGTTCGAAGTTCTTGCAGGTGGCGGAGACTTTGTGAGCTCGGCGATGGGGGCTGTGCTCGAAGATGGTGTGGGTCCGTTCGAAGAAGAAGTTGGGTTCTTCATTTCTGGGGCTTTGGTGCCAAACGTAGGAGGAGAAAGAAGGAGGGTGACGTGGCATTTTGGCTTGGGTTCGGGTCCCCTTAATGGGTCCGAACCCGGCCCCTTGTCTCTCCCCTTTTTTTTGTTGTTCGTGGGTCTCGTGCTGAGAGCGTTCGGCGGCTGGTGCCGAACTCAACTGGAGCCGAACTCAAGCCCGTAAAACGGTCGGTGGCAAGAACGCTCAGGCAGCAGGTGCCGAACTCAAATGTGCCGAACTCAAGCCCGTAAAACGGTCGGTGGCAAGAACGCTCGGCAGCGGGTGCCGAACTCAAATGTGCCGAACTCAAGCCCGTAAAACGGTCGGTGGCAAGAACGCTCGGCAGCGGGTGCCGAACTCAAATGGAGCCGAACTCAAGCCCGTAAAACGGTCGGTGGTAAGAACGCTCGGCAGGGGGTGCCGAACTCAACTGTGCCGAACTCAAGCCCGTAAAACGGTCAGTGGCAAGAACGCTCGGCAGCGGGTGCCGAACTCAAGCCCGTAAAACGGTCAGTGGCAAGAACGCTCGGTAGGGGGTGCCGAACTCAAGCCCATAATACGGTCGGTGGCAAGAACGCTCGGCGCGGGTGCCGAACTCAAGCCCGTAAAACGGTCGGTGGCAAGAACGCTCGGAAGCGGGTGCCGAACTCAAATGGAGCCGAACTCAAGCCCGTAAAATGGTCGGTGGCAAGAACGCTCGGCAGGGGGTGCCGAACTCAACTGTGCCGAACTTAAGCCCGTAATACGGTCGGTGGCAAGAACGCTCGGCGCGGGTGCCGAACTCAAGCCCGTAATACGGTCGGTGTCGAGAACGCTCGGCAGCTTGTGCCGAGGTTTGAGACTTGTTGATTTTTTGGTGGTCTTGACTGCCGAACTCAAGCCCGTAATACGGTCGGTAGCAAGAACGCTCGGCGCGGGTGCCGAACTCAAGCCCGTAATATGGTCGGTGGCAAGAACGCTCGGCAGCGGGTGCCGAACTCAAATGTGCCGAACTCAAGCCCGTAAAACGGTCGGTGTCAAGAACGCTCGGCAGCTGGTGCCGAACCCCAATTTTTCCATGCAGAGTTCTTCTCGATGTTCCCGGTGCTACGGAGGTCGGCTCGGGGTGTGCGACCCCTTGTTTCGAAGCTAATTCGACGATCTACGACTTCTTTTTAGGAGTGAGATGAAGATTCACCCTCCTTCCTGGTCAAAACAGCCAGAGAATATCCTTGTATACATGAGGTTGAGGAGAGTTTTCGATGTTCCCGGTGCTACGGAGGTCGGCTCGGGGCGTGCGACCCATTGTTTCGAAGCTAACTCGACGATCTACGACTTCTCTTTAGGAGTGAGACGAAGATTCACCCTCCTTCATGGTCAAAATAATAGCCCCGCAACATTCTTGTCTTCATGAAGTTGAGGAGTGTTTTGGTTTTTTGCTTGGGATCGGCGGCAACTTTGTTGGAGAAGATTGGGAGGAGAGAGAGAGGGTTTGGGTTTGGATCCTTAACGGGTCTGAACCCGACCATATAGCCCCCCTTTTCTTTTTTGTGTCGTTTGTTTATGAGAGCGTTCGGCGAAGGGGTGCCGAGGTCCGATTTTTTCCCCCCGTAACGAGGTCGGTTCCGAGAACGCTCGGCAGTGGGTGCCGAACTTGATTTTTCCCCTGTAACAGGGTCGGTTCCACGAACGCTCGGCAGTGGGTGCCAAACTGGAATTTTTCCCTATAACGAGGTCGGTGTCACGAACGCTCGACAGTGGGTGCCGAACTTGATTTTTCTCCCCGTAACGAGGTCGGTTCCGAGAATGCTCGGCAGCTGGTGCCGAACTTGATTTTTCCACCCGTAACGAGGTCGGTTCCACGAACGCTCGGCAGTGGGTGCCGAACTTGATTTTTTCCCCGTAACGAGGTCGGTTCCACGAACGCTCGGCAGTGGGTGCCGAACTTGATTTTTTCCCCGTAACGAGGTCGGTGTCACGAACGCTCGGCAGTGGGTGCCGAACTTGATTTTTCCCCCCGTAACGAGGTCGGTTCCGAGAACGCTCGGCATCTGGTGTCGAACTTGATTTTTCCACCCGTAACGAGGTCGGTTCCACGAACGCTCGGCAGTGGGTGCCGAACTTGATTTTTTCCCCGTAACGAGGTCGGTTCCACGAACGCTCGGCAGTGGGTGCCGAACTTGATTTTTTCCCCGTAACGAGGTCGGTGTCACGAACGCTCGGCAGTGGGTGCCGAACTTGATTTTTCCCCCCGTAACGAGGTCAGTTCCGAGAACGCTCGGCAGCTGGTGCCGAACTTGATTTTTCCACCCGTAACGAGGTCGGTTCCGAGAACGCTCGGCAGCTTGTGCTGAACTCCAATTTTTCCCTGCAGAGTTCTTCTTGATGTTCCCGGTGCTACGGAGGTCGGCTCGGGGCGTGCGACCCCTTGTTTCGAAGCTAATTCGAAGATCTACAACTTCTCTTTAGGAGTGAGACGAGGATTCACCCTCCTTCATGGTCAAAATAGCCCCGCAACATCCTTGTCTTCATGAAGTTGAGGAGTGTTTTGGTCGTGGGGATTTTGGAAGAGGAGCTCCACTCCTAGGGGCGGAGAAGCTGTGCTGGGAAAACCCTTGTGCCAGGAAGACCCTTGTAAGAGCCGTGGGAAGACCCATCCTTTGAGGTGAGCAAAACGAAGAGCTTGGCTTTAGGAGAGAGCCCTTTGGAAGACAAGTTTGAGGAGCAACTCTAGGAGAGAGTTGTGAGCTCCGATCTTGTTGAGAAGAGGTCCGCTTCGGAGGCGAGCGGTGCAAAGAGCTCGGATCTGGAAGAGAGCTATTTGTGAGACAAGTGTGAGGGGGAACTTTAGGAGAGAGTTGTGCTCCAAACTTGTTCGAGGAGAGGTCCGTCTGGGAGGCGAGCGGAGTGAAGAGCTCGACTCTGGGAGAGAGCCCTTTGTGAGACAAGTGTAAGGAGCAACTCTAGGAGAGAGTGGTGAGCTCCGAACTCGTTGAGAAGGGGTCCGCTTTTGGAGGCGAGCGGAGCGAAGAGCTTGACTCTGGGAGAGAGCCCTTTGTGAGGCGAGTGCGAGGAGCAACTCTAGGAGAGAGTGGTGAGCTCCGAACTTGTTGAGAAGAGGTCCGCTTTTGGAGACGAGCGGAGCGAAGAGCTTGACTCTGGGAGAGAGCCGTTTGTGAGACGAGCTTGAGGAGCGACCCTAGGAGAAAGTTGTGGGCTCCGAACTCGTTATTTAAGTGAGGGAATCAACGGTTGTGGGAGCAATTCCGAATGGCGAACCACTTCTAGCTCGCTTAACAGCGAACTTGCGATGTAGAATCGAGCCAAGTGTTGGACTCCGGAACCATCGTTAGAAAAGTTCAACGGCTGTGGGAGCAATTCCGAATGGCGAACCACTTCTAACCCGCTTAAGAGCAAGTTATTCGAAGCAGAATCGAACCAAGTGTTGGACTCCGGAACCATCGTTAGAGTTATTCAACGGTTGTGGGAGCAATTCCGAATGGCGAACCACTTCTAACCCGCTTAAGAGCAAGTTATTCGAAGCAGAATCGAACCAAGTGTTGGACTCCGGAACCATCGTTAGAGTTATTCAACGGTTGTGGGAGCAATTCCGAATGGCGAACCACTTCTAACCCGCTTAAGAGCAAGTTATTCGAAGCAGAATCGAACCAAGTGTTGGACTTCGGAACCATCGGTAGAGTTATTCAACGGTTGTGGGAGCAATTCCGAATGGCGAACCACTTCTAACCCGCTTAAAAGCAAGTTATTCGAAGCAGAATCGAACCAAGTGTTGGACTCCGGAACCATCGGTAGAGTTGTTCAACGGTTGTGGGAGCAATTCCGAATGGCGAACCACTTCTAACCTGCTTAAGAGCAAGTTATTCGAAGCAGAATCGAACCAAGTGTTGGACTCCGGAACCATCGTTAGAGTTTAGTGAGTTGCGGGAGGAGCCATGTAGAAGAAGCTGGACTCCGAAATCGCCATTTAACGAGTCGTGACTCGGAGAGATTGAGATGAAGCAAGAGCAACAATTTCCAATGAAAAAACATAAAGTTTTATTGAAATAAACTAAGTGGCTGCTTCAATAGGGCGAGCCATTATTACATGCTATTGCCGGGTTACAAGCATCGGTCTTATTGAAAATCAAGATCCTACTTCTATGATAAGGTGAAGACCTCTCGAGAGGAGCTGGGAGGTTCTGAGTCTTGAAGCTCGGCGGGCCTTTCCGTTCGTTCGTTGGCTCCTTAGTAGGGAAGTTCAGCCCCATCTTTTTGGACGAACTTGGTAAGGTGCCCCCGCTGTATGAGTTCTTCGATCTCCTCCTTGAGAGCCCGACAATCATCCGTGTCGTGGCCATGGTCCCTGTGAAAGCGGCACCACTTATCCTTGTTCCTCTTCTTGCCAGGTGTGTTCATTCTAGGGGGAGCACGGAGTAGCCCTTCCTTGTCCACCTCCATAAGGACTTCTGATATATTAGCAATGAGGGGGGTGAACTTCTCAAAACGTGGAGTCGAACGGCGCTGGCCATTACTGTCCTTTTGGGATTTTTGGGACCCCTCTTCACTTGTGCTCTTCCGTTTGTTCCCGGAAGATGTCTCCTCAAGAGTAGGGGGGTTGAGAGCCTCTTCGGCCCGAATGTACTTTTCACACCTGAGAAGGAGGTCGGCAAAGTTCTGTGGAGGCTTCTTAGCAAGAGAGGAACGAAGGCTGGAATTGAAGACATTGGATTGGAAGGCGGCCGTTGCGACGGATTGGTCGAGGGAGGCCATGGACCTGACCTCCGCAGTGAACCTCTTCACATAGTCTCTTAACTTCTCACCTTTCTCTTGCCTGAGCTGGAGGAGTGAGATGCTGGTCTTCTCCGTGCGCCTGCTACTCACGAAGTGGGTGATGAAGAGTGTTTCGAACTGCTCGAAGGAGAATATGGAAGACGGGGCGAGGCGGGAGTACCATTCCCGAGCCGAGCCCTTGAGAGTAGCAGGGAATGTCTTGCACAGCAGGGCATCGGAGGCTTGGTGGATGAGCATGAGAGTCTTGAAGCTCTCAATGTGGTCAACGGGGTCAGTCTCCCCGGTGTAAGCCTCAAATTGGGGAGGTTTGAAGCCGAACGGCACAGGTGCATCCACAATGGTTCGGGAGAAAGGGGGTCGAGTAGGACGTAGGGTCCTCCCCCTAAGCTCTTCTTCTCGACCTATCTGACCCAGGCGCCTCTCTACCTCATGAAGACGGCGATACATGGCGTCGTCCTTCCGACGGTAATCAGCCGAGCCTCTAGACTCGTCTTCGTAGGAGGGAGAGCGAGGGCTGCGGCGATGGTAACTTCGGGAGCGACGAGGACTTGGGATACGCCGGGAGTTGGTAGGAGCGGGACGAGGAGATGGGGACCGTCGGCGAGGGCTTCAGACTGGAGGAGGGGACGGGGCCTTCGGCTCATTAGGGTTTTGACGGAGGTTGAGTGCCTGTTGTACCATTGCTTGGAACTGCTGGAACTCGGCACGGGTGATTGGTGCCTCATTGTTCCTGGGCTGTTGCCGATCTGCAGGGGAGTGCCTCCTTCTGTAATGCTCGGGGGACTCCCTCCTTCCCCTTCGGACAGGGGATCTTCTGTAGTCTCGGCGGTGAGGGGATCGCTCACCCGGACGTTGTTGGCGGGAGGCTCCCTCTGGGGCCCGCTTCTCGTCCAGACGGTGGCATAAGTCCTCCACCTTCTGCCGGTTTTGAGGATTATCAGAGGCCATGGAATCCGTAGAGGCTTTGTGTATGGAGACGCGGTCTTGATGGAGAGGTTGCTTCATGCGGGAGCCCCCCGCACCGGTATTCTGAGGACCGGTGGGACCCTTGGGGAGTTCCTGATTCTGAAGAGGAGGCTGATCTTGTTGAAGAGGGTCCTCCACTTGAGGCGGGGGTTGTCCCTGCTGCGGAGCGGGTTGGACGGGGACTACCTCTTGCTGATCGGCGGAGTTGGGCCCGCGGTTGGACCCTCTGGACCTGACTTTTCTCGGAGGCATGGCTGGAGAAGATCGGACCAACGGGAAGAGGGGATGCTATTCGTTTGGTCTTCCCACAGACGGCGCCAATCTGTTACCGCTAAATCTGGTGTGGGGGTAAACAGATAGAATTTGTGAGTTCGTGAAAAACCTGAATAGCAAACCTCTAACCTGTTTCGCCGGAGTTTGACCGTTGACTCCCGCCGTTAACCTGCAAAAAGTGCGAGACACCGGGGTTGATCCCGGCGACGCACCCTCCGACGCTCAAGTCAGTAATCAGAAATGATTAAGAAAGAGCGTAAATTGGGAAAATACCGATTACCTCTTAATGGAGATGGATGGGGGGTATTTATAGTCGTCTTAGGGATCAAATTAGGAATGTAATCCCCGTGATTAGATAAGGAATATTCTCCTAGTAATCAGATAAGGAATTGAATCCCATAATTCCCAGTGAAAAGATAGATGTAAATCAGGGCCGTTGATTAAGATCTAATCAGGAACCTTAATTGTATCTTGCTGGATCGGGTGTGCAGCGGATTGAAACCCATACCCAGTTGACGTGGATCCGTTCGTGGGTTATTGGGCTTTGAATAAAGACCCAGTTCCCATTTCAGACCCGTTTGTAGGTGAGATTACCGTTTTACCCCTGAGCTTTAAGATTCGTGTCCGATGTGAACGGTCCCGATTTAATCCTATTTTTAGCCATATCAACGACATCAGTATTGCTAATGCTGTTCTTGGGGGATAACGTCATTATTTATAAGTTGTTTCAGCACTTGAATTTTTTTTTCAAGTCAGATGGTTCATACTTGTATAAGAAATGTACTTATGCTATTTTTGAAATAGCAACATGCTATTTTTTTATTTTAAATTGATGCCTTTGTTGAAAGAATGACATGATATTAACCTATGTCGTTATTTTCAATAACGGTTAATATTGACACCACCAAAACTAGATCAGTTGGATAAATATTTTCGAAAGTGGGTCAGATCGCTCAATATTTTAAAAAAGTGGGTCAGAACGGAATATAATTCTTCTTAAAACGGTGTGTAAAAAAAATTACAGGGCAGGATATTTTTGAGAAGATTTTAAATTTTGCAGGGGTATTTACAAAAAGAGTAATGCTACACCTACTACCAAATCTACTACTTTTTCCTTTACTACCTTATGTGGCACACTATTATTAGATGTTTGTACCAACTACTCTACAATAATCTCCACTAATAGTGTGCCACCTAAGGTTGTAAAGAGAAAGGTAGTAGATTTGGTAGTAGGTGTAGCATTATCCTTACAAAAATGATGTACACAATTCGAGGTTAATAGCAAAACAATGATTTGTTTTGAGTGTGCAAACGCATAATTTACTATCTCGTTCATCGTCACTTTCTTCAAAATAAAAAAAATTCAAATCAAATCAAAACCCTGGTATTTCCCTCCAAACTCAATCAAATCCCCAAATCCTCACTCTTCCAAACCCTAATTCTCCTCAAACCTCCCTCAAATGGATCCGAACTCCAAAGACTTCACCAGCGGCGGCGGCACCTCCTCCGCCGCCGGCGATGGCGACGAGTTCACGTTCGCTCGCAAGCGCTCGCGCCGCGTCAGCTTTGCCGAAACCACGGCCGTGCACGTGTTCCCCCGCGACGAGGACTTCGAGACCCCGCCTGATTCGTCCAAGCCCTCGGCGAATGAAGGAACGAAGGAGGAGCTAGGGTTTAGAGGGGATCGCTCCCTTTCGGATAGTGAAGATGATTGTAGGAATCTGGAGCGGAGCAATGAGGAGGATGATGAGGAGGAGGACGAGGAGCAGGAGAGGTTTATTAGGGACATGGATTCGTCGTCACCTGGGAGTGTTGCTGGATCTATGACGTCGAATGATGGTATGGTTTGATTAGAGCATCTGTAGTCGTTTTGTTAAAAGACGGGTATTTGGCAATTTTGGAAATAGCAAATAGCGGATAGCGCTGCAGTCGTCTATACTCAAAAACTGGTTTTTTTTTTGGATGAAACGAGATATCATATACCGTTTAAAGATTTGCGTAAAATATGAATTAAAAATATTGTAAAGGACGACACATGATATGCCGTCTCCAATTTTTTTTTATTATAAAATTTTGTGAAGGACGGCACATGACAAGTGTTGTTTTTTTATTTATTTATTTTTTCTTTCTTCAAACGGAAGATGATTTCTCATTTTTAAAAAAATTAATAATCCCGTCTGACAATTTCCCAAAAAAAAAAAAATTCAGATCAGACGGCATATCATCTGCCACCCGACTTCAAAATGGTAAATCATGTTCTGATTTCCAAAATATGGAAAAGCTAAATTCTCTCCCAAATTTGGCCGGCTCATGTTCATGCCAAACCCAAAATATGGATATATAGATGATGATTGCAGAACGTTTTTATCCAAAATATCCATTTTTCGGATATATAGCCAAAGATTACAGATGCTCTTAGTAAGTGTAATGCACACGTTGGTCTAGTCGTAGTGTTAGTCATAATAATATATTTGAAATTTCTACTAGTATGTATGACAAATAGAGGTAGTATAATACACGTGTGAGGTTGCACCAATTTTCCTAGATTTGTAGTACGGGTACGGGATTGCGGTAGGATACTTTGAGTGGTACATGGTATGGAGAGGAGGGGGTAGGATGAGTTGGGGCACTCATTTGAGTAATATATGCACATATGAGTGTACAAATAGAGACAAAGAAAGAAAATTAAACTATAAATACATTACTTTATGGTGTTGCTAAATATAAGAGTAATAATAAAGTCTCCATGGAGAACTGAAGAGAGTTTGAAGAGAAGTTGTTGGGGTAATGAATAACGGTGTTCATTTTGATGATATGGAAGAAATGGTACGAAGATAACTAGTTTAAGAGATTCGGATTGCGAACTCGCTATGAATTGGCTCTCGAGATCTGGATTGTGGTACAGATGGGGGGTGGGAGAACCCTGTAACACTTGGCCACACACCCATATTTTAAATTGCTAGTTCCGATAACTAGTCAGCACATGCAATGTACGTGAGAGGCTACACATTTTCAACTCTATTGATATGAAAAGTTGTCCTTGCTGTCTTTAAATTTAAGTTGATGGTTGATATAAAGTGAAGTTTTGAATTTGTGGTGGTGATTTAAGTTGATGATTGATATAGACCGGAGTTTCAAATGTGCGGCGGAGATTTTTAAGTTGATGGTTTCTGTAGTCGTGAACATTATTATAACGATATATATATTTTTAGTGCTTGGTACATATATCAATTTTCTTCTCCATTTAGGGCATATGCATTTTTACATTAGCAACTACCATAGCTTTTTCTTCATTGCATCAATTTACACTCATATTAGTGTAGTCCTTGGGCTAGCTCCAACTGTATAAAAGGTTATGGAAAATGGAAAGAAGGAAAGCAGGGCTTTAGTAGTGCAAAACACCAATATCCTTTTAATTGAAAACTGAATAATAATAAATTTTAAAAAAGAAAAAAAAAAGAAAAAAGAGCATGACTAACAACGGATTTCATAAGGTAAACACTGAAAAGTTTATAGTATAAGTATATAACTATGAAAAATGCTTAGAAGATAGTATCCATTGTAAATCTTGAAGTCGGCTTAAAGTGCTCTGAAAAGCTTTTGCGGAAGCAGGAACTATATGGCGGATCTTCAGCAGGAATTTTGCAACAATGAATGTTGAACTCCTGCATGATAAACTCATTTTTTGGATAAATTATCTAAACCACCCAACAGCCAAAATTCTAAGATACATGACTGGATCCTTCTAAAGTCCAAAGCAATTTGAAGACGGTGTAATTCAAACACATTTTTCTACTTCTTACCATTGTGCTTGAGAATGTTTCACATACCTCATTTGTTCTTCCTTTGCAAACTCTTATTTCAGCTGAGATGTTTTCACGGATGACACAAACTATCTATTTTCATTTGTCTTCGCAGACACTCAGTTAGTTCGCATATGGCAATGATCTTGATCTTATAAATCTTCATCAAGCCCATTATCATCAGAATCATTGTATGTGATTGTAATTAAGTAGCCAACACAATTACCCTTAGTTTAATTCTGCCATCAGTCTTAAATTGCAGTCTCATATATTTGTAAGTCTAGTTAAATTAATTTCACTATTTTCCTTCCATGTGTGAACTCTAAGTTCTCTACATTCATGACCTTCTTCTCCATGAGGACCATGACAAAGATGTGCGTGTATAAATTTAGCAGGTTTAGAAGTGTCTTTTACTCTTGCTTCAAGTGGTCCAATTTGTTCTATTATTGAAACAACAATCATTTCACATCCATTTACCAGATAAGTAAGTCGTCACTAAACCCCCCAATTCTTTATACATAGATATGTTACGGCTTGAAGATCATAATGAATGACATTTTGGGTTGTCCATGGAGTTGCCCATTGAGTAATTATATTATTGTATATGAGAAACTTACCTCTCACAATATGAGGCCTGCTCTCGTTTTGTTATGCATTTTTTCTTTTTTACTCTTTCTACTGTAGCCTAGTTTGTCTTTTTCAGTTGTGTCCATTGGTAAATAAGACAGTCATATACTGTATTATTTTTTCTCTTATCTATCTTATCAATTGCTTCATGAATCTGGTTTGAGCTTATGTTTTCAATAAGCATCTTTTCTAATTCTTTAATTCTTTGTTTAGAGGACAATTTTTTTGGGATAGTATCAACAAGTTTTATAAAATCCGGACGGCTTTCAGAGGCTGGAATGTCAGATGATAACAATCATGATATTACTCTGGATTCCACTGCATTTTCATTGCATTTCCAGAATGTTGTTCTTCCCGATGAGCGCTCAGCTAATTCTGCAGGAAGCCTCAGGACACCAACTGAAGATTCACTGCCTACTGATTCTGATGTTTTTTTGGTCTATAAAGGATTTAAGAAGCAAGTCCCTCGAAGCAAGTTTTCTGATGGTAAAATGAGTGGCAGTGCTGGCAACTCAAGTAATATGAGCCTTATAGTGGAAAACCCTGATACATATGACTATGGGAAATTGTCACCGACTTTGGAAACACTTTTGGCTAAAGCAAACAAGTCTGTGCAAGCGAACTCTCCAATGAGTGGCAGTGGTACTGGATCATCCTTGCATGATGATCATGGCCTTGCAGTTGTAAATAACATTGGAAAGGACGAAAAACATAAGGGCGAAAAACATAATTGTTACACAAATGCATCGCATAATGTGGGTGAGGATTTTTATATAGATTCCCAGCTTCCAGAAAGTAGTGCAATGGGCATTGATAGTGATCAAAATGAAAATGACATCTCTTCTAATCTGTTGGCAGCTGTACCTATAGATGCTTCGACAACTGAGAAAACCCAGGTGAGTTGATTGTTTATCATCTATATAATAAAACACAAAGAAAGCTATCTAGTGACTCTCATTCGATAGGGTTGAAATCAATGGTCCAAATCTAACCTCACAAAACATATTTTCCCGCCCAAAAGTTCCCCCCAAAACTCAAATTCAAATCCCCCAAAACAACTCCTTTATTTATTTATTTATTTATCTCTCTCTCTCTCACTTTCTCTCTATATACTCAGAAATTTATATTTTCATATTTCAGGTTTGTAAATTTGTAGATTTTTATGCATTTTTTATTGCACATGTTATATTAAAAATAGCAAAATATCTCATCAACAGTTAAATTTCATCATTTTCCACACTCAAAGTTATAAGAAGTTGGATTTTACATCCCCATTTATAATTATTTTTCAACATATACTAATGGAAACATGGACTTTTATTTACAACTAATTATTGTTTTACTATTCAAACTTGAGCTACATAATTGTTGTTTTATTGTTTACAAGACTTTCATATGCTGTATCGTTCCGATGACGTGCCGTAGGCACGTGCCCACGGGCAAATCTAGTGCTTCAACAAATTCCAATAAGCTATAGATACCTTTTGCAAGTGTTGGCTCTGAATATGTGCTTGCAATAAAGCTTTGATAGTTAAGAAGTTTATACATCATGCATTGCATGAATTGCTACCTTATGATCTGTGATGATTCTCATGGAAGGTAGTTCTCTAGCCATAGTCCATGATCTCCAATATATTTGGAGTTGATAATCACAACATGCCAAAATGAAAGATTTCAATATCATTGGCTATAAAGGGTCTGACACCACATAAGTTTACTTAATTTAAAATTTTAAGTCAAGAAATTGGTCAATCAATGTATAGAGAAAATAGAATTAAAACTAAAGGAAACGAGAATTGCTATGTTGAGGTGAATAAATCGGCAATATGATGCTATTCAGTGGGTGTATTTGTTTAACTGGATTCTTGGGGACATTAAATTAGTAGGGGTGGAGCAGGAAATTACAATAGGAAAATAATAGCAGACCTACTGACTTTTATCCTCTGCAAACCATTAATTTGCACGTGTGATGCATGTTTACTTTGATCAATTATCGAAAGATACTTTAAAGTCATTTTCTATTAAAAATAAAAAGTGATTAATCTACATTCATGGTAAGGACTTACTTTATATATATATATATATATATATATATATATAAATCACGAGACAATTTGAAAAAAAAGCTCTCAAGTGGCTCTCCTTCGATCGAGACAAAATCAATGTCTCACATTCACCCTCCCAAAAGACATTTCCTCCCCAAAAGTAAATTTTTTCCTCCCAAAACTTAAATCCTCCTCACTTTATTAATATCTCTCTCCCCTCTCTTCAATTTTTCAGATCTCTCTCTCTCTCTCTATATATATATATATATCCATAAATTTAAATTCCCACATTTTAGGTTTGTAAATTTCCAGATTTTGTAAATTTTTTATGCTTCCTTTGATTTCTCATGTAGAAAATTTTATTGAGTTACCTAATTGATTTCAAATGCAATAGAAGATTTAAATGAATCTCTCTCTCTACTCAGAAATTTAGATTTTTAAATTTCCGAAGATGTGCCGTAGGCATGTCCACATGGGCAAACCTAGTGTGTGTGTGTGTGTGTTCCTCTAAAAACTGATCTTATAGCTTAGTTTGAGATCCTCTTCCCGCAGAGATCTGAAGGTCGTTCGATTGAATCGGCACGCATCGGGAGGAAAAAACCCAAATAAACTAAAAAAAATGGTTCGAGCCCAAACCAAATCTCTATTTAAGTTTTATGATGGGCATGAATCGTAGAGCGATCGTAGCGCACATTTTTGGGGAGATCGGATGGCTGCATAGTTTTGACCCCACCTTCACTTAAGTTTCTGATGAGCGCAAATTGTGGAGCGATCAAAGCACACATTTTGGGAAGATCAGACGATGCAGAGTTCTGACCCCATTTTCACTTAAGTTTCATGATGGGCGCAAATCACAGAGCGATCATGTAAATCACCCTGGGGGGTGAATAGGGTGATTGTGCAGAATTAAAAAATTGAAGAAAAATTAAAACTGAGTTGCAAAGTAAATGAGGAGATAAGAAATGCAAACACAACAAGCACAAGTGACACAACGATATAACGTGGTTCGACCCCCACGTCTACATCCGCACCACCTAGTTGTAGCAATTCTCCACCACACGCGTTCCACTATACTCAAATCCTTGTACAGTGATTCTCGGATTCAGGTCGAGAGACCTATTACACCCACATGACTTCTAACACAAGTCCCGTCAATTTCACCGAAGTGGAAGAAAAGAAAAACTCAAGATCTTTAATGATCCTGACTGAAAAAAACAAATAACTATCACACACACTCGGATTGATTGTTGAATTGATTAGTTCAGAAGATTTTTCTCAAAGTAATAGGTGAAGAATACACAGTGGGTTCGTCCAAATATATAGACTGGGAAGTGTATCTATCAAAAATAGAAACGATACATTCCAAAAAGGTGAACAACTCGAGTTACGGTTGACCGCAATTAAGGTGCAGTCCACCGTTCATCTTTCAAACGAAAATTCGAAAGATGAATGGTCGACTGCTTCATTATATTGATATAGCGTGCAGTCAACTGTGGTGTGGTCGACTGACATGAAGTGCGGTCGACTGCAATCGTGCTGTTCATGACGAATCCACTTTATATTCTTACCATATACTAATCAATCATCAATCAATCAAATACAGATAAAATCTCACAAATATGGAATAACAACAGCTGGTCTTGATAGCTTTCTTGGGCACTAATCAACATGTGCTCTTTTTGAATAACTTCTTCTTTTCCTTGATTTTGCAATCTTTCTTTATTACTTTCCTTCTTTGCCTATTCTTGAATCTCTCTTGAATCTCTTATTGATATTATTTGATCCTGAAAATCTGAACAACTCAACTTAAACTTATTAGTATTTATAGACACTAGACACGTTTTGTGCACACCAAACTAAGAGTCAACAGATCAGAGCACACATTTTGGGGAGATCAGATGGCTACAAAAGAAGCAGTCTGGTTTTCTTGTGAGTCTGGTTTTTTCTCTACTTTAGATTAAGTAAAGAATTCTGAGCCTTTGGATCTGATAAATCTCATATCCGACGGTTCATAATGGCTGGCGGATATTGGATCCTAAATTAAGCTGTAAGATCAGTTCTTAGGGGATCACTCCCATATATATATATATATATATATATAGATAGATAGATAGATAGATAGATAGATAGATAGATAGAGAAGAACTAATCTTATATATCTTATATATATATAAGATATATAAGACCAGTTCTATAAAAGAGAGAGATAAGACCAATTCTATATATATAGAACTGGTAAGATTAGTTCTCTCTCTCTCTCTCTCTCTCTCTTTATATATATATATATATATATATATATATATATATATATATATATATATATATATATATATATATATATATATAAACCTTCCGTTGTGCACCACAACCGTGTGCACTCGCCCTTCTGACCATTGCGTGGATGATCCAAACCGTTCACATTGATCTGCACGTTTAAATTAGTCTAAATATGTAAAATTAAGTCACTTGAAATTCATTTGTCCATGCATTGAAGTGTTACAAAATTGTATGCATGAATTTCGTTTTCTTTTATAATGACATGATGGATGGACAAATGAATTTCAAATGACTTGATTTTACATATTTAGACTAATTTAGATGTGTAGATTAATGTGAACAGTTTGGATCATTCATGCAATGGCCAGAATGGCGAGTGCACACGGTAGTGGTGCACAACGGAAAGGGACTTTATATATATATATATATAGGGGAGTGATCATGTAAGAACTAGTTCTTACACTAAACTTTGTGTGAACTTTTTACATAGTCATCACATGGATGATCTGAACCGTTCACATTGTTTAGAATAACAAAATTAGTCGAAATATATAATATCAAGTCATTTATAATTTATTTGTCCATCTATCATATTATTATAAAAAATAACGATATTCAGCCATACAATTTGTAACACTTAAATGCATGGACAAACAAATCTCAAATGACTTCATTGCTCATTCGTAAACTAATTTAGATGTGTAGATAAAAAAACGAACTGTTCGTCTCACCAAAAAAGTTCTCACCATATATATATATATATATAAGGAAATGTTCAGTTGAAAACGCAAATGTCTGTGAAAACGACCCTAGGCCGTTGTTGGAGACAACGACCAGGTTATAATGCATTGTAACCAAGGCCGTTGTCTCCAACAACAGTTTTAGTGGTTTTCCACGTTTTTACAGTCATTTGCGTTTTCAATGGAGCATTTCCCAAATATATATATATATATATATATATATATATATAATAAAACACAAAGAAAGCTATCAAGTGGCTCTCCTTCAATCCCCAAAAATCAAAGGCCCAGATCTAACCTCACAAAACATATTTCCCCCCCAAAAGTTTCTCCCCAAAACTCAAATTCAAATTCCCCACTCAAAACAACTCCTATATTTATTTAATTATTTTTTTTCTATCTCTCTCCCTCCCTCTTCTATTCAAAAAATTAAGAAAATAGAAAATTTAAAAATTTTTAAAAATTAAAAAACTAAAAAATTTTAAAATTTAAAAACTTTTAAAATAATTAAAAAAAAATAAAATCATATAATATGTTTTTTGCTCTATGTTTGCTACTTTAATTAATTTGCTGGACCTCCAAAACTATTTTATATGATCAAACAATGTGTATCGTTTCGAAGACGTGCCGTAGGCACGTGTCAACGGGCAAACCTAGTATATATATAGGGTATGGGATGTGAAGTGGCATATGAAGAAATTTCCTCCTATGGCACACTAAAAACCCAATCTCCACAACCAAAATTCACGATCCACAACTTTCAGTTAAAAAGTCAAAACCTGTGTAGTCTTTTAGTTAGTGGAAGAGTTGATCAAGACTGGCATTCAGCCACTGAACTTGAGGGAAAGACTGGCATTCAGCCACTGAACTAGCAATAGAACAATTGTGATTACTTAATGCATAGGCAATACATATTCAACTTTGAAAATAGCGCATCCTCTTGTCTTTCATGATATATTGAACACTTTGAACTGTGTGGATCATGTATTTTGGGGGAGGGGATAAGATTTATTAGGTGTCATAGAAGGCAATTTTCTTCTATGCGACTTGAAATCTCTCTCTCTCTCTCTATATATATATAACTATATATAACTATATATATCTATATAATAAATTACAAAGAAAGCTATCAAGTGGCTCTCATTCAATCTCCCCTAAAACCAATGGCCTAGATTGATTCTCCCAAAACATATTTTCCCGCTCAAAATTTCAAACTCCAAAATTAAAATTTTCCCCCAAAACTAAAAAACTCATTACTTTATTACTATCTCTCTCTTCTCTCTTTACTTTTTCATATTTCTCTCTTTCTGTCTCTCTCCCTCTTTCTCTCCCATTCTTTCTTTATTACTTAGAAATTTATATTTTAAGATTTTAGGTTTGTAAAATTTTCAGAATTTTATGCTTTTTTTAATTGCACATGTTATATTGAAAATAACAAATATCTCTTTAACAATTAAATTTCATCATTTTCCACACTAAAAGTTTTAAGAAGTTGAATTTTACACCCTCATTTATAATTATTTTTCAACATATACTAATAGAAACATGGACTTTTAATTACAGCTAATTATTATCATACTATTCAAACTTGAACTACATAATTGTTGTTTTACCGTTTACAGGGCTTTTCGTGTATTATATCGTTCCGAAGACGTGCCGTAGGCACGTGCCCATGGGCAAATCTAGTATAGATATAGTTTTGGACTATGTAGTTTCCATTAACTCGAAAAATCAGTAGTTAACACTTCTCTAGCTACATATTCACCTAGGCCCACCATGCAATATATTCACTACCTACTTTTTACCTTTTGAAAATTTGATTGGCTCTTATTTCAAAGCAAATAAAAGGTGAGTGTGTGTGTGTGTGATCCCCTAAGGTCTTACCTCACCTCTTATTTTGAGGTCCTACATGATACGAACCCCTTATAAAAATCCGAACAATTCATTTTGTTCTATGTCTAAGATAGCCTAAGAGTGTAAAATCAAGTATTTGACATTCATTTGCCTACCCATCTTCTCGTTAGAAAATTAAAGAGTTTTTAGCCATACAATTTTGTCATGTTGTAAATCATGCACAAATGAACTTTAAAAAACTTAATTTTACACCCGTTGACTATTTAAGGCATGTAGAACAAGATGGACGGTTTGGATTTTTCATGGGAGGTTTGTATCGACGGGTTCACATATGAGGCCTCAAAACACGAGGTGGGGTAAGGTTTGTTTATATATATAGGATAATGCTCCATTGAAAATGGGTCTAGTTTTCACGGGTTGGAAAACAACAATCTGAGTCTTGGATCGCTCATGATCGTGATCAGCGGCTCAGATCGAGTCCCTCATCACCCGTTTCAATTGATCAGCGGAGGGTTATTTTGGAAATTTCGTCCTAAATTACTCTTCGCCTCACGGATTCTAAAAAAATGAATTCACCTAGGCCGTTGTTGGAAACAACGGCCTAAGTTATAAAAAATTGAATCATAGGCCGTTGTTTGGAAGAACGGCCTTGTTCCAAATTTTATAGCCTAGGCCGTTGTTCCCCAACAACGGCCTAGGCTATAAAATTTGGAACAAGGCCGTTGTTCCAAACAACGGCCTAAGTTATATCAATTTTTCAGAGCGAATCAGGCGAAGAGTTATTTGGGACGAAATTCCCAAAATAACCCTTCGCCACTTAAGTGATATTGGGTGATGGGCGGAAGCGATCTGAGCCGCTGATCACGATCAAGAGTGATCCAATGGCTCAGATCGCTGTTTTCCAACCCGTGAAAACAGATCCGTTTTCAATGGAGTATTTGCCGTATATATATATATATATATATATATATATATATATATATATATATAAGCAATGCTCCATTGAAAACGGGTCTGTTTTCACAGACCCGTGAAAACAGACCCGCTTTGGTTGTATGAACTTAGGCCGTTGTTTGAAACAACGGCCTAGGTTATAAAAAATTGAATGAACTTAAGGCCGTTGTTTGGAACAACGACCTTTCATAAGCTAGGCCATTGTTCCCAACAACGGCCTAGGCTATACAATTTTATAGCTTAGGTTGTTTGAAACTGTCACGCCCCACTTCCCAAAAATACGGAATACGAGCACATGACATTGGCCCAGCGAATGACTAACGTCACCCATAAGCTGTTTAATCGATCAACTCAACAATATAATCAATATAGAACAAATGCACAGACAATAATAATAATCTCATGAACAATAATACTTGGAATGAAGCAATAAAAATATCCAAATACAATAATAATAATCCAACGTCTGGAAACAATAATAAAATACATGACATAAGCCCAAAACAATAATAAATACAATCCAAATAATAATAAGTCTCAATACATTAAGTTTATTAAAGCAATAAGCAATTAAAAAGCAGTAGTCTTCTGACTGTTTGTTCTCCGACTCCAGCAGGCAACTGTTCTCCAAAATCTGCATTTTGATAAATGGCAGGAAGAGGAAAAGAAAACAAAACGCCCGTCAATGCAAGTTACGGGCCGCTTGTAGTGCAGGCACAAGTACATGGGAAAAGGGATAACTAATAATATGGAATAGGCATGATAACGAAATATAACAACTAGCATGACAAGATAAACAGGTGTAAGTAGCATGTAATAAGTATCGAGTGAACAAGTATCATGTAAACAAGTAACGAGTAACGAGTGTCAAGAATCAAGTAACAAGTATCAAATAGCTAGTGTCAAGTGATTATGTTCAAGTCTTGTATTATTACTATCTCGGTAGCACTTCATGCATCCATCCTTTGACTACATGGTTGCTACATTCAAACAGTTTTGATTTAGACTTAGTGGTGGGCTCTATAGTTCATGTACTCTTCAACGATGACCATTATTCACCTTTCGGTGTACGATACGGTCATCGGCAACGATACAATACACGATAGATTGGGTTACCGTCGTAACCACAATCACACGATAAAACAATAGCCGGAACAATACGATCATCGGGAACGATACAATACACGATAAATTGGGTTACCGTCGTAACCACAATCACACGATAAAACAATAGCCGGAACAATATTTAGGGAAACACAGGCCCCTCCTCCTAGTACAGTCCCTATATTGTCCACTCCTAAAAGTCAACCCTTAAACCCCGGCTTGTTAATTATTTTATTGATGCAACAATACAATATGCAATATAGAGACATTAGATAAACGATAGTATCAATAGGAGAACAATAGGATGATAACATGGAATATGGTGTACTAGATGTCCAAGCAACATGGTATAGGGTATTTCACAAGTATTCGACAAGTATATCACGAATAACACATCAAGCACAACTATCTCAAAATAGCATGACCCTAGGTTAATTCATGTCATATGTGTCGTGAGGCAACTATGGTCAAAATAACACAATAGAGACAATATCAACCAGGGGTTTCACACACGAATTGTCTCTAGAACCCAACTACACTATAAGCGGTATTTTGTACTTGTATATGCAAAGAAATTTAATACAAATTACTTGCCTTATAAACGGGGAGTACGAATACCAAGAATAACGGGATAAGGATCCCGAAGCAACGAACTTACGAACTAGTTCAACCCACCAAAATAGCACGTGCGATATACGTGCAAAAGAGCCCAATTCAACACAGCACACAAAGAGACAAGCAGCAATAGGGCAAGAGAGAGAGAGAGCTCGGCAACAGGGGGACCTCGAGCCTGCCCAACGCTGGTGGTCAGTGTCGCAGGCGGGGGCATCGACGGCGTCGCGGCGGCGACACAAGGCAGGGGCAGCGCACCGGTGATTCTGGTCGGCGATGGGATAGAGGAGGGAAGGGGTATGGGTTTGGGTTCTGGCGTCAGCTAATGTTGAGGAGCGAGAAGAAGGGAGGCCGGAGGTTTGTGCGTTCTGATGTCGACGATCAGAAGAGGAGGTGCAGGGGGATGCCAGGTGGTGGCGGCACGTCGACGAGGGTCGGCGGCGCAAGGGGGGTGGCCGAAGTGCCGGAGAAGACGATCGGAAGGGGGCTTGGGGGTTACATAAACAACGAAATTTTATAACCTAGGCCATTGTTGGGAACAACGGCCTAGGTTATGAAAGGCCGTTGTTCCAAACAATGGCCTAGGTTCATTCAATTTTTTATAACCTAGGCCGTTGTTTCAAACAATGGCCTAGGTTCATTCAATTTTTTTTAACCTCAAACAACGGCCTAGGTTCATTCGAAATTTTAGAGCGAATGAGGCGAAGAGTTATTTGAGACGAAATTCCCCAAATTACCCCTCCGCCACTTAAGTGAGATGGGTGATGGGTGGGCTCGATCACGGCTTGATCCAACGGCCAGAAACGCTGTTTTCACGGGTCTGTGAAAACAGATCCGTTTTCAATGGAGCATTGCTCATTTTATATATATATATATATATATATATATATATATATATATATTTGGGAAAAAGAGGTATGAGCAAGTAGCTCATTTAGTAAATGAGCAATTGATGATGTGGCATGTATGTGACTGAAAAATCCTAAAAAGGTTAGTTGCCCAATGTATCACATGTATGCCACACACACACACACACACACACACAGAGAGAGAGAGAGAGAGAGAGAGAGAGAGAGATGATATGGTATGTGACATATTGAGTAAGCGAAAATAAGTGAACGTTGTTTTACTCATCTCCACTTCTTAAATGCATGATTAACACCGTTCCAAGTGAGCTATGTCTTAAAATATTGAAGAATAAAATAGCACGAAGGTTGAGCATGTTTTATTCATGCACTAGATTTGCCCGTGGGCACGTGCCTACGGCACGTTTTCGGAATGATACAAAACACGAAAAACCATGTAACAATTAAACAACAATTATGTAGCTCAAGTTTGAATAGTACGACAATAATTAGTTGTAAATAAAAGCCCATGTTTCCATTAGTATATGTTGAACAATAATTATAAATGGGAGTGTAAAATATAAAATCTTAGAACTTTAAGTGTGGAAAATGATGAAATTTAACTGTTGAAGAGATATTTGCTATTTTCAATATAACACGTGCAATAAAAAAAACATAAAAATTCTGAAAATTTTACAAACCTGAAATCTTAAAATTTAAATTTGCAGGTAAATAAAGAAAGAATGGGAGAGATAGAGGGAGAGAAAGAAAGAAAGAAATATAAAAAAGTGAAGAGAGAAGAGAGAGATAGTAATAAAGTATTGAATTTTTTAGTTTTGGGGGGGAAAATTTAATTTTGGGATTTGAAATTTTTGGCGGGAAAATATGTTTTATGAGAATCAATCTAGACCATTGTTTTTAAGGGAGATTGAATGAGAGCCACTTGATAGCTTTCTTTGTAATTTATTATATAGATTATGGAGTTTCATTTGTTCAACTGCTGAAATACCGTTCATTATTCAACCACTTGTTGCATGGACAAATAATATTCAAAATTCTTGATATTTCATCCTCATCTGTTTTATGATATGTAGATCACTTTGAACGGTGTAGATCATGCATTTGAGAACCAAAATAGGTGAAACAAGGCTAATTTATTTCCATATATTTATATTTATAGTAAAGGGAGCCTCATACTTATAGGAGGCGATTTCCTCCTACAATGCTATTATAATTATTTTGTGAGACCTCCTATTGGTGATCGACACCATTCATTTTGTTCTTTACGTCATAATATGCATACCTATAAAATATCAAGTTGTTTAGAGATCATTTAGCTATACTTTAAGTGGTCGCAACATGAAAGGTTTTTCAATAGTATAACAACTTGGCACTATGCGATGCATGAGAAAGAAGCCTCCGAATAACTTGATTTTTTGTATACATGCATTTTATGACATAAATTTAATGAATGGTTATGATCATCCATATAAAACCCCATAATATGAATACAACAACTCTATATGATGAAGTTTTCATTCTACAAATATGAGGTTCCCTTTCCTCATATTTATTGAAATCTTCAAGAGAGATCGGAGCTCTCGATAAGATGTGAGAGCCAAGGATCTCCTTCATCATGGTGACATCCTATAAATGACAAGAACCGTTGATTTTGTTAGAAATGCTTAAACTAGTCTAAGAATGTAGAATAAAGTCCTCTAAACTACGTTTGCCCAAGCAACTAAAACATTAAGAAATTCAATTGCTGCAATATCTTTAAATTTTATAATGATATGATGCAATGGCAAACAAAGTTCATATGACTTGATCTCTCATGATTAGACTATCTGACTATGTCAAGTATTTAGTACAAGATGAACGGTTCGAATCATTCATAGAATGGCCCCACCTTGTCCAACCCCTCCTTAGGGTACACTTGTTAGGCCATATAATTGTTACCGATACAAAGAAAATCAGAAGTTGTGTTCGAAAGGATTTCGAGTTTTTATATTATCTTTGAATATGATATTTTTGGTTACATCAGCTTATATTGGTTAGCACAGTATTTGTGTGCAACTTTTTATGATTTCCTATTGATGCGCCAATTTGACGTTATGAACAAACTTATGATTACATACTCCATTGCATTTTTCTGTGCAGAGGTATCAGTTTCTTCATGGCTTTTCTCTTCACTTTGTGATTTCATTAAGACTTAACCGCAATACTTTATGGTCCTCAGACCTCTATAAGGTCATCATATATTCATCTTATACTCATAATGCTTGATTCAATGTACACTGATCCACTGCTCATGCAGGCTACCATTTCTCCCAAGGTGAACAGCTATGATAAAGATGTTCTTGAGGTACCTTGTTCCAATATTTTGGCTTCAAATGTCCAGAATACTGAGATGCTCTCACCCCCTTATGGAAGATCACCAAAAAGTTTGACCTTACAATCTGGCCAAATTCACCATGAACTATTCGGAGATCAAATAAATGGAAGCAAACAATGTTCAGATTCTTCACCTCAGTCCATGTCCACATGTCCTGCATTGGTGAATTTGGAAAGTCAGTACGGAATGCAAACCCCCAATGATTCATTACAATCTCTTCTGACACCATTGCAAGGTTCTGTATCCTCTTTACGTGGTAAGCGACAACAACTATTTATTGATCCGGCTGTTCTGTCCCAAAATAGATTGATGCACACACCTAATACAGAAGAACCTCTCTCTTTTGTGAAGTTGAAACTTATACAAGACGGAGAGAGAATGTCAGCTATTAAGATTCCGAACCCTACAAGTTCAAAATTGCCGATCAGTACTGACTCTAGGTCAGTGTCGTCGCCACAGCTTCCTTTTCCACATGAGCTTGAAGGTACCCTGGACGAAATTGACAATGGTCATAATGAAAAATATATGAAAGTGTCTTCTACTAACGAAAATCATAATTTAACAGATACTGCTCAAGCTGTTGGTGGGCACGATATGAGCCTTCAGTTGAATCATTCAGAGAATAACTTTTCAAGTACAGTTGTGGAGAATAAGGAGGTTGGTGGAGCTGTAAAATTGACTATAGGCATATCATCAAATCGGTTGTCTCAGTTACGTATAAATGGGAAGGAGAATTTGTCGACCTTTGTTAATGTTATTGAACGAACCCCTGTATTGGATGTGCATGGTTCACCTGTAGAACAGACAACACTAACGAAGTCTAGTCAGAGACCAAGTACTCTCCATAATGGCATTTCCTCTCCTATCCGAATGCTTGGAGATAAGCCTGCATCTGAGGAAGGTTATGTCTCCCAAAGAGTATATCAAACAACTAGTTTGACTTCCTCACAAGAGAAAATAATATTGCCGTCTTCCATATCCTTCGTCGTCCCAAATTCTGACGAAGCGAGTAATTCGCAAAGTCTGAAAGAGTTGAAAGGGAATGATAGCACTATCTATAATTCCCAAGTGCAAGTAGAAGGATCAAAAAATATGAACCTTGAGTGTCGAGATCCGAATACAGCAATGGTGGATAATTTGGCCCACATGAAAGATAAATTATCTGCCAAAGACATAATTTCATCCAATGTGTCTGTCCCAGATGCCGATAGACTGAGATTTGCTGTCAACAATACAACCAAGGTTATTGAAATCTTCACTTGTTGAATATCTTTATCTCTCTGCCTGCTTACCCGCCTACATTGCTGTTGTGCTGATATCAACAGAATCATTTCTTAGCGAGTTTTTCGCTAGTGGTTTTAAACTGTTAAAATTATTTCTACATGCAGTTCTTGGCTGAGGGGACCAAACAAAGTCCTAAAAACAAGGACAGTGAGAATAAAATGCTGCATTTATTTAGTCCAAAGGAGCCCTTAAAGCCAACTCAAGATCCTAACCTTCATGTTAATGAACTTATTCACCAGACTTTACTGTCAGTACAAGAATCTCATTTTGTTCAAACTGAGATATCTGGGAAGAAAAGAGGAATTGAGCAGATACATCTCACTGGTGAAGATCATGTCGGTGAAATGGGTAGGATTAAGAGTCCAAAAATCTTGACTAATTTTATCAATAAGAATTTTTCAGGTGTTGATTTGCAACAAGGCGATGAACCACCGAGTATTGGAGGCCAAGCACCACAAAAGCATCGGAAAGATGTATGCAAGTACCTGTTTACCACGTTTACTTGTTTATATCATCTTCCTATAATATTTATTCATTTATATTGTTTTAGTATAGTCACCACAGAAAATTTGTATCTTTTCCATTGTTATAGAGTGATCTCACTTCCAGGTTCATGTTGCAGATACTCTCAAATGTATCTGAGGCCACAAAACAAATATTTTCACCCTCAGTTTGTGTGCTTAGTCCACAAGAGGTATGACGCATTACATAGCTGCTGGTTGGATGTTCACACTTCACAAGGCACCCACTTCTTTTTAATAGTATATATTGCGTACCATGATATGCAGTATACTGAAAATTTTATGTTATTACTCTTTTTTGTTTTGGGTTCAATATTAGATTTTCGTAATAATCATGTGTTCTATTTTTATGTTGGAATGATAGTGCTTTTCTAATGAACTAGGGTCTTCATGACGTCGTCCGGTTTCCTCAACCTATGCGAACTGCGCAGTTATGATATCTCAGCTCTGAACTACAGGAGATTGAATTTTTGATAAAATAATCAAAAAGCCCATTGCATTGGGCTGCGTGCCATGGCTGTGTGTCATCTTCCTCATTCTTTTTACTCTCTAACCGCCTAGCCTCCGATTAGCGATTAATCGAGGATTAATCGGGGATTTTAACTACTTAGTCAGCTACTCGGTTTAGCGCATAAGGTCACAAGCTATCATACATTTTTTTACCGTTTCCACCCATGTTAGTTTAGGTCTTCCTTTACCCATAACTCTACCCTCAATACTTATCAAATCACTCTTTCTAATGGGGGTACTACTAGGTCTACGTGTGACATGTCCAAACCACCTGAGGCGATTATCTCTTAACTTATCTTGGATTGGAGCTATCTTTAGCATGTCTCGTATAAGTTCATTTCTAATTCTATCCTTCCTTATTTTACCACACATCCATCTTAGCATCCTCATCTCCGTTATACTCATTTTTTGGACACGTTTCCATGTTGCTCAACACTCTGCTCTATACGTTATTGTTGGTCTAATAGTCGTCCTATAAAATTTCTCCTTCAACTTCAAAGGTATACGTTTGTCACACAAAATACCACTGACACTTCTCCTTTTAAGCCACCCTGCTTGGATCCTATGTATAACATATTCATAAATCTCCCCATCTTTGTATAATCGAGCCTAAATATCGAAAATGGTCTCTCTTAGGTATCTCTTGGCCATTAAGCTTCACTACTTAGTTGTGTTCCGCATATCACTAAAATTACACTCCATATACTCTGTTTTAGTTCTTCTTATCCTAAAGCCTCTAGCTTCCAAAGTTTCTCTCCACAATTCTAATTTAGCATTGACTCCTGCTCTAGTCTCGTCCACTATGACGAGGTCATCGGCAAAAAACATACCCCAAAGCACCTCATCTTGTATTCCTCGCGTTAATTCATCCATAACCAAAGTAAAGAGGTAGGGGCTGGGGCTTAAAGCTGAACCTTGGTGTAAATCTAATGTAATAGGAAAATCGTTGTTCTCTTCTGTGGTTGTTCTAATTGTGGTCGTTGCCTCTTCATACATATCCTTAATTATCTCAATATACCGAGTAGTTACTCTTTTATTATTTAACACCCACCATACTATGTTTCTAGGGACTTTATCATATGCTTTTTCTAGATCTATAAAAACCATGTAGATTTTTCTTATTCTCCCTATATTTTTCCATAAGTCTCCTCAGCTAAGTAGTTAAAATCCCTAATTAATCGCTAATCGGAGGCTAACCGATTATTTTTTAGCGATTTACAATATTTCAATAGTTAGCGATTTAATCGGGTATAATCGGTCGATTAGTGGTTAATCAGCCAATTTTAAGTGGCCAATTAACCGATTAAATCTCCTCCTTTAATTTTCATACTCGTATGCATTTTTGGTCTCAATCCGGACCAAACTCAAATCCAAATACAATATCCAAACCCCTTCTGGTCCTCGTGCACCCAAACTCGACATGTCGCCGCTTTCTTCTTCCTCATGCAAACCTAAACCCAAACATATTCTCTTATTCTTCCTCGAGCAAACCCAAACCCGACCCGCCGTCGCATATTTGACCCGGCTCGCATTTGCTGCACCTCCTCCTCTTGCTGCTCTCACTGTTTCTCCATGATTGTTTTTGTTTGATGGAACCGACCAGCAAAACCGATCTGACCTACATCCAGAATTCAAATTCAGCTCAAACAAAGTACTCTCTTCTTTTTCTCAATAACTATATAATCCTATTTGATAACCTTATAATAGTTTTATGTTAGGATTTAGGGTTGCTACATAATGAGTATACACACACACACACACACACACACACACAAATGGGTCTCGTGCTCCATTGCAAACGGATCCCGTGCAAATGGGTATACAAACCACTTAAGCTGTTGTTGGAAACAACGGCTTAAGTTATAAATCTATGCCGTTGTTCCAAAACAACGGCGAACAATGGCTTCGCTTAAGCTGTTGTTGGAAACAACGGCTTAAGTTATAAATCTAAGTCGTTGTTCCAAAACAACGGCGAACAATGGCTTTGGTGGTTTGCTATGGAGCATTGCTCATATATATATATATATATATATATATATATATATATATATATATATATATATATATAACGGTTTTTTCTATTTAATCTCCGATTATTTTCCGATTAACCAATTAATCACTAATCGCTTATAGACCGATTAGTTTCAAAAACCGATTTTAACTGCCTAGCTCCTCAGTACATAAATTTCTTCCATTGTTGACCTCCTAGTCATAAACCTAAACCGATTCTCAGACACTGTAGTTTCTAGTCTCAGTCTATGTTCGATCACTCCCTTCCAAATTTTCATCGTACGACTCATTAATTTAATTTCTCGGTAGTTTGAGCAACTTTGTATATCTCATTTATTTTTATATATAGGTACTAGAATACTATTTTTCCATTTATCGAGCATCTTCTTAGTCCACAAAATTTTATTAAATAATTTTGTTAGCCAACCCACTCCTACATACCCAAGACACTTCCAAACTTCAATGAGTATATCATCCGGTCCTAAAGCTTTTCTTATTTTTATCCTTCCTAGAGCATTTTGTACCTCCGAGGTCCTAATTCTACGGAAAAACATATGCTCTCGACTCTTCCTCGAGTCCTCTATATTTAAGTTGCTCACAAACTTTTCATTTAATAACTTCTCAAAGTAATTTCGCCATCTTTCCTTAATTTCCTCATCTTTTACTCAGGCTCTTTGAATCCTCGCTCTTAATACACCTAATTGTATCCAGATCTTTTGTTTTTCTATTCCTTTGTTTAGCAAGTTTATAAATGTTTTTTTATGTTTTTTTCTCCTTCTTTTGTTTCTTATTTTGTGTATAAATCATTATAAGCCTTTTTCTTTTGCATCTCTTACCGCTTTCTTAAATTATTTTCTAATGGTCTTATATCTCTCAAAATCTTCTTCATTTCTATTCTTTTGCCATATTTTGAAGGTTAATCTTTTTTCTCTCACAATATTTTGGAATTCTTCTTGCCACCATCATGTTTTTTTATTTAGCAACCCTCTACCTTTAGATTCTCCAAGTACCTCCTTTGAAATTTCTCTCATGTACGTAGCCATTTTAGTCCACATCATATTTGTCTCCCCTTCCTAATTCCATGATGCTCATTTAAGGACTTTGTCTCTAAAAACTTCTAGTTTATCTCCCTTCAAGTTCCACCACCTAATTTTTGAGTTCCTAGTCTTCTTCCTTACACAGATGTGTTTCCCAATCTTAAGATCCAATACAAATAATCTATATTGTGAGGTTAAACACTCTTCCGGTATAACTTTACAATTTTTACATGTCAAGCGATCTACCTTTCTAGTGATGAAAAATCAATCTGGCTCCTATTTGTCCAACTTTTAAAGGTTATCAAATGTTCCTCATTCTTCCTAAAATAAGTATTTGCTAGTATAAGATCATACGAAGCCGCAAAATCTAAAAGAGCCTCTCCACCATCGTTCTTATTTTCAAATCCATGACCTCCATGCAGCATATGAATCTCATGTTATCTTCTCCTACATGTCCATTGAAATCTCCTCCTATAAATATTTTCTTACCTAAGAGTATTCCATGAATTATTTCATCCATATCTTTCCAAAATTTATTTTTAGCCTGTGCATCTAATCTTACTTGGGGTTCATAAGCACTAATGATATTAATTATGTTTCCCCCTAAAACAAGCTTAATTTGTATTTTTCTATCCTCTTTTCTATTAACACCTACTACATCCCTTTTGAATTTCAAATCTACTAAAATTCCTACTCCATTTCTATTTCTAATTTTACCGGTATTATTGGAGAATCCTTTGATTCTCTCTCCTCTTATTAGCCATTATTAGAGAAGATTTGCTATTAAGAGAAAAGATTTTTTGTTTCCATTTAGTTTTCTTTTTCCTTAAGGTTCTCCTTGATTCAAGGATGGACATTGATTGTATTTCTCTTATTTAAACAAGCCTTGGGACTGAAGAATAAATCAAGCTTTCACCACCTGTGTTCTATTATGGTATCAGATCCAGGTTCCCTAACCTAGGGTTTGTAATGTTTTTCCCTAAACCCGTTTCTCCAACCTGGTTAGGTCCTCAATGGCCGATTCCAAGAGATGGCGGCAAGTCCTCACCGGCTCAACAAACAACGACGACTCCTCCATGACAGAAGGTGGAGCAGGCCGCGGGAACGGCGCAGCAGGCCGTGGCGATGGTGGTGGTGCTGATCGCGGCGCTGGCACTGGCGGAGGTGCTGGTCGCAGCACTGGCAGAGGCGCTGGTCGCGATGCTGGCGGCGGTACTGGCCATGGCAATGGCGGCAGCAATGGGGACGGAAGCTCTTTCAGAGACAACAACTTCAACACAGGTTTCAATGATCAGGAGAGATCCTTAAACTCCCTCAAGACCAATGTTCCGAAGATGAATGGAAAAAATTATAATGAATGGGCCCAAACTGTCCGTTTGGTATTGGAGGGCAAAAGAAGGCTTGGTTTTTTGACAGGAGCAATGGCAGAACCGGCAATAGAAGACCCTTTTTTAAACAATGGAAGTCTGAAAACTCCTTGATTATTGCTTGGTCAGTGAGCTCTATGGAAATCGCAATAGGCAAGCCGTACATGTTTTTACTTTCTGCAAGGGCAGTGTGGGAAGCTGTCAAAGAAACATACCCTGATATCCAAAACTTCTCCCAGTTCTTTGGCTTAAAGTCAAAGTTGTGGCATGCTAAACAAGAAGACATGGATGTAACTACTTATTATAATGAGATGTTGACTATGTGGCAAGAGTTGGATCTCTGTTATGATGACAGTTGGAGGTGTGCAGAAGATAGTGTTTTGTTCCTCAAGAGGCAAGAGAATGGTCGTGTCTTTATGTTTCTTGCTGGGCTGAATAAAGACCTTGATGAAGTAAGAGGCTGAATTTTAGGGAAGATACCACTACCAACTCTTCGTGAAACTTTTTCAGAAATAAGAAGGGATGAGGCACGACAAGGAGTAATGATGGGTAAGGCACCTCAAAGTTCAGAATCTGAAGGCTCGGCTCTGGCCACCAAGAACTTCAACGAAAGTAAGAAATCGGACAAACCTTGGTGTGATCACTGCAAACGCGCATGACATACGCGTGAAACATGTTGGAAGCTCCATGGCAAGCCTCCGAACTGGAAGAAGAAAGGTGGTAATGAGGGTCATGCATTCCAGGCTAGTTAAGATCAAGGGCAGCAATCTTTTTCAACTCAGCTTTCCCTCACAACGGAACAACTAGACAAATTGTTCAAACTCCTCGAATATCAAACTCCTTGCTCTATAGCACAAAAAGGTAATTCTGCTTTTCTTAGTGTCAGTCCCAACCACACTTGGATAGTAGATTCAGGTGCAACCGATCACATGACAAGTGAATCTACTCTGTTTTCCTCATATAGTCCCTGTGCAGGGAATCAAAAAATAAAAGTCGTAGAAGGCTTTTTTCCAGCCATTGCAGGTAAAGGTTCAGTTGTGTTGTCTTCGATGTTGGCTCTTAAAGATGTCCTTCATGTTCCAAACCTCTCTTGTAGCCTAATGTCGTTCCAAACCTCTCTTGTAGCCTAATGTCTGTCAGTAAATAAGTCCAAGAAAAAAAACTGTCAAACTATTTTTTTCCGTTCTCACTGCGTCTTTCAGGATTTGAACTCGGGGAAGATGATTGGCAGTGCTAAGGAGAATGGAGGACTCTACTACTTCGACATTGGACCTAAATCACAACTACCTTCCAAACCGATAAGTTCCTGCTCTGAGTCTTTTTCTGTTTCGAATAATGATGACAACATTATATTATGACATTTACGATTAGGTCATCCTAGTTTTCGTTATTTAAAACACTTGTTTCCTAAGTTATTTCGTAATAAAGATTTGTCTTTGTTTAAATGTGAAGCATGTGAATTTGCAAAACATCATTGTTTCCATTTTCCAATACAGCCTTATAAATCATCAAATCCTTTTTCTATTATTCACAGTGATGTTTGGGGCCCTAACCGTACAAGTACACTCTCTCACAAAAAATGGTTCATCACATTTATCGATGACCATTCAAGAGTATGTTGGGTATACTTGTTAAAAGGGAAATCCGATGTTTGTCAGGTTGTAAAAGACTTTTTTAAAATGGTGCAAAAACAATTTCAGACAACTATTCAAGTCTTTAGAAGTGACAATGGCAGGGAATACTTTAACACAATTTTGGGTGATTTTTTTTCTTCAAAATGGAATTGTGCATCAAAGTTCATGTCCTAATACTCCCCAACAAAATGGAGTTGCAGAAAGAAAAAATAGACACTTATTGGAAGTGTCTAGAGCTTTACTCTTCTCAAATAAAGTACCAAATTATTTGTAGGGTGAAGCAATTTTAACTGCTGCGTATTTAATTAACAGAATGCCCTCCAAAGTTCTCAATTTTCACTCCTATTCATATTTTCAAAAAATGTTTTCCTGTTACTCGTGTTTCAACTGATTTGACATTAAAATTTTTTGGTTGCACAACATTTATTCATGATCATAAGAATATTGGCAAACTCGAACCTCATGCTATAAAATGTGTTTTTAGGGTACTCTCCAACCCAGAAGGAATTTAAATGTTTTGATCCAAAAAACAAGAAAGTGTTTGTCACTATGGATGTCACATTCTTTGAAAACAAACCTTTTTTTGACGATACTCATCTTCAGGGGGGAACTTAAAGGAAGACTCGTTTCAAACTGAGAACATAAGGTTTTTTTTTAATAACTTGCCCTTGCCTATATCACAAAATTCTAAGACTTGTACTTCTGCACCAACAGAAAATGGTCATGATTCATTATCTGAACCTACTTCTACTATGAGTAAGGATCTCGAATGAAAAAAACAATGAGAATCTTGAAGATTATAATAATGATGAACTAATTGAAATGCCACAAAATGATGAGTCATCTGAAGAAAACAGGTTCGAAGTAGGAAACATCACTTGGAAAGGAAAGGTGTTTGTAAGGAAGAACCATCAAGAAGGGGATGTGTCCACATCTCAACACTGCCATGAATCTGAACCGGGGAATAATCAACCCCCTAAGAAAAGAAAAGGTAAGTCTATCTCTTTTTCTAAGAGTCGTATCAGGTATCCTGATATAGATGATCCCATAGCTGTCAGAAAGCCTGTTAGATCTTGCTCTAAATATCCTATGTCCAATTTTATATCATATTCAAACTTGTCTTCTTCTTTTTCTGCCTTCACCTCCCAATTGTCTAGTGTAGAGATTCCAAAGAATGTACATGATGCTCTAGAAGTTCCAAAGTGGAGGGAAGCTATATTTGAGGAGATGAAAGCTCTTGAAAAGAACAAAACTTGGAGTCATGACACTACCAGTTGGTAAGAAGACCGTGGGATGTAAGTGGGTGTTTATTGTGAAGTACAATTCAAATGGGTTAGTTGAAAGGTATAAGGCTCGCTTGGTGGCTAAGGGTTTCACTCAAACCTATGGCATAGATCACTCTGAGACATTTGCTCCTATTCCAAAATTGAACACTGTCAGAATACTTCTATCTCTTGTGGCTAACCTGGATTGGCCACTACATCAGTTGGATGTTAAAAATGCCTTCCTCAATGGTGATCTAGAAGAAGAAGTATACATGGATAGTTCTCCTGGCTTTGAAGACAAATTCGGATCAAACAATGTAGTCGAAGGCGTAAGGCACAAGTAATTTTAATTCCTTGTAAAAAGCCTGAGGCGCAAGGCGCAATTTGAGGTGCAAGCCTCAGTTAACCGAGGCGCACTATTACTTTTTTGAATTTTTAAAATTTACAAATTAGATTATATAAACAAAATAACATCATATATACAATGAACATACACTTAAAAAGTAAGGTATGGAAGACGTACTTTGTAAATGTAACTTGGAAGTGTAATCGTGTAACGGTGTAAGTGTAATTTGTAAGTTGTAACTGTGTAAGTTATAATTTTTGTACATTCAACAATTAATTTTTTTTTTGAGAATATCACAGTACAGTATTAGTATTACACTATTACAGAGTATTACAATATTACAATTAAATATTAAGTATATTCAAGTATTCAACAATTAATTATTACATCAAGTTTCATTCAAATAGCCTAATAAAACAGTAAAGCAAAAGCAGTCTAATAAAGCAGTAAAGCAAAAGCATTGCATAACTAAAAAAGCAAGAATACTATTAAAAAAATAAAATAAAATAAAAAGAATAATTTAAATAATAAAAAAGAATATAAATATAAAACCTGTTAAAAGACTCAAAACTAAAAAAGAAAGAATACTTAAATAATAAAGAAGGGAAAAACAAGGAAAAAACAATGTTGAGGCGCGCCTTTCGTCGAGGCGTGCTGAGGCGCTAAGGCGCGTTGAGGCGCACGCCTCACCAGCGCTTCGAACAAGGGGTACGCTTCAACTGAGGCTTGAGGCGCACCCTGGGATATCGGCGCCTGAGGCGCGCCTTCAACATCACTGGGATCAAAGGTATGCAAGTTGAAGAAGTCTCGTTATGGCTTAAAGCAATCTCCGAGAGCTTGGTTTGAAAGGTTTACTCAGTCTATGAAGAACCAAGGGTACACTCAAGTTAAAGCTGATCACACTTTATTCACCAAATTCTTCTCTGATGGGAACTTTGCTACCTTGATTATTTCTGTAGATGATATTGTCTTCACTGGAGATGATACAGTTGAAATGAGAAGGGTAAAAGAGAGACTTGCTACAGACTTTGAAATCAAGGACTTAGGGTTCTTGAGTTACTTTCTTGGTATGGAGGTTGCTCGATCAAAGAAAGGAATTGTGGTTTCACAGCAGAAATACATTCTCGATCTATTGCGAGAAACAGGAATGAGTAATTGTCGACCAGCCGACACCCCCATGGATTCTAATGCAAAACTTTGGGGAGAAGAAAATGTTCCTGTTGACACCGGAAGATACCAGAGGTTGGTGGGCAAGCAAATTTACTTCTCACACTAGACCTGACATTGCCTTCTCAGTCAGTGTAGTGAGATAGTTTATGCATTCTCCTTATGAGGAACATCTTGAGACAGTTTATAGAATACTGAGATACTTGAAGGCCAATCCCGGAAAAGATTTATTTTTTGAGAAGACTAGTGTAAGAAATGTGTCTATCTTCACTGATGCAGATTGGGCATGTTCAGTCACAAACAGAAGATCAGCCTCTGGATATTGTACCTATGTATGGGGTAATTATGTGACATGGAGAAGCAAAAAACAAGGAGTTGTAGCAAGAAGCAGTGCAGAAGTCGAGTTTAGAGCTATGGCTCAGGGTATTTGTGAAGGACTATGGATTCAAAGAGTTTTGGAGGAACTTAAGATGAAAATTGAGCTTCCATTGTAGTTATATTCTGGCAGTAAAGCTGCTATAGGCATAGCCCACAACTCGGTTCAGCATGATAGAACCAAACATATTGAGATTGACCGTCACTTCATAAAAGAGAAATTAGATGCGGGAATCATATGTCTACCATTTGTGACCTCTAGTCAGCAAACTGCGGACATCTTAACCAAAAGTTTGGCAAGACTCGTCTTTGAGCATTTGATAAGCAAGTTGGGCAGATAGATATCTATGCACCAACTTGAGGGGGGGTGTTGGAGAATCCCTTGATTCTCTCTTCTCTTATTAGCCATTATTATAGAAGATTTGCTATTATTAGAAAAAATTTTCTGTTTCCATTTAGTTTTCTTTTTCCTTAAGGTTCTCCTTGATTCAAGGATGAACATTGATTGTATTTCTCTTATTTACACAAGCCTTGGGGCTGAAGAATAAATCAAGCTTTCACCACTTGTGTTCTATTAGGTATAATATAATTTAAAACCATTTCTCTCTTTAGCTTTCTCCCCTACCCAATTTGTTTCTTGTAAACAAGCTATATTAATATTTTTTCTAATCATGGTATCACTAGTTCTATGCATTTTCCTGTCAATGTTCGTATATTCCAAGTCGCTAACCTAAGCTTATTTTTCTGGACTAGCTTCTTAACCCGCACACGTCTAGATTGGTGCAGGAACCCTTGCCCATTTTACCGCACCCGGGTGCCGGTGCGACGCCCCTTGCACATTTTTCGAAGCATCCGGAGGTAGGCCCAACGCATTGCTTCTAGGGAATGCCCTAGCATTTGCGCGTATATTATTAGGATTCATGTTCATAAGATTTGACAAAATTTTATGTTGGCTGTCAACTTCCTAACACAACCCTCCTTCTTACCCGGTTTGTTGCCGGATTCCTGGCTTGGACAGGCATTGGAGGAGTTTGTGTATTGTCAAGATAATTTGTATTTTTATAATTATTTTAATTTGTGAGTTATATACAATTATGTTTTACGTATTCTGTTTTAAGTATGCACTATGAAAGTTTATCTCATGTGCCACATTTACCGTTATTGATTATATTACTGATAGTGGGAATAAGTGATGCATATATCATTATACATTAATTTAGGTGATAGAGGAATATAATTCAAGGAATATAATGACAGCAAATTTTTTAATTTTTTTTGGGAAAAGAATATAATGGCAACATTATATGGTATATACTGTACAGTGAAAATGTTGATTAAATTAGAGACGAGCTGATTAGCAGAGATAAGTTTTGCTTTGAAGATTCAAATTGAGTTGGTGTTGAGCCTAGCTGGAGGTGGTAGTGGAGCGGGCTCAGAATGCCCCATGATCAATGTTGTAGAAAGTGGAAGGAACAGCAAAGCGAGAAGACAAGCTTAGGTCTCCAGGGAGCTAGGCTTTAGTACCAGTTGAAAAAAGAATATAAATAATACAGGATTATGAAGAAATTAAAATGCATAATATTTTTTTTAACAAATAATCTAAAAAGTGCATAAAAACATATTCGTAAAATTTGATATTAGTTTTTCATCTAACAAAGCAATCTTAGAAGGAAGTATTTATTAATTTATTATAAAATTCCAAAGGGGGCTTTAACTGAAGTTCCCGTGACTTTGAGTGGGATGCAGAGACTTGCTCATAGTTGACTCAAAACTCTTGATATGTCTTATATGTACAGTTGCTGGCATTTGCGTGATGCCTTTTTGCTGCTTTATCTCCAAATATTCTTCTGATCTTTTTATACACTTGTTATGGATGCAGACCTCCATTTATTTAGTTGGTTTAAATGATGAATATTTTCCAATTATGAATTTACCTTTCTTGTCCCATTGTTTGGTGAAGCTTGACATTTTGGAAGATACACTTGCTGAGCTACAAAAAGCTAGGAAGTATGAGAGACTATATTTTTCTCTGGTATGCAAAATGGATCATTTGCTACCGAATATACATGTTTGACATGGTTTTCTGCAAGAATTGTTGATGTAACTTATGTCCAATAAAACCGATTGATTTGATTCTCTTTGCAGACAAACCAAAATTCCTTGGGTGATATCCAACAGAAAAGGTGAAAATGCCATGCTTTGAGTTGAATGCTCATTATCTTTCCAGAGCTTGAATGTACTTAATTTATTTTATATGCAAAAGTTAGATTCTAACTTAGCTGTTAGCAGAGTTGCTGTAGCAAGATCTTTGCTAGATAAACTTGCGTACGAGAAAGCAATGTTGCAGCTGAAGCAAATGAAGCTAGACAAATTATCCGTAGGTTTTGTCAGTTATTCTGATTCAGTAATTTTGAAGTGAACTTTGCGTCTTATTGTTTTGTTTTCCTATTGCAGAATAAGGAACAACTATGTAAATCAAAAATTCAGGAGTGCACCAAACTGAAACCGTTTTGTTCACAAATTTGTGCGCGTGCTCAACATCAGGACAATCATCTCCACTCAGATTCAGATAATTATTGCACAAGAGATCAGGTGAATGAATGCTTTAGCTGTTTACTTGTTTTTATTATTGTTAGCCCTGTGTTAAACTTGCAAATATAAATGATAAGCTTATCAGTTTTGACTTTTTTTTCATAGCATAACTTGGTGTCATCCTCTCTATTGTAAAATTACTTCACTAATATATTGGATTTCTCTTGTGGTTGGATTTCTTATTCTCCTGTCATCTCTTAGTGGAATTTTATGGATTAAATCAAAATCTTCTTCATTGTTATTATATTATGTTCATGAGATAATGTAAGATAAGCTTGTGAATTGATTTATGCATCTGTTTGATACATGCTACACCATATACTACTGAGAGAGTTTTTTTATACACTTTGCAATTTTCATCTTGCTCCATTAGTGGCAATTTCCATCCTATCCATTCATATTGCTTCCACTATATCTTAGGATTACTGTGTCCTTTCTTAGTTGTCTGTTCCAAGGTTTTAAAGATCAGTTGATGCCGATCCCAATACAAATCGGACTGATCAGATCGTTTTTCAAGGGGCCGCTCCAATACAACAAGCCCAACCTGAAACCACTAATCCTATGATTTAAAATTCCAAGATTTGAATTTTCTATTCATGTGGATCCTCTTTATCCACGCAATGAAAGATATAATTGTGTACAATTTTTAGCCTACTTATTTTTATTGTTCAAGTGTTTTTTCTACATTACTAATTCTATGAAACCTATGAAGCACCGATACGGCTACGGCGATACGCGTACGAGGACACGAGTACGGGGGATACGACAATTTTCTAAAAAGTTGGATATGGGATACGGCGGGGATACGGCTGTGTGTGTGTGTGTGTGTGTGTGTGTGTGTGTGTGTGTGTATCTTGTTAATAAGGAAATGGTAAATATCTTTCATTAAATATAAATAAGATAATCCATAAAGTAATTGTTCATAAGCATAAGCAATAACATAAGTAAACAAAGCAAGTTCATAAACAATATAACATAAGTAGACAAATCAAATAGTGGGACAAGTTTCAGTTGTATCAAATTGTTGGATAATAAAAATGTTGGATACGGGGATGTGCAGGATACGGGGACACGAGTATCCAATACGTACAGGATACGGGAACGGCACCCTCCGTGAAGTATCCGTGCTTCAGAGTATGAAACTAATTAAATATATTAAATTTCTAAAAATTATTATTTAAATTGATCAATTCATTTAAAAAATAATTATTATTTTAAAATAATTTAATTATAAGAACATATTAGATATATATTTTTTTATTAAAAAAGTCCCCAATCCATAAAAACCTGATACTACTGATCCGGGCGATATCGATCCTGATCCAAATATTCAGGGACAGCTTTTCTCGGTCCCAATCTCGAGTTTTAAAACCTTGGTTTGTTCTTTCACAGCTAGAAATCTTCTTTCTCTTTCTATGGTAACCTCATTATGTTCTTGTGCATTCCCATAGCATCTGTGCTATTATCATTCTTATAGTAGTCAGATTTGTCATGAATAATGCTACTTTATAATTTACTGAACACTTGAACCATACGACATTGGAGGGTCCTAATGCATCGTATATTTTCCCCCTGAACTTCCAAATTATGTGCTGACAGTTGAGTTCTGAAATACCCAAGAGTGATTACCTTATCTTTCTCAATCTACTCTTCCTCTTTTTTGTCATTCTCTGCTTACACTTTATGTTGGAGCGAAGACAACAAAAACAAGATGAAGATGAGATCACATAGAGCTAAAATATTTAGTTCTTCTATTATAATTATTTTTTCACCATTGTTCCAAAAGTATGTGATCCCAAATTTTATTTCTAAGGGTTATCAGATTTCACATTTTATCATAAGTTAGATTATGGCTTACTGCACTATCTGTTTAAATGGTTCAACCAGCTGAGAGCTTGTGCACTATCTGTTTAAATGGTTCCACCAGCTGATAGCTTGTGTTTAATACTTCGTTATGAAGCTATTAGATGAATGCTTCTTAGGCCTTAGGGTATTTCCCTTTAGCAATTAATTATTGCAGCTTTAGACTAAGGACTTGTGCTTGATTTCCAGGCTGCAAAAAACAGAGTGACATCAATGAGAGCTGAACTTGAAAAGTTAGACCAAAGACTCATGCCTTTGCTAAAATTCTTTGAAAGTTCCTGCAAGATAAAAGGAAATATGAGCTGTGAAGGGATTATGGATGTAGTAAATGATCATATACAGATGAAAAGTCGTTGTAGGCTAATTCAACATGATTTACAGGTTTGCGTTAATAATTTTTTGATTATTACCCTTATATTCCTCTTGATATGTTGCTGACACAGATTTTTTCATTCTAGCTGTGGAAAATAAGTGATTTAGTAAAAAAGAATGACAAGTGCGATATTGTTCTCAATTACTGCAATGTACTCTTCCAGAGGTTGCTACATTCTGCAAGCCTTCTTTCTAGTTTAAATTAGTCGATTCTCTTCTTTTTGCCTGATATTTTTTTTTTTTACTTTGGTTAAACAGGTTTACTATACATAGCGGATCAATTTCTAGTATAGCTGTCAATTTCTTTTTGGAAAATGTAAACATTGAGAAGGTTGAATTTCATTTTTAGGATTTTGAATTGTTTTGCTCATCTTTTCATTCATATTTATTTCCCCTGTATTTTCTGATGTATACAATTGCTTCCAGAAATTTCCAAAGATGAGTGCATGCTCAGCCTTCGAATTTGTTTTTAATGTCAAGGGGAACCACAGAGTTGCTAGTTCGAAGCAACTTTCCCAGGAGACTCTGGTAAAGTGATTCTGCTTGATGTCAATTTTTTTCTTCCTATCATTGCAAGTTTCATTTTACTTTCCGCATTGTGAACATCTTAGGTGGTTCTTCCTCAAGCTGTTTGCTATGTTGAAGTTTTTAGCTCTTGGTAGTATCATCATTTTTTTAAAATATGTCATTTGAGGTTTTACCTGATTTGTGTGTTTGTTGAGTCCTGGTTCCATTAGGCATGGACCAATTGTTAGGCTGTGCATACAGTTAGGACGTGTTTGTGATAACTAAAGGTTAGCAAACCTCCACCTCCACTTAAATATTACCTTTAGTTAAATTGATTTTGTTTCCAAACACCTTCAGTTTAAATATACATTTCTAATTTCCGTTAAGTCACTTTAAGTCGATACAGATAGCTTCTATTGTATGCAGTAATGCATATCAGGTCCTGGGTACGTTCGAGTGTCAAGTTATGTCCGGTAGAATGAGAATCTGATTGATGGATCAGAATGTGCTAGTCGTTAATTTTGGCAGATCAATATATGTCTTCTGGATATAATCTGTTTATCTATGTAAAATGGATTAAACAATAATTGAGGGAATTTACAAGAAAATCAAAACAATATTGAACTAAAAGCCACTAAAGAAGGGCAACAATTGTGATGTGAAAAATTATAGATGATGTGCATATTATAATACGCTACAAGTAGGTTCATTAATAGTTTAAATATCAGAAGTTGTCACGCTGAGCTCATTATGTTAAAGGCACCATAAAGTTATTGATCATCATTTGTTACAATTCATATCTGAGTTCTCTTTACTCATCTTTTATCCCTGAGTGCTTTCTAGGATTGGTGTATATAATTCAATAGAAAGCTTCATAAAATGGTTGTGAATGCTACAATATTCAATTGTTATTGCTATTTATATAGGAAACCAGTCTCCTTTTGGGTAATCTCCTTGATGTACTTGAAGAAATCCTCGCTTCGCGCACGGAATCCTGGAACTTAATATCCTCAAATTTTCATTTGCAAGCCTGTAAGTGTGCTATGCCTCTGTCCTCTGTTGCTTCAAAGTTTCAAACAGTGAACAATATCAGTTTTTTATTTTTCTCGGGAGAGAAGTAGGGGGTTTATGTTCCTTTGGCTATGAGGAACTAATAAAGCACTTCAGAAGTATCTAAAAAGTCAACAATATTTTGACCTGTGAAATAGTTAAAAAACCATAAAATGGAGAATTTATTGTAATTTTTGTATGTATACAGTATACACCATATGGGAGTTGATATGGCCAAAAATAGAACCAAATCAGGACCATTCAAATCGGGCATGAATCTTGAAGCTCCCAGGAGTAAAACGGTAATTTCCACCACAATTGAGTCTGAAATGGGAACTGGATCTTTCTTCAAAGCCAAATAACCAAAAACGGATATGTCCTATTGGGAATGGGTGGCAGCCCGCCACATACCAGCCCAGGATGATTAGAGAGTAGTTCAAATACATGATTATCTCTAAGAGACGGTTTAAACCAAATCTCTTATCATGAAACGATTTAAACTCTCTTCCTTATCCAAAAATATCGGGACAAAGAGATAAATGATTATCTCAAAACTGTCTTTAAAGGTGAATAAATACCCCTCTTCCCCCACCATAAAAAGGTAATTAATATTTTTTCCATAAATCGCTCTTTCATAATCTTCTTGATTACTGACTTGAGCGTCGGAGGGTTTATTGCCGGGATCCATCCCGGTGTATCGAACTTTTTGCAGGCCAACGACAATAGCGAGAAACAGTCAAACGTCGGCTAAGAGTCAACAATTTTGCCTTATTTGTTTTCAAAAGAATTCACAAATACGTCTGTTTGCTCCCACATCAAAATTAGCAACAGATTGAGGCTGTCTATGGGAAACAGAAAAAGCAATCCAACCTTACTTCGCCAGTGAAGTTAGTTTCCAGCCATGCCTCCAAAAGAAAATGGAAGGCAGTTTGAGGAGCTCCTCTACAAGGCCTTCCCAGCAATGTTGATGGGACCAGCGCAAGAGTGGTACTCCCATCTATCCCCAGCCTTCATCTTCTCATTCGAATAGTTTGAGGAGCTCTTCATCACCCACTTTGTTAGCAGTGGCCGAGCCGTGAAAACAAATGCATCTTTGCTAGCCCTCAATCAAAAAAAGGGTGAACGCCTAAGAGATTATGTTCAGCGCTTTACCGCCGAAGCCCAATCTATTGCCCCCCTTAACCAATCGATAGCCTCTGTAGGTACGTCAATAACGCCGACCTTAAGGCGTCCCTTGCCAGAAGCCTCCTCGGGATTTCTCGGAACTCCTGCTTAGGAGTGAGAAGTACACCCGAGCGGTAGAGGCCCTCAACCCCCCCAGTCGAGAGGAGACATCTTTCGGGAACAAACAGAAGAATACAAGCGAAGAAGGGTCCCAGAAATTCCAGAAAGACGACAATGGTCAGCGCCGCCCAGCTCCTCGTTTTGAGATGTTCACCCCCCTCAATGCTAGTATATCAGCAGTTCTTATGGAGGTGGACAAGGAAGGGCTACTCTGTGGTCTCCCTAAAATGAATACCCCTGGCAAGAAAAGGAACAGGGATAAGTCGTGTCGTTTTCATAGGGACCACAACCACGACACAGATGATTGTCTGGCTCTCAAGAAGGAGATCAGAGAACTCATACAGTGGGGACACCTGGCCAAGTTCGTTAGAAAGGACGGGAACGATCCTCCACCCCGAGGAGCCAACAAGTGAATCGAGAGGCCCGTCGAGTTCCAAGACTCTGAGCCTGGGGCCATCCTCCACCTTATCCATGGAGGTCCAATGGGGGAGAATCAAACTCCTCCCGAAAGGCCTTCATCCGAGAAGTGAGTTGAGTCCAGAACTTTCCCCCGGCCAAGAACCCTGGGGTCTCGATGACATTTCAGACAAAGACCTGGAAGGCGGTCAAACGTCCCACTGTGACGCGCTCGTAATTAGTCTCCACATGGTCAACCACGAGATGCACCGAATCCTGATCGACAATGGCAGTTCCGTTAATATCCGCTTCCTGGAAGCCTTCCAAGGCCTCAAACTTTCTCGAGATCGTCTCAAGCCTGCCGGGTACACACTCCACGGGTTCTCTGGGGTTCCGGTCCCAATCGAATGAAGTCACTCTTGATGTGACTGCAGGAAAAACCCTGACTACCCGGACAGAGGCAATGGACTTCATGGTCGTCGATGTGAAAGCCACTTACAATGCTATCCTGAGCCAACCAGGCCTCGCAGTGCTTCATGCCGTACCCTCAGCCTTTCACATGAAAATGAAGTTCCCAACCTCTGCGGGAGCAGGAGAAGTCAAAGGAAGCCAAGAGACCGCTTGGAGGTGTTACACCACTACGATGGGGAGCTTTGTCCTCCCACTTAAAGCATTAGAGCTCCCCAACGAAACAGTCTAGTCCTTCCTAAACTAGTTGATGAACTCAATGAGATTCCCCTTCTTCTAGGAAGACAGGCTTGGAATATTGAGCATCGAATGAAGTACCACGAGGGTGCCTAATCCCCCTCGTAGAAGTAGGTTTTCAGTTTTCAATAAGGCCGATGCTTGTAATACGGCCAAAAGCATGTAATAAAGGCTTGCCCCATTGAAGCGGCCACTTAGTTTGTTTCAGTAAAACTTAGCTTTTTCTATTATTGCATTTGCCTCATGTCTATCTCTCAGAGTCACATCTACGACTCTTTAAACAGTAAGTTCGAAGTCCAGCTGTCCCATAGGGCTGTCCCACAACTTGCTAAGCTCAAAAGTCGAGTTCAGAGTCCAACACTTGGTTCAACGCCACTTTAGCCGCTTGTAAACAAGCAAGTGCGGAGCAGCTCACCATTCGGAATTGCTCCTACAACTCGTTGAAACCCCCAAAGAACAAGTTTGGAGTCCAATATTTGGTTCCACGCCGCTTAAGCTGCTTGCAAACAAGCAAGTGCGAAGTAGCTCACCATTCGGAATTGCTCCTATAACTCGTTGAAACTTCCAAACAACAAGTTTGGAGTCCAACACTCGGTTCGACACCGCTTTAGCCGCTTGCAAACAGGTAAGTGCGGAGCAGCTCACCATTCGGGATTGCTCCTACAACTCGTTGATAACTCCGTAACTAGTTCGAAGTTCACAATCATGGTTCGAAATTGCCCTCATAGCTTGCAAGTATGCGGTTTCGGGGCTCAAAATGAACTTTCTTACTACTCCCACTACTGGTTAAATTTTGCAACAAGCAAGTTTGGAGCTCAACTCTCCCCTAGAGTTGTTCCTCAAACTTGTCTACCAAACGGCTCTCTCCTAGAGCCTGGTGATGCTCTTTGCTCCACTCGCCTCCCAAGCGGCCTTCTTCTCAACGAGTTCGGAGCTCAACTCTCTCCTCGAGTTGCTTCTCAAATTTGTCTCCCAAACGGCTCTCTCCTAGAGCCTAGTGATGCTCTTCGCCCCGCCCGCCTCCCGAGCGGCCATCTTCTCAACGAGTTCGGAGCTTAACTCTCCCCTAGAGTTGCTCCTCAAACTTGTCTCCCAAACGGCACTCTTCTAGAGCCTGGTGATGCTTTTCGCTCCGCTCGCCTCCCGAGCGGCCTTCTTTTCAACGAGTTCGGAGCTCAACACTCCCCTAGAGTTGTTACTCAAACTTGTCTCCCAAACGGCTTTCTCCTAGAACATGGTGATGCTCTTCGCTCCGCTCGCCTCCCGAGCGGCCTTCTTTTTAACGAGTTCGGAGCTCAACTATCCCTTAGAGTTGCTCATCAAACTTATCTCCCAAATGACTCTCTCCTAGAGCCTGGTAATGCTTTTCGCTTCGCTCGCCTCCCGAGCGGCCTTCTTTTCAACGAGTTCGGAGCTCAACTCTTCTCTAGAGTTCTCCTCAAACTCGTTTCCCGAACGGCTCTCCTCTAGAGCCTGACGATGCTCCTCCTCCCGCTCACCTCCTGAGCGGCCTTCTTTCAAGAGAGTTCAGAGCCTAACTCGTCTAGAGACGCTCCCTAAACTTGCCTCCAAGAACAGATCTCCCCTAGAGTCATACAAAAGTTCTTCTCAACTTCATGAAGGCAAAGATGTTGCGGGACTATTTTGACCATGAAGAAGGGTGATTATTCAACTGACTTCTAAAGAGAAATTGTAGATCTTTGAGTCAGCTTCGAAACGAGGGGTCAAACACCCCGATCCGACATCCGTAGCACCGGGAAAGTTATTACAATGCAGCTGTGCAAAGCTAACCGAGGGGTTGACTAAGTTAACGCGAACTGGGTCAAAATCTCCATGTGTCGCCTTCTCGAAGTGTCCATAGACCTCGGTAGCTCTCCCCGGGCATTCTTGTCACGACGGCGAAACGAGAAGAAACAACGTTGACTGGTCAACGGTCAAAATTCCCTACGTGTCGCTCTCTCAAAGTGTCTCTGGGCCCCGGCAGCGCTCCCCGAGTATTCTTGTCACCGACGTCGAAATGAGAAAAAAAACTCTGCCTCCCGATGCGCTTTCAATCGTGCTCAATGGTTGTGATTAAAACAAAAAAGGAGAGTCAACGGTCAACGTTGACCAAGTCAACGGTCAACCATTGACCGCCACATGTCAAGGCACTGAAGCCTCTCCTGGGTTCGAAAATGCGATCCGAGCATTCTTGGAACCGAGCAGGAAATAGGAGAAAAACACTCTACCTCAAGATTCGTGCTCGATCATGATCAATGGCTCATATTCGCCAAAAAAATCTTAAGAGGTTAACGGGTCGGGTCTGAACCCGTTTGGACCCAAACCCACAAACCTTTCTTCTTCAAACATCCGCATCTTCCAACCCACAAACCCACTTCCGCCAACTTCGCCACTCGCCAAGCCGTCAACCGGCTCGAAGCTCCTCGCCGAGCCCCCTCCTCGTCATGCTCCTCCATCAACGAGCTTCGTTGAGCTCCCTTCCTTCACGAGCTCCATCACCACCATCGTCGAGCTCCACGCCGACCTCACCATCACCTTCGCCGAACTCCACAAGCACCTTGACCGTCGTCGAGCTCCCTCGAAAGAGCTTCGCCGAGCTCTCCTCCGCTGTCGTCGAGCTCCCTTGTCGGCCTTCAACTCCTCGTCGAGCTCCAACGCTGAGCTTGCCATGCTCCTTCCTCGTCGAAGCTTTGTCGAACTCCGCTCTCGACATCACTCCTCGTCGAGCTCGATCTTACCTCCACTTTGCCGAAAACTCGCTGACGTCGAGCTCCAACACCGAGCTCCATCCCCTCCTCGCCATGCTCCTTCCTCGTCGAAGCTTTGTTGAACTCCGAGCTCGAGCTCCTCTCCTCGCCGCCATACACCGACTTGTCGAGCTCCCCTTCACTGTCGCCGTGCTCCATCGAGCTCCCCTCCTTTGTCGAGCTCTAGTGCCGATAGGGGCACGAGTGTCGGCAACGCGGCCGAGTGCTGCTACCATTGAAGCCAAAATGGGGGAAAATGCCTCCTCATGATTCGTGCTCGATCGTGATCAACGCCGCCATAAATCAAGGTATTTTCTTATAGTTAATTCCTTTATTTATTTAATTAATTGAATTAATATTTTAAAAAATCCGAAAAATTAATTAAAAAATTCTGAACAAAAATATTAATTCAAAAAAAAATTTTAAAATTCTGAAAATATAATTATTAAATTAGAATAATTAATTAAAATTTTCGAAAATTAATTATTTAAATTCGGAAATGGAATAAAAAATTCATAAAATGATTAAAAATTGGAAAAAATTCAGAAAAATCTGGAAAAAACCACAAAAAATCCAGAAAATTCCGAGAATAATTTTGGGTATTTTGCATGCTCAGAATTATATCGTTACACCTCGAGCACGATCCAAACTCCCCTGAGAACTCCGATAAATTCTATAAGCCATTGAAGACAGACGAACTACTTCTCAAAGGCTGTGAAACTCAGTCATCAGGAGTGGGGTGCTTGTGATATGGCCAAAAATTGAACCAAATTGGGATAGTTCAAATCAGGCACGAATCTTGAAGCTCCCAGGGTAAAATGGTAATTTCCACCACAAACGGTCCGACATGGGAACTGGGTCTTTCTTCAAAGCAAAATAATTCAAAAACAGATCTGCCCTTTTGTGTATTGGTGGCAGCCCGCCACAGATCAGCCCAGGATGATTAGAGAGTAATTCAAATTCATGATTATCTCTAAGAGACAGTTTAAACCAAATCTCTTATCATGAAACGGTTTACAATCTTCCTTATCCAAAAACATCATGACATAGAGATAAATGATTATCTCTAAACTGTTTCTAAAGGCGACAATAAATACCCCTCTCCCCCACCATAAAAAATGTAATAAATATTTTTTCCATAAATCGTTCTTTCATAATCTTCCTGATTACTGACTTGAGCGTTGGAGGGTTTGTCGCCGGGGTTCATCTCGGTGTATCGAACTTTTTGCAGGTCAACGACAGTAGCAAGAAACAGTCAAACGCCGGCCAAGAGTCAACATGTTTGCCTTATATGTTTCCAAAAGAATCCACAAAATACATCTGTTTGCTCCTACACCAAAATTAGCTGCAACAGGAGTATTACAAGTCAGCACTGCTGTATGAAATCACAACATGCCCTTTAGGATGGTTAGAGCATCCATACCAACTAGCCATTTGGGGTGTTATTTTCATATTTGGCAACCCAAATGGCTAAACCCCCTACACCAACTAGCCATTTTGGTTGCCAAATTTGAGAATTGTTATTTTTTCTCTTAAATTTGGCAACCCAAATGGTATTGCTAAATGTCCCATCACCACACATGTTTCTCTTTTCCCACCAAATTTGCATATATACACTATTATACACTATTATATACATATTTGGTAACCAAATTTGTATATATATATATATATATATAACTATAGGAATGCTCCATTGCAAACCACCGAAGCTGTATTGCAAACCACCGAAGCTGTTGTTGGGAACAACGGATTCAGTTATGTTAACATTGAAGCATTGTTTCCAACAACAGCTTCAATGTTAACATAACTGAAGCCGTTGTTCCCAACAACGGCTTCTGTGGTTTGCATACCTGTTTGCACGAGACCCATTTGTAATGGAGTATTGCCCATATATATATATATATATATATATATATATATATATATGAGCTTTCTTCCATTGCAAACGAGTCTGTTTGCACAGATCCGTTGCAAACGACGATCTGAGCCGTTGGATCGCTCAAAATTAGATCCAACAGCTAAGATTCGCTCGGCGAAAATCCCTCCTTAGCCCGTCGTTGGCAACGACAGGCTAAGTTCAATTTTTTTTATGACTTGGGGTCATTTGATCGCTCAAGATCAAATCCAACGGCTTAGATTCGCTCCGCCGAAATCCCCCTCTCACCCCATTCTTCCCCTTCAACTTTCAACCCTCTCTCCCTCGTACCCTGTTAACTTTTTTTGGCCAAATGTTGCCTTAGCCCGTTGTTGGCAATGAAAAAATTTAACTTAGCCCGACGTTGCCAACGACGGGCTAAGGCAAACATTATTATTTTAAAACTCAACCTCCTCTATCTTCTCTCTCTCTCTCTTTCTTTCAAATTTTTTTTTGGGAACAAATCCTATTGAGATTAAAATTTAAAATCATTTTTATTTAGGGTTTTTAAGATTTATTTTAATCCCCACATTTTTAGGGTCATAATTTTTTTCGGTTTGAAATTCCAAAAACCTAAAGCACTAATAAAGAAATTAATTATTTGTCAAAATTTAATAAAAATTTATAGATAAAAAATCTTTAAAAAGAATATATTGTTAGGTTCTAACCCTAACAATAACTCTAACCCTCAATCCGTAACTCTAACCCTCTAACCCCACCTATAGCTTTAGCCCTAATTATAACCCTAGCCCTAACCCTAATCCTTACCCTCTCTAATTCTTATACCAAAATAAATTTTATATTGAGATTAATATTTAAAATCCTTTTTATTTAGTGTTTTCTAGAATTTTTTAATCCCCACATTTTTAGGGTCATATTTTTTTCTTCCAATTTTAAATTTTAAAAACGTAAAGCACTAATAAAAACTAAAATTATTTATCAAAATTTAATAAATATTTATAGATAAAAAACTAGAAAATGAATATATAATTAGGTTCTAACACTAAATATAACCCTAACCCTCTATCCGTAACTTTAACCTTCTAACTCTAACCCTAGCTATAGCCCTAGCCTTAACCATAACCCTAGCTATAACCCTAACCCTCTAACTGTCACGCCCCGCTTCCCACTATATGGAAGTATGGGCACGCAACTGAGTCCCAGCGAATGATATAAGTATACCAATTCATATCATCCATAACCTGTACAATACCAGTAAGTTCAACAACACGGGTAACAATAATAATCACACGAACAATGTTAGGATACAATAACCAATATCTGAGATACAAAAAATTTGGGTCAAAATACCCGAGAATGAACAATTTACTAAACAGTTTATTACAATGAGGTGGTAGAAAAATAGCTGTAGTAATTCCGTCTAGAGAGTCTGATCGTCAAGTTCCTTCTGTAAATCATAATCTGTCCTGTATAAATATTAACTCAAGGAAAATGGGAAAGTACTTGTTAGAGCAAGATTTGGGCAGCAGGTAGCAACAAGTAGTTAAATAGTAAGATAACAAGATATAACATGGAAGGAACAAGAAGTAGCAGTGCAATTACTGAAAAACAGTACAATACAATATGGAAGGAAGCAAGGAACTGGAACAATATGATCATGTAAGCAACAACTGTAAACTAGTGTATTCAAGACTTCAAGGTATAATCAATTGGTAATCCATGATCAGTTAATTCATAATCATGTAATCAAGAATCAGGAATCTTATAATCAGAAATCACGTAATCAAGAATTAAGAATTAAAATCATGTAATCAAGAATCATGCTTAGTGTTAATATCGAGTTTATCGGTTTCATTAACTTATCTAATGCACGCAATTTTGTGTCCCATACCACAAGTTCAGGTATATATCAATCATGTGACGTTTGGATTTAAATAGTGAATTCTATAGGATTATGTACTCGGGGCTTTCAGTAATAGTGTCAATACATGTAATCAAGAATCATGTAATCAAGACCTGTGTCATCAAGAATCAAGAATCACTATTCCGAAAAACACGAGCTCTCTTTCGAGTATACTCCCCTATATTGCCTACTACTAAGTCGTACCCTTATAACCCCGGCTTGTTATTCTTTTACAATAATTAATTATGAACATGCAGTCGGTATGACTAATGGAACAGTAGTATCAAGACATTTAATCAAGAATCAAGGAAAATATCAAGGGCTGTACTCATGGTATTATCAAGTGATATAAAATGCATTATATGAGAAAATCTACCAACCTATTATTTGGGTACAAGTTATTATTACAAGAACAACGAGTTTATATGTAAAAACGTAGAGATGAATTTTTAGACAGCAGTATCTATCTGCGTTCAAATTCACTTTGCTGTTGCTACAGGAAAGCAACTCCGATTCCGTCAAAGATTTTAGAAAATAGACTCCATTTCGATTTCAACGCATATTCACACGATACATTCTAGGCACAGTAGTTATGCCGACTTATGCATAAGAATTCATTATTTGCTGGTTTCGATGTTTCGTGTACAGTTCTGTTCTGGAAATCTAGGAGCCACAACACTAAAATGTTAATAACTTACAGTCTATAAATCGGATTGATAAACCATAAGATGTTCTTGAATCTAGACTCGATGGGCTACAATTTTCATGTATAAAATTCTTGGATCCAGTATCGGGAACATGGTCTAATTCTCAGTACAAGAGACATGACAGTAGATTTTGTGCACAGTTTCGGTTCTGTAATTTACAATATGATAGTATTAAAATTGTGATCTCATAATTTATAAATCGGATTGTGAAACCATAAAATATTCTGGATTCAAGACTCAGAGGGCTATAATTCATATGTGTAAAGTTCTTGGATTCAGTATCGGTAATTAGGTCGAATTCCCATACAAAGTTGGGAAAACGACAGGGCAGAAATATGAATATTTGATAAGATGATATGAAGTGTGTTAACGGTTCAAGATTTGAATCAATAGCATGAAATAAGTAACTAGACAAGAAAATATGACGATAACTAGGCTACTAGCTGAGTGTTCAAGAAAACACCTGCCTTTATTGGTGATTATGAGTGTGACGAGGATCACAGGCTGAAGATGGAGATTACACAAGCTCGATAACGTGAAATGGAAGGCCAGTAGCTTGAACTTCCAACCACAGCAATGGAGTTCGGCTTCGAGCGCAATGCTGCAACTCAACGGCGGTAAGAGCAATGACGACTACGGCGGTGAGTGACGGTAGCAACGAACACCACAAGAGAGCAGCGACACGATCGACGGTAGTAACACTTTGTACCAAAATCTGTCAGGTTATGTCCATGATAGCAAGCTCCAAAGCTTGGAGAGATAGCCAATCACCTCTCAAAGCAAGCAACAACCTCGAGATGATGACAACAACATCATGAAGAAGGTAGAAACCTTGGGTTGGAGTTGGTTGCGATTGTTGTCGGTAGCGGCGTCGGCAGCGAATGCAAGCTCACGACAATAACGACACATGCACCCAACGTACACAGCAACACGTGTAGACTATGGCAATGGTAGTACGTGCAACGACTGGTTGAGGAACGGGCAACACAAGAGACAACAGCAACCACATCAAGAGACAACGGCAGTCAGCAGCGAATGACGGCTGCAATGGCGTTGCAGGAGAGGTGCAGGCTGGCGCGAGCAGAGGTCTACATTCGACGAGGAGAAGAGCGGGGGTTGCGGTGATCGAATGACATTAGAGGAGATGAGTTTTGGCAACGGGAGAGCTCGGCGGCAGTGGCAAGGAGGTTGAAGATGATGTCGATGGGTGGTTTGAGGTTGCAACAGTGGTCGAGGCAGTCAGGGGTCGTGCGGTGGAGGACGAGGAGGAGCTTCGGTGGCTACGATTGCCGTGGATGAAGGCAGCAGCGGTTGAGCTTCGGGAGCATGGGGGTGACTGCGTAGTGCAGCGCAGTCGCAGCCTCGATGGGTGGAGGAGGTAGTTGACGTCGGGGGTGCGAGGGTGGCGGAGGTAAGGAAGGCAGCAGCAATGGAGGTGGAGGCTGATGGGTTGCTGTGGTGACTGAGGAAGCTCGGGGATGGTACAACGAGCTCGAGTGCATCGGCACTTAGAATGCAGGTGTCGGCAGGGTAGAGGACCAAGGGTTAAGTAGAGGCAGGGGAGGTGAGCTCGGTGATGGTGGGAGAAGGCGGTGGCGGTTGCAGGGGTGCATCGGTCTCAAGTGGTTGCAGTGGGTGGTGGCTTCGGGTTCGGGGCAGAGAAGAAGAAAGGAGAAGAAGAAAAGAGGTAGAGATGAGGGGTGGGGTGTGACTGTGTATATGTGGGTATATATGTATATAAATAAGAAGAGAGAGAGAGAGAGAGAGAGAGAGAGAGAGAGAGAGAGAGAGAGAGAGACAATATGCGTGTATATATATTATATAATATATATAGAGAGGGGTGAAGGCAGTAATGTAGGAGTAGGAGTTAGGCTGTAGGAGTAGTAAGAGGTGTGAATATAATATATAGAGAGAGGGGTGGAGGTGTTTAAAAGCCGTAAAAATAGGTTGGGGGTTGAGGAGTTGGCTATTGGACTAGGATTAGCATTAGGATTAATCAGGGTTTAAATTTAAACTCCCATGGAAAAATTCACAAAAAATTGGAATAGATCAGAAAAATATTTGAGTTCTAATAAGAATAAAATAATGTCCGATAAAGAGTCCAATGAGAAGAAAAGAAATAAATATTGATCTAAAAATTGAAGTACAAAAATTCACGTAATAAAATACGTACAACTGGAATAAGGGATTACACTAACTCTCTAACTTTTAAACCGAAATAAATTTTACATGGAGAATGATGACAAAAGACAAATTTCATGTAACTATTACACTATTCAAGAAATTTTATATTGTGAATTCAATATTTATGCAGATTTTATAGCTTTTTTTGAATTTTTTTTTATGTACAGGATTATGTTGGATAAAAAAAACCACAAAAAACTTCTAAAAAACAAAAATTAAACAACAAAACCACAAAAAAATGTCGAAATTTTTACAAATATTTATGGAGATTTTGTTTTTTAAAAAATCATGTCTCTTAAAATAATTCACTCTAACCCGCTATTAGCAACGGCGGGATGAGAGAACTTAATTCGTCATCACCAATAATGAGTTAAGTATATTAATTTTAACAGAACATCTTCTGTTTACTATCTAATACTCTGTCAAAATCATTCAATCTAACCCTCTATTTGCGATGACGGATTAAGAGAACTTAACTGGCCATCGTCAATAACGGGTTGAGTTGAATGATTTTGACAGAGTATTAGATAGTCAACAGAAGATGTTCTGTTAAAATTAATATACTTAATCCGTTATTGGTGATGACGGATTAAGATCTCTTAACCCGCTATTGCCGATGACGGGTTAGAGTGAATTATTTTAAGACTTGAATTAAAAAAAAAAAAATTAAATCTCCATAAATATTTTTAAAATTGTCTACATTTTTTTGTGGTTTTTTGGTTTTGTTGTTTAATTTTTGTTATTTTAAAAAAATTGTGTTTTTTTTATCCCTGCACATAAAAAAAGAATTCAAAAAAAGCTATAAAATCTCCATAAATATTGAATTCTCCATATAAAATTTCTTGAATAGTGTAATAGTTGCATGGAATTTGTCATCATTCTCCATATAAAATTTATTTCGGTTTAAAAGTTTAGGGTTAGAGTTGGGGTAGGGTTAGAGGGTTAGAGTTATGGATAGATGGTAATTGACGATGACGTGTTAAGTTCTAACCCGTCATCGCCAATAACGGATTAGGATGAAAAATTTTTGACAGAGTATTAGGTAGTCAACAGAAGATGTTCTGTTAAAATTAATATATTTAACCCGTTATTGGTGACTACTGATTAAGTTCTCTTAACCTGCCATCGCCAATAGCGGGTTAGAGTCAATTATTTTAAGAGATGAATTTTTTAAAAAAAATAAAATCTCCATAAATATTTGTAAAAATTTCGACAATTTTTTGTGGTTTTATTGTTTACTTTTTTTTGTTATTTTAAAAAAAAAAATTGTGGTTTTTTGATCCAACATAACCCTGTACATAAAAAAATTCAAAAAAATCTATAAAATCTCCATAAATATTGAATTCTCCGTATAAAATTTATTTCGGTTTAAAAGTTAGAGAGTTAAAGGTTATGGTTATCGCTGGGGTTATGGTTAAGGCTAGGGTTAGAGTTAGGCTATGAAGCATCGATACGGGTACGGCGATACGCGTACGAGGACACGGGTACGGGGGATACGACAATTTTCTAAAAAGTAGGATACGGGATACGGCGGGGATACGGTTGTGTGTGTGTGTGTATATATATATATATATATCTTGTTAATAAGGAAATGGTAAATATCTTTCATTAAATATAAATAAGATAATCCATAAAGTAATTGTTCATAAGCATAAGCAATAACATAAGTAAACAAAGCAGGTTCATAAACAATATAACATAAGTAGACAAATCAAATAGTGGGACAAGTTTCAGTCGTATCAAATTGTTGGATAGTAAAAATGTTGGATACGGGGATGTGCAGGATACGGGGACACGAGTATCCAATACGTACAGGATACGGGGACGGCACCCTCCGTGAAGTATCCGTGCTTCAGAGGAGTTAGGGGTAGGGTTAAAGGTTTAGAGTTATGGATATAGGGTTAGAGTTATATTTAGTGTTAGAACCTAATTATATATTCATTTTCTTGTCCTTTATCTATAAATTTTATTAAATTTTGATAAATAATTTTAGTTTTTATTAGTGCTTTACGTTTTTAAGATTTAAAATTGAAAAAAAAATATGCCTCTAAAAATGTGGGGATTAAATTTTTTTAAAAAACCTAAATAAAAAGGATTTTAAATATTAATCTCAATATAAAATTTATTTCAGTATAAAAGTTAGAGAGGGTAAGGGGTTAGGGTTAGGGCTAGGGTTATGGTTAATGCTAGGGTTATAGCTAGGATTAGAGCTATGGGTAGGGTTAGATAGTTAGAGTTACAGATTGTCGGTTAGAGTTATAGTTAGAGTTAGAACCTAACAATATATTTTTTTAAAAAGATTTTTTTATCTGTAAATATTTATTAAAATTCAAAAATAATTAAATTCTTTATTAGTGCTTTAGGTTTTTGGAATTTAAAACCCCAAAAAACTGAGTCTATGACCCTAAAAATGTGGGGAGTAAAAAAATCTTAAAAACCCTAAAAAATGATTTTAAATTTTAATCTCAATAGGATTTGTTCATTTTTTTTTTTTGAGAGTGTGAGAGAGAAGATAAAGTTGGGTAAGTTTTAAAATAATAATAATGTTTGTCTTAGACCGTCGTTGTAAGGCAATATTTGGCCAAAAAATAGTTAATGGGGTACAAGGGAGAGAAAGTGTGAGAGAGAGTTAAGAGTTGAAGAGGTATAATCCTCAGAACTTAAGTGGGGGGGATTTTGGCGGAGCAAATCTGAGCCGTTGGATCTGATCTTGAGCGAGCAAATGTCTCAGAGTTCAAAAAGTTTTTTTTGCCTTAACCCTTTATTGCCAACAACGGGTTAAGGCAATTTTTTCAAAACAAATTAACTTAGTCCATCGTTGCCAACGATGGGCTAAGGAAAAATTTTGGCGGAGCGAATCCAAGCTGTTGGATCTGATCTTGAGCGATCCAACGGGCAACGTCTCAGATCGCCGTTTGCAACGGATCTGTGCAAACAGACCCGTTTACAATGGAAAAAAGCTCATATATACATTATTAATATACTATTATACAAATTTGGTAACCCAAATGACAGCCATTGGTGTAGAGCAACCTCACATTTTTTTTTTGAAAAGTTGTCTATTATGTTGCCAAAATTTAAAATGGTAACTCAAATGGTTATCTGATTGGTGTGGATGCTCTTAGAGGTGATAATTTCACTAGAATCTGACCTATGATTGGAGTACATAATCAACTGATAGAATCTGAAACAAATTATCCATAATTACTTCACTCATATTAGCATTGGTATCGGGTCGGGTCCTGCACTACCCGGATCCACTCCTCAACTGGTCCAAATATTGGACGCCGTGAGAATCAGGTGCTGGACTGGGTTATGTCAAAAATATGTTACCTGTTCGGTTACCGGGTCTTGGTAATACCCCGGCCCATAAATTTTTCCGGATCCGGTTCAGGTCCGGGTCTTTCCAAATTTTTAAGATGCACAAAGATCCAAGCAAAACTGAAAAAGACCAGATATAAACCTCAAGAAAGTACAATATAATCAACAACAAAAAGACATAAGGCAGCTAAAACATTGTAAACACACATGACACGTGCACACCTACTAGATCCTCCAGTTTCGTGCTTGGGGCAGATAGGGTCTTTTTTTGAAATACTAGTAGTATTTTTTTTAGTACGGGTCTGGATCCAGATCTTGGTTTGGGTTTTGAGTGGACCCACATCCGACCCAAAAATGTCAACGGGTTGTATTTTAGGACTCAGACCCTACCCACAATCGGGTCGGTTCTGGTCCAATGCGGGACCGGGTATCGATTTTTTGTGACAGTGCTGCTCATAATCACTTTGATGGGTAAGGCTGGCTTGCCTCAAATTTGGTGCTTATTTTGAAATAATTACACACTAATTGAGAAGCGGATGTGGAAACAAAGTTAATCACGTGTAAGTGTGTAAAAATGAAGAGCTTGTGATTTCTTATTTGATTATTGTTTCAGTATAATCTGTTAATCTTAGTCACAGACTCACTTATGATATTTCTTTTCAAAATTCTAAAAAATAAATCTACTCTTAGTTGGAAAAAAATTCAGAATCATAGATATACACCAAAGTAGTCCAAGATTGAAAAGAAAGTCAGATCTGGGTTGATTTGGTAATGGCCATGAACAAAAAGAAATCTTTTGAAATGGACCAAGAACCCACATGTACAGAAAGTTCGTAGAGAAATGGGTGTAGTAGACTCTTTGAGGTTCATTATGCTCGGAAGAAAAATAAGAGAAACAAAAGAATAATCTCCACAAAGTGCCATGTATATAAAAGCATGAACCGACTTCTCTTGAATCTTGCATCATTTCAGCTGGTCAACTCGATCTACACCTCTCTTTCCTTAACTTCAAGAGTGGTCGGAGGGTGACTCTTAGCCTTGACTTAACCACCTTGAACTGGTATGTATAACTTGTCACCACCATCAAATTTATCCTCAATTACTCAATAATTTGATATTTGTAATTTGTAACGACAGTGCTGCGTATCCCTCCAAGGCTTCCGACATCTTGATCAAGATCTCAGAAGCACAGAGTACTCTTCCTCCTTCAGTCTTGAACAATATCATGAGTGCGACTGAGAGTCTCGAGAGTGGAAGGTTGATGATTGTCAGGCTTTGCCGAAGTATTTCGAAGGTGGTTCAGGACTCAGAAGGAACTTAATTCTGCATTTGCCTTCATCTCAAAGGCCATAATGTACACAGGTCTACGTACAGTGCACTTCAAATTTGTACAAATTTGTATGTTGGTGTAAGCCATTGTTATAGTTTGTATCATATAATCTTTAACTGTTGTAGATCTATTGTTTGGCTGGTACTCTTAACTTTTGCTTGAACCTATAGGTAATGCAGAAATGGTAGGGTTTTTTTTTCCTGATACTGGAGTATCTTTCAGTGAATATAAATTCCTACTAAAGTTTGGGTTATTCCATTTCTAGGCTGCAGCTATAGCTTGTGTAGCTTTTACTTTCAAATAGATTATTTATTTTTCTTTTTCTTTTTGTGGAAGAAAAAACTTATTGGAAAGATGGAGTTCATTTTTGTTTACGAAGTCAAAGATGTTGAATTTGAGAATTTGCAAAAGAAAAGGTTCGAAAATATATGAAATCAAAATAATTTTTTTATTGAACGCTTTATTTAAGTGTATTATGCAGTGCTAATGCATGTTGTTATTTTATGGTTTTGATTGGTTATTGGTTTTATTTGAGTTTGTTTGTCCTCTAAGAGTATCTGTAGTCGCCGAGAGCCAAAATTTGGGTATTTTGGCAAATGGAAATGAAAAAAAATGACATTGCGCTGTATTCGTCGAAAGTCAAAAATTGATTTTTTTTACTATTTAAAATCTCAGATAAAAGATTATTTTTCGTCTCATGCTAAAAAAAGAAAAAAATTTGAATGGATAGGTGAATGATTTCCCGTCTGTCTCATTTTAAAAAATTTTTAAAAAACTTTAAATCATAATTAATTCCTCAATAAATGTTAAATTAATCCTAATTATTTTTTAATTATTAGTTAATTAACTTTAAACCTAACTTTAACCTATAGAAATTATTATAGGGTTGTTTTATAATAATTTTAAACAAAGAAATGTATGGGATGGGCCTTCATCTACCGTCCCACTTCATTTCTGTTTTTTTTTAATTTTTAAATGGAACGGACGGGGATTCATCTCCCGTCCAACCGTTTTTTAATTTTTTCTTAAAAATACAGGGACGATGTATTATTATCTTCCGTCTGTCGAAGTGTCAGTCAAAAAAGTGAAGCGGCGATATTTTATTTCTTGTCCCACGTCTTTGACAGAAGATAATCTTTCGTCTCATCAATCGGATGAAAGATGGTTTGCCATTAGCTATATTTTGGTAAAAATTATTTCGTCTTTTAAATTTGGTCGATCACTGTTCATTCGATCGTCAAAATTTAGATAAATGGCCACCGACTACAACGATTTTTTTTTCTTCCAAAATTTTCAAATTTTGGATAAATGGCAGACGCTACAGATGCTCTTGTCATGTTGAAAAGAATTTAAGATGGAATTTTGTGGAACGATGGTTTGAACTTTTTGCAGTACACACAAAAAGTCTAGGTGAGTTTGTGCCTACTATCTTGTTAATAAAAAAAGATGGGAAAGAAACATCTGAGTTGAGATGATGATGATCTGTAAGAAACCAACATCAAGGTAAAAAGTGGCACCATTAGCCTCAAATGAAGGGACAGTTCTGCATTCAATCCCCTCAATCATTAATTGGGATCCCTCCAATTGAATCACCCATCTTCCTTGAGCTCTCCCCCATCTTTGATCTCGCAGATCCCTCCAATTGAATCACCAAATCTTCCCCCCCCTGCATCATTAAAGTTGTCCCTTTCGCCCTTCTCCACAAACCCTTTTCGTTTTTCAGGAGTTCTCCCTCGATCTCGTTTCCCCCTCTTCCTTCCCACTTCTCTTTGAGCGGAGGTCCCCCCTGTCGCTTCTAGTTCCGCGATCTTTTGAGGCGTGCTGTTTCCGCGATCTTTTGAGGCGCGTTCCCCTGACTCTTCAGCGGCATCCTTCCTGGTGCAACATTGCTTCTGTCAGCTTACCGGCGTTCTTTTGTTGGCTTCGTCATCTCGGTGCTCATCAGAAGCGTGTTATAGAGGTATTGTATTACAAAGCACTGTAAGTCCTTTCTCTATCTGTATTGCTCATTTTTCCTAGTCTTTTCGGGAGAGTTTGCTTGCTGGTCGTGCCCTTTCTTTTAGCGCGACCATTATTATCTGTGGGCGGAGTTTCTCTCCGTCCTCCCATTGATCCTGCGTTTTTATCTCCGCTTTGGGAGACTCTAGTTTTCCTCCTTGAGCTGTGTATGCGCAGGCTTTTTGACTGCATCAGCTCTTACTGCGTTGGTGCACTCTCCTCTATCTTCACTGTCCTTGAGGTGCTCTAGCATCTCTGGGTGTTGGTTATTGCAGTATTCAAGGAGTGTTTTCTCACCCTCTTTCTTACTTCTCCGTCGATTGCACTCGACTCCGGTGCCCATCCACCATCGTTTTTACCAAGAGTTCTCTCCTTTACTCCTCCACCTCTCTGTGGTATTTGGTTGGTGGGCCTAATCAGCAGAGGCCCATGGAGCTTTCTTGGGTAGAGGTAGTGAAAAAGAAAAAGAAAATTCAAAAAAATATTCATCCTGGCCTGCCCTGCTTTGGGCAGTTGGATCTGGCCTGTTTAGAGCCCACTCGCGCGAAGCTTCTCTCTGGCTTCCCTTCGTCTAAATCCCGCCCTTCTTCTTTGTCCTCTCCATCTCTTTCTCCCTATTCACCCTCTCTTCATCGAAAACATTCTCTGGTCTGTTTTCGTTGCCTTCAGCAAGGTCACTTCAAACTAGACTGCCCTTACAAGATGAAGTGTCTCTTCTGTAAGAAATCGGGGCATGCCAAACATCGGTGCTATGCGCTTCAAAAAATCTTTGGGCTACCTTTGGGAGTGCCCATTTCCGATCAAATAGTTAAAGCGGTGGATCTTAACTCTCTTCGCAGTCAATTGCACTCCTCAAAACCACCTAAATTCCAGAAGCTGCCTGTGTCTTCCAGTGCTCCGCTGCTTCCCACCCCCCCTCCGGAGCGTCGATCCTCCGACATCTCTCTCCCTCATCCTGTGTCTTCTGCGCAGTCTATTCGTCCTGTCAAGCAGCCACTTACTCAGGTCTTCATTCCTAAAACTGAGTTAACAGATCGTTTGGGTTATTTTAGTTACTTTGGAGCCACTTCATTCTCTGGAGGCTCGGTACCTTTCTACACTTTGAATTCTTTTCTTAGTAACTACTGCAATGTAGATGATTGGGAATGGGTCCTTTACAATTGCTCTAATGGTGATTTGGTCATCCATTGCCCTTCTTCTAAGATTTTGGAAGACCTTATTGCGAATCAATCCTTGTCCATTGGCTACATCTCTCTGTCGGTAAGGCAGTGGGTTAAGATTCCTTCTTCTTCTCCAGGACTTGGATCACCTGATACCAAAGTCTCTCTTGTTGGTCTTCCCCCATTTTGTGATTCTCTCTGCCTTGTAGGAGAGATGGCTAAGTGTGTTGGTGATATTGTTAGCATAACTTCCAAGGCTAGATTGGCTTCTGGTAGCCTGCAGATCGAGGCGATTTTTCGCTGTCACTGCCCGCCAGCTCGTATTGAAGCATTTTGCCTTACTGATGGGATTTCCTTTTTTGCCGTATCTGTGCATTACCATGACTCTTCTCCAGTTGTTCAGCGCTCTCTTAGCCCACGCCCAGGTACCAAGCCACAGTCTTTTGGATCGAATCTCTCCTCTCCTTTTCATCCTGGAGCTACTTCTTCCGCAAAGCCAAAAACTCCTAAGATGAAAGCGAGTAATGCCGGTGCATCTCGCAGCAAACCCCCTACCCCTTATAAGCCTTCGGCCCATCCCTCCAACTCTAAAATCTCTCCCTCGAAATCCCCCAACCTGGTTTGGATTAATCCGGAGCGTCATGTTGTGAAAGGCAGCACCAGTGCGGCTTCATCGGTCTCTCTTCTCCCCTCTAAGGCTCCTCAGCCTATTTTCTCCAAAGTCGCTTCTGCGGTTGAGTTGCCTTCACCCTCTGTTAAGGATAAGATCACTTCCTCTCAATGGCCAGCTTGGGAAGTTAACCCAAACTTCGCGTCGGATTGGGAACAATTCCAACAGTTAGCACACTTTCCTACACCGGAGAAGTCGGACCCTGCGTTCTCTCCCTCCAAGATCACCTCTAAGCCCTCCATCAAAGACTCTGCTTGGATAGAGCAGGACTCCCTCTTATCTGAAGAGGAAGCGGAGCTGGCTCTTGGTCAATCTAAGAAGGTACTCAATTTCTTTTATTATATGCACTCCCCAGTGAATAATTACTTTATTTCGGTTTGTTATTTTAAGCTAGTCCAATTGGGTTTTTTATACAATACTTGCTCAATATTTCCTTGTGTACGGTCCAGCATTGGGACCGCACCATTCACTTTTGTTTACCTTAGATGGATTTCTATCTCTCGCGGCAAAGGCTCGGGATTTCATGGAATCCCATCCTCCCATTCCTTTTAAGCCTGTTAATCGCTCCTCCACTTTCTCAGTTGGATCGATTAAGGCTTCTTTCTCCTCTTCTTCATCTAAATTGTCGGGAGCATCTCAGGGTCATTACTTTCATTTTTAGGAGAAGGGTGACCCTGCTACCGATGCCATACTTTCCTCTCGCTCGAAACAACATTTCATCAGGTCAAGTGCGCGTCTTATAGCTAAAAAATCCTTCCTTTCGGTTACCTCTGATTCGCCTGCTCAATGTAGCACGTCCTGTTCTATCCAACAGTAGTCTTCGCCTGCACGTTCATCTCTGATTCCCTTTAACCAGCTAGGTTCCATTTACGTTCCCATTTTTGACACGTTTTCCAACTCTGAGTTGGCAGCTTCTGCTCAAAATCTAGGTTTTTTGATTGACCCTTTGGACTCTCCCCGTATCCTTTCTCTTAGGAGGCAGGAATATTCTAGAGTCTTGGAGCGCCGTCTATTTAATGATTAGTGTTTCCTGGAACATCCGTGGTCTGCACTGTCCTTCTAAGCAAAGGGCAATTTTTGATTTAATTTCCTCTTCTCGCTGCGATCTTATCTCCATCCAAGAGTCCAAGCTGGAATCCCCATCCCCTGCGATCTTTCGCTCCTTAGGTGGGTCCATTATCTCCAAATGGATCTCACTGGACGCGATTGGATCTAGAGGAGGGATCCTCTTTGGATTCAAGGAGGCACTTTTCACGCTGATATCAGTTCAATGCCTGAATTTCTTCCTTATCGTCCAGCTCCAATGAACTTCTATCAATTGCCCGCTTACCGTAATTTCGGTGTACGGTCCTTCTACTTCTGATAGACGCCCTTTATTTTGGAACGAATTCCTTTCTTTACAACAATTCTCCACCGAACTCTGTTTCTTTTGTGGGGATTTTAATGTTACTCGTTTTACTTCTGATAGATCGAACCCGGCATCTTCTATCTCCCAATCTTGCCTTTTTAATGATTGCATCCGTGACCTACATTTATCGGACTTACCGATATCCGGTAGATCATTCACCTGGTCAAACCAACGCGATCATCCAACTTTTGCTAAACTTGACCGCTTTTTAGTGTCGCAAAACTGGATGGCGCGTTTTCACCAATCTTTCGTCCAGGCTCTTCCCAATCCTTCATCTGATCATGTTCCGATTGTGCTTCATTCCAACTTCTGCTTCAATTACCAGCACAAATTTCGATTTGAAAAACTCTGGTTACAAGACCAGCACTTCATCAACCTCGTGTCTGAATGTCTTGCGTTCGTCACCGGATCATTCGGGATGGGCAACATTCTTCTTAAGCTGCACGCCATTAGGCATGGGTGCAAAATCTGGCGGTATGAGAGACAATGTAACACCAACTTCCTTAAGGATTTCCTTTTGCAATCCATTGCGTCCATCGACAAGATGGAAGAGTTGGGTCCTTTATCTGAATCTTATCGGTCGGAACGTCGTTCTTGCAAGCAAGAGTACGCGGACATCCTCTATCAAGACCATATTAAATAGGCTCAAAGAGCTCGGGTCAATTGGATGAAGGAGGGTGACGCGAACACTGTTTTTTTCATAACTTTGCTTCGCATAGACAACGTTGCAATCGTATTTCTTCCTTCTCTGTTCAGGGGGTGGATCTGTCTACTGATGATTCCATTCATCGGGAATTCCTTTCTTTCTATAAAAATCTTATAGGCTCGCATAAACATCGCACGATTGAGCTCGATTGGGCCCATCTTTACGGTAACCAAGATCACGATCTTTCCTCGCTCGAGGCTCCCTTCTCCCTTGAAGAGATCAAATCGGCGGTTTTCGCTTTAAAAAGCGATTCCGCTCCAGGGCCCGACGGCTTTCCTGCTTTCTTTTTTCAAAAATTTTGGGATCTGCTTAAGGCAGACCTTTTCAAAATGTTTCAAGACCTTCACCAAGGGAACTTTTCTTTTGACCGTATTAATTACGCTCACATTGTGCTCATCCCCAAATTAGTGGGGGCACACCTGGTATCCGAATTTAGACCTATCAGCCTCATCAACACTTCTTTCAAAATCATTATGAAAGTCCTTTCCTCTAGATTGAGTGCGATCATCTCTCCCTTAATCGACTCGGCACAATCGAGTTTCATCAAAGTTCGTTTCATTCTTGACAGTGTTGCTTCTGCCCAGGAAATCATATCCCACTGTCATAGAACTCAGTCGGAGGGCATTCTTCTTAAGCTCGACTTTCAAAAAGCATACGACAATGTTAATTGGGATTTCCTTCTGGACATACTCATTTATCGGGGTTTCGGTCCCAAATGGATTGCTTGGATTAAATCTAGCCTATACTCTGGGACTTCATCTTTATTCATCAACGGTTCGGAAGGTCACAAATTCAAAATCAGATGTGGCCTCCGCCAAGGAGACCCCCTATCTTCGCTGCTTTTCGCGCTAGTTGCGGATGTCTTTAGCAAACTCCTACGGAATGCTTGGAATTTGAATATGATAGAGGGTCTTGGCAGTTCCCCCTTCTTTGAGGGAGTGCTCAACCTTCAATATGCGGATGACACTATTATTTTCACCAAACCGAACATCCACTCTCTTCGTAATCTCAAACTTCTCCTTTACTGTTTCGAAATGGCGTCCGGTTTATCGATTAATTTCCAAAAAACCTCCGTTCTCTGGTTGGGTGGAACTCCCAATCGCCAAGTAGAGGTTTCCAATTTTTTAAATTGTCCCGTCGCTTCTTTCCCGATCTCTTACTTAGGCATTCCTCTTCGTTGGGATAAGCTGCATAGATCGGATTGGCTCCCTCTTATTGATAAAGTGGAGGCCAGGCTCAATGTATGGTCGAGCAAGCTTATGTCTAGAGGTGGCAGACTGACTCTTATTAACTCTGTGATTTCAGCCATGCCCCTTTATCTTATGTCATTCTACTTTTTACCTTCCTGGGTGATAAAAAGAATTGATCAAATTAGAAGTAATTTTTTCTGGAATGGTTCCTCATCCTTTAAACCAGGATCCCATCTGTGTCAGTGGAAACTGATTTGTACTTCCAAAGAGGAAGGGGGTCTTGGTGTTCTGGACATTCGTCACCATAACATCGCTCTTTTAGGTAAATGGTTGTGGAAACTTCATAATTCTGACCATTTACCATGGGTTCGATGCATTAGAGATTATCGATCCACCTCTTTCAATTGGTGGGAGTTTCCTGAGGTGACTTTTCGCCTCGCCTCCCCTTTTTGGAAAGGTATCTGGAAGGCATCAGCCGCTTTTCAGTGTGGTACTTATCGTATTTGCTATGATGGATCTAGAGCCAAACTCTGGACTGATCTGTGGATCGGTAATACCACGCTTACTACGGCTTTTCCTTCTCTCTTCAGGCTGGCAACCTTTCTGACGGCTTCTATAGCGGACTCATTCACTTTGATCGACGATGCTCGTTATTGGTTTATTCCATTCATGATTGATCTTCCCCTATCGTTGGCTGAGGTCTTTGATAATCTCATCTCATACCTCAATAACTATGAATGGAGATCTTCCGAGGGCATCGGTTGGCACTGGTCTTCTGCTGGCATGTTTTCTGTTAAATCTTTTTATAGCTTCCTTAATTCGAGAGGAGTGCAATCGCCAATAGCCAAATATTTCGGGGATTCTTGGGCTCCTTTTAAGGTAAAGATCACTTCTTGGCTTGCTTTTAATAACAAGCTTCTCACGGTTGAAGTTCTGAACAAAAGAAATTTAACATGGAGGATTTTGGGTTTGGGAATTTCGCTTGCCAGTCGACTGCTGTCTTTTAACCCATTTTTGACAGTGTGCTCCCATGAGCTTCATACCATGGAAGTATGAAGCTCAAGTTTCTTCTATCTGCCCCCGCATGCACACTGAGCATATGCATATTCCTGTTCACATGTTACATATCCCGTTTACAAGTTACATGATTCATGTTTACCAGCTTCATGATTCCCGTTCACATGTTACATGTTCAGGAATATGCATATGTTCAGTGTGCATGTGGGGGCAGATAGAAGAATTCAACCAAAAAAATTTGAACCTAAATTGTCATTTGAGATGGGTTGGAGGTTGTCTGACAGACCTAACAATTTTTTTTTACATTTTAAAATGTTGTTGATGATTGCTGAATGGGCTTTGAGAGCCAATAATTTTTTTTGTATTCAGATTTTCTTTTTAAATTTGATTTTTAAATTTCAACAATTTCTTCGTTTATAAAATGATGATCACTGCTACACTAACATCTTTAAATTTACACTACCAAATGAACACAGTTTGATGAGGTAGTGGCAGTCCTACTACTTTGTAAAGGAGTTTTGAAAGGGAGAGAGATTAAAGAGACAATGGCTTATTTGTTTTCATTGATCCAGGTAGTATATATACAAGTTTCATAAGCACATAAAGATAAAACTGATTACATAAAAGAAGAAAACAAAACAACAAACTGAATAAAAATCCCTTGAATTGTGGCAGACTCCTTTATTTTTTCTATTGACTTGCTCAACTTGATTATATATCTTTATCACTTTATACTCGACTGGCTTTAGTAAATAAAGAAGTATTATCTTTGGCAAATCAGATCTCCGAGTACCTGTCTGATTATTGGATCCGCTGAGCACTTACTCTTCCACGTCGTATGATGGTAGTATTTTTGTTATCATATACCACCATATTTTGTATTGAATTTCTTTTTGAACAGTACTCATTCGATTGCATTGAATCATACTTTTGATCATACAGGGATCACTCTTTAGTTGCTTGCATCTTCTTGTATACCTGTTCAAAAATGTCATGAACGGTCAGTAATAAGAAACAAGAGATAACGCTAATTTCGAATATATCTAGTATTCGTGTCAATAAGGTTGCTGTAGGATTGTGGTGAGTATTCCCGCCTGTCACGCCGCTGACCCGGGTTTGATCCCCGGCAATGGCGATTTTTTTGTACTTGTCTTTTAAAGAAATACTATTGAATAACCAAAAAAATCATTGCATACCCGGTGGGACTCGAACCCACAGTCGCCTGATTAGAAGTCAGACGCCTTATCCATTAGGCCACGGGTACTCACTGTAGTCTTGTCTATTGTGCACTATTTATAATTATATTTATACCATTTCATACATTGCTTCAAAGAATCAAACTTCGGAGCAGGCTTGCCTTGCATAATTGACATATCTTATAGCTATTTGTTTGGCAAGGGTTAACTTCGTGCGTCCATAACTCGAGGACTCGAAAAGGAATTAATCAACAACCACCTACCTGAATATAGTGAAGTGTTACTAGTGCCAGTTACAAACGCACCACATATTAGGATTGTGGCCTCAAATGCACGTAGCCACTAAGTACTTGAAGTTGGAGAAAAAAAGGAGAATACGAAGACAACAAGTGACAACAACAGCAAGTAGAAGATGTGCAGTCTGGAGAGTTGCGGGACCTTGACTGTAGGAGGTTCTTCGAGTGTAGAGGGTTCAACAGAGAAGAGGATGGTCGACCGGTCATGTCTCGGGTGTGGGCTTTACACGTTGCGGTTGACCGACCTGAGGGTGCGATCGACTGACAGCGTCGTTGTGTGTTATTTGGGCTGACGAGTTTAAACCCAATAAGCTGAATTTGTGTTTATCATTTATGGTTTTACGTGGGGGGCTATATATATGGTTGTAGATTCTAGGGTTGCCAGGCTTCTAATAAATTGCGACCAAACAAGAGCAGAAAACCGCTCAAGTTGAGTTCACTGGTTTTGTATATAAGTTGTGCTATGTTTATTAGGTAGGTTCATTCTTGTACCAACTGAATTATCTGTGTGCTAATAGTTTTTATGTTAAGTCTCTTCTTTCCCCATGTATTCAAACACAGATTATGATCCTAATTATGTGTCATTGTTTCTATATGTGATGTTGGGCATTGGAACTATATGTTTGTCCTTCACGTAAACTTCAAAGTAAGAAACAAGCACAATCCCTAAAATTTTGTTTTAGTTTCCAGTAAATAATTGATGGTTATATAACAGTTAGATTATGTGGTGGCATTGATCCACATATTGGTCAATGAAGATAATGTATAAAATATTAGACCAGATGCACCGAGCTGTGTGCAAACAACTCAATTTGTAGAGGTTGACAAACCAACTTACGTGCATTGCCCATACTTAATTAATAAGGGTTTGGGATGAGTAAAGGGAGGCCTGAGGTTCGAGAAGGTTACACCGTATTCTTTGGTGGTACTTTAACTTTTGTGCTATGTTTTTGGGGTTGTAGAGTTTTAGGGGATTAGTTACGTCATGTTTCTATTCCATGTTGGGTTTATAGTTTATAGGGATCAAACAGTTCTCAAATTTATGTGGTCCGTATCTAACATGTCATAACAAGAACCATATACCACTTCTTGCACAACTGATTGAGGATTTATCACTATGCTATTGTTGTGGTTATGACTCAATAAATTAAGTTAGATGTACACTTTTCTTTGCGTTCTGTAGAGTAAAATTGCATATTTGGAAATTGAGAAGATCTGAAGAAGCATCTGTCCCTGTTTTTTATTCAAAATTGTATTTTGCTAAAGTGAACTTGGTTTGGTATCACTTGCAATAAATCTGTTCTAATTTCCAATTTTTTTACATTAAAAATTTGATTAGAGAAGTGTATATTCGACATTTGAATTGCAATAATTGTTTTTTTACAGAAGAGATAATATTTTTATAGTTATAAAGTTATCATTTAGTTGCCATGCTTACCTCATGCCTTTTATTTGGGCTGTTTATGTTCATTAGAGGGATACTTTCTTTTGCATGTTAATGAAGAGATGAGGCATAGAGGATATGGATTTGGTGATGGTAGATGCCTCGTATGCTTTATTTGGAATTCTTTTAACATATTCACATCTTCGTAAAATTCTTCTTAGGGTTTTTTTTTTTTTTTTTTTTGCTCAGATCATTAATTCTGATGTTTGCTAATTTTTGTAGCTGTGTTGGTTATCACAATGAAGCTGATTCTCCCGGCCGACAACTTGCTAAACCACTATTTTTTTGTGGGACAGTGAGTGACTGTCTTGTGGAGAATGGTTATGCACGCCCCATTGAGAGAATCTATGTTCTTGTTGATATCCAAACTGCGATTCTTGGTTGTTTTCTTTTTCATACTTTAATCCTATCTATATAATAAATTACAAAGAAAGCTATCAAGTGGCTCTCCTTCAATCTCCTCCAAAATCAATGGCCCAGATTTAATCTCACAGAACACATTTTTCCGCCAAAAATTTCAAACCCATAACTCCAATACAAATGTCAAATCCCCTCTATCTCTCTTCCGAGAAGTCCCCCCCCCCCCCCCCCCCCCCCCTTTCTCTCACCGCTGTGTCTATCTCTCTCTCTCTCTCTCTTTCTTTATTCCCTCCCCCCTCTCTCTCCATCTTCCCGAACCCCCCTCCCCCCGTTATCTCTTCCACCGCTCTCTCTCTCTATCCCCCCTCTCTACATCTTCCCGACCCCCCCCCCCCCCACTATCTCTTCCACCAATGATGACCATGGACAAATCCGCCACCGTCGAATAGCTCAAGTCCAAACCCAACCCTACAACCCAAACCTGAATCCGCCACCGACGACTGTAAGATATGCCGCCGCCGAAATACCAATTGCATCGGATCCCAAAATTCCCAATCTCCATCCTCGCTCTCTCACCCGCTTCTGCCACTCTCAACATCTGCCCCGACCCCTCCTTTATAACTTCCGACCGATTTCCAACAAATTTTACAGGTTTGAAATTGGCAAAAAAGTGAAGGAGGATTTCTCATTGCCATCAAATTCAGGTAAATTAGTTTTTTTTCCTTTTATTTTTCTTTTTTGAATGTAAGTAATAATTTTTTAACACGAATTTTAAAGCAATTTTCTTTTGATTTGATTTCAGGTATGAACATGAAAGAAAGGGCAGGTTTGACGTGGAACTGGATTGTCTTTGTTGGTGCGCGAGAGTTAACAAGGTAAGGAGGTATGTGTAGAGTTCGTGATTGTGTGAAAAAAATGAAAGTTAAGAAATTCAACTAATAATTTGTTGTTAATGTGCAGAGTAGATGGCGTTGTGCGAACGATCAGAGCAGGTTGTTGCGGTTCACTTGCTCAGCATAAAGGGTAAGCTTTTTCTCTCCCTCTCCCTAAATTGTTTTTATGTATGTGGTTCTACATATTATTTTTTGATGATATTGTATAGTTTATTAATGAGAGAAATGGAAGTAGAATGGTGAAAAACAGACTTAAAATACAATAACTTAAAATGTTATTGTATAGTTCCTAGGAGTAAGCATTCTTTCTCATATGATATGTGATTCATCTAAAGATAATATGAAGTATTGTGCCGTGTGCACTCATATGATAAGACTGTAAGATCTGCCGCCGCCGCCAGCAAACTAGCCACCATGATGCCGGCGGCAAACTAGCCACCACGATGCCATCGGAGTCAAACCCCTACGTCACGTCTCCCCCCGTTCCTTCCTCTTCTAAGAGTACGTTTTAGGAACTTCCTTAGATATTTTTTTTCAAATAAAAAGTTTAATTCTAATTCTAATTATTAGTATGTTTTTCCTTAAATTTAAATAATGATATGATTTGATCTGAGTAGATACGATTGAGACGGTTAAAGGTGTTCTCGGAATGTGGGGGAAGAAGATGGGGGAAGCTGCCAAGAATACAGAGGATCTCGTCGGAAATGTTTGGCAACATTGTAAGTAACTAATCATTTTGAGGGTTCAATTATATATTTGTTTCGGATAAATTTTGGTTAGTGTACTATTTAACTGATGTTCCTGTTTACTGCACTTCCGGACGAACTATTTTGTGCAAACATCAGTTAGATGATTTTGTAGTCATGAATTCTGTGTTGATTTTCAATGATGATGATAACACTCTCTCTTGGTTTTATACATTGAAGAGATTGAAAATTTGGTAGAAACTTGAGTTAGGTTATACTTGAAGTTATTTTTGACGCAATTGTGAGTGGTAGGCTAATGTTTTTGACGCAACTGTGAGTGGTAGGCTAATTTGTGATTTGGGGTTTAGGGTTTTATTTGTTGGTACAATTTTAGGATCTAGGGTTTATGAGCTGGAATGAAATGTGAATTCATTTCTTAGTTTATTAGATGTAGCTTTTTTTGCTCATTGGTGTGTTCAATTTTTTGGTGGATCATTGATTTGTGTTTTGGGGATAGTTTATTGAATGGGGATCTAGGGTTTATGCGATAAATGAAGTTTTTCCTTTTGTCGTCTAAGGCATGAAAAGATTGCATGTTGGGATGTGAGTTTTATGGGATGGAGCAAAATGTGGTGACCTCTTGCTGCACGACTTGTAATTCATGTGATGTATGTATAATTTTTTACATTGTCATTTGTGGGTGGGCATTAAGCTTTTCTTCACATTTGATATGTAGATTATGTTTTTGAGGCTTTTCCACTTGCTTGCGAGTATGTGTGTGCACTGATTTTTGTTTTATTTAATCCAATTTATTTTCTTAATGCTTAGTTCTTAATGCAATTTGGTTGCCTGCTGAGCTTTAGTGTATTTGTGTTCTCATTCTGTCCTTTTGGTTGAGTGGAGCTAGAGTTTATTAGATGGAATGAAATATGACAATTTGATGTATTTGTGTTGGCTCAATTATGACCTTTTATTTATTTTTGGGCTCCAATTTAACCTTAAACCATATTTAGTGATACTCTTAATATTGTCCTGTGTATGCGCTCTTTTACTACTATCTGAAGGCTATTCGATTAAGTAGATATGTGGAATCTCTTAATCTCCACTACTGAGCAATGTGTACTAAAATGATGGAATAACCTTCCTCAAGGGACATATTTCTTGATACTTAAAACAGTTTTGGCTTTCCCAGTGATATATAATCTTGTTTTTCTTCAGGGAAGTGAGTGTGAGTATCGTCATTGTGAGAATGCAAGACTCAACCCGTCATTGTGAGTATCTTCTTTTTTTTCACCGATTTTTGAGATCGATCTCTATGTTCTCTCTCTCTCTAGCTTCAATTTTGAGACGAATGTTTGAGATCAATCAAGTAATATGAGTTGTTATCAAGCATCAAGATTAGTCACTGCCAGTGTTAATAGCTCTTCCAATGAAGCATAGGTTAGCTTTGTTCCGGTTAAGATGCATGATTTGTAAGTTCGAAAGCACTAGCGCTTTCTACCAAATTTAAATGATGTAGTGTGTGCATATACTATATCAGGACTTCCTATTTTTCCAAATATCAGGCACATAGAATTGGACTAGAACATAAATATAATTTTATCGAGAAATAGCACTAGAACAATACCAAAGTTGGCACACAGTATGTGTTTTTACTTGATCAAAACACATTTTCGCATAAGATCAGCCAGTAATTATGTTTGCCCATTTTGAACTCATAAAACAAATAAACTAAGAAGTACTACAATTACATAGAGATAATTGTAGTTTGCGAAAGAGATTATTCATATGACTTTATCGGACATTAATATGGATTTTCAGAAGGTTTTCAAACCAATGAACCAGGAGTCTTAGCTGGTGGACATAGTCTTTCCCCGGAAATAAAGGATCCCTGGTCCCAATTTGGCCAAGAATACACCCTACTGACCAAATGTCGATAGCAGCAGTATACTCTAAACAATCAAGGAGGAGTTCCAGTGACTGGTACCGACGAGTGACCATATACTCTGTCATGAAATCGGTTTCAGAAGTTGTCCTTGCCAATCCAAAGTCACTGATCTTAAGGTCACAGTTTGTATTCAGAAGCAAATTGTTGGGTTTCAGATCACATTGTAACACATTGGCTGAGTGTACATACTTTAGTCCTCTCAGTAACTGGTATAGGAAATACTGCAAGTATATTGATGCAAGAAAATATTAAAAGATAATAACGAGGATGACAGAATATGTGGATAATGCTAGTAAAATTCAAGAAGCGATACAACAATCAGCTCAAGTTTGTTAGTGAATTTGCTGAAAAATAAATGCAAATATTGGAAAAGATGACATGACCTAACAATATTAAGTCTTAACTATAAAGTTAATGTTCAAAATAATGGCAAGCAGAAATTTGGGCTAGAACTAAATAGATGTTCTAGACATAGTATAAAAAAAATGAAATATTAATAAGCTGAACCTCATTAGCAAATTTGTCACAAATATTACCAAGAAAGATGCACTTATTTACCAAGAAAGATGCACTAATGTAGAAAAATATGATGAATTTTTTAAAGATGAACCGCAGTGTCATACGATCCCTTAGTAATAAATGTGGTAAACGCCATCTGTGGGTTCAAACGTTTAAGCATTAAATCTGTCATTAATGGTATACATCTTCTGGAATGTAAGAGGGATGAGGCAAAAAACCAAAAAAAGATCAATTAGTAGCACTAATAATAAAATTCGCCATAGTATCTGTGTGCTCCAAGAAACAAGAATTGAGAACCCTTCGATGGAGGAGTTCAGAGATTTTAGGTGGGCGTCAGACTTTGACTGGAGGTTTAAGTCTGCAGAGGGCTTCTCGGGGGGAATAGCGATTGGGGTGGATACTAAACTATTTGAGATTATAGATGACTATATTGGAAATTTCACGGTTTCTATTAGATTAAGAAGGAGAAATGACGACTGGGAGCACATTGTCACTAGTGTGTACGGCTTATACGACTCCAGAACGCAAAAAAAAATTATGGACAGAGCTTAAAACAATCAAGAATAAATGGGATCGATCTTAGGTGTTAGGTGGAGATTTCAATATCACTAGATTTCAAAACGAGCATAGAGGCAAAGGACACAACCACAGTGATCAGGAATCCTTCAATAGCACTATAGATGACTTGGAGCTATTAAAGTTAGAGATGACCGATAGAAAGTTCACTTGGTCTAACATGAAATTAAATCCAACTCTCGCTAAGCAGGATAGGGTGTAGGTGTGTAGCGAATGGGAGGATGCGTTTCCACTTGCAAATGTGAGGACCGCGATGCGATATACGTCCGATCACCTGCCTCTCGTCATAGAGTGCGGCAAGGTTAGCAGGCATAAGATTTTCCCATTTAGATTTGAGAAATCTCGGACGCTAGAAACGGAAACACGACAGATCATCAAAGATTCATGGAACGGCCCAACTATTGAAATTTCGGCCGTAGGAATTTGGGTGGAAAAGACAAGGCACCTTCGTAAGACCTTAAAAAGATGGACTAAACAGAAGTTTGGAGATGTTAACTTAAGAAGGGAGACGCTAGGCTAAAGGATCCACGAATTGGAAAGTATGCAAGAGGAGAGGGACCTGCTGGGACCAGAAAAGGAGAATATGGCTAATTGTAGACTTGAGCTACAACATATAGGATCAAGGGAGGAGTTGTGTTGGAACCAACGACCGAGGATACAATGGCTTAAGGAAGGAGATGCAAACACAAAATTCTTTCACAAGGTGGCAAATGGAAGAAGAAGACAAAATCATATTGCAAAATTATCAATTGATGGAACTTGGATAGAGAATGACGAACTCATCAGGAAGCACATAGACAAGAAGTACTATGAGTTTCTGGGCAGTAGAAGTATGATTAGATGTAATCTTTCGTCTGATATGTGGAGCTATTCTAGAATAGATGGTAGCGAGGGAATCGAAAATAGGTTCACGGAAGAGGAAGTCAACAGTGCAATCAAGCAACTATGACAGGGTAAGGCCGCGGGGCCAGATGGGCTGCCTATCTTCTTCTACAAATTTTACTTGAAGATTATCAAGGCAGATCTGATGAACATCTTTGAAGAGCTATATGAAGGGCGTGCAAATCTGGAGAGGCTCAACTATGCCAGCATTACTCTTGTCCCCAAGAAATGGGACGTACTCACATTAGAGGATCTCAGACCTATTAGCCTGTTAAATGGATTGTTCAAAATTATGACAAAAGTGCTAGCCCAAAGACTATCTCCACACCTAGAAGATGTAGTGGCCCCCTCGCAGAGTGGTTTCATTCGTGGAAGATACATTATGGACAATATAGCCTCAGCTCACAAAATCGATTATAGAGAAAATATAGGCAAATTGGATGAATTCCTGCTTAAGATAGACTTTGCAAAGGCATATGACTCGGTGCATTGGGAATGTCTGGACGATGCATTACAACTCAAAGGTTTTGGGATGAAATGGTGATCATGGATTAAAATTTGTGTACAAGGAGGAAAATCGTTCATACATTTAAACGGGTGGCAAGGCATAGAAATTAGATGCAAAAGATGACTCAATCAAGGGGACCCTCTATCGCCACTCTTACTTTCCATCGTGGCGGACGGACTGGCTGAAATGATAAGAAGGGGACAAGAGAACAATGTTATCAAAGGGGTCGAGATCAAAGGAATCACTCAACCAATGTCAATTTTACAATACGCTGACGATACTCTCTTATTTGGAAGGGCGAAAGAGGAAGAAGTTGTAGCTCTTAAGGCTGCTCTGGACTGTTTTCAAAGCTGGTCGGAGTTAAAAATAAATCTGAAGAAGAGCTACGTCATACCTATTAGCGATCAGTTATCAAAGTCATTCAACACTATCCCTACGCTTTTAGGGTGCGAGAGAGGCGACTTCCTGATCAAATATCTAGGGACACCAATCATACTAGGGACATTGCTACGAGAGGATTGGAACCCCTTTATAGAATTGATAGCTATGAAACTAGCAGGATAGAAAAGTCGCTTCCTCTCCCTATGGGGAAGAATCACGCTGCTCAACTCGGTTCTTAGTGCTATTTCCCTTTATTTGATGTCCGTTTATGAATTGCTTAAGTGGGCTATCGACAAGATAGACAAGATGAGAAGACGATCCTTGTGGAAGGGAACTGATGAGGAGGGCAAAGGGTTTCAACTAGTCAGGTGGGGTAGAGTATGTAAGAGAAGAGAATTCGGTGGATTGGAGTTCCTAAATTTGCACGACATGAATAGAGCACTGCTGAGAAAATGGTGGTGGAAGATCTACAAACGTCGAAAGTATGGTGGTGCTACTCTTTCGATCTGTTCCGGAAGAGGAAAAACTATCGTTTTGGAGGAAGAAGTCTGTTCGGAAAGGTTTTGTTTATCTGGAAAGGGGTGTCGAAACAGGGAGAGATCTTCCACAGCAATACCAGGAGCAGGATTGGAAACGGGAGGAACACTAGATTTTAGAGAGATAAATGGTGTGAGAACAGGTCACTCAACAACCTTTTCCCACTGGCAGTGGAGGTAACATGTAACAATGATTCTTTGGTAGCGGACGTATGGAAGAATGGTAAATTGAGGTTGATCGTCTCAGAACATCTGACAAATGAGAGCAAACTCAACTTGAAGAGCCAAATAGGTTTATCCAAGCAGAGGGCGGCCATATGACCAACGATACGGATGAAAGATGGTGGAATATCGATGACTCAAAGTCTGTAACTCCTATTTCCCGTATTTGTATTTTTCTACCGTATTCCCATTCCTTATACTCTGTCCATCAATTTAAGATCTGTATTTTGATTTTCTTCTAGTTCTAATAAAATCATTTCATTTGTTTCAACTCAATTTTTGTGCCAATATTTATTTTAATTTCATTGTTCGTATCTGCTCTGATTTGTCGTTCTTCATGAAGAATGGACCGTTTCACCTCATCTATTCATTTTCCCTAATTATAATGAATTTTGACTCAATCTTTTGTTGGATCCCACTCAGTCCCGCTATCCAAATACCCAAAACCCAAAACCCTACTATTTAAACCTCCTAACCCTACTTAACCTAACCCTAACCTAATTACCTTACTGTTCTACCCTAATACCCAGCCACCATCACCCTTCTTCAACCTCCCGCTCTCTCTTTTCCCTTCCCCTGTTTTCGGAGAACCCAATTCCCATCATTTTTCGCCCCGTCTTCATCATCGCCTCCTTATATCCTTTCGACTCCTATCGTCGCCTCGCCATCGAACCCACCCTCTCCATTGCCGAAACTCCCGAACCCATCACCTCCATCTGAAACCCATCTCTCGCCATTGCCAAACCATCAACCCAACTCCATTCCTGTGCTCATCGCCGCCTCGTCTCTTTACCCCTCGCCCTCGTTGCCGTCCAATAACCCTGAGCACCTCGCATGTCGCTCCTCTATTCTTCTACTAAGAACAAGACCACACCGGTGCTGCCTCACGCATCGAGCTTCACTCAACGTTGTCGCCGCTTGCCACCAGTCACTGCTGCGACCGCCCTCCCACTGTCGCACCGTGGTCGCCATCGGAGGTCTCTCCCGCTCCCTGTAGCTGAGAAGGAAGGAGGAAGGAATAGGGTTGTGTTCAAATCTGAGCCACCCAATCGCATCAGGATCCGAGCCCACATCCTGATCTGATCTGATCTGATCATCACATCAGATCGCTTCTCAGCCCTCGGTCGCTAGATCTGATCAGATCCGATCTGAGCCGTCCATTGGTCCGATCTTGATCACCATCAAGATTCGTGTCGGGATCCATCTCCGTTATTTCTCCGTCGGATTCGTCATCTACACCCCAAGGCAATTATCTCCTTGTACATTTCGTTTTCTAGTACAAGCTTTTCCTTGAAAATACTGCAAGTAGTTTGTGAATGTGACTCCTCCTTGTTTACCGTTGATGATCTCATGTTTCACCTTACCTATTACATGATCTAAGAGTCGCAACCCTTCGTCGATACATTTGTTCACAACTAGTATAATTATGATACATTTCATGCAAAAAGGTGTATTACTTGTTTTTTGTCCTTTCTTGGCTTGTTGTTTCGACCCCTATAAAACCAAAATCTGAACTTGAGACCTGAATATGAAATGTATCCCTAAGTGTCTAGTTGTCAATAACATCCAGAATTTTCGAATTTCGAGTTACGGTTTAGGAGATATCGCAGTTTTACTGCTGCTGTGTAGATTCATAAAAACTGCTGCACCACTTTGGTTTACAATTATTTTTAACTATGCTACCAGTAGGTAAATGACTTGAAATTTTGCATGCTGATAATGGACACCCTAGAGAACATTCCCTAATTTTCTCAGAATTAATTAATGATGTTTCAATCCTGTTTCATATGTATAAACTCAGATTCACAAATTCTGGCTGAACACTAATGCTGTATAGGTTGCTGTTTTGACACATGTTACCACAACTTTTACGTACCTTAATTATATGCGTTGGAACCGGGCAGGAGTCTAGTTTCTAGGCCTTCTAACTGATCCACTTTTTCTATCTTGTAGCAACGGGAATCGCAGTTTTAGTGCAGCAACGTCATGCTGTCCAGATTTGGAATTCTCGTTGTTCTTGATATTTTGATTTGTTTTGACCCTCGAAATTGTATCCTACCTAGCCTAGACTTGTTCCATGTTATTGATTATGTTTACTTGACTTGTTTTGCACACTTTCATGCTTGCTTGATGATAATAATAAATAATAAGCCGGGGTTTAAGGGAAAGACCATAGTAGTGGACAATATAGGTAAGTGTACTCGGAAGGGGGCCCGTGTTTTCCACTTGATACATGCTTCATGAACTAGTTATATTATTATTCGATGCATGAACTAGTATATTATTTGATTCATGAACTAGTATATTATTAATCAATTCATGAACTAGTATATTATTTAATTCATGAACTAGTATATATTTGATTCATAACTTGTCTTGTTATGACTTGACACATAAACTAGTTATATGATTACTCGATTCATGAGCATGGCTTGCTTGATACTTGATACCTGAGTACACCGCCCTATAAACTCCATTACTAGGCCTAAATGAAATTGCATTGACTATAGCAACTATGTGATAAAAGGATGGCACATGAAGTGCTACCTAGATAGTAATAATCACAGGACTTGATACATGAAACTTGAACATGATACATGCTTACTTGATACTTGATTACATGGTACATGAGACTTGATACTTGAACATAATACTTGACACTTGCTACTTGATACTTGTACTTGACAACTTGACACTTGAGACTTGTTACTTGATGCTTGATACCATTACATGTTCACTTGTCACTTACTCCATTTTTAGTACTGGTTACCCAATCTTGTCGCTTGAGTTGTCCTCCGTGCTAGCTAGTTTCTTGAGTCCCAATACTTGTTACATCCATATTACAATATGTTATACATTCTTGATTCCAAGTCTGTTTCATGTTTCTTGCACTTGTTTTCGTACCCAATTGCTTGTACTATTTGCGGCCCTAACTTGCACTAAGAGCATTTATCTTGTTTTCTCTATTTTTACCTTTTTATATTTTTACAAACAGACTTTGGAGACGAGTTGCCTGCTGGAATTGGTGAGCAGACATTCTAGGCTTCATTTGGATAAAGGACTTGTTTACAATATTGTGTTTTCTTTGAGTTATTTATTTCTTTTGCTACTTAAAACTTGTAACGGGCTTATGTTCCCGAGTTTTATCTTTTGATCCAGAGTTGAAAACTATTTGGGATATTATTATTTGTTTCAACTTTTTCTGTTGTTTAATAAATTATTCATGCATGCGTGGTTGTGTACATTTTGTTATATTCTTTTATGATGCTGAGTCGATCCTACAACTCATGAATGATGAAAATAATTCGCTGGGCTTTGTCACGCGTGCGTATTCTATGTTTTTGGAAAATGGGGCGTGACAAAGTCATTCTCGGTCTCGTGAATGTATAAATGGCTGAATGACGGAGGTCTAAGATGTAAAGAGGAGAATATTATCTGGGGTATTAAGGTACCATTAAAGTCAGAGTCTTTAGCTGGTTAGTACATAACGACGTTATTCTCTCTAAAGTAAACCTGCGGCAAAGAAACCTGCAAATCGACTTCAGGTACCCTACTTGTCTACAAGCGAACGAGGACACCACACATTATATTCACGTGTCCTAAGGCGGTTCTCACATGGGATATTGTATGTAGGGGTTTCGGTTGTATACAGAGTCCTAGATCGAGTACAGACGTTTGGGGACAATGGAGGGAAAACCTAATTAGAAAAGACGATAGCTGGGCCTGGGAAATTACAGTAGCGGCAACTATGTGGGGTCTATGGCTAGACCGAAACAATTTTTGCTTTCGCAACGTTAATTATAGAATTTTTGTCTCAATGCATAAAATCTTTCTTTTCATTCATGATTGGGAAGGATATGCACGAGTGAGGAAGAAGTTGAAGATGGATGAGGAGGAGTAGACTCACAGGTCTACGGGGGGTGACTTCATCTCATTCACACAATGGGATGCGGGTTGTTGGCTGCTTTTAGTTGTCTTTATGTATTAGAGATGCTATTTCATGTATGTCTTTCTTATGCTGTTCGGAGGTTGTATTAGTGGAGTTATAGGCTCCTGCTATGGTAGTATTATTGTACTTCTTTGTTTGGTTAACAATCATTATTGGAACGATGACGAGAGTCGTCTTTTATGAAGAAAAAAAAACATCATACATAATATTCTGCAACCTAGCTACCCCCAAAAGTCATACTGCATAAGAAGTTAAGCAAATCATATACCTTTAGCTTTTGTTTGCGCATGGGTCCTCCATATTCTGTTACCCTCCCGAGCTCGAAGTTCTCCATCATTAATCCACTTATACATTGAGCTAACCGAGAAGATGTTCCTCCCGTCTAAATTTCACTTACGCTTGTCCTCCACTGCGTTGTAGGGCTTACCCTCTGTTGGCACATAATCATTGAGCATTTGTAATTGTTGTAAACATTCTTGAGATGGGGAATTCTGCAAAATAACCTTATTCTTCCCTTTTTCCACACTTCACCCACTAAGGTGTCAACACTTACTGCTTCTCCGACCACCGCTGGAAAAAGAGCTTGTAGAGTGTTGTTTCTGCACCATTTGTCATTCTAGAATCTGGCATTCTTTTCGTTACCCAATACACACGTTGTATTGGTGTGGAACATCTCTCCTATTTTGGCCACTCCTTTCCAAAGGTAGAATGACTTTCTGTGTTTACTTCTTCCTCCGCATCCGAATTTCTTTCTAATTCGATATAGGCCGAAATATTTGGACCACCGGTTTTTTCATCTTGTATGTATGAAATATATCTTTCCGGCGAAGTTTTGATACATCAAAATCCTATATACTAGAGTTTTGTTGGAAGACCCGCTATGTTTGTACTTGCTTTCTTTATTTCGTACCTGTTATGTTGTACCACTTTTTGATGTCTCACCCTCCAGGATGATGTTGGAGGATTATGTTTTATTTTCTGCTTTGTAGTTCTGTGTACTTCCTCCCAATACCCTGAGGTTGTTTTATTAAAACATTTTTAGTGAACCAGGGTGGCGGTATACCACCTTTTTCTTTAAAAAAACCCTATATACCACTGAGTCACTAACCCACTCCCTCCCTCATAATGCACCAACGAAAGCATGGTATTAAATATCAAACATAGGTATCATTTATATATGCAGAACTTTAAATATTTAGGGTATTAAATATCAAACGTAGGTATCATTTTAGATGACAATCTTTCATATCACTTATGTTATATCAGAGATATAACGATATATTTATAAACAACATAATTTATATATGATAGATAAACAACATAAGTTTGTTGCTAAACATCCAGCCTAAATCCTTATAGAAAACTACGGTACAAAACAATGAAAAGATACCATAATGCTATCTCCTTTTCCACAAAACTTGAATATTTAGTATTAATTAAGCAAATTAATAAACTAAAAATAATTTCTAAAATTAAGAGAATGTATTTTATTGTTGATAAATAGTAAACAAAAATGTTGGAGAAGTAACAACATTCCAATCCCCCTCTAAAGCTACAACATGCCACATATACACCATTTGATCAACATTTTAACTACCCCCAAAGCTGGTTTCCATTCCTAAAAGCATTACTTTTTTTTGGGTGATGCTACAAGCAACATTGAAAGAGTAGAACCACACAGTGATACGAAAATTGAACTAGTATCATACCAATACCAGTTTTAACTAAAAAATATATATGAATTTACCCCTTAAATAAGATCTACTAGTAGAAGAGACTCAATTTTTACTAACATTAAACAATCAAATCCTACCAAACCTTCAAATGAAGCAAGTTGAACGAAAAAAAAGATGCGATTATTATACCTGATCTGTGAAAGGAAGCGATGATGGAAGAAAAAGATCTAAGCACATTCTGAGAGAAATTGGTCGGTTCACTCTGGAGCACAATCCAAAGGTAGCAACCTATCGAAAGCTTGCAGATATAAATATAGCGCAAATTTTTTTGACAGAAAGGAAGGGGCGAGCAACATCCAGATACACAATAGGAGGAGAAAAGAAAAGAAAAACTCTTGTATACATCCAGATACACAAGGCATTAAGAACCACAAGCCATTAATACAGAAATCAATTTAAGTGGGGAAAGTTTACCAATGATATATGCTTAAAAAAGCACCAGAGCTAAACTACTAGAAACAATCCTCCTATGCTGACCTCCACAGTTTATTCTTGTTTTAGGGAGCAAGATACAAATATTTGATGTATAAGCGAGAAAATCAAATTAAACATCCCTATTGTGATTAAAAGAAGAGAGATGGTTCATGAGAGTCGATCAAATTTTATCGTATGCCATTCCTATATTCCTCCTCCTCTTGGTCCTTGAGATAGCTTAGAAATAAAAGGAAACCGAATAAGAAGAAACCGCCGGAGGAGCTGGGACCTCCCCCACCACCTCCTCCACCGCCACCATCATTATCCCTAGGGGGGTTCCCTGTTCCCCCATCATCAAGTTTTGGCGTCTTTGCCTTCCCTGAAACCAAAAACATATATATTTGTTTGCTTATTATGTAGGTTACAAATGTAAGACCTAAAAGAGTGAGGAGACTGAATTTTACCTTGAATGGGAATGATTGGAATAGTTTTTGATTCACGCTTCACAGTTTGGGTTTCTACTGCGCACCTTGAATTCTGCAACAAAAGAACATCCAAAATAAAGTTACAAGGGTGATGAAGCACTACCATTTACCGACTAACCCCTGCCGTTCTGCCCTCCCAGCTAACAACATAAATTACAAAAAATTCTAAATGAACAAAGAAAAAGGGCACTTAACAACAACGATCAATTGCCATGAAAAAGCAATGCTGAAGAGATTCTAAGAAATGAATGAACTACAAAAGCTGAAGTAATCTAAGCTAAAGAGTTAATCAAACTTCAGATTCTAACAAGTGAAGGAACTTCAAAAGCTGAAGTAATCCAAGCTAAATAGTCAATTAAACTTCACATTCTGGGCTCACTAAGTTGATTCTATTCTGATAGGCATAGCATAAGAAGGTGCCAGTGAAATTTTTCTTGAGTATCATAACAAACAAATGAAAAGCAATATCTGCCAACGAGATTACAATCTTGTAAGGACCTCCTGGTAAATTAATCTTCAGATAAAAACAAGAAATCCCAAATTTTTGGGTTTTTCAGCTACATGAATCCTTTTCTCCAATTTCAATTATTCAAGGATCATTTTCTCCGTTAAAATAGTAATATATGATATTAACCTAGTTTGGGCTGACCCATACTTCCAAAATTACACTCAATAGTAAACACCTGCTCCGCAAGTTTGTAAAAAAAAACAAATTGACCTGTAGAAACTGTTACAAAATTCTTTATAAACTTTCTTTTACAGTAATCATTTTGATCGAGAGGCACAAAAACAGAGAAGAAAATAGGAGAAATAGAAAAACCAAAAAGAAAAGAAAATAAATAAATGGGTAAAAGGGATATAAGCAACTTGCTCATTTAGTAAATGAGCAATTGATTATGTGGCATGCATGTGATACATTGGACAACTAACCCTTTTAAAGATTGTCCAATCACATGTATGCCACATCATCAATTGCTTATTTACTAAATAAGCAAGTTGCTCATACCCCTTTTCCCCTAAATAAATAACAACTTACAAATAACCAATTTCAGATGTTACAAGGTAGAGTAGTCGAGGCCTGTGTATCACACAGTGTCCTTAAAACAGATTTTGCCTCTTCCGGTTACTGGATTGTGCGAAGGCGTCTGTCTCCCAGGATGCAACGACCAGAGTGTTCACGTAGGCACCATGTAACACTCTCGAACCGAGCTGTAGCGTCAAAATTCTATCACCGACTTACCAAACTTGAAGGAGCGAGGAACAGAATAGAACTAAAATTTGGAAGAAGGAAGAATATTACTGGTGCAGGGAAGAAATGAGAGGGAAGGGCTCTATTTATAGGGTCAGGGTTAAAACTGTAACAGCAGACAATCAATTGAATGCCGGCACTGTAATGGCAGATATCAATCATTGTCTTTGAATGCCTTCAGTGTAACGACAGACAAAACATTCAATACTGCATTGAAAAATCAAAACTGTAGCAAAAAGTGGCTTTGCACGGGGTGGGGTCATGTCGGTCCAGCATTCGTATCCGCAGGTCGTGCGGGCGCACAAGTCGCATGTAATCCTGTCCGAGATTTGCACCTCCCCCTGCGCGTGCGAGAGAGAGCCTCTCTTCTAGCTATCTTACAATGCTTAGAAGGAGGTTACTATATCCTCTTGTATTTTCTTTGATTTTTCCGATGTGGGACTATGATCCCTCAACCCTTTTTCAAGAATGAAAACTTCTCACTTTGAGAGACAATTTCTCATTCATCCCTTGACCGTTTTTAGTAAATTAATATATGATTTTGATCTACTCACGAAGGAGAACACAAATCAATCAAGATCTCTCAAAATTCATTGAGGATCTTACTCAAAAAATTGCTCAAAAACTGGTTCGTAAATGATGTATAAAACACCCATTTTCTAACATTTCCCACATAAATGAAAATTGACCACAGACACGACAGACTTGGTGATAGAATTCAGCGGTTGATTCCTGCATAGGATAGGTAGGTGTTGCTCTTTGAACATTTTCTTATGAAAATATGTTTACTTTACTAACTAAACAGTAGACGCGATGTCCTTGAACTGTTCTGTCATTTGTGTAAACAATGACATATCTCACACAGGATTCTTCCTAATGCATTTTCAGTTCTCACTGTTATGTTCGTTCTGGCTATGAACATACGCCTGGTTCTGCAAGAGTTTAACAGGAATATTGCCCTATATTATTATTCCCTTGGAAGCGGTCCTTCTTCCCTCTTACATAGGTGATTTCTTACTTAAGAGTAACCTGCATTACTCTGCTCGGATATCCGACGCATAAGAATCATTAAAAGCATAGCTTAACCTATTACCTTACGGGCATCATTGTTTCATCATGGGAATGGACATGGAAAAATCCCCACAGTGATCCAACTTGGTCTTTACAATTTAGTTGTCCCTTTGAACCTAGATCTTGGGATCTCCAGTCAGCTAAGTTGGGTATCCAGTGTATTGACTTATTCTTTCATGGGCTTTAGTCCCATTCTCCTCGATGATTTATCAACTAACTCTCTGTTTAACCCTTTGATTAGCGGATCCACAATGTTATCCTTTGACTTTACATAGTCCACAGAGATAACCCTAGTAGAGAGTAGTTGTCTAACGGTATTATGTCTTCGACGAATATGTCTAGATTTACCATTATACATATTGCTCTGTGCTCTACAAATTACAGATTAACTATCTGAATGTATGCAGATTGGAGGCACAAGCTTCGTCCACCTTGGAATCCTCAAGGAAGTGGTATAACCATTCAGCCTCTTTCCCACATTTGTCCAGTGCAATAAATTCAGATTCCATCGTGGATTTAGCGATCACTGTTTATTTCGAGGATTTCCAAGAAACTGCTGCACCACCTAGTGTAAATACATAGCCACTAGTGGATTTTGAATTATCACTAGATATCCAGTTCGCATCACTATATCCTTCAAGTACAGCCGGATATCTCGTATAGTGCAACCCATAGTTACGAGTAAAATACAAGTACTTCAGTACCCTTGTAATTGCTTGCCAATGCTCGCTTCCAGGATTACTCGTATATCTACTTAGTTTACTCACTGCATAGGCTATGTCTTGCCTTATACAACTCATTAAGTACATTAGACTGCCTATGATTCTCGAGTATTCTACTTGAGAAATACTCTCACCTTTATTCTTGGATAAATATAAAGTTAGATCTAACGGAGTTCTGACAATTCTAGAATTATCTTGATCAAATTTTTCAAGAATATTGTCAACATAATGTGACTGGCTTAAGATAAGCTCATCTGATGTTCTTGTAATTTTAATACCCAATATAACATCAGCTAGTCCCATGTCTTTCATGTCAAACCTTGAGTTCAACATGTTTTTAACAGATTTAATCATCTAACCATTGCTTCCAATAATAAGCATGTCATCTACATACAAACATATAATGACATATCCATTTTTTGTGTCTTTGACATATACACATTTGTCACATTCATTAATCTTGAAACCATTGGTCATCATGACATTGTCAAATTTCTCATGCCACTGCTTTGGAGCTTGTTTCAAGCCATATAATGACTTCACCAGTTTACACACTTTCTTTTCATGTCCTGGAGCCGAAAAACCATCCAGTTGTTCCATGTAGATTTCTTCATTTAAATCTCCATTAAGAAAAGCTGTTTTTACATTCATTTGATGTACTTCAAGATTGTGCAGAGCTGTTACTGCAAATACCATCCTAAGGGAAATTTATCCTCGTCACAGGAGAATATGTATCAAAGTAATCAAGACCTTCCTTTTGTTTATAGCCTTTAATTACAAGTCTTGCCTTGTATTTTCAATTGATCCATTAGGTTTTATTTTTCTCTTGAAGATCTACTTGGAACCTAAAGGTTTACTACCTGGTGGAAGATCCACTAGTTCCCAAGCATGATTTTGCAAGATAGAATCAATTTCACTCTTGATGGATTCTTTCCATAGAGGACCATCACTAGAGTTCACCGCTTCCTTGAAGGTTTGGGGTTCACCTTCAAGCATAAAAGTCAAGAAATACGGACCAAAAGATTTTTCCATTCTTGTTCTTTTACTGCATCGAGTTCCTCCTCAACTTCTTCATCTTGGTCTTCACTATCTTCACTAATAGTCTCATGTGTTCGTTTGGAGGAACTTGGTTCCTCATTTGACTTATATGGAAATACATCTTCAAAAAACGATGCATTTTTAGACTCTATTATCGTGTTTTTTGATATATCAGTGATATCAAATTTGTACACCAAGAACCGATAGGCACTACTGTTAAGTGCTTAGCCAATGAAAATGCAATCAACCATTTTTGGTCATATTTTCACTTTCTTAGGTGGAGGTACTGCCACCTTGGCAAGACATCCCCACATTCACAAGTAATTGTAGGATGGCTTTCTTCCTTTCCATAATTCATATGGAGTTTTTTCTTCTATCTTTTTGGGCACCTTATTTAAAAAGTAGTTAGCTAAAAGAATAGCTTCTCCCCATAAGTTTGGTGGCAAACCGGAATTTATTAACATTGCATTCATAATTTCTTTCAATGTACGATTCTTTCTTTCAGCAATACCGTTGGACTGAAGAGAAAAATGCACTATCGTTTCATGTATAATCTCATGCTTAGCACATGTGTCAGCAAATGGCAATTCATACTCTCCACCTTGATTGTTTCCTAGCGCCTTAATTTTCTTGTTGAGTTGGCTCTCAACTTTATTTTTATAGAGAACAAATTTCTCTATAGCTTCATCCTTACTTTTAAGCAAATATATATAGCAGTATTTTGTGCTATCATCAATAAAGGTAATAAAATATTTATTACCACCTCTTGTTTGTATCATTTTCAAATCACAAATATCAGCGTGAATTAGATCAAGAGGTTCAGTGTTTCTTCCAACACTTTTAAACGATGATCTTGTTAGTTTTGCCTTAACACAAGTTTCACACTTGTGTTTGGGATCAATTTGAAATGTTGGTATGTGATTCAAGTTAATTAGTCTTCACAAAGTATCATAATTAACATGTCCTAGTCTACCAGGCCATAAATTGGAAGACTCAAGCATATAAGTAGAAGAGCTAGCTTTATTGATATTCTTGACCATGGTCATTACATTGAGTTTAAACAATCCACCACTCATGTATCCTCTACCAACATACATTCCACTTTTTGACAAAACAAATTTGTTTAACACAAATACTAAACAAAATCCGTGATTATTAAGCAACGAACCAAATACCAAGTTCTTACGGATTTCAGGAACATATGCAACATTGTTCAGAGTCAGTTCCTTTCCAGACGTCATCTTCAGGATCACCTTGCCTTGGCCCTTGATTTTTGAAGTAGCCGAGTTCCCCATAAACATCTTCTCCCCATTCTCTAATGGTTCGAAAGTGGAGAACATACTTCTGTTGGAGCACACATGTCGAGTAGCTCCAGTGTCAATCCACCATTTCTTCAGGTTTGAACCTATCATATTCACCTCTGAGATCACAACTGAGAGGTTAATATCGGAAACATCTTGAGCAATGTCTTGAATCAAGTTTGCTTCTCTGTTCTTGTTCTTCTTAAGAAGTCTGCATTCAGTAGATTTGTGACCCATCTTGTCACAATTGAAGCACTTGCCTTGAAACTTCGGCTTCTTGGAGATTCCTCCTTTAGGCCCCAACTTGAGACTCTTGGTGTTGTGCTTGTTGGAACGTTGTTTATACTCCATTACATTTGCCTTGGTTGCATGACTGATGAGTCCAACCTTTTCAGATCCTCTATTGTCTTCTTCAATACGAAGCCTGACAATGAGATCTTCAGTGCCCATTTCTTTTTGCTTATGCTTTAGGTAATTTTTAAAGTCTTTCCAACCTGGTGGTAATTTTTCAATTATATATGCTACTTGGAAACTTTTACTTAAGTTCATACCTTCAGCATGAATCTCATGCAAGATCAGTTATAGTTCTTGAACATGACTGATCACTGTTTTAAAATCTACCATTTTATAGTCTAGGAAGCGGCTCATAATAAATTTTTTGGCTCCGGCATCCTCAGTTTTATACTTATGGTCTAGTGATTCCCAAAGTTCTTTAGCAGTTCCTTTGTCAATGTATACATTATATAAAGAATCGGCTAATCCGTTCATTATGTAATTCCTACATAAGTAATCAGCATTTTTCCAAGCATCCACAGCGCTAATGATGTGGTTATCTTGCTCATCTTTCTTAAGATTTGGAGCTTCTTCGTTCAAAAATCTTGCAAGATTCAGTGTGGTCAGATAGAACATCATCTTTTGTTGCCATCTTTTGAAATTCTGCCCGTTGAACTACTCAGGTTTCTCCTCATAGAAGTCTGAGACAGGTACAACGGTTGGCATTGGCACCCGTGCCGCAGCAGCAGTCGGTACTTGCGTCGTATCAGCAACCGGCACTTGGACTGTTTTAAACACAGCAACATTGTCCGATGCAATAGTCATTTTGATTCTGAAAATTACACAATACAAGTGTAAGTTTTCCAGATTAAAGAAAAAGAAAAGAAGTGCCTCAAAATCGGAAATCAAGAAAATCAAAAATCTGTTTTAAGTTTGTTACAAAATTCTTTATAAACTTTCTTTTACAGTAATCATTTTGATTGAGAGGCACAAAAACAGAGAAGAAAATAGGAGAGAAAGAAAAACCAAAAAGAAAAATAAAATAAATAAATAACAACTTACAAATAACCAATTTCAGATGTTACAAGATAGAGTAGTTGAGGCATGTGTATCACACAGTGTCCTTAAAACAAATTTTACCTTTTTCGGTTGCTAAATTGTGTGAAGACGTCTGTCTTCTAGGATGCAACGACCAGAGTGTTCACGTAGGCACCAACTTTCGAACCGAGCTGCAGCGTCAGATTTCTACCACCAACTTACCAAACTTGAAGGAGAGAGGAACAGAATAGAACTAAAATTTGGAGGAAGGAAGAAGATGACCGGTGCTGGGAAGAAATGAGAGGGGAGGCCTCTATTTATAGGGCCAGGGTTAAAACTGTAACGGCAGACAAGGCTATGAATGCCTTCAGTGTAACGACAGACAATCAATTGAATGCCAAAACTGTAACGGCAGACATCAATCATTGCCTTTGAATGCCTTCAGTGTAACGGCAGACAAAACATTCAATACTGCATTGAAACGGCAGACAGAACCGTTTCTGCATTTATTTCAGTCGTTTACAAAAGAAAAATCAAAACTGTAGCAAAAAGTGGCTCTGAACGGGGTAAGGTCATGTCGATCCAGCATTCGTGTCCGCAGGTCGTGGGGGCGCACACAAATCGCATGTAATCCGGTCCGAGATTTGCACTCTCCCTGCTCACGCGAGAGAGAGCCCCTCTTCTAGTTATCTTACAATGCTTAGAAGAAGGTTACTATATATATCCTCTTTTATTTCCTTTGATTTTTCCGATATGGGACTATGTTCCCTCAACCCTTTTTCAAGAATGAAAACTTCTCACTTTGAGAGAATTTCTCATTCATCCCTTGACCGTTTTTAACAAATTAATATATGATTTTGATCTACTCACGAAGGAGAACACAAATCAATCAAGATCTCTCAATAATTAATTGAGGGTCTTACTAAAAAAATTGCAGAAACACTAAATCACTGAAAAGGGAGCAGCATATACATCTCGAAGAGGGTAATAAAGTTATAAAGGGCTGTATCATATATTATCAATCCTTTATGAGATATATTTCAACCCCAAACTTCTATCCATCCTCCTCCCTGGTAACCTAAGGTCCCTTTAAGCAACTTAACATAAATACTTAACTCTGAGAATCTGCCATAAGGTGTTCAAACAGGTTAAGCAAAAAAATTAGGAACTGCATATAAATTTTAACTTTTATTAAACAGAACTAAATGATTTTAAAGATTCATTGTGGGTTAATTGTATGCACAGTAAAAGAAGGATAAAATTTTGCATCCTCCTTGTAGCAATCACATAAAATTTTGAATCAGATAGCACAAGTTGCTGCCAGAACTCAAGCCATTCCACTCAAAATATTCAGTAAACATATGGATTATTTTGATTTATAGCAGCTGTTGAATTTGTGAAGTTCAGACTGCAAAAATGACCAGTGCCTCTTACAAAGTGTAAATGATTATATCAGATTAAAATCTACATACCAGGGAAGAAGCACATGTTAATGCCCCAAATTGCTGTTTCCGTGGGTACGAGATAGACTGAATGCGTTGAAGCTGTTTAGATTGAGGATAGGGTGCTCCCAGACCAGACCTAGTATGCTGGCATCTCCTATCTTTCCAAGTGTCCGCATATCCTGCATCAAATAGTCACAGTTGGAAATATTTTTCTTTTCCTTTTCTTTTAACCTTAACATTACAATATGGAAGAATGAACCTGAATAATCAACAGCCAACTCTAAAAGAAGTCGATACATAACGATTTATGCAGAAATTGAAATATAACATCAAGTAACCAGTTAACCACTATGGGCCTATGGCCAAACATCTTAAGCTATCAAATCGCCATAAAAGGATAATTCTTTAAAAGGAAAAATGTCATAGTGCACAATGTTTAGAGTAAACATACACCCTAACCAGCAACCACCACCACGGTCCTCACTCCTACCGTTGCCAATTCCCACCTATCCTTCTTCTCTCACATCTCCATTAATTCATAAGCCAACTATTCTAAACTGCATTTTGTCAAAGTAGTGGCATCACCCTTCACATGTGCACAACCCAAAACTACTTAAAATTTCACAACTAGTTAAAGTACTAACACAAGCTACCAGTCATAAAGCATACGGCAAGCTTAGCCTTCATCATATAGCATCCAAAAAAAGAAAACAAAATCAAAATCAGTAGTTTGCTTAAGTAGTTGTGTTGGTTCCGGAAATATTTGCTGATACATTGACTTTCTATCATAAAAATATTTGCTGATCATTTTGAACCGGAAATACCCGAATATACGGGCACTTATGCTATGCGGATATCATGTATCCGCATGCATACTGCATAGTAGTTCTTTCATTTGTTTTTTGGAAAAAGCCACGTATCATATCAAATTACACTAAAAAAATATCTGTATTCTGTATTATGGTCCAATGTTGAAATAAATTGAAGAAATTTTGTCCCATGAAGAAATAAAGAAGCCATTGCAATCGCCAAAAATACTAGGCCCACTAAAGGGACAAAAATAGAGGGTAAATTCAAATCTATCATAGAATGGGTACCTCGATTTAATATTTGTACCTATTATAAAGATATCTTATGATAAGTATATCTATTATAATATAACATACCTATAGGGCACAAAGCCGGCGCAACCGCAGTCAATGTAGGCAACATACCGAAACCTGACACAAACAAACAAACAAAAACCCACAAGATTAAGCACTTAGAGCATCCACAGTCGTTTTCTAAAATTCCCATATTTCCAAATTATAGCAAACGAATACAAAAGAGACGCTGCAGTCGTTTCTCAAATTCCCATATTTTGGCAAACTTGCTATTTCCATTTCTCAAATATGAGAAACGATCTGAGCTTTCTCAAATTATAAAGGACGGGGTATGATACCCCGTCTCTTCGATTTAATTATTTTTTAATCCTATCGGACGGAGGATCATATACCGTCTCTCCTATTTTCTTATTTTTTTTTTTAAAAGGTTGGACGGGGAATGATACCCCGGACGGGGTATCAAACCCCGTCTCTCCCTTTTTTTTATTTGTTTTCTTTCTTTTTTTTTTTTTTTTATAAAACGAACGCTCAGGATTGAGCGATAGGAAAAAAAAAAAAGAAGAAGGTGGGACGGGGACACATACCCCGTCCATATAAGAAGGAGCATTTAATGTGTGCAGGGTATTAATTAGGAGTAGTTTTAGTATATTAATTAGGTTTAGTTAGTATATTAATTAGGTTTAGTTATTTTTATATTATTTAATTTAGTTAATTAATATAGTTTAATAGTTAATAAGTAATTAATTTTTTTTAATTTATTTGAAACGATCGGACGGGGTATGATACCCCGTCTCTCTAAAAAATAGAAAAAATATAGCAAACGACGACTGCAGTGAACGATCGTATTTGCTATTACTGTAGCTGCCATATTATAGCAAATGAGAAAAACGACTGTGGATGCTCTTACACACCAATCTACGCTACTACATAACGAAACAAAAAGGTGTAATTCGGCAACCACATGTACTTCACATGTCTTTCATCTCTATTCATCACATTGGGAACTGAGCATATAAATTAGACGAGATACAGAACACATGCAACACATGCATTGCACATGCTAAAAATCTATTAATTCACCGCACCAAATTGCAAACAACCATCATAACATAAATTACTTACATAAACAATCTCAATTACTATAAATTTTTTTGAAAATAATGCTGTAAGAATCAAATCAAAATTAGATAAGAAATTAAAAAATAAGAAAAAATATGGGAAAATTCTGTTACCAATGATTATTGGTAAAGGGTGTGAGTTTTAGGGTTAGGGATTAAGATTAGGGTAATAAAATGGTGATTTTAATGGAATTATTACGAGATTAAGAGAGAGATGAGGAGAAGATAAAGGTACCTCGAAGCTTCGAATATAGGAAGAGGGAAAGAACAGAGGATGGAAGGGGTTTCTTTCATTAAAAGGAAGGTGGAAGCGGGTCGGATTTGGGAATTGAGCCAATTCTGACCCGTTTGGGTGATACTCAGCTTGTTGGATTGAGTTGATTTTTTTTTATTTTCTCCCCCACACAGCACTTTTTGAAACTAATTCCCAAATAGATCACTTTCGAAACTAACTAAAAAAATGGACTACTCCCAGCTGGGAACTGAGGCCTGTCCAACTGTGGCCTCTTCAAAAATATTTTTTTCGATATCGTAGTTTTCAACTGCGGCCTTAGTTCATTTCATATTTTGCCTGAAGTGACTTGAGACTTAGACGAATTTTTCCAAATATTTAACACTTTTTTACTTAAAAAAATTTGTCCAAGTCTCGAAGTCACCTATGCCAAATATGAAATGAACTATGGCCTCAGTTGGAAACTACGGCATAGAAAAAATCCATTTTCAAGAGGCCGCAGTAGGGAAATGCGGCCTTACAATCAAAAAGGGCGCAGTTCCCAACTGCAAGTGGTTCATTTTCGAAATTAGTTTTCTAAAGTGGTCTATTTTTGAAATTAGTTTAAAAAATTGATTTGGAAAAAAAATCAGTTTTTCCATATTGACCTAGTTTCGAAAATATTTACCCAACTTACCCATTTTAGACCCGTCGGCATCAAATGTTATTGACAACAACGGCATATATTATTTTGATGTTATTGTTGCCAATAGCGGCACCCGTATTTTTTTTCTTTCACATCCCACTTTTTAGAGTAACGACATCAGTACATTTTATATTCGATTGTGAGCTATCTGACTTGGAAAAAATTATAAGGATATTATAATAGATGCCCATATTCTAGATAGAGGCAATATTGAGCTGATGCAGCTATTGAAAACAACGACACCAGTATAATAATATTTTCATATATAAAGTGGCCCCATTCTCTCATTTCCCTTTCACTTTTTCTCTCTTTCCCTCCCTTCCTGAACCCAAAAATCTAAAACCCTACAGCACAAATCCAACTTCTCTTTAAACTTCATCTCTCCTACCTCCCTCTCCTCCCACTTCGAAATCCAACTCCCCCAATCCGATAAATCTCCAACATTGTCTCTAGTCATCTCATACAACATCCACAACATATTCTCCGTGCTCCAACTTCCAGTTCCATTTGAAGGTATTTATATAACCATATGTTGTGTAGTTTGAACTTGTGAGTAGTTAATGACTCGAATGTTGGTCCATTTATGTATTTGTATGGATTATGATATATCTATTTGGTTATATTTTTTGGGTGAAATAATTCGAGATCCCAAGATAGGATATTGTTATATCGATGTTGAACCGGTCATTATTTGGGCGTCCCGTAACTTTATAAACTCACAACTAGTAGATAATATATTTGAAGTTACTAATTGGAATAGATATGAATAGAGTCTCAAAATTAAAGCCAGTTATGCGGCCGGAAAAAGATAAGGAAAATATTTCTTGGCGATGCCCACGGATAATGATTATGCACTAAGGTCCACAATTGCTATGATACTTGATACAAATTGTAGTTGGACTGCATTGAAGTTATATACTGAGCAAATTAAACTTCCCATTGCTTGGCCTCTTGTTATTCCTAGTTCAAGCTTCGTTTGCAGTTTCAAACGAGCTGCCGAGTCACATGCAAGAATACCCCATCCATAAGAAGACATTAGCACAATTTCAACAGAACCTGTTACTATAGAATATGAGTCGGTACATCCTTTCACGTTGACACGAGATATTATCGACAAATACAACGTTATGCAATATTTCGATAACGCTGTTGTTAATAACGAATTATTAGAAAACGAAGAAGATGAAAATCACGAGCATGAACATGAGAAGGAGGAGGTCGAAGAAGATCAGGTTAATGAAGTTAACGTTAATGTATATGTTAACAATGTGGTTCCGCCGAATTGTTCCATGAGTGCACATGTACATGAGGTTCAATCAGGTGAGTGGATGACTAATGCGACCGTACATGAAAATCCACAGTCTTCTGTTAGCATGGGTTTCTTACTATAATCAACTCAAGAATGGGTTACTTACTACAATCAACTCAAGCATGAATTCTTTACTACAACAACCTACAACAATTTAAGCATGAGTTTCTTTCTCCAACAACTCAAGCATGAATTCTTTACTACAACAACCTAAAACAATTTAAGCATGGGTTTCTTTCTACAACAACTCAAGCATGGTTTCTTTACTACATCTCAGCATCATGGGTTTCTTTATTACAACAATTTAAGCATGAATTCTTTACTACAACAACCTACAACAACTTAAGCATAGTATACACCTTAAGCCATGAGTTTCTTACTACAACAACCTACAATAACTCAAGCATGGTATACACCTTAAGCATGGGTTTCTTACTACAACAACTCAAGCATGGTATACACCTTAAGCATGGGTTTCTTACTACAACAACTCAAGCATGAGTTTCTTTACTACAACAACTCAAGCATGAGTTTCTTTCTACAATAACTCAAGCATGGTTTCTTTACTACAACAACCTACAACAACTTAAGCATGGTATACACCTTAAGCATGGGTTTCTTACTACAACAACCTACATCAACTCAAGCATGGTATACACCTTAAGCATGAGTTTCTTACTACAACAACTCAAGCATGGGTTTCTTTCTACAACAACTCAAGCATGAATTCTTTACTACAACAACCTACAACAATTTAAGCATGGGTTTCTCTCTACAACAACTCAAGCATGGTTTCTTTACTACAACCACCTACAACAACTTAAGCATGGTATACACCTTAAGCATGGGTTTCTTACTACAACAACCTACAACAACTCAAGCATGGTATAATGGGTTTCTTACTGCAACAACTCAAGCATGGGTTTCTTTACTACATCTCAAGCATCATGGGTTTCTTTTCTAGCAACCTAGAATAAGTTAGAACATGCTACTAAAGACTTTATCTAAATTATTACAAAGACTACTTCTTTTATGAATTACAACTATCTACTTATTACAAAAATCTCATTTTATCAAATCTACAAGTTCCTACAAATTACAAACCTACTTTTATTTAATCTACAAGCCTACATATTACAAAACCTACTTTTATTTAATCTACAAGCCTACATATTACAAACCTTACTTCTCTTCAACCTACAAGTTCCTACACATAGCAAGATCAACTTTTATGAACTAGGGTTAGTAAAGACTTGATTTTTTTAACACGGTAGAGAGCAATATACAACAAAAGACTTATCTTTTATTAGGCTAGATGAGTTCTACAACCCCAAAATGGGTATGTAAATATTTTTACTACACTAATCTTTATATGCTCATAGATTTAGATCCAAGTTGTCATTTGTGTTAACAAAATAACCATAGTAACAACCATAATCATAACACGGTTAAAGATTACACCTTTATGTGTTTTTAGCAGGTTCTTCATTCAAAACTCTTCATGTGGTCCTCTTGGACTCACACTACTCATATGCACATACAATTTAGTCCAAGTTGTTATTTTAGCAAAATAACCATAACAAGTCTTAAAGACTCAATCTTTATGTCATTTGTTTTGAGTTCTACCATCAATATTTTCATGGGACTTTTTTGATCCCTACAACCATGTTTATGCTTAGAAATTTAGTCCAAGTTATTTAGGAACACATCTACAATCAACCAAAATCACCACAATAACAACAATAACCAACAAGGTCTTAAAGATTCAATCTTTACGTTATTTATTCAAGTTCTACCATCTATCTTCTTCATGGGGATCATTTTGATCCCTACAACCTTATTTATGCTTAGGAATTTAGTCCAAGTTATTTAGAAATATACATACAATAACCACCCATCATAAAGATGAGTTATTTTTAACCTACAACAACCAACATCATAAGATGGGTTCTTTACTCATATAGAACAATTATTAACCCTAAAGATGGGTTCTTTTTCACATATAACAAAATAAAAGGGAAAGAAACACATAAAGAGAAGTAGAGAACCCCCACCTTTTGATTCTTTGTAGGAAGGACTAGCTAGTAACCTTCTCCTTCCTTCTAGCTTCTACTACAACTTCAATGAAGAACTCTTATGGAAACCCCCCAAATGAAGAACACTTAGGGTTTCTTCTCTTTCTTTTCCTCTATCTTTTTTTTTTTCTTGTAAATGAGACAAAGAGTGAAGAGGAGGGGATTTTATAGGATGAAATGAGGGTGGAGAGTGCAAATGCACCAAGGCATTTTGCAAAATAGCCCTTGGATTCAAGGTTGGCCGGCCAAGGGGGTGTGAGGTGGAGGGGTGAGGTGGAGGAGAGTCTACTAGAAGAAATCCACCTATTAACTCTTATGTATCTTAATTAATCCTAAACCCTAGGTTTAACCCTCCAAACAAATTCCAGCCATCCAAATTTTGATTAATCATGAAAAAAAATAAGATATTTTTGTCCAAAACACATACTACATGATTTATACAAATGTACGAAATCGGTACAATACGTATACGTATGTATTAATATATATACCGATAATTTCCATTTATTAAACCGCATTATCCGCATAAAAATAATTTAATTCCGAAAATAATAATAAAATAAATTTTACTATCAGCTCGGAAGATTTCAGTACCAATTTGATACAATACAGATATATACAGGCTGGTATATATATACAGATAATGTTTATTAACAAAACTGGGTGATATCCACCAAAAATATTTCAATTCTGAAAATAAAAATAAAATAATACTAAAATAATAATTTTAAATACCTGCCCGGGATTTTCCAGATATTTTCTCAAAAATGCATTTTACAGGGTTAAGTACACAAAAATGATACAATACCTGTATATACTTATTAGTATATATATATTCAGATAACTTTTTATTTAGAAAAACCAAGAAATTTCCATAAAAATATTTTAATTTAAAAATAATAATTATTTTAAATATAATATCCGTCCGGGATATTACAATAGGAGTCTCATTAAGTGGGCCCATGGCAAACACCGGGAGCAGTGCTATGAAGCCTGCAGGACTTCAATCTGTTAGTGGTCCTTATTATGTGGGAAAATCTAATAATCCTCAGTTCTTGCATTATATGAAAGAAAGAAGGGAAAAGGGTCTATGTTTCTATAGTGATGAGAAGTTTGTTCGGGGCCACAAATGCACAGGGAAGACTTTCATGCAGTTGGTTGGCACCCATGAGAGTAGTTCTTTAATGCAAATGCTCGAGGTTTTGGATGGGAATGATGATGAGTTGATGCTAAGCTTAGATGAGGATCAAGGAGATATTGTTGATGAGAGCAGAGGAGGTAGCAAAGTGCTAAAAAATGTTCCCTTAAGTGAGCCAGCCGCTATTTCTTTGAATTCACTGATGGGGAGTACAAGTCCATGAACTTTTAGAGTTTAAGGAACTATCTTGTCCAAGCCAGTTTGTGCCCTGTTAGATACCGGAGCTACTCACAAATTTATTGATGAGCAAATTGTCAAGAAAATACAATTGCCCATAAACCCTAAGGTACGTCTGGATGTTACTGTTGCAGGAGGCAAGCAGCTCAATTGTAACACCCTAGAATTTCAAATAATGTTTTTGAGATTAATAAATGAATTAAAGTAACTTTTGGAGATTTAATAAATATTTTTCTGAAATTTATCTTTTTGCACGTGCAAAACACGTGCAAATATTTTCTTGGAAAACTCAAAGTCAGAAAAATATTTTGGGGAAACCTAATATTTATTAGTAAGTATTATTTATGAATTTTCTGGATTTTCTTTTATATTTATTTGACATGTTTGCAAATATTACAAAAAGAGGGACTTTTGTGCAAAATTACCACTTGGAGTAAAAACTTCAGATTTTTGGATTTCTGGGCTGAGCATGATGGCCGGCCAACTCAGAGGTAAAGATTTTATTATTTTTTCTAATAGATTTGGTTGATTTTGCTAATTTATTAAAGAATGGTCTTTTTGCAAAATTGCCACTTGGAGGCAAAAGTTACAAAATCGGTTTTCTGGATTTGAAACTGGTGCCGGCTAGATATGGGGAGGATATTTTTGATTTAATCTCAACTAAATTGGTTAATCTAGATACCTAGTATAAAGGATCTATACATGTATAGATATATTCTAAAAGAATATTTTGCAAAATCTTCTCAAAACCCCAATTACATCAGATTTCAGCTATTAAAAAGGCTGCTACATCCATCCCTCCTCTGCACAAAACAAAAACATTCTTTTATTATTGATTTCTTGGAGTTTCAAAGCGAGGATCTTGGATTTTTGCGAAAGGATGAGCTTTTCTTATTCTTTATTACTTTCGTTGATTCGTCAATAAGGTGAGTGGTATATGTTTGATTTCTTGTTGTTCTATGCATGTTAAATATGATGATTTTTTTATTAGTTTCATGGTAGATGATTGTATGATGAAGTAATGGTGAATGAATAACTAAAAATAGAACTTTTTATGAATAGTATGCAATGGATGAATAAATTTACTATATAGATGACTTAAGAATGTTAAGAACTTAGTAGGAATCATGGGTATGTTGTTCTCTTTCATATTCTTGCTGATTTGATTATATAATGAGTTTGTAAGATGTATACTGCATATAGATGATTAAAGTTGGATTCTTTACTGATGAAGACTATATGAACCTGTTTTGATGTTTTGGTTGGATGGAACTTGACTAAACGAATGTTGTAGATGCATATAATCAAGGGCAAATTGATGTAACTAGTTTGTATATGTGTTAAACAAATTGCAAGAAAGGTTTTGAGATCAAAAGATCGAGTCTTTATGTGTTGAAATTGGATTCCTTGATTTCGGTCTGATGGTGCAGGCCGAAACTTGATTCTTTGAGTTTGTGAAATTTTCAAGGGGATTTGATCTATGTTGATACTGAGATTGATTTAAAAACAACACCGCTCATATATAGTGATTCCTTGATGTTTTACTAATATATATATATAGAGTAAGTCTATTAAGAGCTGGGAAGCTGGTATCCTTATCGGGAACTGGAGATCTCAGCCATCCGATCGATCTTGATCACGATCGGACGGTTGAGATCGACAGCCGCTTATCTTCAGATATAGTAAGGGGTAAAAGAGGTATAATCGAAACCATCTTTTATCTCTTATCTTCTCACGCTCTCTTCTCTCCCGCTCTCTATCGATCCAAACCCTAATCCACTGCCTCTTATCTTCTCCCGCTCTCTCTCCCGCTCTCGAAGATCGTCCCGCTCTCTCTCTTCACAACCCTAATCCCTATCTCTTCTCTTCTCACGCTCTCAGTCCCGATCTCCATCTTCGAAACCCTAATCCACCTCTCTTCGAAACCCTAATCGAAGATAGCGAAGTCGAGCTCTTCTCTCCCGCTCTCTTTCTTCGTCACCTGTGTAAACCTAACTCCACGATCAAGTTCAATCTCCAGTCGCTTATCTTCAGATCTGTCGAGGGGTAAAAGGGGTATAATCGATCAGCCCCCATCGGCCTTGTCGTCTCAGCACCAAAGAAAAGCTCTCACAAGTTCGTTCTCTCTCTCCGACGGAAAACCCAAACCGCGATAAAACCCAAACCCAAACCCAAACCCAAACAAGCTCTCACAAGTTCGTTCTCGGCTCATTTTCAAATTTTATTTCCTTTACAAATGCTTCTAGTTTGTTGTTATATTTTTAGCGCTTAAATTATGCTTTGATAATATTCGCACTAGTATTCGTACTAGTACATTTAGAATAACAAATAATATTCGTACTAGTATATGAAATTTTAAGATGTGGACATGACACATGCATATAAGCACCCAAATTCCATGTAAAATCCATATAATATGCAGTCTAGTTTTTGTTTCTTTCGAGATTTGCTTCAATCACTGCTAATAGGACATGACACATGCATATAAGCACCCAAATTTCATGTAAAATCCATGTAAGAAGCTGAGGGTTGCTTGCCATTTAACTATGGATGTTTCTCCCAAAAAAGAAAAAAAATTTAACTGTCTAAAATCTGTACATACTTAAATTCTTCAAACACTAAGTTTCATATTCCCTCGGTATGAAGACTTTATTACTTGTAGATTCAGAATGTAGTCTGTTAGACTTTTTCGTTTGTGTTAATTTAAAGTTGTAGATTTTTTTTTAATGTTTGTTGTCTCATTCTCCTATGAAGGATGGAGGTTAAAAATGAAGAATTACTAAGCCAAGATATTCAGTCCGGTTGGAGGGACGTTGATGATGCTTCTAAACCATTTGTTGGTTTAGTATTTGCAACATTAGACGACGGATATGAATTTTATAAAAGATATGCAAAATTAGTTGGTTTTTCAGTACGCAAGTTTGCAACGATGGTTGACACTACTGCGAAGGAGAGATATTCACAACAATTTGTATGCTCAAAGCAAGGCAAGCCGGTTGATACAACTGTTGTGAATGTTGCCAATAATGAAGAATCATCTTCTTCAAATTTGATCAAGAGAAGGAGAAGGGTTGTGACGAAAGAAGGGTGTATGGCTTAAATACGAATGCAAAGGGATGATGACGGGAGATGGTCAATCCGTAGGTTTGTTGAAGAGCACATCCATATTTGTGTTACACCTAGAAAGCAACAATTTTTAAGATGTAATAGAACTGTTTCTGAAGCGCAAAAAAGTTTACTTAGTTCTTTCAAAGAGGCTAACATAAGAACTTCAGAGTTTATGTCCGTCATGGAAATAGAAAATGAAGGTTTCAGTAATATTAATTGTACTGAAAAAGACATTAGAAATTCGTTGCAAAGAGAGAAGGATGGTATGAGAGCTTATGATGTTGATATATTGTTGGAGCATTTGCAAGAGGAAAAAGAGATGAATCCTTCTTTCTGTTTTCATTACAAGGTTGATGAAGATAACAAATTAACCCATGTGTTTTGGGTTGATGCTATTGCCAGGAAGGCTTACAAGCATTTTGGTGAAGTGCTAATTTTTGATACCACATATGATACCAATGAATACAAGTTGGTTTTTGCTCCATTTACTGGAGTTAATCATCATGGTCAATCTGTCAATTTTGGTGCGGCGTTTATAAATAAAGAGACCACCGACTCTTTTGTTTGGTTGTTTGAAAAATGGGGTGAAACAATGGGTGGGTCTCCACCAAAAGTTATCATCACAGATCAAGATCCTGCAATGGATAATGCAATTCGCATGTGTTTTCCTGGTTCGAGCCACAGGGTTTGCATGTGGCACATTCTTAAAAAGCTTCCCGATAAGCTTAGTGGCCCGGGCCTGAATAGTGATTTTAGCATTCCATTCCATAGTTGCATCTGGGAATCAGAGACCCCGGAAGGGTTTGAGATGAGATGGAATGACGTAATGAACGCTAATGTGCAAATTGCAGGTATTACTTGTTTCAATAAATTATAGCTATGTTTGACCATTTTTTTGTAGTATTAGTACTTGATACATATTACAATAACAGGTAATCCTTGGCTTTCTGACATTTATTTGCTTAGTGAGAAGTGGATACCAGCTTATGCTAAGCATATTTTTACTGCTGGAATTCGCACAACTCAGAGATCAGAAAGCATGAATGCTTTTGTAAATAAGTATGTTAATATCAAAAATTCTTTACATGAATTTATGACGAGGTTTGAAAGGGCAATAAGGAAACAAAGACAAAATCAGTTAGCAGCTGACTACACCACTCTGCATACAAAACCAAAGCTGCAAACAGATTTTGAAATTGAGTCCCAAATGTCTGAGCTATACACTGGAGCGAAATTTTATGTATTTCAAGCTGAACTAGTTGAAAGCTTGAATTATGACTCTTTAATGAAAGTTGACGATGGTAGTGTGCGACACTATATTGTCAGGAGAATGGGAAAGTCAGTACAATCTGATAAAACAAGAGATGTGTTCTACAAGGGAATGGATAATGCTGGGTCTGCACTTGTAGTAAATTTGTAGTGGAGGAAATTCCTTGTAGACACATCCTTGTGGTATTGAGGAATGAGTTTGTTGATTTTCTGCCTCAATCTTATATTTTAAAGAGGTGGACCGCTTCGGTAACTACCGAGATTGTATATGATGATGCTGGTGAAGAAATCATTGGTAGCTACGGTAGTCCACAAGATTTGGACATGGTGGAATTGTCAAATGAAATCAACAAAGTGATGAGGATCGCTTGCTCATCAAAGGAGATGCGCCAGAAGGCAAAAACATTACTAGTTGGTGTTGTTGCAGAATTGCAACAAGATATGCCCAAAGAACTACAACAAGCAACAACTACTTCACTACCTAAAACAGTCCATATTCATGTACCGGATATTGCAAAAACCAAAGGTAGTGGGAAGCGCATTAAAGGGGGTAAGGAGAAAGCATTGGAGAAGGCTGCGAAACCACTAAGAAAGTGTCGTTTGTGCAAGAAGCTTGTTAATCATGACAGTCGTACCTGTCCTTTAAAGGAAAGGTTAGTAATTAAATACAAAGTTTATAGTTTATTTTCATTATATATAATATAATCTTATTTTCATTTTGTGAATATTAATCGTGTATCTCTACTATAAATGAGTCACAAGCTTCTACTACATTTTCAACAATGGAACCTATAACAGAGGAGGCTCCAAATATTGAATGAACTTTGTTGGTTTATTTCTGTGGATTTTGCAAGGTACGTGTCATACATGAATTAAAATAATTTCTGACCCATATTTTGATTTTATTGTTCTTTAATACATTATAGCACATTTATTAAATTAACCCTTATGTCTTCTTTGTGTGCAGGTAAAATATTGATGGAAAAAAATTGATGCTCGATAAGAAATTTAGTTCCCGAAAAGTTGGTAAAAAAAATTGGGTTTATAGTTTATAATTCCAAGTTAGTAGGCAATGATGAAAAGTTTATGCAGCTTGAAATTTTTTTTTGACCACTAGTCGGTGTGGCTTAATAAAGCAGCCCTAGTGACAAATTCAAAATTCCACATTTGACTCAGTTATACTTGATTTATTATGCGGCAGTGATGAAAAGTTTATGCATGATTTGATACTTCATGATTATTGGATGGTGTTCAACTTCATGTTCATTTTGGGTTTGTTTTGAGCCGGGAAGCTGAAATTATTTGACACTTCATCCTTTTGTTCAAACTAAGTTGTTCTGAGCTTATCCATTTTCAATTTCATTTTGAAAATGCATTTGTAACAATGGTTTTACAAATTATTGAGGTTGATGGTGGTGTTTTTCTAAGCCGGCATGATTTTTTCATCCGAGTCTACTGTTTTATGTTTTCTGTTGCACTTGTTCTGAGCCTACAAGTTTTAACCATGTTCAACATACACTCTCCAAGAACATGCCACATACGTACTTGCATTTTTTCCTATTTAATGAATCATTTTGTGCAGGAATTCAAGAGAAAGAACAAGAAGGTCGTTAGCGAAGAACCGGAGATACCTTCAGAACAGTCTCCAACAAATGGAAGTGGCTTATTGTGTAACCACTGTAGCTTAGGCAATGATGAAAATAGTTGAAATGGATTTTGATGTGTCATACTCTGTCTCTGTTTGTATCATGCTTTTTTTGAGCTAACAAAATTGGATACTTCAAGTTCTGTTTCTGTTGGTTCTGAGCTTACAAAATTTGTATACTTCATGCTCTGTTTGTGTTAGCTCTGGACTGGCAAAATTTGATACTTCATGTTCTGTTTGTGTTATTTCTGAGCTTACAATTTTTTCATACTTCATGCTCTGTTTGTGTTGGTTCTGAGCTTACAAAATTTGTATACTTCATGCTATGTTTGTGTTAGTTCTGAGCTGGCAAAATTTGATACCACATTCTCTGTTTGTGTTTGTTACCAGCTTACAAAATTTGATACTTCAGACTATGTTTGTGTTATTTATGAGCTTACAAAATTTGATACTTCATGGTAATTTTGTTAGTTCTTAGCAAGGGCAAAATTTGATACTTCATGATCAGTTAGTGTTAGTTCTGAGCTGGCAAAATTTGATACTTCATGCTCTGTTTGTGTTGGTTCTGAGCTTACAAAATTTGATTGTGTTGGTTCTGATCTTACAAAATTTTCATACTTCATGCTCTGATTGCGTTGGTTTTGAGCGAGGGCAAAATTTGGCACTTCGTGATCTGTTAGTGTTAGTTCTGAGCTGGCAAAATTTTCATACTTCAATATCTGTTTGTGTTAGTTCTGAGCTTACAAAATTTTGATATTACATGATCTGTTTGTGTTAGTTCTGAGCAGTTGACAAAATTTGATATTTCATGATCTGTTTGTGTTAGTTCTGCGCTTACAAAATTTGATACTTCTTGGTTTGTTTGTGTTAGTTTTGAGCTTACAAAAGCTTACAAAATTTGATACTTCTTGGTCTGTTTGTGCTAGTTCAGAGCTTACAAAATTTTCATACTTCACGTTCTGTTTGCGTTGGTTCCGAGCTTACATAATTTGTATACTTCATGCTCTGTTTGTGTTGGCTCTGAGCTTACAAAATTTGTATACTACATGCTCTGTTTGTGTTAGTTCTGGACTGTCAAAATTTGATACTTCATGATCTGTTTGTGTTAGTTATGCAGCTTACAAATTTTTCATACTTCATGCCCTGTTTGTGTTGGTTCTGTGCATACAAAATTTTCATACTTCATGCTGTGTTTGTGTTAGTTCTGAGCTTACAAAATTTGTTACTTCATGATCTGTTTGTGTTAGTTCTGAGCTTACAAAATTTTGGTACTTCATGCTCGGTTTGTGTTAGTTCTGAGCATGGAAATAAATTGGATACGCCATGCTGCGTAATACACCAAAACAATCACAGAATTTCAATCATGACACCAAAACAATAATGAACTGAATATGCGGAAGAAATTCGATCTTCATAGAATTGCAAGGTAATACTTTACAAAAACTTTACAGCGTAACAAATGTACTTGACATCTGACACTTTACAAAAAGCTGAAACTTAACAAAAACTTTACAGCGTAATACAATGTTCAATAACGTACAGGTACATGAAAAAATTTACAGATACCGAAAGTATACAACTTATTGTTGCTCCTAATACATATTTTGTTTTGTATAGTGTCAACAAAAACACAATTTAAGTTTGCTTCAAATATCTACTTTTCGCGTAGTTCAGTATTCAATAGCTCCAAGAAGCACTTCATGCTGAAATCAACCTGAAATCAAAATTAAACATAGCTCATTAAACCTAGAAATGATAAAATAATTACAAAATATAGTCGGCTCTGAACACAAAAAATCATGAAGTAAATATGGTAGGCTCAGAAAAGCAGCGGCTGAACATGACAAATTCAAAATTTGTTAGCTCAGCAAAAACAGAAACTGAGAAACAAGTAGCTTGGGAGCAAACAGAAACAGATAGTGAAGTATCAAATGTCTGTAAGCTCATAACAAACAGAGACAGAGCATGAAGTGTCATAGTTTGTCAGCTCAGAACCAACACAAACAGATCATGAAGTGTCAATTTTTGTAAGCTCAGAACTAACACAAACAGAGCATGAAGTATCAAATTTTGCCAGCTCAGAACTAACAGTAACTGATCATGAGGTATCAAATTTTGTAAGCGCAGAACTAACACAAACAGATCATGAAATATCAAATTTTGCCCTTGCTCAGAACTAACACAAAATTACCATGAAGTATCAAATTTTGTAAGCTCATTAATAACACAAACAGAGTCTGAAGTATCAAATTTGTTAAGCTCATAACAAACACAAACAGAGCATGTAGTATCAAAATTGGTAAACCGAGAACAAACAGAAACATATTGATGAAGTATCAAATTTTGTTCACTCAGAACAAACAGAAAATGAACTCTTTGAACCTGGACATGAAGTATCAAAATTGTGTATGCTCAAGACAAACAGAAGCTGGGCATGAAGTTTCAAATTTTGTATAGTGTCAGAACAACAGACATTGAACATGTGGTTTAAATAAAATCAGTAGGCTCAGAACACACTATTCATAACTAGGGCTGCATTGGGGTGCCGCGCCAACTAGAATATGATAGATATATAATCAAGAATAAATACAACAAGCTTGAAATAATTATTCAGATCATAATGTGTTTTGCATCATGGCCTACACCAACAAACAGTTGGAGAGAATCAAACACAAAAAGGCTTAGATGAGTACCCAACACATACGCATCCAGCATCAGTTACTATATATAACTAGGGCTGTTGTTTGGAGCTTACAAAATTTGATACTTCATGCTCTGTTTCTGTTGTTTTGAGCTTATCATCAGTAGGCTCAGAACACACTATTCATAACTAGGGCTGCATTGGGGTGCCGTGCCAACTAGGATATGATAGATATATAATCAAGAATAAATACAACAAATTGAAATAATTATTCAGATCATAAAGTGTTTTGCATCACTGCCTACACCAACACACCATCACTGCCTAATATATAGTTTTTTGTATAGTGTCATGATCTGTTTGTGTTTGTTCTGAGCTGACAAAATTTGATACTTCATGTTCTGTTTGTGTTGTTCGGAGCTTATCATCAACTGTCTTATATATATAGAGTAAGTCTATTAAGAGCTTGGGAACTGAAATCCTTATCCAGAGCGGATGTTTTTAGCCATTCGTTCGCGATTGATCGCGATGGAACGACTCATATTCGATGCCGCTTATCTTCAGAATGTTTGGGGGTAAAAGGGGTAAAATAAAAAACCCCTATCTCTTATCTTCTCACACTCAATCGACCAAGCACACATAATAGACTTACCCATGAATATATATAGACTAAAAAAAACCAGTAGGCTCAGAACACACTATTCATAAGTAGGGCTGCATTGGAGTGCCGCGCCAACTAGGATATGATAGATATATAATCAAGAATACTTAAGACAGGATTGAAATAATTATTCAGATCATAAAGTGTTTTGCATCACTGCCTAAACCATTGTGAGTCATCGGTGCCCAAAAATTTGGTGAATTGAGCTAGTCTCAAATCTCATAAATGTAAGGTAAGTGTTTAGGGCATTGGACATTCAAACACCATACTTTCATTTCTTCACCATCTACTCTCCGGCTCATACCCCAGATGTGTATTCAACTTTCAATAATTATCATGGCACACAACCAAATACCCTTGACAACAATAATTTCAATGCCCAAAAATTTTGTAACCAACTTATATCGAAATCAATCTCATCATTGCCTACAAACAAAACCGAATGAAAATGCAAGAAATTAAACAGAAATCATAAAAGCATTTATGAGAGTCAAACACTTCCCTCCGGAATCTGAAGGAGGCAGAACCCAATGAGCCGAGAAATCGAAACCCTTATCGCCGATGGGGGCTGATCGATTATACCCCTTTTACCCCTCGACAGATATGAAGATAAGCGACTGGAGATTGAACTTGATCGTGGAGTTGGGTTTACACAGGTGACGAAGAAAGAGAGCGGGAGAGAAGAGCTCGACTTCGCTATCTTCGATTAGGGTTTCGAAGAGAGGTGGATTAGGGTTTCAAAGATGGAGATCGGGACTGAGAGCGTGAGAAGAGAAGAGATAGGGATTAGGGTTGTGAAGAGAGAGAGCAGGATGATCTTCGAGAGCGGGAGAAGATAAGAGGCAGTGGATTAGGATTTGGATCGATAGAGAGCGGGAGAGAAGAGAGCGTGAGAAGATAAGAGATAAAAGATGGTTTCGATTATACCCCTTTTACCCCTTACTATATCTGAAGATAAGCGACTGTCGATCTCAGCCGTCCGATCGCGATCAAGATCGATCGGATGGCTGAGATCTCCAGCTCCCGATAAGGATACCAGCTTCCCAGCTCTTAATAGACTTACTCTCTCTCTCTCTCTCTCTCTCTCTCTCTTTCTCTCTCTCTCTCTCTCTCTCTCTCTCTCTCTCTCTATATATATATATATATATATATATATATATATATATATATATATATATATATATGGAAGTTTTTCGTTGTGCACCACCTATGATGCACACGACGTGTGTACTCGGCCTTCTCGCCTTCGTATCGACGATCCAAACCGTTCACATTGATCTACACATCCAAATTAATCTAAATATGTAAAATCAAATCATTTGAAATTCATTTGCCCATCCATTGAAATGTTACAAAATTGTATGGCTGAAAATCATTGTTTTTTATAGTCACGTGATGGATGGGCAAATGAATTTTAAATGATTTGATTTTACATATTTAGACTAATTTAGATGTGTAGATCAATGTGAACGGTTTGGATCGTCGATACGAAGGCGGGAAGGCCGAGTGCACACGGAGGCGTGGTGCACAATGGAAGATTTTTCTATATATATATATATATATATATATAGAGTAAGTCTATTAAGAGCTGGAAAGCTGGAATCCTTATCGGGAGCTGGAGATCTGAGCCATCCGATCGGGATTGATCCAGATCGAACGGCTCAGAAGAGATCCCGCTTATCTCTCTATCTTTGAGGGGCAAAAGGGGAAAAATCGAAACCCATATCTCTCAAGCCTTTCTCGTCTCCTCTCCCTACCGCTCTGTCTCCTGTCCCTCCCGCTCTCTCTTCGTCCAGCAATTGAAACCCTAGCTCAAATCCCTAAAATCGAAACCCATATCTCTCTATTGCTCTTGTCTCCTCTCCCTACCGCTCTGTCTCCTTTCCCTCCCGCTATCTCTTCGTCGAGCAATTGAAACCCTAGCTCAAATCCCTAAAATCGAAACCCATATCTCTCTATCTTTCTCGTCTCCTCTCCCTACCACTCTGTCTCCTCTCCCTCCCGCTCTCTCTTCGTCGAGCAAGGGAAACCCTACCTCAAATTGGATAGATGGTAAAATTCCAATGTTAATTTTTTGTTGTTGTTGTTGTTGTTGTTGTTGTTAATTTTGTTGTTGTTGTTGTTGTTGTTGTTGTTGTTGTTGTTGTTGTAAACCTCCATCGACAGATCTCTCTCACCTTCAAAAAAAAGTTGGAGTCGGATAGAGGTAAAATTATTCCAATGTTAAATTTATTTGGTGGTGGTGGTTGTTGTTGTTGTTGTTGTCGTCGTCGTCGACGACGATCGTCCTCGTTTATATAAAACCATCATCAGTAAAGATTAGATCTCTATGGGTATTACTACATTATTGAATCCAAACTTTGAGTAGATATTGTTGAAATGAGTTAGATTGTTGTTTGATAGAAAATCACCCAATGACAGTTAGATTGCTGTTTGAGAAGATTCCAGTTATTTCTGGAGAAATTAGATCCTTGCTCTTCTCCAATCCTAACGTATTCTTAGTTCTTAGGAAAGGATGCTCCATGTTGTTACCTTTTTAGAATAGAAAGTTCATTTCAAGAACTTACTCTCGGGGTGCATTCTCAAGAACATGGTGAGATTACTTCTCTTCTTTGCATTTCATTTTTGAACATCAAATCAACAACTTTATTACAATTGTTCATTAATTAATTTCCATTCACTTGTTCTGTAACGCCCCGGATCCCCGTCATAGGACATTCGTGACACCACCAGAATCTTTGCCTTCAAATGCATCTCAACACAGTAAATCTCAACACAGTAAATAGTACGGAAATTTAAAACACTTCTATTGCCATCAGAGTTAATACATTAATACTTACGATTATCAATTTATCATATCGAACTGTAATGCCCCCATTTTGACTCCAAACCCAAATCTTTCAATTTCTATATCACTTTAATCATAAACTAAGATAGTTATATTTCAAGGAAAAATCGGGCAGAGTCTCCCCTAAAATTTCTGCCCCGAAATACAAAAAGCTTACGAAATTCCGCTCTAAATTCCGTAGCTCTCATCACAGGCAATTATATCACGGGCTCCCCAGGCCAAAATGAGCAGAATCACACAGGCAATATATATATATGCTCTGGGGGCCAAACTCATAATAGAATATCAGATATCGAATAAAAACCATAAATTCCTTTGAAAACGTAGTAAGTTTTTTAGAAGATAATTCATAAAACATACCACAGGGCCCGGTACTCCACAACGAGATGGGTACGGGTCAACAACATAGCATGCCACCCCACACTATACTCGTCACCATCTTCCACATACTTATACATCACAAATACAGTTTAAAGCATAAATTTCACTATTCACGTAAATAACCTTAATCAACAATTGTAAAATGAAGCTCCACTCCACAGAATCTACACCTCACCTCTGCACCGCTGAGGACCTGTAACAGTAGGGGCCTAGGTAGTCCAGAGACTCCCTAACCCCCCAAACACTAAGGGGTTAGCCATTTCTGGTGTGAGTATAATTTATTAATAAGCAACTAAATTAAACTTTATAAGTAAACAGAACGAACTTACGAATACCAAGATAAACCTGAACATGTAAATATCATAAATGGAATTTCACATCAAATACTCACTGTATCACTTCCTGTATGCATATCCATACCTGCTCACAGCATTCTTATCATAAGTTTGGAAACCATTCCAATTTGTCGCTTAAGGCCCATCACTTTACGCCTTAAGAAACCATTCCTATAGCTTTATTTTTTTTCACAAAGCTTTACTATCACATAACTGCACCATATTTACCATTCATTGCAATTACAGACTCACGACTTATCTTCTTTCCCAATCTCATATCACATAACACCGCATTCATTCATTTCTTACAACATATATCATCACGTTTCGCAATACATCACTTCCACACTCATACTTCATCTTAAATGGAAAATAAACGTGTAGCCTAATTTCCTAGTGTTTGTGTATGCCATGACCTGAGTTTAATGCAACAATACAGAATATAGAACAGATGCACTTAATCTAATGTCAGCAAGATTATGGATGTACATGCATCCCATACTACATGTGACCCAGGTCAAGCCAACATACTTAGTCTAATGCAAGCGAGACTTTGGAAATGTATGCATCCCATACTACATACTTTCCAAATCAAGCCGTTGTCTCTAAGTTTAGGGATTCGAACCCTCGCCATGCAATGCATTCTAATTTGGTCTACTTCCTGTTCCTGATAGTATGACATGGTTGGGTTCAAAGCTGTGACGAACTTAAAGATATACTGCAGCATACCAATAGCATCGTATTTCACCGGATCGCAGTCCGTACGACCCGTTCGTGTCCACTAGCATATACCTGGATCCCATTCAACAGCTGTGACGAACTTAAAGATATACCGCAGTATACCTATAACATCGTATCTCACCGGACCGCAGCCCGTACGACCCGTTCGTGTCCACCAGCATATACCTGGATCCCATTCAACAGCCGTGACGAACTTAAAGATATACCGCAGTATATCTATAGCATCGTATCTCACCGGACCGTAGCCCGTACGACCCGTTCGTGTCCACTAGCATATACCTGGATCCCATTTAACAGCCGTGACGAACTTAAAGATATACCGCAACATACCTATAGCATCGTATTTCACCGGACCGCAGCCCGTACGACCTGTTCGTGTCCACCAGCATATACCTGGATCCCATTCAACAGTCGTGACGAACTTAAAGATATACCGCAGTATACCTATAGCATCGTATTTCATCGGACCGCAGCCCGTACGACCCGTTCGTGTCCACGATGAGTACTAAGCACAGGAACTTATCTAAGTCCTAAATGAAATGCTAAGACATCATTAAAACCCGATAGCTTATGATCACCATACTGCGGTATGCAGAGAGCTCCTCATCAATTGTCCGATAAAATAACTCAAGAATTAGCAGTAGCTGTGACCCAAGCTACGCTCGTCGGAATTCAACACTATCAGACTTCTAGAAGGGTGGGGAGATCCCCAGCAATCCCCTAGTAGGCGACTCTCAGCTATTTAAGAGCTCAAGTCCCCAAGCTAACTCAATCTTTAAGTCAATCTCAACAACAGGGTGCCAATCTTACAACAACCACAACTTCCAACATAGCACACAAATTCAGCCATTCTTTCAGCAGAGCGTTTACTACCCTTGACCAAACGAACTCTAGAATTTCTAAAACTTGAGAATCATCAAATAAACCCATACCGAAAACTACTCTCAAGGTTCATAGCAAGATCATACCTACACAATTGGTTATGACCTTTCGGACTTCGGTCCAAAAGCAATCGGCTTCAGCTCTGTCCTTTCAGACCAGCTGCACTCCACAATTTATTTTGAGGTATCAACCAACCTCGATAATTTATGAATTTTAACCTGTAGTTGTGGACACATACAAGAGTGTCCACACCAATCCTTAACTCAAAACATCCATGCTACACTAAGATACAAAAACGGAAATACACAGCAATTCATAATTTAAAATTTTCACAATGCGCCATGTGCATAAAATAAAAGATATCATACTCACAAATTGTCCCGCAAAGACTCGAAGCGCCACCACGCATCCAAAGCCGCTAGTATATCCTATCATCAAAGTTCAAAGCAATCAAGGCTCAAGCATCCAAAACAGTTACGGGAAAATAATAATACTAACTCCAATATCACACAGGCATTCTATTGAACGCCTAGGATGCACACGCGCTTTGCACGTAATCACTCAAATTCCGACGAGATTCTTATTTTCACACAATTACTAAAGCACTCCAAATTATTCTAATAGTCCTACTACAATTTCTACTACCATACGAGAATTAATTCATATCCATATAATTCTCTTTTACAAACCCAAACCCCTATTTTACTAACAACTTGAAATCTCTCTAAAAATCCGCTAATTTCTCACATCTAAAATTTCTAATCTCTCTAAATCTCTCTACCCTAACATTCCTACTCAATAAAAATTAACCCAACTAAATTTTATACAATAAAATAGTTAGGGTTTTACCTTCCCGAAATCCAATCGAAAATCCGACGCTACTACGATGTAGAGAATCCCTCCATTAGTCTATCCTTCACTTTAATTTGAAATCCATGGAGAAAAGGTGGATTTGAGGTGGGGGAAAGAATCGATCGATGGGTTCGTTTGGGATCTTCTGGGTCGGAATGGAAGGGGAAGGGAAGAAGAAGAAGAAGGAAGAAGGGAGGTGGGGGTCGGGGTTTCGTTTCCTTCGGCTGGGTGCGAACGGGAGGAGGAGGGGAGGAGGAGAGGAGGCCGGGGGGTTTCCATGGGTTCGGGATGGGGAAACGAACGGGAAGGAGAAGGAAAATGAGAAGGAGAAGGTGTGTAGGGTTTTATAAAAGGAATAATAAATAAATAGATAGATAAATAAATAAGGGAATATTACCTATAAGCCCCCTAGTCTCGAATACATTTCAAATAAACCTCAAAACTCTGCTTTAACAATATAAAAAATACAAAAATATATTAAAACTACCTCATAATAATCCTTCAAAATTATAAAATAAAGTAGACAATAAATCCGATACTTCTCAATAACAATCAATTGTTATTAGAAAATACATAATCGTGTGCAATTCTCAATTGCGCACAGATTACGATGCAAAATAGCCATATGCTATTTTTGCGGGGTATTACACCACTCCCTCCTTAGAATCGTTCTGTCCTCAGAACGCTGCTAGTGGAGAGGAAAACAAAATACAAACATCAATGGTTCACGAGACATTTCTTGAACCATCTCCAGTTCTTCGAGTGATAATCTCGAAAAACTAGTCTTGTACCAGGTTGAACTATTGTCATTCAGCCTTCTGGACAGACCCGTCATGAATTTGATGTTGACATTCTTCTGCTCCTGCTCTGGAGTAGACAATGGCTGCAGTACCTTGATCTATTCTTATCTACGAGCGATGTTGGTTTACTCCTTGATTATGACTCTTGTTGGTTGGTGACCACTCCCTCCTTAGGAAGGACGAAGTCACACATTGCCACTTCAGCCCATGAGCAGCTCCTTTTGGTGACCTGACTGAAACGTTAACACGATTGCCCTCTGTCTGAGCGAGGTTTCCTCCTTGGCGTGCTCCTGGTGGCTGTTTAATCATAAGTTGATCTTGGAGAACCCTGCCGCTTCTGAGAATGATTGGGTTGATCGTTGACAGATCCTTCCTCGAGCTCAGTCTTGATTAGTTCTCGGTGATGGTGTCTAGTTTACGCTAATTTCTACCAGGGCCTTCCTTGGTATGTCTCGAATTCTAGCCTCGGTATTGAGCTTGTCGGTGTGGCGTTATCATTCTTTTCCAACTTTTGTGATACCACTCGCCCTCACTTGTCATTTGACTGTAGACTTGTTACCTGCACATCAAGTTACGAATTGGCTTTTCCCGACGTCTGGTTGCAGATTAGCCTTCCGATGTCCAGTTGCAGGCGCCTCCATTGATGTCTGGTTACAGACTAGCTGCTACTGAGCACGACTGCGCTAAGCTCATTAAATAAATGACATTCACTGAGACTGGTTCAGATATATGAAAGATCATAATCATAGTTGTAAAGCGCTACCATATGCTTATTGATCGTCATATCTGCCGAACTAAGCTTTTATCAGAAGAAAAGTCACTCATCTAAGAAGTAGCACAATGAAAAGGCCTTCCAAAATGTCATATCATTCATAACTGAGTTGAACACTCATAATACAAGGTAGATTACATCTTCCTTCAACCCTCAAAACATCTCAAAATATGGTTGGTCCACATGATCTTAATCCTCGTTACTGACGTTCTGGTTCTTGCTTGATGAGCATCCTCCCTGTAGTTGTAGGCAATTTGGCTTGATATGTCCAAATTTTCCACAGTTGTAACAATTCTTGGCTATAATTATCGGGCATTTTGACTTCTTGGAGCGTTCTCTTTTAGAACGTTTGGTTCTTTTCTCAGTTCCCCCTGGTTTGGTAATCTTCTTAGCAGTTCTTGGTTGGGTGTCTTCCTGGATTTCACCCCAATGATTCTGTAAGTGGGTCATATAGGCTTGAAGTTGTATTTGCTCTTTCCTTAGGTGTGCAATCTGCTGCCCGGCCTGGCGAACCTCCTTGTCCTTACTTTCCTTTAACATTTTCATTCTCAGATATATGTCGGCTTTTATCCGTTGCTCCATGGTTGGGCTTGATGATGGTGGGAGTGAGCCCCCTACATTCTCGTTCTGTTGTAGGACTTCCATTATCTCTTCCTCCACCGACACTGGTCCATTCGTGGGTATTGGCTCATCTGCTACCACTGACACATCACTAACGTCAATCCATTTGTAGGCATTGGTTCATCTGTCGCCACTGACACGTCACTGACGAAGATATCTTCAAACACCATTCTGCAAAACATAAATGAGTTTAATCCTGGTTAGAGAGGAATCACAGATATATCGATTACTCGAAATGTCTGAACACAATCCTCCCTCTAACTTGGCACTTCAAGATTTTAATTTCCTAATGCGTTAGACTGCAATTTGAAGTCAGCTCTGATACCAACTGTAACGCCCCGGATCCCCGTCATAGGACATCCGTGACACCACCAGAATCTTTGCCTTCAAATGCATCTCAACACAGTAAATAGTACGGAAATTTAAAACACTATTATTGTCATCAGAGTTAATACATTAATACTTACGATTATCAATTTATCATATCGAACTGTAATGCCCCCATTTTGACTCCAAACCCAAATCTTTCAATTTCTATATCACTTTAATCATAAACTAAGATAGTTATATTTCAAGGAAAAATCGGGCAGAGTCTCCCCTAAAATTTCTGTCCCGAAACACAAAAAGCTTACGGAATTCTGCTCTAAATTCCGTAGCTCACATCATAGGCAATTATATCACGGGCTCCCCATACCAAAATGAGCAGAATCACACAGGCAATATATATATATGCTCTGGGGGCCAAACTCATAATAGAATATCAGATATCGAATAAAAACCATAAATTCCTTTGAAAATGTAGTAAGGTTTTTAGAAGATAATTCATAAAACATACCACAGGGCCCGGTACTCCACAACGAGATGGGTACGAGTCAACAACATAGCATGCCACCCCACACTATACTCGTCATCATCATCCACATACTTATACATCACAAATACAATTTAAAGCATAAATTTCACTATTCACGTAAATAACCTTAATCAACAATTGTAAAATGAAGCTCCACTCCACAGAATCTACACCTCACCTCTGCACCGCTGAGGACCTGTAACAGTAGGGGCCTAGGTAGTCCAGAGACTCCCTAACCCCCCAAACACTAAGGGGTTAGTCATTTCTGGTGTGAGTATAATTTATTAATAAGCAACTAAATTAAACTTTATAAGTAAACAGAACGAACTTACGAATACCAAGATAAACCTGAACATGTAAATATCATAAATGGAATTTCACATCAAATACTCACTACATCACTTCCTGTATGCATTCCATACCTGCTCACATCATTCTTATCATAAGTTTGGAAACCAATCCAATTTGTCGCTTAAGGCCCATCACTTTACGCCTTAAGCAACCATTCCTATAGCTTTATTTTTTTTCACAAAGCTTTACTATCACATAACTGCACCATATTTACCATTCATTGCAATTACAGACTCACGACTTATCTTCTTTCCCAATCTCATATCACATAACACCGCATTCATTCATTTCTTACAACATATATCATCACGTCTCGCAATACATCACTTCCACACTCATACTTCATCTTAAATGGAAAATAAACGTGTAGCCTAATTTCCTAGTGTTTGTGTATGCCATGACCTGAGTTTAATGCAACAATACAGAATATAGAACAGATGCACTTAATCTAATGTCAGCAAGATTATGGATGTACATGCATCCCATACTACATGTGACCCAGGTCAAGCCAACATACTTAGTCTAATGCAAGCGAGACTTTGGAAATGTATGCATCCCATACTACATACTTTCCAAATCAAGCCGTTGTCTCTAAGTTTAGGGATTCGAACCCTCGCCATGCAATGCATTCTAATTTGGTCTACTTCCTGTTCCTGATAGTATGACATGGTTGGGTTCAAAGCTGTGACGAACTTAAAGATATACCGCAGCATACCAATAGCATCGTATTTCACCGGACCGCAGTCCGTACAACCCGTTCGTGTCCACTAGCATATACCTGGATCCCATTCAACAGCCGTGACGAACTTAAAGATATACCGCAGTATACCTATAGCATCGTATTTCACCGGACCGCAGCCCGTACCACCCGTTCGTGTCCACCAGCATATACCTGGATCCCATTCAACAGCCGTGACGAACTTAAAGATATACCGCAGCATATCTATAGCATCGTATTTCACCGGACCGCAGCCCGTACGACCCGTTCGTGTCCACTAGCATATACCTGGATCCCATTTAACAGCCGTGACGAACTTAAAGATATACCGCAACATACCTATAGCATCGTATTTCACCGGATCGCAGCCCGTACGACCTGTTCGTGTCCACCAGCATATACCTGGATCCCATTCAACAGCCGTGACGAACTTAAAGATATACCGCAGTATACCTATAGCATCGTATTTCATCGGACCGCAGCCCGTACGACCCGTTCGTGTCCACGATGAGTACTAAGCACAGGAACTTATCTAAGTCCTAAATGAAATGCTAAGACATCATTAAAACCCGATAGCTTATGATCACCATACTGCGGTATGCAGAGAGCTCCTCATCAATTGTCCGATAAAATAACTCAAGAATTAGCAGTAGCTGTGACCCAAGCTACGCTTGTCGGAATTCAACACTATCAGACTTCTAGAAGGGTGGGGAGATCCCCAGCAATCCCCTAGTGGGCGACTCTCAGCTATTTAAGAGCTCAAGTCCCCAAGCTAACTCAATCTTTAAGTCAATCTCAACAACAGGGTGCCAATCTTACAACAACCACAACTTCCAACATAGCACACAAATTCAGCCATTCTTTCAGCAGAGCGTTTACTACCCTTGACCAAACGAACTCTAGAATTTCTAAAACTTGAGAATCATCAAATAAACCCATACCGAAAACTACTCTCAAGGTTCATAGCAAGATCATACCTACACAAATGGTTATGACCTTTCGGACTTCGGTCCAAAAGCAATCGGCTTTAGCTCTGTCCTTTCAGACCAGCTGCACTCCACAATTTATTTTGAGGTATCAACCAACCTCGATAATTTATGAAATTTAACCTGTAGTTGTGGACACATACAAGAGTGTCCACACCAATCCTTAACTCAAAACATCCATGCTACACTAAGATACAAAAACGGAAATACACAGCAATTCATAATTTAAAATTTTCACAACGCGCCATGTGCGTAAAATAAAAGATATCATACTCACAAATTGTCCCGCAAAGACTCGAAGCGCCACCACGCATCCAAAGCCGCTAGTATATCCTATCATCAAAGTTCAAAGCAATCAAGGCTCAAGCATCCAAAACAGTTACGGGAAAATAATAATACTAACTCCAATATCACACAGGCATTCTATTGAACGCCTAGGATGCACACGTGCTTTGCACGTAATCACTCAAATTTCGACGAGATTTTTATTTTCACACAATTACTAAAGCACTCCAAATTATTCTAATAGTCCTACTACAATTTCTACTACCATACGAGAATTGATTCATATCCATATAATTCTCTTTTACAAATCCAAAACCCTATTTTACTAACAGCTTGAAATCTCTCTAAAAATCCGCTAATTTCTCACATCTAAAATTTCTAATCTCTCTACCCTAACATTCCTACTCAATAAAAATTAACCCAACTAAATTTTATACAATAAAATAGTTAGGGTTTTACCTTCCCGAAATCCAATCGAAAATCCGACGCTACTACGATGTAGAGAATCCCTCCATTAGTCTACCCTTCACTTTAATTTGAAATCCATGGAGAAAAGGTGGATTTGAGGTGGGGGAAAGAATCGATCGATGGGTTTGTTTGGGATCTTCTGGGTCGGAATGGAAGGGGAAGGGAAGAAGAAGAAGAAGGAAGAAGGGAGGTGGGGGTCGGGGTTTCGTTTCCTTCGGCTGGGTGCGAACGGGAGGAGGAGAGGAGGAGGAGAGGAGGCCGGGGGGTTTCCATGGGTTCGGGATGGGGAAACGAATGGGAAGGAGAAGGAAAATGAGAAGGAGAAGGTGTGTAGGGTTTTATAAAAGGAATAATAAATAAATAAATAGATAAATAAATAAGGGAATATTACCTATAAGCCCGTAGTCTCAAATACATTTCAAATAAACCTCAAAACTCTACTTTAACAATATAAACAATACAAAAATACATTAAAACTACCTCGTAATAATCCTTCAAAATTATAAAATAAAGTAGACAATAAATCCGATACTTCTCAATAACAATCAATTGTTATTAGAAAATACATAATCGTGTGCAATTCTCAATTGCGCACAGATTACGATGCAAAATAGCCATATGCTATTTTTGCGGGGTATTACATGTTCAAACTCTTTATTGTTAATTAATTTGTCAGGTAATGTTTGCATCTCAAGAAAGAGGATCAGCTACAATATGTCAGGGAAGTATTCGATTCCCCAAATAGTCTGTTACATTCATGTGATTGTGAGTTTGCTTCCTCGTTGGATAACTTGGATTCTAGTTTTAAAAGTGATGATGAGATGGATTATGTTTATGAAGTTTCACACTATAAATCATTTATTTAATAATTTGTAGGAGTGACTTGTGATGAATTAAGCCTATCTGAGCTTTACTTTCCCTAATTGGTTATAAGTGATGATGAGATAGATTATGTTTCTGAAGTTGCACACTATGATTTAATGATTAATAGGAGTGACTAGTGATGAAATAATCCTATCTGAGCTTTACGATTGTAGTTTATTATATTCATTATAACTATATATTGCGCGTCCTATGTTGTGTTAACTTTTAGTATCTTTCTGATGTGTTCTACATAGTTTTATCTTGTACTATTTGAGTTTATTATATTCGTCCTATGTTGTGTTAACTTTAATTATCTTTCTGCAGACAATATTCTTCCTCTGGTTTGCTTTATCTGGTTGGCTGTTCAGGTTCTTCATTTTAGCTACCTGGGTCCTACCATTTGCAGCTCCACTTCTTATTGGCACGCTTGCTAATAATTTTGCGATTGAGGTACAATATTTGAAATTAAACTGTCCGTATCAGTAGTAAATTATTTGATCTTCCTCTCGAACTTCATTTATCTTTCTAGTTTCTACCTCCTGTTCTGATATTGACCAAATTGTGCTAGAGAACCCCAAATGAGAAATGTATGTGATGCTTATATTCCTTGTGAATGCTGATCACGACCCTATTCATTGAATATAACTTTTTCTTTTCTATTTATTGTTGCTGGCCTTTCTTAACCTTGTAGATTGATTAAGCTGTGCTTCTCTTTCTACATGTTGATATACATTTTTTATTTAAATATTTTCACCACGATGTTTTTATATATATTTAAATACATGTTTTCTTCTCATCTGTGAATAATTGCCATTTCATTCAGTTTATTAGAATAATTCAAAATTTTCATCTTAGTAATTGATCACTTCATGGCCCAAATGCTGGTTAGCCCTAACCAGTGTTGCAGATAATTGTTATATGAATGTGGAACTTGTCAGTCTCAGTTAATAACAATAGATTCAATCCTCGGAAGTATAGTACTTCAATTCAATGGATTTGATTGCTGCTGTTGAAATTATGATGTTATGAGGGTTTCTTACGGCTGTTCGTAGGTTATAACTATGAAGAATGATAATTTGGGATATGCATTGGGATTCTTCTGATGGCTTCTCATGCTTCGGGCAAAAAATAATCAAGTATGCTAACACAACTGTTTCAACTCTTTTTCTTGTAGATGAGGAGGTTGAAAAAAGTTGAGCTGAAGGCTTCTGATCCTGTATAACTCAAGTGCTACTATTTTTTTTACCTTAACAAATTTTCATAATGTGTACAATCTCCTTCCCGTGAAGGGTTCAGATTCCTCTGATATTTTATGATGTTATCATGGTTTGTAAAGGCTTTTGATATGTTATAACTGTGAATAAATAATTTGGGGTGTGGATTGAGGTGTAACTGATGGGTTCTCATGCTTTGGATAAAAAACTATCAGTATGTTGCCCCAAGCTTTTCAATAAATTTTGTTGATGTGCATGACGATACAATCGTGGAGATGATGGCGTAAACTGACTATGAAGTTCAAAATATGTAAGCTCAGAACAACACAAAGTGATGATGAAGTTGAAAATGTGTAAGCTCAGAACAACACAAAGTGAACATGAAGTTCAAAATGTGTAAGCTCAGAACAGCATAAAGTGAACATGAAGTTGAAAATGTGTAAGCTCAGAACACCACAAAGTGAACATGAAGTTGAAAATGTGTAAGCTTAGAACACCACAAAGTGAACATGAAGATGAAGTAACAAATTTTGTAAGCTCAGAACAAACAGAAACTGAGCATGAAGTATCAAAATTTGTTAGCTCAGAACAAACAGAAACAGATAATGAAGTATCAAATTTTGTAAGCTCAGAACAAACAGAAACAGAGCATGAAGTGTCAAAGTTTGTAAGCTCAGAATTAACACAAACAGAGCATGAAGTATCAAATTTTGTAAGCTCAGAACAAACACAAACAGAGCATGTAGTATCAAATTTTGTAAGCTCAGAACAAATAGAAACAGAGCATGAAGTGTGAAATTTTGTAAGCTCAGAACAAATAGAAACAGAGCATGAATTGTGAAATTTTGTAAGCTCAGAACAAATAGAAATAGAGTATCAAGTGTGAAATTTTGTAAGCTCAGAAATAACACAAACAGAGCATGAAGTATCAAATTTTGTAAGCTCAGAACAAACACAAACAGAGCATGTACTATCAAATTTTGTAAACTCAAAACAAACAGAAACACAGCATGAAGTATCAAATTTTGTTAACTCAGAACAAACAGAAAATGAACATGAAGCATCAAATTGTGTACGCACAGCTCAGAACAGCAGAAACTTAACATGAAACATCAAATTCTGTACGCTCAAGACAAACAGAAGCTGAACATGAAGTTTCAAATTTTGTAACCACAAAAACTAGTTGGAGAGTGTTATGAAGATTATAGAAAACAAATAAATACACAATTGTAACCACAAACTAGTTGTATCTTTCAATTTCCACTATTTTCATTACAATCCATACATGACCAACACACTAAAGAATTCCATTTGTCGGAGAGTGTTCTGAAGGTATCTCCGGTTCTCCGCTAACGACCTTCTTGTTCTTTCTCTTGAATTCCTGCACAAAGTGATTCATCAAATAAAAAAAATGCAAGTACGTATGTGCTATGTTCATTTACCAGTGTTTGGTCATTTTCAATACTGCAAAGGTTATATAGGATCAGAATATATCATCATCATCTCCACGATTGTCAATTTCTACCAACCAAACAAAAACAAGTATCGTCATGCATCTCTTTTATGTCCATCATCAGTTTGCAAGACATAACGATTAAATGTAACAAATGTGCTATTTGGTATTAAAGAAGATTAATTAACGATTTTGCCCCATTTGCCCCTCGACAAAGCCAAGATAAGCGGGATCAAATCTGAGCTGTTTCATCGCGATCAATCGCAATCGAATAACTGAAAACTCCAGCTCCCAATAAGGATCTCAGCTTCCCAGCTCTTAATAAACTAACTATATATGAGTCAGGGAATTTAGCAACATTCAGTGAAGTGACAATCGTAAAGCTCAGATAGGATTATTTCATCACTAGTCACTCCTATTAATCATTAAATCGTAGTGTGCAACTTCAGAAACATAATCCATCTCATCATCACTTATAACCAATTAGGGAAAGTAAAGCTCAGATAGGCTTAATTCATCACAAGTCACTCCTACAAATTATTAAATAAATGATTCATAGTGTGCAACTTCATAAACATAATCCATCTCATCATCACTTGTAAAACTAGAATCCAAGTTATCCAAAGAGGAACCAAACTCACAATCACATGAATGTAACAGACTATTTGGGGAATCGAATACTTCCCTGACATATTGTAGCTGATCCTCTTTCTTGAGATGCAAACATTACCTGAAAAATTAATTAACAATAAAGAGTTTGAACAAGTGAATGGAAATTAATTAATGAACAATTGTAATAAAGTTGTTGATTTGATGTTCAAAAATGAAATGCAAAGAAGAGAAGTAATCTCACCATGTTCTTGAGAATGCACCCCGAGAGTAAGTTCTTGAAATGAACTTTCTATTCTAAAAAGGTAACAACATGGAGCATCCTTTCCTAAGAACTAAGAATACGTTAGGATTGGAGAAGAGCAAGGATCTAATCTCTCCAGAAATAACTGGAATCTTCTCAAACAGCAATCTAACTGTCATTGGGTGATTTTCTATCAAACAACAATCTAACTAATTTCAACAATATCTACTCAAAGTTTGGATTCAATAATGGAGTAATACCCATAAAGATCTAATCTTTACTGATGATGGTTTTATATAAACGAGGACGATCGTCGTCGTCGACGACGACAACAACAACAACAACAACAACCACCACCAAAAAAATTTAACATTGGAATAATTTTACCTCTATCCGACTCCAAATTTTTTTTGAAGGTGAGAGAGATCTGTCGATGGAGGTTTACAACAACAACAACAACAACAACAACACTGGAATTTTTTTGAAGGTGAGAGAGATCTGTCGATGGAGGTTTACAACAACAACAACAACAACAACAACAACAAAAAATTAACAACAACAACAACAACAACAACAACAAATTAACATTGGAATTTTACCTCTATCCAATTTGAGCTAGGGTTTCCCTTGCTCGACGAAGAGAGAGCGGGAGGGAGAGGAGACATAGCGGTAAGGAGAGGAGACGAGAAAGATAGAGAGATATGAGTTTCGATTTTAGGGATTTGAGCTATGGTTTCAATTGCTCGACGAAGAGAGAGCGGGAGGGAGAGGAGACAGAGCGGTAGGGAGAGGAGACGAGAGCAATAGAGAGATATGGGTTTCAATTTTAGGGATTTGAGCTAGGGTTTCAATTGCTCGACGAAGAAAGAGTAGGAGGGAGAGGAGACAGAGCGGTAGGGAGAGGAGACGAGAAAGGCTTGAGAGATATGGGTTTCGATTTTTTCCCTTTTGCCCCTCAAAGATAGAGAGATAAGCGGGATCTCTTCTGAGCCGTTCGATCTGGATCAATCCCGATCGGATGGCTCAGATCTCCAGCTCCCGGTAAGGATTCCAGCTTCCCAGCTCTTAATAGACTTACTATATATATATATATATATATATATATATATATATATATATATATATATATATATATATATAGAGAGAGAGAGAGAGAGAGAGAGAGAGAGAGAGAGAGAGAGAGAGAGAGATGGAGAAAAGTGAGCCTCATATAGAGTATGGGAAAATTTTTCTCATACGAAGTGATTATACTCACTTTGTGCGGCCCTTATGGAAGATCAATCAACACACACACACACACACACACACACACATATGGGGGAAAAATGATGAAAAAAAATGATTTATCATCTCTGAAGTATATGATCAAGAGGAACTTAAATTTAAATTGTCGTGTATTTAGTATTTATATGTTAATAAAATGTATAATTTGTCATAATGCAAATAATTGAGAATAATCTATAATGGAATGATTTGCAGTGGTCACAAATCGGTGTTTTGGTAGCTGAAAGACATAATCTTGCACGAGATCATTTTCTTGCTCCAAAGAAAAAGTGATGCAATGTGATTTTTGTGAAAAAACAATGTAATTTTTGTAGGTGTAAGTTATCATTTTTTTAAAGATACAATGTATTCCTCTCTACTAATGTATAATTTAATAATTACGAAATATGATATCTTAGTCAGAAATTAGCAAAATATACCTTATCTTGTGTATTTCTTCATCCATATCCGTCTCTATCGAATTAACCTTTATCATATCTTCTTAATTGTCTCAATCCATATTTATTTTATGTCTTCTCCTAGTCCTTTGAGTACACTTTCTAACAAGTGCCATTATTGGACTCTATTGTACATGTCCCAAAAATTCATCTTGGAAAATATTATTGCAGATCATATGGATACATAATAGAGTGCCTATGTGTGTGTACATACTCACAACATGCGTACTTATATCAGATGGTATCAAGTAGGACCATTTTGATTCATTAATCAAACATGTTATAAACATACTTAATTATCATTTTCTCTAATTCGTTGTTTGTAATATTTTATCTTACGAATTTCAACTTACACTGGCCAACCTTCTCTTCTTCTCTTCAACCCCTCACAACAAATTCCTACATTTATCTTTTCAAATTGTTCTCTTCCTTATCAACAACACTCTATGCTCATTTTCTATATGGTTTATCATCAATTTTAACCAACATAAACACGTGCATTGCCTTTGCTAGAAGTTTTAAACCGATGAACACCCCTAGAAGGTTGAGGGATTATTTTATTTATTCTATAATTTAAAAAAAACTGAGGAAAAGTCGTGGATTAGAGTTCTTAGAATTTTGGTTAAGAGTGAGGAATGAAAAGAAGGGATGTGGCGATGTCTTACATCATCTAAAAAATAAAAGGAGAAGGGAAAAAGTAGAAAGCTCGTATTTTCCCATACATTCTTAGGATTAGCCCAGTGATAGTTAAGTTATTTTATGGAATACATAATAATTAATTGATGACAACTGTGAAAGTCCCCTGACACTAAGCTTAAACATTGAATTTTTAGAAGCGTTGGGAAAAATTGTACTTGTATTCTAACACGCCTCCTCGGGTCGAAAACCCAATTTTTTACGAGCAAAAAAAAACAAGATAAATGCCTAACACATTGTGGACCGAGACCTGGACAATACGCACCAGTATTTTTTGAAATTTGCATTTAAATTGTATAGCCGGTGGGATTCAAACCTGGGAACAACAATATATTTTCTATATGATCAAATACAGTAATAATAGAAATTGTATCTTTCTATAAGAGTGTTTCTGCAAAATCAAACGGTGCAATTATGCGAATAAAATTAGGGTTAGTGTATCTATCTTTTCGTTCTCAAAAAGAAAAATGGAAAGAAAAGAAGAAAGAAAAAAAAGAAAGAAAGGGAGAACTTTATCATATGAGTGACATATTGTCAATTGCTTTTAACCATATATCATTATCGTATCGATAGTTCCAACAAAAATATGTAATCTAATCACTTATGCAAAATCTCATACAATATCTCTAATATTATAATGGGAGAAGGTCTTAGTGTCATTTGTAAATATTTTATCATTCTACCAACCCGTGCAATACACGTGCATAACTATTATAAAGGAGGTTTTAAGTTCAAATCCATACTATGTCTAAATTTTTATTTTAAAAAACTATATTTATTAAAACGTGCATCGCACGTGTAAATTACTTGAGTATATCAAAGATTTGATGAAAATGATTTTTTGAAAGAAAATTTGAAACAAGTTGAAAGGTCACTCTTTGCATTCTTGAAACACTCTCCGCATGCTACTTTAAAATAATATTATAATTTATTGCACTAATTATGGAAGTGATAATTTAATATTCATTGTGTTCTCAATATATATTCACTTCATAGAAGCAATCAACAAATTCACAAAATTAGTCATAGAGAACATAGAATCAAATTTTGTATGCGACTATGAGATCGAAGTAGTGTGATGAAGTGGATGGTAAAGAGAGGGCGTGGTTAAACTTCAAAGCAGTGAGAAATAAGTAAAGAAAAAGAGAGGAGTGATGGCGCGATAAATCTTTTGGGTAGTATGTTGCCTATCTTGATGACATTATTAGAAGATCCAAGTGTTAGGAGAGAATTGCCTAACACATACCTTTGTGAGCTCATACTCACAAAGGTATGTGTTAAATCCCATTTGCTCGTGTGTTAGGATATCCAGTGTGATATCATTGGAGATCTAGTGTTAATCCGGATGATCTCCAATGATAGTTCATTGGATATCCCGTGTGTGTATTGCACTTTGTGTGATATCTCATTTACGCGTTAAACTGTGTGTAAGTTTGATAACTATCTGATATGGGTCAGGAATAAAACGTGGCTCACCTTGAGCCACTGGATCCCCTCAGGATACGCGTCCTTTCTGATCCTTCAGATCTGCCACGTCAGCACCGAAAAACTGCCCGGAGCTCTGCCACGTCAGCCCGGAAACCACTCCGGTGCCTGCCACGTCAGTCCTATACCGCCCGACTTTCCACCGCTTCGGCCAATCGGGTAACCGGGTCCGGCCCAGCCCCAAACGGGTCTGGACCCGATTGGAATCTCCTATAAATACCAGGCCCTCTCCTTTCTTCAAAGGTAATCAATCTTTTCTCCTCAAAACCCTAGTTACTGTTGCTATATCTTAAGTGACTGACTAGATCGTCGGAGGGTCTGCCATCGGGACCAACCCCGGTGTTCCGAGACCGTCTGCAGGTATACAAGACCTCGGATCCGAGCCTCCAGATCCGAGCCCAGACATCCACCTCACTACCAGCTCAGTCGCAGGTACCGCTCGGCCAGCCGAGGGTCGTCTCTGAAGAAGCTTTCTCCTTCAAAATACAAATCGAGTAGAGAACTCACACCTGGTGCAACCACACGTCTCCCAGAAACAAACCGCATCAGGTTGGCGCCGTCTGTGGGAAAGCTACTTCGGAAGCCGACCGAGTCCTACCGCCGAGGTACCTCGATCGCCGAACTCTCATGGCCTCCAAAGGCAAGGGGGCTACGTCTTCCGTCAACCGACGGGACACACCCTCACCGAATACCAATGCCGGACCGCGCCCATCAAAGCATAGGGCTTCCCGTCAGGGGTCCCAGCGGGCCGCCACCCCTCCAATTCAACCCGACCTACGAAGGGTAATCTCCAGTCGTCAGGCTAGTCGCGGTAGGGAAAGGGCCGCTTCCAACTCGGCCCCGAACCACCCTAGACCACCGCCGGAAGAACGAAGGCCGGCACTCAGCCGAGTCGGGAGGCAACCTCCGGTCCAACCGGCCCGAGCTGAGGGAGCTCCTGTCACTCAACAGGAGTTCCAGGATTTCCGAAGGGAAATTCTTGGGGCTCTCCAATGGGCCCCCAGGGAGGAAGCACGCCATTCCCAAACCAGGTTGGACGCCGAGGTCAGCGTCTCCCGCTCCTCAACAATCCAGCCCGAGGCCGAGGGCGTACTCCTAAGGCGCCTCCAAGAAATGGAGGACCGAATAGATCATATGGGCGACGGAGGTGTCAGAGCCGGTCAGGGGTACAGACCTGTCCGACCCCCCTTTTCGGCCCTCATTATCCAAGCGGAAATACCACGGAACTTCCGACCCCCACAATTCGAGACCTATAACGGCGAAGGGGATCCTGCTGATCACATGGAGGGTTTCAAGAGCGCATCGGATCCTCTGCTGTGCCGAGCATTTCCTGCCACCCTTCGGGGTCCGGCTCGTGAGTGGTTCTCGAAACTCGCCCCCGGCTCCATTTACTCCTTTGATCAACTGGAGGGCAATTTCCTCGCCCATTTTGTAACCAGCCGGAAGGCCGAAAGAACGAGCGCCTCCTTACTTGGGCTCAGGCAGGAAGGGGGGGAATCACTCAGGGCGTTTGTCCGGAGATTCACGGCAGAGGCGAGGTCGGTCTCCTCTCTCGATCCAGGCATCGCCTCCGCGGCATTTCGGCACAACGTCCGTCATGGACAGCTGAAAGCTTCTCTGGCGAAGAAGCCCCCGATCGATTTTCTCGACCTCCTCAACCGAGTCGAGAAATACATCAGGGCAGAGGAAGCCCTAAACCCCGACGAATCCAGAGAAGCACTCGGAAAAGGGAAACGGAAGGCCGAGGAAGTCGAGCCTTCTAAAAAGGCTCCGAAGGACGGGGGCACCATGAAGAAGGTACCACCGGTTCCTCGCTTCGAAAGGCATACCCCACTCACACAAAAGTGTCCTCCATACTCCTGGCAATCGAGGATAGAGACCTCGTTCAGTATCCCCCTCGACCGTCCAACAACACTAGCAAAAAAAGGGATCAACGGTTCTACTGCCGCTTCCACCCAGACAACGGGCACGACACAGATCACTGCCGTGCCCTGAAAGATGAAATCGAGGCCCTCATTCAGCGAGGGTACCTCCGAGAGTATAAGCGGGATGATGCTCGGGCGCAAAGGGACACGAGGAACAGGAGAACCCCACCTCCTCCTCGAGCTCCCCTGCAGCTCCCCGGGCAAGAGCAGGAGCTCGAAGAGCCGGACGGCCAAGCCATATTGCACTGCGTCCACGGAGGGCCCATGGGAGGGGATTCTAACACCTCCCGTAAGGCGTTCATCCGGGACGTTAACGCCGTCCAAGGACCTCTCCCCCCTCAAATTCAACCACTCCCCGTCTCCTTCTCGGGTGACGACCTGGAGGGGGTTCGGCTCCCACATTGCGACGCCCTCGTAATCAATCTCAGCATGGCAAACTTTGATGATCGGCGGATCCTGGTGGACAACGGGAGCTCGGTCAACATTCTGTTCCTCGATGCTTTCGAGAACCTAAAGCTCCCCCGAAGCAGGCTCAAGCCTGCAGGATACACCCTGCACGGTTTTTCTGGAGTTCCGGTGACAATCGAGGGGATCGTCACGCTGGATGTCACGGCTGGCACGGCCCCGAACCGGAGAACCGAGTCCATGGACTTCATGGTTGTCAACGTCAAGGCAGCCTACAACGCCATACTCGGTCGACCGGGCCTCTGCTCTCTCCAGGCTGTCCCCTCGGCCTACCACCAGAAGATGAAGTTCCCTACCAATACCGGGGTAGGAGTGGTCCGAGGGAACCAGGAAGCCGCTCGCTCCTGTTATATGACAGCAATAGGAAGCAGAGTGTTTCCCCTCGACGCCATGGAGATGCAGCCCCAAAGGACCCAGCCAGAGCCGGAGTTGGCAGACGAGCTGGAGGATGTCTCCTTCGAGACAGAGGATTCATCGAAACAATTTCGAGTAAGTCGCTCCCTCGCACCCCACCTTAAGTCCGATCTCATCACCTGCATCCGGCGCAATGTCGATCTGTTCGCCTGGAAGCCATCTGACATGCCCAAAATTTCCGAGGAACTCATCATGCATAAACTCAGCGTGATCCCCGGCTCGAAACCAGTGGTACAAAAGCGACGCAAGTTCGCGCCAGAGTGACAACAGGCAGTTAATGCAGAAGTCGACAAACTCCTTGCCGCGCGCTTCATCCCAGAGGTCAGCTACCCCGAGTGGCTGGCAAACGTCGTCATGGTCAAGAAGGCGAGCGGGAGCTGGAGGATCTGCATTGATTTCACGGATCTCAATAAAGCGTGCCCGAAGGACCCATTCCCCCTTCCCAGGATCGATGCCCTCGTCGATGCAACATCGGGTCACGAGCTCCTGTCCTTCATGGACGCGTTTTCAGGCTACAACCAGATCCGCATGTTCCCTCTCGACATCGCCAAGATGTCCTTCGTCACAGACCAGGGGCTCTACTGCTACAGGGTCATGCCCTTTGGGCTGAAGAACGCCGGAGCCACATACCAGAGGCTCGTCAACCGGGTCTTCAAGGAACAGATCGGGCACAATATAGAAGTATATGTGGATGACACACTCGTCAAGAGCCGACGGGGGGAGGATCACGTAGCCGATCTGGATGAGGCCTTTGGAGTACTGCGGACCCATAACATGAGACTTAATCCGAGTAAATGCGCCTTCGGCGTCTCTGCGGGAAAGTTTCTTGGGTTCATTATCAGCCAAAGGGGAATCAAAGCGAACCCCGAAAAGATCCAAGCAATCCTAGACATGGCCCCTCCCAGGAACATCAAAGAAATCCAACGGCTGACAGGGAGACTGGCGGCCATCGGCCGTTTCCTCCCCAAGTCCGGAGAGAAGTCTCTTCCCTTCTTCAAAGCCCTGCGCGGCACCACCGGGTTCGAATGGGGGGTCCAACAGCAAGAGGCCTTCGCCCAGTTAAAAGAATACCTCGCGAACCCCCCTCTCCTCAGCAAGCCCGAACCAGGAGAGCCACTCTGGCTCTACCTATCAGCCTCGGAGAAGGTACTCAGCGCCGTTCTCGTTCGGGAGGAAGAGGGATCACAGAAGCCTGTATACTACGTCAGCAAGGTCTTGCTCGATGCCGAGACCAGGTACTCTCGGATGGAGAAAGTAGCGTACGCCCTGGTCATGGCCTCGCGAAAGCTCCGTCCATATTTTCAATCTCATTCTGTCCAAGTGCTGACGGACCAACCCCTGAAGGCCGTACTCTACAAACCAGAAAGTTCGGGTCGACTCGTGAAATGGTCGATTGAGCTCAGCCAGTATGACATTGGCTATCAGCCCAGAACAGCCATCAAGGGGCAGGCGCTCGTGGAGTTCATTACGGAGTGCACTATCTCCGAGCACCCTGCAAACACGGAAAACGACCAGACGTGGGAAGTTTACGTCGATGGTTCCTCCTGCGAGGCAGGCAGCGGAGCGGGCATCATCCTTCGAGGCCCAGACGGTTTTCTTCTGCAGTACTGCCTCCGCCTCAACTTCCCGGCCTCTAACAACGAGGCCGAATACGAAGCAATGATCGCTGGGCTCACCCTAGCTCATCAAGCCGGTGCCAGGCAAATCAGGGCTTTCAGCGACTCCCAGCTCGTGGTCAACCAGATCACCGGGGAGTACGAGGCCCGAGACGATCGCATGGTTCGTTACCGAGCTGTAGTTCAACGCCTACTATCGTCCTTCGACGAGTCGGCTGTTTTGAGGATCCCCCGGGAACAGAATGTCTAGGCTGACGCTTTGTCAAAATTGGCATCCTCTTCCTTCGAAGGTCTCGACCGCACGGTCCTGATCGAGGTCATGCTAAAACCCAGCATCGACATCCCGGAGGTCCTGTGCATTGAAGATGGAGCTCCCCCCGAAGACTGGACCACTCTAATTAGGCGATTTCTCGTCAAGGGAGAGCTCCCAGAAGACCGAGGCGAAGCAAGAAGGGTCAGGGCCCGAGCGGAAAGGTTCGCAATGATTGACTCAACACTCTTTAAGAGGTCCTACACTACATCGGATGGTCGGCCCTATCTCCACTGTCTCACTCCCGATGAAGCCGAGTATGCTCTCAAAGAATTACACGAGGGGATTGGCGGGTGTCACATGGGAAGTCGTTCGCTCGCGCGAAAGGCTTTGAACCACGGGTACAACTGGCCCACCATGTTGCAGGACGCCTTGACCCTTGTCAAGAAGTGTGGCCCCTGCCAGAGATTCTCGCCCATCAAAAGAGTCCCGCAAGCAAACCTCCGGTCCATGGCCAGTCCGACCCCCTTTGCAATGTGGGGGATGGATCTTGTAGGCCCTTTTCCCAAGGCGACAGGGCAACGAAAGTTTCTCATAGTTGCCATCGACTACTTCACCAAATGGATCGAGGCGGAGCCACTAGTTACGATCACCGAGCAGCAGACTCAACAATTCTTCTGGAAGCACATTATCTGTCGGTTCGGGATCCCCCAAGTGCTCGTCACGGATAACGGGACCCAGTTTGCAGGCAAGCATTTCCGCAAGTTCTGCGAAGACCTCGGTATCCAGCAGCGCTTCTCTTCAGTATGCCATCCCCAATCCAACGGACAGGTAGAGAACGCGAATCGTCAGATCCTCGACGGACTCAAGAAGCGGCTCGACAATTCCTCAAAAGGGTTATGGGTCGACGAACTGGCAAGCGTTCTCTGGGCCCACCGAACAACAAAAAGAATCCCGACAGGGGAGTCACCCTTCAACTTAACGTACGGCGCTGAGGCCGTCATTCCCCTGGAAATAGGTATTCCCTCTCCCCGAATTATGGCTTTTGACGAAGCAAGCAACTCCATGCAACTACGAGCAGACCTGGACCTCATTGACGAGGTCAGGGAGAAGTCATCCATCAGAAGGAACATCTACCAGCAAAGAATCGAGAGGTTCTACAACAAGAAGGTGTGCCCAACAAACATTGCTCTTGGAGATCTTGTCCTCCGGAAACTGGCGGTATCCAACCCCGGCCAGAAAAGGAAGTTGGCACCAAACTGGGAGGGCCCTTATAAGGTTTCAGAGGTCGTACGACCGGGTACCTATCGCCTGACCGACACCGACGGCAAGCCTGTCAAGAGGCCCTAGAATGCGGAACACTTGATTAAGTTCTTATGAGAGTAGCCTCCGTGAAAAATATAATTGTAATCGGCACGTTGGGCCTAGTCTTTTGTAAAGTCCTGTAAACGGCACGTCGTGCCTAGACTTGTCTGTAACAAGCATATATTGTAAAACGTCAGCTTTCTTAAAACAAGCTTATGACTCCAATTCTTGTAAACAGATAAAGGACACCTCACGGACTCGGCACTCGGATGAAATCGCGAGTCCAAACATGCTTCTCTTACAAGCGTGGGACTCGGCACTCGGATGAAATCGCGAGTCCAAACATGCTTCTCTTACAAGCGTGAGACTCGGTACTCGGATGAAATCGCGAGTCCAGACATGCTTCTCTTACAAGCGTGGGACTCGGCACTCGGATGAAATCGCGAGTCCAAACATGCTTCTCTTACAAGCGTGAGACTCGGTACTCGGATGAAATCGCGAGTCCAAACATGCTTCTCTTACAAGCGTGGGACTCGGCACTCGGATAAAATCGCGTGTCCAAACATGCTTCTCTTACCAGCGTGGGACTCGGCACTCGGATGAAATCGCGAGTCCAAACATGCTTCTCTTACAAGCGTGGGACTCGGCACTCGGATGAAATCGCGAGTCCAAACATGCTTCTCTTACAAGCGTGGGACTCGACACTCGGATGATATCCCGAGCTCAAGCATGGGACTCGGCTCGCACCGTCTCTCCATGAGAACATGAGCAGGAGCTCGGCACCGACCCCGAGCTAGGCGGGTGTCCCCTCCGGGGGCAACGCGACCTAAACGCTCGGCGGCGGGGCTACGCTACGCCTGCAGTTGTCTTTCTCACCGTTGTAGGGGCTCGGCACCCGTCCCTCGCTCGGTTTAACCTCCTCGGAGGCCATCAACCGAGACTCGAGGCGACATCCGCCAGCCACTCCCGCACCATCTCTCCATGAGAACATGTGCAGGAGCTCGGCACCGACCCCGAGCAAGGCGGGTGTCCCCTCCAGGGGCAACACGACCTAAACGCTTGGCGGCGGGGCTACGCTACGCCTGCAGTTGTCTTTCTCACCGTTGTGGGGGCTCGGCACCCGTCCCACACTCGGTTTAACCTCCTCGGAGGCCATCAACCGAGACTCGAGGCGACATCCGCCAGCCACTCCCGCACCGTCTCTCCATGAGAACAAGTGCAGGAGCTCGGCACCGACCCCGAGCAAGGCGGGTGTTCCCTCCGGGGGCAACACGACCTAAACGCTCGGCGGCGGGGCTACGCTACGCCTGCAGTTGTCTTTCTCACCGTTGTGGGGGCTCGGCACCCGTCCCTCGCTCGGTTTAACCTCCTCGAAGGCCATCAACCGAGACTCGAGGCGACATCCGCCAGCCACTCCCGCACCGTCTCTCCATGAGAACATGTGCAGGAGCTCGGCACCGACCCCGAGCAAGGCGGGTGTCCCCTCCGGGGGCACCGCGACCTGAACGCTCGGCGGCGGGGCTACGCTACGCCTGCAGTTGTCTTTCTCACCGTTGTGGGGGCTCGGCACCCGTCCCACACTCGGTTTAACCTCCTCGGAGGCCATCAACCGAGACTCGAGGCGACATCCGCCAGCCACTCCCGCACCGTCTCTCCATGAGAACAAGTGCAGGAGCTCGGCACCGACCCCGAGCAAGGCGGGTGTTCCCTCCGGGGGCAACACGACCTAAACGCTCGGTGGCGGGGCTACGCTACGCCTGCAGTTGTCTTTCTCACCGTTGTGGGGGCTCGGCACCCGTCCCTCGCTCGGTTTAACCTCCTCGAAGGCCATCAACCGAGACTCGAGGCGACATCCGCCAGCCACTCCCGCACCGTCTCTCCATGAGAACATGTGCAGGAGCTCGGCACCGACCCCGAGCAAGGCGGGTGTCCCCTCCGGGGGCACCGCGACCTGAACGCTCGGCGGCGGGGCTACGCTACGCCTGCAGTTGTCTTTCTCACCGTTGTGGGGGCTCGGCACCCGTCCCTCGCTCGGTTTGACCTCCTCGGAGGCCATCAACCGAGACTCGAGGCGACATCTGCCAGCCACTCCCGCACCGTCTCTCCACGAGAACAAGTGCAGGAGCTCGGCGTCGATCCCGAGCAAGGCGGGTGCCCTCTCCGAGGGCGCCGCGACCTTGACACTCGGCGGAGACGCTCGACGCTGCCTTCCGCCTGTTCACTCACCAAGTGTTGGAAAAATTTTTATTTAGTTTCGAGGCATCTGCCTTCCGCAGACGCCCCGAGCCTTGAGTCGGATTATTGGCCACCCTCTCTCCCGCGAACCGCTCGGGGTTTACGGCTTTTGCCAAAACCTAAACCCCGCACTGTTCGAGGATGGCAGGGAGGCCAAAGACTAGCGGCTCTCTCTCGACTCGAACAGATCAGTCGACCCCTCTGTTGCCCGAGGACAGCTCGGGGTTTACGGCTCGAACAAAGCCCAAAACCCCGAATTGTTCCCGGGCGGCGGAAGAGCCACCGAGCTTCGGACTTCTCCGAACACCCCAAACGATCGGTCGGCCCACCGTTCACCAACGAACAACCCGGGGTCCCATGGCCCTGACGGCCGGTACCCCGAATTGTTCGAGGGTGATCGGTGTGCCTCCGATCCAGGATGCTCGGAAACATTACATTTTGTGGACGCCCGCCATAGACAGGCATCCGAGTCAAATGACTCACTGATGGTAAACTGATGGGGGTGGCGATTATATAGCCCCCTGAGGCCTCATTTATTACGCCTGGGAATGTGAAACGACGGAAGGCGAAACGTCGCCATAAATATTCCTAAGAATGCGAAACGTCGCGATTATTGACGCAGTCGCGTCAATTGCGACTCTTCGGAGATTTCACACCAACTGCCCTCGGCATCCGAGGCAATCAAGGCTCCGGAGAACAAATGATCTTATTCATTACTCATTGCTTACAACTCAATGAACGAAAACGCAAATACAATGAAGGCTCTCAACTCACTCACTCGGTCGGGAACTCGAATTCGGGGCTCCTGTGACGCTCGGCCATTCCGACCAAGGAAGACGTGCCCGCCACCGAGCTCTCCGCATCATCCGGCTGTGTCGCGACCGGCGAGGGCGACAGCAACCGCCTCGGAGTGGAGTTACTTGCCTCTTCAACAAGACCGGCACCCAGTATGAGCTTCAGCTGGCGAACCTCCAATTCTTTCTCTATGACGGCCTCGCGAAGAGAAGATTCGGAGGCCGATCGCCCGCTAGAGGTATCCGAGACCGCCCAATCCTTCTCAATGACCCACCAGTCCCGGTCGGCTACAATTTTTCTCAAACAAGCCACCTCTAGACCGAGCTCTCTCTACTTGTTCAAAAAGTAATTCTTGGCAGCCTCTCGGTCCCGATCCAACTTTCGTTGGCGAGCCAGCCTCTATCAAAAAAAAAATACAAGTATCGCAAAATGCAAGTGTTATAGGGTCGGCCCAAAAATTTCATATTTCATTCCATTTCAAAAAGTTCGATACAAAATTTGCGGTGGCCAGTCCGCCGAGGGCATTTACAACAAAAAGAAAAAACAAAAAATATCTAGTCTTGAGGGTCGGGGTGCACCTCTTCTTCGTGGTGGCCCCCGTCGTCACCATCACCACCAGGTGTCGGAGGCAGGTCTGGCTTCCACCCGAAGCTGAGGTGGTCGACGTTGCACTCAGGATAAATATACTTGAAGTGAGACTTGGCCTGCTCATAAGCCTCATCTTGCGCCGTCACCAATGTCTCCCCCAAGACTGCCTCCAAGTCCGCCACGGCCTTCTGCGCCTTTTCCTTGTCCGCCGCCTCGGCCGCGATCTTTTTCAGCAGGTCCTCTCGGTCCTGCTTATGAATCTTGTCCAAGGACTCTATCTGGGCCTCGTGAACTACCACCATGTCCCGAGCCTCCTTGAAGTCGTCCGTCGCCTTGGTCAGTTCCCGAAGGAACTTCTCCTTCTGCTTCCGCTTGTATGTGATCTCCTTCTCCAGACACTTGTGGAAGTGCTGACCGTGGAGCATCGACTGTCAAGAAAAATCAAACTTAGCAATAATTACAAGTCCACTCACCAGATGGGCCTCGGACAACTTACCGAGAGGGTCGCTTGGGCCCAGCGCATGTAGGCCTGATCGGCCGTCTGCGCCGCCAAGGCCATTCCATCCCGATCGGTGATGGCCTTCGAGACGAACTCCATCGATACGGGTCCGTCGAGAATTGTGTCACCCTTCAGGATCGACCAATCGGGGACGAAAGGCATCGTCGCCATCCTTCCCACCAACTCCGCCGCGCTCGGACGTACGGGGGGAAGCTGTTGTGACGGGGCTTCAACCGTTTTCCCCGATCCCCCCGCTGGGTCTCGAGCCGACCGCAACGAATGGTGATGCTTCTTCTGCTTCTTCACCAAAGGCTGCTCCTCGGGCGCTGGGGGAGGCACGCTAGAGGGCCCTCCGGCTTGCGGAGGCTGAGCAGAAGGCTTCCGCTTCTCGGCAGCGAGGCGATCCTGCTCTTCTTTCTTCTTTTTCTCTTGCCTCGTCTTCTCGGCGGCGGCGAGCAGAATCTGCTTGGCGTGTGCCTGTTGTGTCGACATCCCTACAACAAGACAGAAAAGGAAGGCTAAACGTTAACACGAAGGCAGAAAGATGAAAAAATAAGGAAAGAAACATACTAGGATCGGCGGGACTCAGTCCGGCCCTCGCTAGGTGAACCTCGGTCACCCGGCGCCATGCGATGCTGTCTCCCCTGAGTATATGTTCAACCCTCCCCCACTCCTTGGCAGTTAACTCACGCCTCTTCGGGGGCTTGCGCTTCGGCTTCACAAAATTCCACTGAGTCGGGATGTCCCATGACCCTTCGGTCTTCACGACAAAATACTTATCCCTCCAATTCTTAATCGAATCCGGGTGGCCGTGTACCACTCTTTTGTTCGGTCTCGGTGTGAAGAAGAATACGCCCTCAATATCTTCGAGCGAACCAATACTAAAAATGGCACGGAAGTAGGAAAGCCTCGGCCTCACCCCTTTCTCTTGGCACTTCAGGATGAAGCAGATGAGCTGCTTCCAAGAGTTGGAGCCGTACTGCATGGGGGACAGCTCCGCCCAGTTCAATACCGTCTTCACAAAAGGGTGCAGGGGGAGCCTCAGCCCCGAGATGAAGGCGTGCTCCGGAAATATGCAGTAGCCCGGAGCCAACACTGTCGTGGGTCGAATACCCGGGCTCGGTTGCAGGAGCTCGTACTCCCTCGGAATGTAGTAAGCAGCCCTGATGATATTCAGGTACTCCGGTCTCAGGACGCTGGGAGTATTGTCCGCACGAATCTTCGTCCTTGTGTTTTCTCCAGGCACGGGAGGGATCGGTTGAATGTCCCTCACATCATCGGGATACATTCGTATCGACACGGGATTTCGAAAGGTAACAGGTGGAACATCAAGGCCCGTCCTCGGCGCATCCTCGTCAGGTGAAGAAGGACTTTGAGGGATGGTGAGGACTAACTTCTTCCGACGTGGCCGAGGCTTGCGCTCGGGCGATGGCATCGACAAGGGGGGCAACGGAGGCAGATCTTCTCCGTGGCCGGCCTTCGGCGCACCAATACCCTCTCCTTCCTCACTCTCCGTGTCGCCCTGCTCTCCTTCCTCATCCTCTTCATCATCACCAGCATCCTGATCTGACTCCTCGTCCTCATCATCACTATCCTCGTCCGCACCGCCCTCTTCCATCGGCTCCTTCCCTAGCCTCCGAGAACTCAGCGGTTGCACGATTAAAGCTACGTCACTGTCGCCCTCGGAGCCAGGTTCGGAGAAAACCTCCTCTTTGACCTGGTATTTGCCCAGAGACGATGACGTTTCCAAATCTAACTCCATCTCCGAGTGACCAGACGAAGTAGCCTCGGAACCAGACTGAGTACGCGACATGTCAAAAAAGAGAATTACTAACCTGATGCTTTGAAAGTTACGCTTCTCTGCGAAGAATCCGTCAACAGCGATCGAAATGCCTGCGCTAAAGTTGGAAAGTTGGGAATTATAAACGATAAGGTGAAAAGAAAAATGAGGGGGGTGGGGATTTTTAAAGTAGACAACGACTCCTCGATTTTCGCAAATAAGCATCTAGCCGTTAGATCTTATCTGACAAGATCCAACGGCTAAACAAACGTTGATCTTTGCGCCATGACGTCAGCAGAGAGGATAAAATTCCAATACTACCCCTTCCTGTTTGCCAGACAGAAATCACCCCTAGCAACAAGTACGAAATTGCGCCAAGTCAAAAAGCTCGGGTCGAAGCTCGAAGACAAACCACCTTCTCCTTTAACAGGTGGGGCTCGACGTACGGATAGGAACTCGAGCCAAACCACCTTCTCCCTCAACAGATGGGACTCGGCGCTCGGATGGAAATTCGAGCCAGACCGCCTTCTCTTTTCTCAGAGGGGGCTCGGCGCTCGGATTGAACCACGAGCCGGATCACCTTCTCTTTTCTCAAATGGAGCTCGGCGCTCGGATAGAACAGCGAGCCAGACCACCTTCTCCTTTCACAGGTGGGGGTCGACGCTCGGACGGAAACTCGAGCCAGGCCACCTCCTTTCAACAGGTGGGACTCGACGCTCGGATGAAAATTCTTGGACTCACTGAAGAGTCTAGATCTGTTCATCATCTCCCACTTACTTCTGTTCAACCCATTACCAATGTCTTCCAAAAAAGCGATTCGAACAGGCGTTGCGGAATCAAAGTGGATCCTAGAAGAACTTTCGAAGAGGCAGTCTAAAACAAACATGCACCCGTCAGTAGGGGCTGGACTCTCGGATCGATGCCATACCACCTTCTCCTTCAACAGGTGGGGGTCGACGTTCGGATAGGAACTCGAGCCAAGCAACCTTCTCCTTTCACAGGTGGGGCTCGACGCTCGGATGGAAATTCGAGCAACACCACCTTCTCCTCCAACAGGTGGGGCTCGACGCTCGGATGGAAATTCGAGCCATCCCACCTTCTCCTCCAACAGGTGGGGCTCGACGCCCAGATGAAAGTTCGAGCCATCCAACCTTCTCCTCCAACAGGTGGGGCTCGACGCCCGGATGGAAATTCGAGCCATACCACCTTCTCCTCCAACAGGTTGGGCTCGACGCTCGGATGGAAATTCGAGCCATGTCACCTTCTCCTCTCACAGATGGGGCTCGACGCTCGGATGAAAAGTCGAGCCATACCACCTTCTCCTTCAAACAGGTGGGGCTCGACGTTCGGATGGGAACTCAAGCCAGGCAACCTTCTCCTTTCACAGGTGGGGCTCGGCGCTCGGATGGTAATTCGAGCCATACCACCTTCTCCTTCAACAGGTGGGGCTCGACCCTCGGATGGAATCTCGAGCCACGCCACCTTCACCTTTCACCAGATGGGACTCGACGTTCGGATGGAAATTCGAGCCATATTGCCTTCTCCTTTCACCGGTGGGGCTCGGCGCTCGGATAGAAATTCGAGCCAGACCGCCTTCTCTTGTCTCAGATGGAGCTCGGTGCTCGGATAGAACCGCGAGCCAGATCGCCTTCGCTTTTCTCAGTTGGGTCTCGGCGCTCGGATAGAACCGCGAGCCACTCGTCCTTCCCCAGAGGGGACTCGGCGCTCGGATCAGAGCTCGAGTCTCACCTCCCCCCTCACTCCTCTAAACTAACGAGGCGCTCGTCAAGCCGATCTCCTGACCTCGGACAACGACCCATCGGATGGTCTGGACGACCCCACGCTCTTCTAACTAGCGAGGCAGCCGTCCGCCGACCCTGACAGTCTCGTCCGCCGACCCTTAGGTCTCGTCCGCCGACCTTTAGGTCTCGTCCGCCGACCCTTAGGTCTCGTCCGCCGACCCCCTGAGCTTGGGCCAGGCTACTCCCCTCCTACTCAGTGGGGGCTCGACACTCGGATCAAAGCTCGAGCCAGGTGACTTCCCCTTCCCAGTATGGGCTCGGCACTCGGATCGGAGCTCGAGTCTCACCTTCCCCTCACTCTTCTAACTAACGAGGCGCTCGTCTGGCCGATCTCCTGACCTCGGACAAACGACCCAACGGATGGCCTGGACGACCCCTCGCTCTTCCAACTAGCGAGGCAGTCGTCCGCCGACCCTTAGGTCTCGTCCGCCGACCCCCTGAGCTCGGCCCAGACTACTCCCTCTTACTCAGTGAGGGCTCGACACTCAGATCGAAGCTCGAGCCAGGCTACTTCCTCTCTCAGTGTGGGGCTCGACGCTCGGATCGAAATTCGAACCAAGCCCCTTCTCCCTTCTCAGTAAACACTCGGAGCTCAGATCAAAGCTCGAGCCACTCGTCCTTACCCAGTGCGGACTCGGCGCTCGGATCGGAGCTCGAGTCTCACCTCCCCCCTCACTCCTCTAAACTAACGAGGCACTCGTCAAGCCAATCTCCTGACCTCGGACGACGACCCATCGGATGGCCTGGACGACCCCCCGCTCTTCCAACTAGCGAGGCAGTCGTTCGCCGACCCTTCGGTCTCGTCCGCCGACCCTTCAGTCTCGTCTGTCGACCCTTAGGTCTCGTCCGCCGACCCTTCGGTCTCGTCCACCGATCCCCTGAGCTCGGCCCAGACTACTCCCTCTTACTCAGTGAGGGCTCGACACTCGGATCGAAGCTCGAGCCAGGCTACTTCCTCTCTCAGTGTGGGGCTCGACGCTCGGATCGAAATTCGAACCAAGCCCCTTCTCCCTTCTCAGTAAACACTCGGAGCTCGGATCAAAGCTCGAGCCACTCGTCCTTACCCAGTGCGGACTCGGCGCTCGGATCGGAGCTCGAGTCTCACCTCCCCCCTCACTCCTCTAAACTAACGAGGCACTCGTCAAGCCAATCTCCTGACCTCGGACGACGACCCATCGGATGGCCTGGACGACCCCCCGCTCTTCCAACTAGCGAGGCAGTCGTCCGCCGACCCTTCAGTCTCGTCCGCCGACCCTTCAGTCTCGTCTGCCGACCCTTAGGTCTCGTCCGCCGACCCTTAGGTCTCGTCCACCGACCCCCTGAGCTCGGGCCAGGCTACCCCCTCTTACTCAGTGGAGGCTCGACGCTCGGATCAAAGCTCGAGCCAGGCTACTTCCCCTTTCTCAGTATGGAGCTCAACGCTCGGATCGAAATTCGAACCAAGCCCCTCCTCCCTTCTCAGTAGACACTCGGAGCTCGGATCGAAGCTCGAGCCACTTCTCCTTTCCCAGCAGAGACTCGGCGCTCGGATCGGAGCTCGAGTCTCGCCTCCTCGGACACCGACCCATCGCTCTTCCAACTAGCGAGGCAGTCGTCCGCCGTCCCTTAGGTCTCGTCCAACCGACCCCATGAGACTGACTGCCGACCCAAACACGCTCACCATGGCGCCAACCTCATGACCTCGGACGCCGATCCCCATCGCTCGACAAAACGAGCCTCATCGGATGGCCTGGACGACCCCTCGCTCTTCCGACTAGCGAGTCGGTCGTCCGCCGACCCGTAGGGTTCGTCTGCCGACCCCTCAAGCTCGGCCACCGACCTCGTGAGCTCGGCATGCGCACTACCAGCTCCCCCCTCCTAAAAAACTTCACCTCCCGCACATCCAACGAGGGGTCCATTCCTCCTGCCCCTGGCCATCTTCGGGAAACAACAGATCCCACCTCTTACCCATCTGCCCTTCCCCTGAGGACCAGGAGTCACCCCCGCACTGCTGGATCACCCAACCCTGCGGGAGTGTGGGGCTTGTGATATGGGTCAGGAATAAAACGTGGCTCACCCTGAGCCACTGGATCCCCTCAAGATACGCGTCCTTTCTGATCCTTCAGATCTGCCACGTCAGCACCTGAAAACCGCCCGGAGCTCTGCCACGTCAGCCCGGAAACCACTCCGGTGCCTGCCACGTCAGCCCTATACCGTCCGACTTTCTACCGCTTCGGCCAATCGGGTAACCGGGTCCGGCCCAGCCCCAAACGGGTCTGGACCCGATTGGAATCTCTTATAAATACCAGGCCCTCTCCTTTCTTCAAAGGTAATCAATCTTTTCTCCTCAAAACCCTAGTTACTGTTGCTATATCTTAAGTGACTGACTAGATCGTCGGAGGGTCTGCCATCGGGACCAACCCCGATGTTCCGAGACCGTCTGCAGGTACACAAGACCTCGGATCTGAGCCTCCAGATCCGAGCCCAGACATCCACCTCACTACCAGCCCAGTCGCAGGTACCGCTCGGCCAGCCGAGGGTCGTCTCTGAAGAAGCTTTCTCCTTCAAAATACAAATCGAGTAGAGAACTCACACCTGGTGCAACCACACGTCTCCCAGATTCAAACCGCATCACTATCTTAATTAGATATGGAAAATCTAAGATAACTGTGTGTAAGTTTGATAACTGTTTGACAACCTCCATGTTACAACTCAAGTAATTAACCTCAAGTTATAATCGTATCTTATCCCTCCATATAACTATCTTAGATCGCTTACAACCTCAATTTATATAAACGTAAAGAGTCAATTTGTGATAAGATACCTGGACATGGAAACCTCCATTATATGGTATTTTCCATAATTCATAGGGGATCTTATCCTTAGATTTACTAGGGATCCTATTTAGGATGTAGCAGACTGTCAATAAGGCTTCTCCCCACAAGTTATCACGAGCACCTAAGCTGAGAAGCATGGCATTCACCAGTCTAACAGAGTTCGATTCTTCCTTTCAGCAACTCTGTTGGACTGTGGTGAATAAGGAACAGTCACCTCATGAATTATTCCGTGTTTTTCACAGAAGTTAGTCATTTCGTTTGAGGCATACTCTCCGCCACGATCAGCTCTAAGGATCTTAATCTTTTTCTCTAATTGGTTCTCAGCTTCGGATTTGTAATTGGAAGTGCATGCCGTTCACATAAACAGGGTAGTGGATCTAAGTTTGCCCGGAAGGGTGCTATCAGCTTATCTTTTTCTTACATGTCTATCTTGATGACATTATTAGAAGAATACAAAGTAAATAAGAGGTAACTCATGTAAGTTTTATTGGGAACATAAAGGGTGTGTCGAATCCCTAATACTGCTATCCCGTGTGTGTTTCCCTTCCCGTGATGAAGATCATCACCTCTGGTTTATGTACACAAAGTTTCTAGTGACTTTCATAAGTTGCCCCTAAAGTTTCCAGAGGTGTAAGTTTTCTACTTTAAGTCCTACCAACATATATATCATGTCGTATTGACGAAGTGTACAATTGTTAAACTTTCATTGTCTTCTTGAAAATGGCGATTGTGCCCTTGTCAAAGTTCATGAATACACACAGTGATGGTACTGTTTCTAGTTTATTTTATATTGTTCAAATGATGTACTTATAGTGATTGACGAATTGTGGGCAGTCCAAGGTTTCCATAACTTAGAGTTTGGGTGATCATTTTGTGCAGGATTACAATTCGTCGATGGCTAGTATTAGTGCAAAATAGTAGGAGTCCATGTATCAGTGCGGTAATACAAATGTAAATTGATACATCCTCACTAGTTGTTTGCAGGATTCCGTATCTTAAAGATACACTTACGGTAAAAACACGAGTTGCTGGTAGGTTTTAACACCTTGTTTAAGAACTAAAAGTTTTGAACCTAAGTCTATCCACACTAGCTAGCTAGTCACAATGCGGATAAAGAATATCCTAAAACGAGACATAGGCCGTTTCTGTGTATCATAGCTGGTAGGTTTTATACATACATAGGATAAATGTATATCCCGGTATATACATTAAATGTGTATCATATACATCGGTCTAAACATTCCCAAGTGTACCGTTTTCTGGTCCTACTATGAAACATTCAATGATATAAAACCTACCAGTGTGGATACTAATTTATGCCTTACCCACTGAGATTTCATCGAGATTGATTTCATCGGTTGGAGATTAATTATACTATGGATACTAACTCCAATCCACATTTTGTATTCTGATAATGCATACTCCGAAATCAGGACCAGGGAATAAAGGGATAATGCATGAATTCAACTGGATTATCATACCAGTTGTTTATCATTTGTGAACATTTCATTAGTGTGGATACAACACCTTTATGGTACAAGTTATAATGACAAACATCCAGAATTCACTGTGTTCAAATAATCAGCCATAAGTAGCTCAACAGATGCCCTAAGCGAAGAGGATAAGACTTTCAACTTCATATATTCACTGTCAGATTCATACGGAAGAAGATAAATTTAGGAAGGAGACTCAGAACTTATCGTCTACCTCCACATGTTGATTAGCAGTGGAAGATCCTTCAATTGAAAATCAAAGTGCACATAAAGGTGTGATTTGTTGTCGATATTGCAAGAAGGTTGGGTATTACCAGAAGGATTATCACAATTTGTTGAATCAGAAAAGCCAATATTATAAGTGCTGCGTCAGTGATATGTTTGATTGTCTTCTTGTTTCAAATTCTTTAGATGTGGATTCTGGTTGGTTTCTTGATTCGGGTTGTTCTACTCATATCTGCTCCGAGAGGGAGAAGTTTTCTACTTGTCAACAATGGGCCGTTGTGTGAGAACGGGTACTAGTGAGGTTTATGAAGTAGTTTGTGAAAAAAATAGTTGAGTTGAAGATGCCAGATAGAAACATATACACAGTAGAGAAAGTACTGCATATACCTCTGCTAAAACAGAATCTGATTTCCTTGGAAACTCTAGAAGCACGCGGTTGCAGATATATAGCTCGAGGTGGAGTTTTGTCTGTTTGGAAAGGTCATCGTAAGGTGATGTTCAGAAAGAGGGGTGCTGGATAAGGTCAACACAACCCCTAAAAACTTTGTGGGAATCAGAAATCTTGTGCGGAGCCCGGGTAAATGGCAGCAGTAACTCTAACTGTCCTATGGTAGCAAAATTCCTTGTCGCATTAAGTGTTTCTTTTCTCGCATTCCTAAAGTGTCATCTAGTCTTCCGCCACTAGAATCATTAAAGTGTGACCACAACGTTCGCATACCGTCGAAAGGTGGAGAGTGCCTTGGGGTACGTGGAGTTTGTGTGAAGTGTGGCTCCTTTATGTTAAAGCCTACTGGGGTGTGCCCTTGAGGGGCATACAAATTGGTGAAATAAGGTGGAAGACTGATACAACTAGCTGAGGAAACTACTGAACCGAGTTCGTTTACAGGTGGAAAGTAATAGAGCCTAGAGGTGATTAATCACACGGTGCGTGTTGATATCACACGTATGTAGTTCAAGGTGGAGATTGTTGGGTATATGTCTTGCATACTTGGGTTCGCTGAGAAAAGAAGATAGTGAAACAAAATCAAAGCGTCAATGGAGAGAAGTCAAAGTGTCAGCAACAGCATAGGGATTTGACTACCATGTTTCCAAAAATCCATCTCAACAACCGTTGCATGTGAAATCAGGAGATAGTTAGAGTGATCCATTGCTAGTTCCTGAACAAGTAATCTCCAATTTAGTACATTATAGGTATTGATGTGAACTTAATATAAAGTCTAATATTTAATTCTATCTGGGTAGCACTTCATGTATCCATAGTGGTGGAGTTTATTGGGCGATGTACTCAGGTATCAAGTATCAAGCAAGCCATGCTCATGGATCAAGTAATCATATAACTAGTTCATGTGTCACGTCAAAACAAGACAAGTCACGAATCAAATATATACTAGTTCATGAATCAAATAATATACTAGTTCATGAATCGAATAATAATATACTAGTTCATGAATCAAATAATATACTAGTTCATGAATCGAATAATAATATAACTAGTTCATGAAGCATGTATCAAGTAGGAAACACGGGCCCCCTTCAGAGTACACTTACCTATATTGTCCACTACTATGGTCTTTCTCTTAAACCCCGGCTTATTATTTATTATTATAATCAAACAAGCATGAAAGTGTGTGAAATAGGTCAAGTAAACATGATCGAAAATATGGAACAAGTTTAAGATAACTATAAAGCATATTCGAGGGTCAACACAAATTAAGATTATCAAGAACTACGAGAATTGTAGTTCTGGACAACATGATGTTGATACACCAAAACTGCGATACCCGTTGCTACAAGATAGCAAAAGTGGATCTGTCAGAATGCCTAGAAACTAGACTCCCGCTCAGTTACAACGCATATAATTAAGGTACATAAAAGTTGAAGCAATTGATGTCAAAACAGCAAACTATACAACAATTGTGTTCAGTCAGAATTTGTAAAACTGAGTTTATACATGGGAATCAGGTTTGAAACTTCAATAATTAATTCTAAGAAAATTAGAAAATGTTCTCTAGGGTGTCCAGTATCATCATGCAAAATATCAAGACGTTTACTTACTGGTAGCATAGTTAAAATAATTGTAAACCAAAGTGGTGCAGCAGTTTTTTTATGAATCTGCGATTACCGACACAGCAGCAGTAAAACTGCGATATCTCTCAAACCGTAAATCGGAATTCAAAAATTCTGAATGTTATTGGCAACTAGACACTTGGGGCTACATTTCATATTCAGGACTCAAATTCAAATTCTAGTGTTATCGGGGTCGAAACAGCAAGCCAAGACGAAACAGAAACCAAATAAGACACTTTTTGCATGAAATGTATCAAAATTATAGTGTCAACGAGTGTATCAACGAAGGGTTTTGAATCTTAAATCATGTGATAGATAAGGCGAAACATGAGATTATCAACTATAAACAAATAGGAGTCACATTTACAATCTACTTGCAGTACTTTCAAGAAAAAGTTTGTACTAGAAAACGAAATGTACAAGAAGATACTTGCCTTGGGGTGTAGACGGTGAATCCGACGGAGGAATAATCGAAATGGATCCCGGCACGAATCTTGATGGCGATCCAGATCGATGGAGATCGACGGCTCAGATCTGATCCGATCAAGATGATCAGAGAATCGGACGGCTGGATGCAAGAGCTTGATGATGATGATCGCAATCGGCGATCGGACGGTCGAGATCAAGGTGATCAAGACCAGTTCAATGGACGGCTACGATCAAAGGGAGCTTTGATAATGAAGACCATGATCGCGATCACGATGGCGATCGAACGACCACTAATCAAAGGAGATCAAGATCATGATGATTAGGATCCAACGGCTGAGGATCCACCATGATCAAGAAGCAGTTGATCTAGTCGGCAACCCATGGTGCTTCGACTCATGGTGGCAGATGGCAGGGTGGCTCGGGGCGAGGCTGACGGCGGCAGCCAGGGTGACTGGCGGTGCTATAGGCTGTTGTGGCTGCATCGGAAGGGGGGGCAGCGCAAGGCTGGGGTCTGCACTGCCTGAGCATTGCTGCTGTCATTGGAGAGGAGCACATCCAGTCGCGGTGTCGAGGTTGCTGATGCTGCAGGCGACTGGTTGCCGCATGCCGACGAAGGGACACAGCATCGGATCGGTGCAACCAAGGAAGCTTCGAGGTGTCGCTGCGGCGCTCAGGAGGAGCAGGACTACGGGAAGGGGAGAGATGAGACCAGGGGACGTCGGGCGGTGCAGTTGCGAGGGCATCGGCTTGCTGGCTGTCGGTGCGACAGAGGAGCAGGAGAGGGAGGGACTGGTTAGCGGCTATTTGTGAAGATGAACAGTTGGGTAAATGAGGTTGGCGGCTACAGTTGGAGAGGGTAGAACAGTGAATAGAGATTAGGGTTAATTAGGTTTATATAGAATGGGTTATTGGGTTTGGGTTATCAGGTATTAAAATAGATCCAATAGGAGATTGGGTTTGGGTTGTAAAGCCCCGAATCCCAAATACACTGAATTCGAGATGTTCTACAGGATCTTTTCACTTCCTTTAGTACAATTTTACAAGGAAATTTAAATTTTTCTCTTTACATCAGAGTTTACATCAATATTACACTTTACATTGCACAGCGGAAGTAAAATTTACAACAATGAAAATAAATATACAACAACATGGAGTAATCTTTAAGCATTTGTTCCTCTTTAATCTTTATCAAGCCATTTACCTGCATATAAGACTGTGGGTACGTCAGTTTATTCAACCGACGATCATTATATACGGTCATCCTCTCTACGCCGGAAATAGTATAACTTATTTTCCATATTTAGCAAACACAAACTTGTCACATATCAAACTAAAGGGACTACCCTATTGATGTCGTGTTGTGATTGTGCACTTAGTCCTTAATGCAATTATTTATATTAGATGACACTAATGCGCACTTGTTCGGATTCTATGCATCCCATACTACATAGGTCCGAGGGCAAGCCTCTTAATCGTTCTTCATCTTTGTAGGGTTCAATCCCTCGCCATGACTTAATCTACTACTGTAATTACGGTAGGTATCTTAAATGATCTATGAGTGCAAGCACGTGTATAGAAAACCTGGAGGGGAATCCCACGTCATGTCACGACTCATCGTGAAGAACCTGTGGCAATTCAGCCTCCTTCATGGCACACGATCCTCATGCAGTCACCAAACATCCCACAAGTGTCACCACCGGGACGGTACCCTGGAGTAGTATCCACGTCATGTCACGACGCATCGTGAAGAACCTGTGAAATACTCTCACACCGCCAATCCGATGGCCCTCACTCGTGTTTTTCTCCTACTTTCATCACATCTCCACTATGTACTAATCCTTAGTTTTTATTAGAATCATGAACAAAATCAAAGCTCTAGAGTTAGCCTCTCCACTAAACCGGACTTATTCATTCGTTTCAACATGACCAACCTTGGTCTTTCCTTTAAATTTTCATTTCCAATGCCGGAGGAGACTTAGCTACTCTTTTTTGTTTCAATTTTCAATTCACAATTTCTAATCTGAGCATGTCCAACTCATAAATTCATATGTTGAGTTATCATACTCACATAGCATTTCTCTTTTCCAATCATAATTTCTAAATTGTTCAAATAGTCCATGACTATACATGAATTCATATGTTTCATCAATTATCAACTTTCACTTTGAAATTCACATCCCTAACGATATTCACATTTCACATTTTTCACACTATTCTCAAATGAGAACAATTCACAACCATCACATAATAAAATTCCTTTCTTTACTACATTAATCTTCTACTTCTTCATTTCAAACTCTTTTTGCAAGGTATAATTTTTCACAAAGTATACATATAGAACCATAGTTCTATTTATGCATTTTATTCTCAAATCATAGTCTATTTCATGCAAATAATTCCCAAATTATTTTTATAAAGTCCCATATAATTTTAGAAGAATAACCATATTTTTTTCATAATTTTTGGACAATTAAACCCCCCCCCCCCCAAAAAAAAATATTTTTTCAATCTTGCCGAGGGCAAGATTCGAACCCAGCACCCCTGAGAACGCAGCCCAGATTACAGACCACTAGGCCGCATGTGCTAAGCGGTATAAAGGAAAGCCAAGGGTATTTAAGGCTCTCGATCGCTAATTCTTGTTTTTAAAAAAATTTACATGAAACAATATAGTGCCGCAAGGATTCGAACCGGTCACCACAGTGAACCCAACCGCGCTCTCTGACCACTTGAGCAACGTGCTCAGGTTGTCACAGTACAACTTTAAATTCTTTTTTAACCGATTCTCACTGTTGTCTAAACGTTTCGATGTTCAACTAGTCCTCATTTCATTTTGCTTTCATAAAAATTACTGTATAACTCCAGATTAATTCTCCCTCACATAATTTACATACCAGTATGAGCAAAACAATTTTTGTAACAATTAAAATATATTTTCATACAACTAATTCAAATTCTACATTATAATACTACATTTCTTCTCTTTTCGACATTTCTTCGCATTTAGCAATCTAATCTCTTTATCAATAAATTTTCACCTTAATTCTGTGTCGTTAATCATTTACCCAACATACAACACATATTTTAAATTATTTCATACCCATATTAACACAAAAGATCTATTTAACACAAGAAATGGTATTATCAAACTACTAACTTTTGTGTGTAATTCTTGATAGTAATAAATGTGTTTTTATCAATCAATCCATGATTCTAATCAATTCACATACAACTTAAATAATAGAACCACATGTAAAATTGCATATCCACATTCAATCATTCAATAGATTTTTAAAGTGTACTCTTCTTAATTTCTTTCATGCTTCATTCATTCATAATTAAACTAGCATGCATTCCTACTTTAGAAATAGGGAAAATTTATCCACCTTGTATGGAGAGACAAACAAAATTAACAATTCCTAGACGTATGTCCTTGCGATGAATTGCTCCTCCTCCTAGATGCACGCACACGAACCTCCAAGCACACACCCAAAACCGAAAGCTCCCTCCTTTGAATAGTCGGCCTCTCCTTCTTCTTGTTGCAAGCCCAACTCTCACACAACTCAATCTTTTAACTCACAAAAATACTACTAGATAATGCAATTTAGACTATAGGTTTGGAAGAGTATATTAAGCACAAAATAACTAGCCATGGGAGGGGGTATTTATACTAAAAATCAAGGGAAATAGATGGCTAGGATTGAAGTAGGAGTTAGGAACAAATGGTGGAGATTTAATGAGTTACACAAACTACCCATGATCCAATAACCATCACTCCATGACTCCACTCAAAATTTGAGTTTCCCTCCAAAGAAAGCAACCGGCCATGCTAGGAGAAAGTGCATATTGCACGTGTACGTGTAGTGCACGTGCATGCAACTAGGCCCAAAAATTGTGCATTTTATTTTATAAAAATAAACTTTAGTTTGTATTCTACATTACAAGTTGCATTTAAAAAATAAATTGACTCATGGGCTTTAGTTTTATGGGCCAAAATAATTATTTGAAAATAAAATAAATGAATTACATTTTGGGCTTTTTTAAAAGAAAAGGCTTTTTGTCTATTTAAAAGAAGGCTTTTGTATAAAATAATTAAAAGCACAAATTAAAATATCTATATCCATCACAATTAAAATAATTATAAGATTTAATTCAATCAAAATATTGCACGTGCATACTACGTGCAAAATAAATAATTTTTCATTAATTGAAAAATCAGGGCATTACATGGATTTTGGGTTATAAAAAATATATATAAAAAATAGAATAAATAATAAAAATATAAGTTATAATAAAATGTAATGTGCATTATAACATAGAATTTATTTTGGAATGACTACAATTGCGATTAACAAATAGAAATGAGTTTTTAACAAGCAACCGAAATTAATAATAGTAATAACAATACTAATAATGATAATAAAAATAAAAATAATAATAATAATAATAATAATAATAATAATAATAATAATAATAATAATAATAATAATAATAATAATAATATATGTCAAAATGCAAATTCGATTTTAACTGATTATTAAAATAACCCAAACAATATATAGTATAAGAAGTAGATCAAATTGAAATAGAAATTGGGGTCAAAATATACCATTATTCGAAATAAATAAAATTTCGTTTAGAAAATATTTTAATATAAAACCCAAAACGAATTTATCACGAGGTAGATTATAATTAATCGAAATACTGAAAATATTTATTTACGGAAACAGGGGTTACAGTTATATCGGACGACTGAGAATCAAAATTAAACCCAGGGTTCTCTCTATACTTCTATATATATTATAAACTCCTTCATTATGAGAGTAGAGTACTTCATTAATATTTTCTCCATCGCAAAGAGAGGCTTGAGAGAGATAGTTCTTGCTGAGTGAGTTTAATTTTTTGTACTGAGTGAATCGGTAACTCCTTGTAATCACTTTTAGTTGAATATCAGATATCCCTATATTTCCCACCGAATTAAGAGAAAGCTAACCGGGATAAATCCTCATTATGTTTTTGTTAGATTGGTGGATCTACTTGCTTGCCCAATTGATTTGTCTCATCTACTTCGACTTTCTCGTTACTTTATTTAGTTCCGCTACGATAATGGGCGTTCGTTAACACCCCATTCCCAACAACTGGTATCAGAGCTTCAGGTTGCCGAGTTCCTTGGTTAAGATGACATGTCACAGCCTTTTGAAGATTAAGCAATTCGACGGAAAGATCGATTTCAATCTTTGGAAGGTTGACATATATGATGTCCTTGTTCAAGAATGTTTGCAATTAGCGGTTAAGAAGAAAGAAAAGCCAACTTATATGAAGGAGGATGTTTGGAAAGATATTCGTGAAAGATCCATAAGTCTGATCTGACTATCATTGGCGGACGAGGTCAAGTGCAGATTCTTGAAGAAACTGATATGGTGAGTTTGTAGGAAAACTCATAGCTGAATACTGTAGTTTGTTGTTATTAGATCGGATGCATTGGAAGAGGAAATTATTCTATTTTCAATGAAGGTACCGATCTCCAAGACCACATCACAGAGTTCAATAAGGTTCTATCTGAACTCAAGGCGATAAGCGCGGATGTGTGTGAGGAAGATAAAGCTTTCAACCTGATATATTCACTGCTGGATTCGTACGAGCTTTTGATCACTACCATGCTACACGGTAGATCTGCCAAGGAGAGTATTTCAGTAGATGGTGTAACCAAAGCATTAAAGGGAAATCAACTTACGAAGGAGACCCATAAATCATCTTCTACTTCAAGTTGTCTAGCAGTGGAAGGTCCTTCAGGGGGAAGACAAAGTGCTATGCAAAAGAATTCGATCTGTTGCCGATGTTGCAAGAGGCCAGGGCATATCAAGAAAGACTGTTAGAAATTGCAGAATCATGATAGCGCCAAGAATGAAAATTCAGCCGCTAATGTGGTTAGTGCTTTTGATTCTGGTGATTCGTGTCTTCTTGTTTCAAATTCTTTAGAAGTGGATTCTAGTTGGTTTCTTGACTCAGGGATTTCTTCTCATATTTGCTCCAAGAGGGAGTTGTTTTCTACTTATAAGTCTACTACAAGGCATTGTGTGAGAACGGAAACTGGAGAGATTTGTGAAGTAGGAGGTGAAGGGACAGTTGAGTTGAAGATGCCATGTCTAAACATGTTCACTTTAAGGGATGTTTTGCATATTCCTCTGCTTAAACGAAATCTAATTTTCTTGGGATTTCTTTATCTACAAAATTGTAAGTACACAGCTCGAGGTGAAGTTCTATCTGTTTTTCAGGGTCGTTGTAAGGTGATAGAGGTATGAGAGTTGTTGGGCCATGCCAAAACAATCTTTATAAGCTTTAGGGAATCTGAAATACTTGCGCAAGTGTTGCTCCTTTTCCGTTATTCCTGCAAGCTCATCTAGTTTGCTACAACTAGCATCATCAAAGCGAGAGTACGGCGTTCGAATATCCTCGGTAGGTGGAGAGTGCCTTGATGTAAGTGAAGTTCATGCGGAGGTCGGCAATTCCATGATTACGCCTACGGAGGTGTGCCCTTGAAGGGGTATACTGATCGATGAGATTGGGTAGAGATTTGTTCAACTACAAGAAGAAGCTATTGTTCTAAGTTTTTTTGCAAGTGGAGTTCATTAGAGTTTAGAGATGAATAATAACATCATGTGATAGCACTCGTATGCAATCCAATGTGGGGTTTGTTAGGAATGTGTCTTGAATACTCGTGGTTCAGACCAGAAGAATGTAAGATGAAGAACAGAGGTCGAATCGTGAAAGAAAGTAGAAGAAATCATTGAAAAAATAGTGCAGGCAGAGTTGCGGTCGACTGTCCAAAGTTGCAGTCGACCGCACACCCGTCCGCAGTTGCACAGGATTTAGCCGAGAGGAGGATGATCGATCGGTCTTGTTGGACGGTCGACCGACCGCGGCACCGTGTTTGTTTTGGGCCTCGACTTGTTAGTTCGTTTCAGTCAATCTTCAACTCCAAGTTAGATCGTACAGCTCCGCTTCAGTTACTTCTCCTACAGGTTATATCGGATGACCGAAAATCAAGATTAAACCTAAGGTTCTCCCCATTCTATGTATATTGTAAACTCCTCCAATATGAGAGTAGAGTACTTCATTGATATTTTCTCTATTGCAAAGAGAGGCCTGAGAGAGCTAGTTCTTGCTGAATGAGTTTAATTCCTTGTATTGAGTGAATCAGTAACTCCTTGTAATCTCTTCTAGTTGAATATCAGATCTCCCTATATTTTCCTCCGGATTAAGCGGAAGCTAACTGGGATAAATCATCGTTGTGTTTGTGTTAGATTAGTGGTTCTACTTGGTTGCTCAATTGATTTATCTCATCTACTTCGACTTCTTTATTGCTCTATTTTGTTCCTGGGACAACGGGCGTTCGTTGACGCCCCAATCCCAATACAATCTTCATGTCTGAAATACCATGAGAAATTTTTGGAATGTACAAGAATATTGTATTATTATTGGAACAATAGCAATGATTCTTTCCTTCTTTTTCATCTCTTTTTACATTGTATTTCTATATATTTATGTCAAGTTTTTTTAGTTTGTTTAGAAAGAGATAATTAAGATGAGACATATAGGTAGGGACACTTTCGGATAAGAATATATTCGATTCGATCCGTATCTAAATTCAAAATTTTTAATACAGATATGAAAAATCCGTATCCGGACTGATACGGTACGGATTCGGATATCCAAATGCAGAAAAGTTTGGATACGGATATCCTAAAAAAAGCGAATTCGGATACGAATATCCGCAAATTTAATATTTACTTATTTATTTATATATAATATAAACTAAAATTATATAACACATCCAACCCCAATTCACTTTCCCAAATCTTTCAACCCCCCCCCCCCCCCCCCCGCAAATGATTTGCGGTACTAGGCCACTTTTTGAAACTATTTGCAATTTTAGGCCAGTTCACAAACTATTAGCACTTTTGGCTACCGAGTGCCACATCAGCAGCGGTCACTATTGGGAATAGCGGCCTCTTCATAGTGACCTCTCACACTAGAGATGATATTGTATAATGGATACGACTTGGTGTAACTAAGGTCGCTATTGTCAATAGCGACCTTGTATAACTAATGTCGCTATTCCCAATAGCGACCTCAGGTTGGCCCAATCGCTTTTAGGCCCACCTGAGATCACTTTTGGGAATAGCAAGGCCACTAGTGACAATAGCGACGTCAGTTACACCAAGTGATTTGCAATTATATAATACCCTCTATAATCTGCCAAGTGTGGGGATCTAATGTGTTGGTTACTATGAAGAGACCGCTATTCCCAATAGCGGCCGCTGTTGACGTGGGACTGGGTAGCCACAAATCTAATAACAAAACATATGCTCCCACAACAAAATATAGTTATGGGCAAGTTTCAATCAAACAATACATTTTCCATTGTTTAACATACACCCAGACTTTACAGTATTCCCAATAAGTAGCTCAACAACTGGGATAGATATAAGTATGATAGCGAAGGAATGAATGCAAGGAGTTAGGAACATAACTATTAATTATACTATGTTAATAGTATAATTATCCGAGTATTAATCATGGAATTAATCATGGAATAGAAAGAGTACAAAATGATTTTAGTGAAAGACACAAGGAGTTAGCACCATGTGTCCGATGAAATTGTCAGATAAAGGATAAACAACTGGTAAAATCTTACTGTAAGCCCAGCTACTATTTATCTCTTCAAAGTATGCATCAGTAATGGCAATATCCCAGGGAAACAATTTCCCTGATGCTGGCAAGTTGCCCGGATTTCAAATTAGGGATGAAGTGCTGTGGTTTGGAGAGAGGCTATGTATTCTGGATCAATCGAACTCGAAAGAGAGTATTCTTCAGGAGGCGCATGCTACTCTTTTTTCAATACATCCTGGGAGTACCAAGATGTATAAGGACATTAAGCAACATTTATGGTGGTCAGGTTTGAAATGGGATGTGGCTGAATTTGTGTCTAGGTGTGACATTTGTTAACAGGTCAAAGCCGAGAATCAGAAACCCGGATGTCTATTGAAACCGTTACCTATTCCTTAATGCAAGTGGGATAACATCAGTATGGACTTCATCACGGGTTTGCCTAAGAGTTCAAAAGGCAATGATGCGATTTGGGTCATAGTCGATCGACTAACCAAGTCCACTCACTTCTTCGCAATGAAACTCACTGCTTCGATGGACAAGTTGGCTGAGATGTATGTTGGTGAGATTGTCAGGATTCATGGTGTTCCGTTGACCATTGTGTCTGATCGAGATGCATGGTTTACTTCGCATTTCTGGAGGAGTCTTTAGACAGCTTTGGGTACCAAGACAGATTTCTGTACTGCTTTTCATCCCCAGACTGAGAGAGTCATTCATTAATTTAAATAATCTACAGAATTCCGCTTAAAGCCACGGGGAGAAGAGGGGACCCGTAAGGTAGTGCATCGAAAGCAATGGGTATTACGAGTGCCTACGGCCAAATTAGAATTGCTGACGCTCTTTTGTTGTGAGTACAATTTGACTCCTTCATGCACGACCACTCTGATATTAACATGTGGAAGTGTACTCACAAGATATCAAGAATATAACCCGTATTCTTGACAAGTGTTATTTAGTTTGTATCTACTTGAATGGCTTCCAGATGAATGCGAAGAACAATTTGTATGGACTAATGCAATTTCCCTGGGTAGCCACAAAGTAGTTTAAAAATTGTGAAAACCATATTTAATTGTACACTGATTTCACAAATATTTCTATCTGTATACCAAAGTCTCTTCTCCTGCGTATCCCTTTGTTAGGAAGGTACAACCCAATAACACCCCTAAGATCGACCCCAAAGAACGGGGTGGTCGTAAGGTGCCCCCTACTACCAATTCCTCTCTTTCCGGCAAAATGGTTAAGTAGATGATCTTTATAAGTCACTACCCTGATGATGTCCCTAACCCTGAACAATCCTAGGGATGACAATATTATAACACAACATGCTAAGCCTTAAATTAGATTTCGCAAGACAACTCTACTAGGCTGCTTAACCTAGACTTACCAGAACCCCTCAGGATCCGGTTCCTGGCCCATCGATCCAAGACCCCGGCAATGCGAACATACATGCATGCCACTACCCTGAACTTGGATTCCGTCTATACTCCGGTCATCGATCAACCTATACCGGTTAAGATCCGACGGTACCCACGGAGTGACTCCTCCACAGTTTCTTAGGGTAAGAAAACATATGTCTTGATGGTCGATAGCCCCTAGGGTAATAATATCACCCTAGATGAGCACAACAACTGGGTACTAGCTAACAAGCTATATATGAGTAACTAACCACATACGAGCCAATAAGCTACGTATGAACCAACAACTACCTACGAGCCAGGCGGCTTCGTATGAGATAACAACGTACAGACCAGCTAAATAAGCCGCGTATGAGACCAACAACTACGCACAGGCCAGTCGAGCCACCGACGAGCACAACCATAGGCAAACAACCATACAGGTAATCAACCCTATAAGCAACCAAACGTGCATACTAGCAACTCGATCTTCTATTATTAGAAGCAACAGAAGAATCTACTAATAGCCTGAGACAGGCATTCTGAAGCATGGATATTACCTTTTGTGCAAACCCCCGGATTAATAGTCCACGGGCATGATCTAATCATTCGACTAACCAAAGGATTCCATAATGATGCTCTAAATCATAGAAATTAAAGTCGATACATATACAGTGGGGAGCCAAGATTATCCAAGCTTCCCAGCTTATAAATTGATGTGCTATGCTTTTAAGATCTGGAACTGACCCGGACCCGAGAGAAAAAGCTGGACCCGAACTGGACCCGGCCGGGCCCGAAAAGGACCCGGACCCAGACATGGTTCTCACGGGTCCGGGTTCGGATCCATTTTTTGGACCCGTAGAAGGCCAGGTCCGGGCCTGGGTAGTGAAGGACCCGACTCAATAGGACCTTATACCAGTGCCAACTGCCACAGTGGCTCCACTTATAACTAGGGGTGGACAACTATTATCCGAACCGACCAATCCGAACCAATCCAACTCGAACCGACCAGTTTTTAACCGAACCAATTGGTGGTTTGGGTTGGTTCGGTTCTTGATCTTCAATAACCAACTAGACCGGATCGGTGGAGCTTTCAAATAACCGATGAAACCGAACCGACAGTACCTTTATGCATTAGTCCATAAAAATCTAGTTCTTCTTTAATTTCTTGAATATACAAACAACTATTTCTCATTTTCTTGGAGATACAAATGTCTCCTTTAATTTCTTTAATACAAATCGAGCAGTTGTAATACCTATGTTTTGATTCTCTATAATCATGTGTGTTATGTTATTGAGAAATGCTTGATTTACAGTGTGGCTCAGCTTAATAGAATAATGAAGTTGGTGTAACATCTAGTAGTTACTTTAATCAAGCCAAGCATAAATTATTTTCTAAATCTTTTTTATTGTACCTGAAATTCAATTAGCTATAGTTATTGATGTTTATTTTATGAGAATAAACTAAGATTACAAAAGTATGAAGTGAAAAAGCAATTTATCTCTCCCATTTAAACGTCATCATCTTAAACAATTAGTATAAAATTCATTAGTAACTTATTGTTTTATGAATCTTCATTTTAAATTCATTTATAAACAACAAATAGCAGGTTTTTTCTTAAGTTTGATTGAAGTTGATCTTTTAAATTTTAGCGAAATTGTGAATGATGTTGGAGGTGAAAAGTAGCACGTCAAACCGACCATTCAATTTAATCCAAACTGAGCTTAATCGGCTTGGATGGAAACCGATCCAATTAAGGCTCGGATTGGTTGTGGATGAGAAAACTAAAAAACCGATCTTCTTTGGATCGGTGGTGGATGGCCCATATTAGGTCGGATACCGACCGATGCCCACCCCTACTTATAACAGAGAGCACAGTACCTCGCAGTCGAATGTCATTGCCTCGCTGATGTTGTTCTTATTGTCGTTTGCTGCTGCTGCTACTACTTTCTCTTCCTTTGATGCTTCGACCTCACGCATCACCGTCTTCTTTCTTCTCGGACATATAATGCAAGACAAAAACCCGAACAGAAAGATCTATAGAATGATATGCTTAATTAGAATATTATTCTTCTTTTGTCTAATTGAGTAGAAGTTAGGTTTGGTAGAAAATTCTCTCATGAAACTCTTTTTGCATGTCAGCATATGTAGAATTCCCAAGTACATGACAGCTTATATAGTTAATTGCATTTCCTAAAGGAACATAAAAGCTTGATAAGAGATTTAAAAAAATTTAGAGGCAAATTTCCTTGAAGAGTATGTATAATTTTGTAAAACATTACAGGTCAATACATTACATTATTCTTTTTCAGAATATATTTTTCAGACTTACATTATTGTGATAATAATACTATAGTTCAGAGTACAAGTGAAAAAAAGGAGAACAAATTATTACAGGCTAAATTGATGGTGATCAGACAATGCATCATTGGAAAAGGAGGATAGCTTAATATTGGGATCCATAGGTGTCACTAGGGCGACATCCTAATTAACGTTCATGTCTTAGCAGAAATATCAAGAACATAATTTCTTTGAAAAAGAAAGATATCATCATTTGTACCTGCAACCTCAATGTTAAGGAAATATCGAAATAGACCAAGATCCTTTGTTTGAAATGTTTGAGCTAACTGCCGCTTAATGTGTGCAATACCTTGCGAGTCATAGCATGCGATAATGATATCATTAACGTAAACTAACAGAATAACAATGTCTTTGCTTTCTTTCTTTGCGAAGAGAGAATGATCTGCCTTACTTCTAGAGAACCCATAAGAGCACACGACTTTGTCGAACTTTTTAAACCATGCGTGAGAAGACTATTTGAGTCCATAAAGAGACTTTTTGAGTGAACATACAAGATTATCCTTCTGTCGCACAGGAGGTTGCTACATATACACCACCTCTTTCAAGTTGTCATTCAGGAATGCATTCTTGACATCAAGCTGATGAAGGGGCCAAGAACAAGTTGATGCAAGAGAGATAAGAACCCAAATAGATGTGAGTTTCACAATTGGAGAAAATGTTTCTACATAATCAACCCCAAATTCATGTGTATAACCTTTAGTGACAAGTCGAGCTTTGAGTCGTTCCACTATGCCATCAAGATTGTGTTTGACTATGAATACCCACTTACAATCAACTATCTTACCACCTACAGGGAAGCGAATCCACAGTCAAGTACCATTATGCTGAAGAGCCTACATTTTCTATTTCATGACTGTTGTCCCGAATGGATCCAAGTAGTTGATTTCATATGACAGTCCGAATGAATCACTATCATAAGATTATATACAGTTCATCCTATGTGAAATAAGGGTGTGGTGATAGGAGAGAGAGAGAGAATCAATAACAAGATAGACAAAGGAATGGATCCAAGAGGCAACTTATTGGTAACCGATCACTAGTATGTGTACATTGTTTATATGTTCGGTCGACTTGAGGGTTCCGCTAATTTTGACCTCCCGGAGTGGAGGAGGAGAATGAGCGGGAGTGGCTTTGCAGTTAGAGACTGTCGTCTTCCCCTTCTTTGGAGGCATAGCTTGTAACTACTTTCGCTAATGAAATAGGGCTGGATTGCTGTTTGAGTTTTCCACAGACAGCGCCAATTTGTTGCTGCTGATTTTTGGTGTGGGAGCAAACAGATGAATTTGTGGATTCTTGAAGAAAACAAGTTAGCAAACCTGTTGACTTTCATCGATGTTTTGACTGGTTTCTCGCTGCTGCCGTGAATCTGCAAAAAGTTCGATACACCGAGATGGATCCCGGCGACGAACCCTCCGACGCTCTTGTCAGTAATCTGAAAGATTATGAAAGAGTTTTAGGTAGAAAAAAGATTGATTACCTTGTTACGGTGGGAGGAGAGGGGTATTTATAGTCGCCTTAGGAACCAGTTTCGAGACAAAGATAAGTCTCTACTTCCCGGTGTTTATAGATAAGAAGGGAGTTTGACTCATTTCGTGATAAGAGGGACAGTTTAAACTGTCTCTTAGGGATAACCACGAATTTGAATCACTCTTTATCCATCTGGTTTGGTTTGTAGCGGGTTGCTACCCATACCCAGTAGGACAAATCCGTTCTTGAGCTATTGGGCTTTGAAGGAAGATCCAGTCCCCAATTCGGACCCGTTTGTAGGTAAAATTATCGCTTTACCCCTGAGAGCTTTGAGATTCGTGCCCGATTTGAACAATCCCGATTTAATCCTATTTTTAGCCATATCAATTTCTAATTAAAAAAAGCATTTAAATCAGCATTGGACTACCAAACTATCACCCAAAGTAGCTAACTGCTGAACGAGCCCTGAGCACTAGACAAATTAACCTAAATTTAGGTAGGGTTTCATGAAACATTTACTTTTAAGAGTAGGCTGGTCGGGGGAATAAAAGTTCCCACAGCCCTGAGAGTACGTAGAGAAAATTTGTTTTCTTGTCAAATAAGTAAATTAGTTTGATGCAAGAGTAACAAGACTTGTGTGGATAATTCATTTCACTGTAAATCCATACGAGTAGATGCATCTTAGGCACATTGATCTAACCCATTGGTAGAGATCGGTACAGAGTTCTGAACTCTGTTCTCAGATAAAAATAGGTTGTTCACTAATTGCGTTCATCCCTATTCGTTTCCTTCTAAAACCATCCATGATAGTCCTCCTAAATTACAACCATTCTTATTCTTCAGCTGAAATTATCTATCTCATTTGAGGTAGATAATTGTTCACATTTCCTTCAGCTGTATGGCCCAATACGTTATCGATCTGAGTAAACATCAGATGATTTCCTGATGTTTATGCTCGTGATCCGAAGATTATATACAATTCAACAAGAGTCTACCCTTGTTTTCACGTATTCGCCACAGTGATTTCATATGATAGTCCGCATCCTATCCACTTGCAGCTAATAGGATGAACGCCTTCTGGCAGATGAACAACATCTCAAGTGCCAGTCTGATCAAATGTACTGAATTCCTCTGCAATAGCTTTCCTCCATTCAGGATATTGAATTGCATCTTGATAGGTTCCGGGCTCACGTGTAGAGTGTATAACAGTGAGATATGCATGAAACTGTGGTGAGTAGGAAGCTAGGGTGGCAAAATCAAACTGGTCAGAAGGACCAGTGGCATCAGGTGTATAACGTGGCGGAGAAATACCAGAAGTGGAACGGATAGACTGACGAAGAAGTGGTGGACTGACAGGGTGTGGGGGTTGAGGACGGTGGAGTAGGTGAATGTGTCGGTGGGGAAGTAGGTGGGGTGAGTGCTGGCTGCTGTGGGGATGCAGGTGGTGTTTTGGTAGGGGGAACAACAGGTGTAAGGACTGTAGGAGATGTGAATGGAGCCAGAGGATCAAAAGGAATGCGGGTAGATGAAATTGGGGGGCTAGCAACAACTGGGGAATCGAGAAATCTAGTATCCTCGGGGGGAGTCAGGTAGTAAGGGGAGTCTTCCACAAAGGATACATGTCGAGAAATGCGGACACAACCCGCTGATGGATCAAAACAACGATAACCTTTGTGCTCGGGATTGAGACCTAGGTGAACGCACTTAGCAGCACGAGTGGAGAGCTTCGTGCGCTTAGTAGGAGGGAGAAGGACGTAACAGGTGCACCCAAAGGTACTGAGCATACTGTAGTCGGGAGGTGAGTGATAAAGAGCCTCATAAGGAGTCGTACCAGCTAGGGCAGACGAGGGCGTAATGTTGATGAGACTAACAGAGGTCATGATAGCTTTAGCCCAGAAAGAACGAGGAGCGGAAGAGGAAAGTAAAAAAGCGCGAGCCATCTCAAGGATGTGACGATGCTTGCGTTCAACTATACTATTCTGCTCATGTGTGAGGGCATGATTGCTGAAAATGGTGCCGTGAGACTGAAGGATCGATCTCATAGTGGTAGAAGTGTACTCACGTGTACCGTCCGATCGAAAATAATTAATGCGCACACCGAACTGAGTGTGAATCATAGCTGTAAAGAACCGGTAAATATCAGGTATCTCAGATCGCTGATGCATAAGAAAAACCCATGTATGTCTAGTGAAGTCATCGATGAAGGCAACATAATAAAGATAGCATTTTCACAAAGGTACGGGAGAGGGTCCTCATATGTTAGAATGAGCAAGTTGAAAATGATGAGTGGTTTCAGAAGTTCTTTTGTGACTAAAGGATAGAGCTGTGTGTTTGACCAAATGACAACCCTGACAATTAGATAAATGTTTAAAAGTGAGAGAACCAAGGGCACCACTGCAAGCTATAGTCTGGAGTCGTGATGCGCTAATATGACCTAAACGTCTGTGCCACAGATCAGCATTAGAGGAAACTATACCGGCAAAACTAGAAGGAGAGTGATGTGCACAAAGAAAATCTAGATAATATAGACGACCCTGATGACTAGCACGCCCAAACTCCTCACCGGTGAAGGAATCAGTAATAGAACAACCTAAAGAGTCAAAAGTAACGACAAGACCACTATCGCACAATGCACCGATAGAGATAAGGTTTATTGATAAATGAGAAGCATAGAGAACATATGGTAATGTGAGAGTAGGAGATCTAATTGTCCCTGAGTGTATAATAAGAAGTGGTGAGTCATTGGCTGTGTGTAGAGATGGAGAGTGAGAGGGAAGTGCTTTGCAGGTGGTGAACAATGTTTGATTACTAGTGAAATGATGTGATGCACCAGAATCTAAAATCCAGAACGAATTCATACCGGGAGTGGCAGAAAGTGCAGGAGCAGAGGAGCCAGCATTGATAGACTGACCCATGAGCTGTAGTTCTAGCTGAGTGAGGCATTGCTGAAGATTAGCCCAATCAGCAGGAGACAGCAAGGCTGGAGTGATGGGCATGGACGAGGATGTGAGGGAAGAAACACTGCGAGGAGAAATAAGACTAGCGCTGCTGTGACTGAGAGCACAATGTGGAGGGAGATGCTGCTGGTGTCTGGATCGGGATAGGGAGTAGGGTGGTGCTACCGGCGGCGGAAGTAGAGGTGGGGTCGGGTGAGGAATGATGTTAGGAGAAGATAGGAGGCCGGAGGCAGACTGAAGGTGGTACTGCTGCTGTTTGAATCTGGAGGAGGAACGAGAGGCGGTTGCAGCGGGAAAGTCGGAGGCGAAAATATGTGGAAGAGACTGAGATTCCATCCAGTGGTAGTTGTGGTACCTGTAAAAAAAATTGATTTTTTTTTCGAATTTCTTTTTTTTTTTTTGATTTTTTTATAACACGAAAAGAAAAAATAAAATATGGGTTTCGGGTTATGGATAGTAGAAGGAAAAGAGAAAGAAAATAATAATAATAATAATAAATTAGGGTTTCAGAGATTGGGGGGGAGGGGTGCACCTGAGGTGGAACCACAACCTCCAGATCCTCCCTATTGACGAAATTCCAGAGATCAATCTGGATGGAGACTGGTTAATTATGTGGATCATCCTATGGATGATTGATCACCTACTGTTCTTCTGTAGTATTCTTTTACAATCCAGTCACTAAATCCAGGATTTGTTTCCCTCCCCTCAAGTCATCGTATTCCCTCAATTGAACTTGCTCAAAAACGTGAAGAGGACCGGGGGGGGGGGGGGGGGGGGGGGGGGGGGATGTTGGACTTCGGTGTTGTTGGACGGCGATGATTGATAGGTTGCCAATGGGTTCCAACGAGAGAGGACGACGGGGGAGGACGAGGTTGTTGACGATAATCTTGCCGACGATGTTTACTGAAAATGGGTTGCTAGCGATGTTGTCTTTTTTTTGCTGTTGGAATTTTAGGGTTTGATGGAGAAATTCAAGAGAGGAAAATTTTGTATAACTGGCTCTGATACCATATTAAGATAAATCAGAGAGATGAAAACAATACTGAATATTGAATTGAGAAATAACTGGGTACAATATCTCCTATATATAGGAGTGAACTAAATACAAAATTAGCCTAATACCCAATATGGGACTACAATATCTAACAAGGGTAAAGAATACTCAGTGAATTCGGCTCTATTTATAGAGCAAGGACACGTGTCATTCCAAAATCGAAAAAATATTTCCGAAATAGTAAAAAATGCACGTGGACGGTAGACCGCTTTATCAAGCAGTCGACCATTCACTCTTCAACTAAAAAATTGAAAGGTGACCGGTCGACTCACTTTTTGAACCAGATGGCCAGTCGATTGTTGTCATGGTCGACCGATATATCGTATGGTCAATCATTGTCGTGCAGATTCAACTTTTATTTGGCAAATTCACTTTATATTCTTTCCAAAACTAATTCTTCAATCAACGATACTTCACATATTATATCCTCTCATAAATAGAAATAAATAAATTATTTTTACTGGCTTTCTTGAGATTTGAGACACATGCTTTTTTTCTTTGATGATTACAGTCTTCTTTGATACATGCCTCTTTTGCTTGATTGCAAATCATTTTGGATCTTTATTTTGATTTTCTTTTTCTGTAAATTCTATAAATCTCATCTGAAAATATTAGTTGTAAATAATATATTTTGTGCACACCAAACTTGAGGTCAACATATACTACTTGGCCCTTAATTTTAATCTTTTGTTCAGTGTTTGTATAAAAAACATAATATTTTTTAGTCCTCAGTGATCATGCCTCTACAGGATATTATATGCGGGTTATTAGAATTTTAAATGGGATTTTTGGTCAAATTGATTGGATTCTGATACTTCCTTGCCTATACAAATAAAATGGTTAGTGTTAGTAGGCTTGCTAGAAAGATAGTTCAGTTAAAGAAGTAACAGCGACTATTATCCATTGCAAATAAAATGGTTAGTGTTAGTAGGCTTATTAGTATGTATTGCTATTATCCATTGCAACAGTGACTGTAAAGAGTATTTTCTGCAATGAAAATCACCAAGACTTTATTATGTAACCGATTGGTTGATGAGATGATGAATGATTGTTTGGTGGCATATATTGAAAGAGACGTAGTGGATGTCGTTGATAATGAAGATATAATTCAATATATTTCAGAATATGAAATCTAGAATGTTTTATTGCCAAAAAAAAATAGATAATTAGTGATTGTAATAGTTTATGACATTTGACATTAATATATAATGTTTTGAGAATTATCAATGGTGTTTATTATAATTTATTATTTTTATAATCACGTTCAGAGATGAAAATTCTAACTGCGCCACTGTAACAATCATCCCAAAAAGTTCACTTGAATTCTCGATCAACCATATAAATGCATACATATGAGACAAAAAACAACGCATACATGTTGGAGATCTAAGAGGAACCAATTAAAAAGGAGCATGCACCAAATACTATCATCTGCATTGGTTGGTCTAATTGAATCTAGTTTTGTGTTAAATTCACTCTTCCACCTACATGTAGGGATGCTTTCGGATCGAATACAGATCGAATATTGCCTATACCGACATCTGTATCTGCATTTCCAAGACGGAGATACAAATACGAATACAGATATGACTCGAAAAGAAAAAAAAATCATATCTGTATCCGCAAATTTCGGATACGGATGCAAATCGGATACGGTCTCCCGGATAACGAACACGAATTCGGATATTATATCCGTATACAACTATCACAGAAACCAAATATCTTATCTTCCGTAAGCCTCATATTCCAAAATATCATCTTCAAAGATTTAAATATCTCTTCATCTAACTTTTTAATTAACCGAGTAAAATTCAATCTAGTTGTACCTAGGCCCAACTCAACCGGATTATTGGATCACATCTGTTGTATTTGCTTTTTTTTGCATGTGTTACTTATTCCACATAATATTTGCTTATTGTGGCTTATTCTTTTGGACCTTTGAACCTGATGATCTAGCCGGTGATCAATTTGTTTGCCTATTTCCTTTCACTTTAATCAATCTATAAAATCTGGTTTTCATTTTGCTCTTCTTTTCTAATTGTCTCCTTCTATTACTATCTCCACTTGGTTACTATTTTCCTATTTTTCTCTATACTACGAATGAAGAGGGCATTCTGGGATTTTTTTTTGCCAATCCCGGCTATTTAAAACAAAATAAAGAATAAGTTAGTGTTAACTGAATTTCCTATTGCTTCGTTGCGAATTTCTACAAAAACTTTAATGGTGTATAGGGAAAGTCCCAATTTCCTTCTTGTAGTTGTAATTACCAAATCAACTCCCTTCAGGATTCCACATGACACGGTTAACACACATGGCAGGATCCTTGGCCAGACCAGACTGATTGTCATGATATCCAAAGACATGGTTACCAGAAGATAATAGTCACAATAGAAAGGCAATTTTTTCTGTAACTTAATGATCAGCTACATTACCTGCAGAAGTATTGAACATTTTGAAAGATCCCAAATTTTGAAAGTTGTATAAGCAAGCCTCTCTCTGGAATGATACTAAAACTTCATCAACCTTCATTGGAAGCTCTTCACAAGAGTAAGGGATCCGAATGATACTAGGGTATGCAGGTAAATGAGTGTTAAGTCACTGCAACTTGCAAAGAGATTCTCACAATAAGAACATTAGTTATTTTACACATCTAATGAGAAGAGATGAATTAGAGCTCTCATGATCTCATCAATAATTGCTCAGGACTTAAAGGCAATAACAGGTATGTAACATGCAATTGTCATAACAAAGTTGAAATATTTATTACCTCATCAGATACCACAAAACGTTCTCTTCAGAACAAGTTCCATTTCTGCTGGGTCATAATCAACAACAAGACTGCTGTTAGTCGGTGTTATCAGGCGACCGAAAATCAAATGTCCAAATTGTAACTTAAATAAAGAAAGTAAATAGTACCATACTAGAATCTGCATATGACTAGATAACAGAATGCATTAAAATGTATTGATATGTAGCTATTACAGATAGTGCGCAATCTCTCTCGAGCACATGTTAGATACTTATTATATCTGCCAAATGATGACCTACATGTTCATAGACTAATTAAGAAGATAACTGGCAAGTTAAGAAAAAAATGCCAAGTAGTATGAACTGGCTAGATGCCAACCATACATGCAGAGAGCAAACCCTACCAATTAGCAAACGAAGATCATTAAAATCTGTTTAAACTGACAAAGCTTCTAGAAAACAGTTGCTTAAAAGTATTTCCTAAAGTATGCATTAGTTAAAAAGTTATAAGTTAAGAAGTCAGAACACATACATCTAAGGGGATTAGACTCAGAACGATACACACGTTGCCTAATATAGTTTAAAATGTTTGATTGAATATGCAGAGTGGTTGAACAAATGGATTAGTGTACACTGCACCTCTATCAGATTAGTGTACAAATCTAACATTTCAAAAGAATTTTATCTCCTAATGCCCGGCATTCATTGTTTGATTGAAACAGATGATCTATCCCAGGGAAACAATTTCATCGGGTAAACTGAAGGGAGGTTTAGTACTGTTCTGTCTTGCTAAACCAACCAAAAGGGATAATGCATATAATATATATAACCAACCATGGCACCATGTGTGGGTACAACTATGTAAGATTGTCCGATTAAATTTTTTTTTTTGAAACAAAAGGGACCTCAGTCACTAATCTCATTAATGGATAATTAACAGGATTACAAAATAGTCATACATCATATCCAAACACCTACATCAAAATAGTCGAACATCATAACCACAAATGTGCCCGTTTGTCCGATTAATTATACTATGCATATCAGACCTTTGCAATTCTGATATGTAAGATTGTCCGACTGTAGGGTACAATCTCGATTATACACCATGTGAACTTCGTCATTTCGCATGGTGCTCCATATTCTCTGAAATGTGCAATATTTTACATATCAATTTCATCGGCTATCATACCAGTTGGTGTACAAATCTAATCGGGTAATGTATTATCCCGATTGTATCCCTAATTGTTCATAATCTATCCTATAAACAATTACGTGAAATCAGCCAAGTCCTATAATCTACGAGGCTATGCCCAGAAAGGAATGGATGACGTGTACATCCATTCCTTTGTCCAGACCCTGAATGAATCTTCGGATCACGAGCATAAACATCAGGATAGTTGCACATCATCTGGTTAGTTGCTCGTGATCCTATCCTATGAAATCAGGAGATTGGGAATTTAACCATGTTTATGCGCGTGATCGAGGCCAATCTCAATCTCCTCGTCGTCGAACTCCTGTACTCAAAACACTGTGGCGATCCTGTTCCTGAGACCCGCTGCAGCCACATTAGTCCAAAATGAGATAAGATGCATAATGTGATTTAAATTGCCAGAGATGGTATTACAAGTTCTACAGAAATAAAAGTTGTTTCTATCTAAACACCCAAGTCATAGCGGCAATCGCGATAAATCACGTCTCTCTCATAGCCCATCGTTCCGTTGCGAATAAGGACCCCACCTATAGGTCGTCGTAAGAATTAGGGTTCAAAGACGTTCATAGTATGCTGAGAACCTCGACAATAATCGCTTTGCTCCTATTTCGCATTTGACGACCACACATGCTCTAAGAATCATGTAATCAACCACAGTACATTTTGTGCATGCAATATTTTCCAGATAAAAAATCATGGAGAAAGCAACCAAGATCTCACCTTTCCGCCTCACCTCCCTCCTCCGCGCCGAGCAAAACCCCAACCTTGCCCTCTACCTCTTCCAAAACCCTAACCCCAACTCACAAACTCCAACCAAATACCGACACACCGCAAAATCCTACGACCTCATCATCTGCAAGCTCGGCAGAGCCAGGCGTTTCGCCGAGATGGAACACATCCTCGAACAAATGAGCCAAGAATCAAGATTCACCCCTAAGGAAGCCCTCTTCTGCCACGTCATCTCCTTCTACGGCCGGGCCCACATGCCCCACTCCGCCCTCCGTACCTTCCACCGTATCCCCACCCCCTTCCGCTCGATTCGCTCCTTCAACTCGCTCCTCAACGCCCTCCTCAACTGCGGCGAGCTCGCAGAGATTGCCGGGCTGTGTGGAAACCTTGAGTTACTTCCAGATGCATGCACTTACAACATTCTGATCCATGCGTCGACTTGTCTGGATCATGCATTTGACCTGTTCGATGAAATGTGTAGGAGAGGGATCAAACCGACCGTCGTCACATTCGGGACCCTGATTTTTGCACTGTGCAATAATTTAAAGATAGACGAAGCCCTGAAGCTCAAATATGAAATGGTTAGATTGTATGATGTGAAACCGAATGTTTTCATCTACACTACTTTGATTAAAGCGCTTTGCGCGAGCGGGAAGTTGGACGAAGCAATTGGTTTGAAGAAAGAGGTTGTCGGAATTGATTCTGCGGTTTATTCCACCTTAATAAGTGCACTGTTTAAAGCTGGGAGGAAGGGGGAAGTTGTTGGGATGTTGGAGGAGATGAAGGGGAGTGGAGTGAAGCCTGACGTTGTGACGTACAATTCGATGATTGGAGGGTTTTGTGACGAGATGGATTTCGACGCTGTGTTTGAGGTGTTGGGTGAGATGGAGAGAGCTGGAACGAAAGCAGATGTTGTTACTTATAATACGATTATTTTGGGGTTTTGCAAGGGAGGGAGAATGGGGGATGCCGTTGAGTTGTTTGAGGATATGCCGAGAAGGGGGTGTAAGCCTGATGTGGTGTGTTATAGGATGATTTTTGAGGGTTTGTGTGATGCTAAACAGTTTATAGATGCAAGTTTGGTTTATGATGAGATGGTGTTTAAAGGGTTTGGAGCAAGAGAAGGGTGTGTGAGGAAGTTTTTGGAAGGGTTGTGTGAGACAGAGGATTGGAGTAAGGTGGTTGAGATTCTATGTCGGTTGTCAAAGGGAAATGGTGAAACAGTGTTGGATGGGTGGACGATGGCTGTTAGTAGAATTTTGAAAGAGAGTGAATTCTACAAGTCTATAGTGTTCATTGATCACATGAGGTTTGGATGATATTGGAAACTGGAATTCACCAGGATTTCGTAAACTAGGAAGAAAAATCAAAGATAGGCATTAGTATTTGCATTTTTCGGATCTCTACATATATGCCCGTGTGTTTGTATTCAACTATTCATATACTGCATACAGCGTGATGTCACCGAATCGTATTTTACGTAACTTATGTGCATAATGTACATGGGTTATAAGCTAGCTCAGTATACGTTACTTAGAGTGACAAGATCTAGCCTGGCTTGGCTTTTGGCTGCTTCAATAATTATTATTTACCTGAGAAGGGTTATTGTAGTTGAAGCATATCCACCCACGATTGATTACTTGTTGCCTGCTAAAAAGACAGATTAGGATTCTAAAACTTTTAGGGATATGCTAGCATTCTCATAACATTCTAAAAGGATATGGTTGACTCTTCATATACAGTAAATAGCTGTCATCTCACATATGATTTGATACTTGCTGTAAATCGGATTTACTGCATTCGGTTTCTTATGGCAAAGATGCTATTTCTTGAGGAACTACTGTGATGAGGTTGGCCACCAACCTATTGTTTGAGGGCACGGGAGGATCGAATTTGGTAGTGAACCACATGCAGATCTTGTGAATTATGGTTTCCAATGTGCTAACTGAGGAATCAGGATGCAACAAGTTCACACTTCGGAGTACAGTGAAGGTATGCCCTCTAATTGCTTTTGACTTCCTTATGCACTTATGTCATTGTTTTCTTTCAACGTCAAGACATTTATGCAAATCAAATGTGGTTCGACTCTGCTGGCACATATATTGTAATACTTGAATAATAAGATGAGATCTCATTGAAGATACTGTCCCCAACCTTAAGATAACTAGAGGAGAAAAAAGCTGAGATATCTATTTCGAAAGAAATTTAAAAAACAATCCTTCTACAAGATTGTATTGTGTATTATTTGACTGTTATAGGGAGGAAGGAACCGAATATTTTTTATTCGTATGATTGGGTTGTCAGCTCCATATGATCTATTTCCTCCCTTTTCTTCCTTTCTTTACCACTGTGAACTTTAAGTAGTTTTATTTTATTGGTGGGAGCTCTTCGAGCTCTATCTATTCTATAAAAATAAAGAAAAAAAGAAAAAGAAAAGAAATTGTATTGTGTAAAAAATGTTCTCAAATTGCCAGTCCTAAAAGTATATTATGGTAATCAGTAATGCTTTGTTTCTCCAAAAATTGCCATGGTTGGTTATATATATCCAACCATCGGACAAGATAAACTGAGATATTGCATGAAGGATTGTTGCACCATGGTATGATACATCTGTGGGTATCCATAGTATAATCGCTATCCCAGGGAAACAAATAATGAAATGTTCATATTTTGGTGCTTGTCTAATTCAATTGTATGTTTGTCCTGCTCTTTTGTGTCGTTCTTCATAAGGAGATGAGATGTTTCATGTCGTTTATCTCTTTATTCCCCTTTTTATTGATTTTTGACTAAGTCCCTAGTTGGATCCCTCTCAAACCGGATACCCTAATACCCAATAACCCAAAACCCCATATATAAACCCTAAACACCCTAACCCTAACCCGAACCTATACCCCTTACTGTTAAACCACCTAACAATCCGCCGCTTCTTCTTCTCCCAATTCCGTCTCCTTCTCCCTTCGACCAACGCCCAAACCCAAACCGCATTCACCTCGTCGCACCACCCTCGCTTCGCCTCCCTCTCCTCATCGTCAACACCCTCGCCTCCACCGCCATCATCCACCATCGTCGTCTTCCTCCACCGTACCCAACTCCCGAACCCATTTCGACCATTACCCAAACTCTCGACCTCCACCATCCTCACACCTCGACGCCATTACCCATCGCCTCGTCACCTCCGACCCATCGCCTCCCTCTCCTCTCCACCTCCGTCGCATCGCCAACACCCCCGAACCCTATTCCCCGTCCTCCTTCGCTCCTCCCCTGTTTTCGAACTCGAAAACAGGCATCGCCAGCATCGCCGCAGTCGCGTCGCCATCGCTGCCTGATGCGCCTCGCCGTCAGCATCGCGCCGCCCTCGCAGTCGCACCACCGCCTTGTCGGTCGCCGCCTCTCCCTCTCTCTCCCTCGCTCTTTGTCGATCAAGAAGGAAGAAGAAGCAGTAGTTGGCTGTGTTAAATCTCAGTCCTTGGATCGCATCGAGATCCGTGCCCACCACTGATCTGTTTTTGCTGTTTTGGAGTCCAGAGCAAATCCGGATCCGATCTTGTGTGGGTGTTTGTATATGTCTCGTACGTGCGTGTGTCCGTGCTAGTGCCTCTCCTCTCGGGATTCTCATCCCGTATTGGTTCGTGTTCGGATTCACCATCGTTAAGGCAAGTATTTATCTTGTACATATTTTTGTTCTAGTACAAGCGTTCAATTTGAAAATTCCGCAAATAGTTAGTAGTTGTGACTCCTCCTTGACTTGTCGTTGTTGATCAAATATTAATCCTCATCAATTCTACAATCTTAAGAGTCACAACAATTTTATTGTATTATATTACAACTACTTGGATCCATTGCTAGTTCCTGAACAAGTAATCTCCAATTCTTACAAGACAATCCTATGTCAGCATAACCCTGAATGCCCTTGTTTTCACGTATGATAGTGTAATCCTGGACGGCTGTCCGTCGAACATTTGCCCTTGTTTTCATAATCTATCCTATAACAAGATAGAGATTAGCAATAACACGATAGACAAAGGAATGGATCCAAGAGGCAACTTATTGGTAACCGATCACTAGTATGTGTACATTGTTTATATGTTCGGTCGACTTGAGGGTTCCGCTAATTTTGACCTCCTAGAGTGGAGGAGGAGAATGAGCGGGAGTGGCTCTGTGGTTAGAGACTGTCGTCTTCCCCTTCTTTGGAGGCATAGCTTGAAACTACTTTCGCTGATGAAATAGGGCTGGATTGCTGTTTGAGTTTTCCACATACAGCGCCAATTTGTTGCTGCTGATTTTTGGTGTGGGAGCAAACAGATGAATTTGTGGATTCTTGAAGGAAACAAGTTAGCAAACTTGTTGACTTTCATCGACGTTTTGACTGGTTTCTCGCTGCTGCCGTGAATCTGCAAAAAGTTTGATACACCGAGATGGATCCCGGCGACGAACCCTCCGACGCTCTTGTCAGTAATCTGAAAGATTATGAAAGAGTTTTAGGTAGAAAAAAGATTGATTACCTTGTTACGGTGGGAGGAGAGGGGTATTTATAGTTGCCTTAGGAACCAGTTTCGAGATAAAGATAAGTCTCTACTTCCCGGTGTTTATAGATAACAAGGGAGTTTGACTCGTTTCGTGATAAGAGGGACAGTTTAAACTGTCTCTTAGGGATAACCACGAATTTGAATCACTCTTTATCCATCTGGTTTGATCTGTAGCGGGTTGCTACCCATACCCAGTAGGACAAATCCGTTTGAGCTATTGGGCTTTGAAGGAAGATCCAGTTCCCAATTCGGACCCGTTTGTAGGTGAAATTATCGCTTTACTCCTGAGAGCTTTGAGATTCGTGCCCGATTTGAACAATCCCGATTTAATCTTATTTTTAGCCATATCAATTTCTAATTAAAAAAAGCATTTAAATCAGCATTGGACTACCAAACTATCACCCAAAGTAGCTAACCGCTGAAGGAGCCCTGAGCACTAGACAAATTTACCCAAATTTAGGTAGGGTTTCATGAAACATTTACTTTTAAGAGTTGGCTGGTCGGGGGAATAAAAGTTCCCACAGCCCTGAGAGTACGTAGAGAAAATTTGTTTTCTTGTCAGATAAGTAAATTAGTTTGATGCAAGAGTAACAAGACTTGTGTGGATAATTCATTTCACTGTAAATCCATACGAGTAAATGCATCTTAGGCACATTGATCTAACTTCTGATATTAACTTATAATACATAAGATCCGGGGGATAGATTACTTGCTTTGTTTACTCTAATCCCCTTAGCATAGGGAAGTGTGTTATTAGATTTGTGGGAGCATACTTGGCAGAACGATACACACGGGAAATCAACATTTTGAATTATGTATAACGACGAAGAACATTATGTTTCCCTGGGTAGCCACAAAGTATAACATTGGTATACTTTAAAAACATGAGAACTGAGGTTCAATCCGATACGAAGGAAGGGGTGTTATTAGATTCAGAACGATACACACGGGATAACTTTGGTTATAAGAAGTCATATTAACTTATAACCAAAGGGTCATTTTTCTCGGCTGTCTCAGTTCCTAAATGAGTTAGAGGTCCAATAATGTTCAAGTGAACTTGCTGTAACACCATACACTCCATACACTCCATGTGAACCAGATATCAACATTTGATGGATCAGACTTTCTAAACTTTGACGTATTGTTCGCGTATCCACAATTTCTATAGCACTATTATATTGTATTTACTTATACAACTTTTAGCAATTTAACAATGGTGACAAAATAACTTGACACTTCAGTGCACTACAAGTTGGCTTTGTGGAAAGGCTTCGGGGGAGCAGATGTCTAACAAAATATTTCTAACAAGATCATCATTTGTATAAGGATTGTCCTGCGGGGCTATCTTGTTATAACTGTAAGGATTTGGGATAGTTTCAAGAGATTGCCCAACAAAAAGGTTAAAATGATATATATTTTTTATAATATTATTGCAGACTAGTTTGGTAGGGTTTGAGGTGGATAGGAGCCATTGAAAGCTTTCATTACGAATACTCATCAGTTAAAAGATATTTAAAAGGCGATACAAAGTGGTGGTGGCCTCCTCAGGGCATGCCCTGAGTTCCCGGGTCCCAAGGCGAAAGGCCCAAATAATTAATTTTGGAACCCTTAATTACGATATATTTTTTTTACGTGCAAAATACGTGTCTATATTTACAAGGGGAATACAAATTTGGGAGCTTCTAAAAGTAGAAAAAAATCGGGGGCTTGAGACAACCGCCTCACCGGCCTCAAGGTGGGGGCCGGCCCTGGATGGCCTTTATGAGAATTGGAGGTTCTACAACAACTTCCTGAGGAGAGTGTGCTGTAGGAGTTTTTCTAGTAAGGTAAAAGGGAGTTGGGTGATTCATTGCATGTTGCCAACTGATTTTTTTGTTATGAATGAGGTGTCTGAGAGGTGTGGAGGAATTGCCTTAGCTGGTCTCGATTTGTGCTTGCACATTTGTGGTGTATTTTTAAGAAAAGTAGTGTGGGGTATGAGGAGATGGATTTCAGTGTTGGGTGTGGGTGTATCACTTGCCACAGCCTGTTTGGGATAAGGAGGAGATGCAGGATTGGTAGACAAATTTAGGCGGGTGGAAGGTGTATTTACGTTTGGCCTAGTTTTTTTTAGCTTTAAAGCTACTTTAGAAGGAGAAGCTAGAAAGTACAGCTTTGAAATTAAAAGCTGAAGCTGTTTGGATAGTCAGTTTTTTTTTTAACTTTAAAGCTACTTTTAAGCTAAAAGTTGTTTGGCAAAGTTTGGTTCGATTAACTCTCCAAAAACTAGATCATTACAAAAACAGATCACAGGCTCTCATTTCAATCAAGAAAAATCTGGCTTTATCTATCCATCTTCACAACTCCATTTCCACTATAAAGAACCATAAAAATGAGGGTTTCTTCTCCAAAAAGACCTCATCATCTTCGAATATGGTCATTTTTCTAAACCTCATTCCATTTACATCAGACCCATCGAAAGAGATGAATCGAATCACGCTCAATCTTAATTACTAAACAAAATCGACCGGACGAAGATTAAAAAAGGATCGAAAACAAATATAAATGAAGAATAAAGAAGAAATTAATCGATGACGATGACGATGACGATAGTAGTGACGACGGCTGCGAGGTTCGACGACGGCGGTGGTGGTTCGACGGCGGCGGCGAGGTTCGGCGAGGGAATGGAGGAAGGGGAAGGGAAAGGGGAAGGGGAAGGGGAAATTTTTTCATCTTTGGTTTTGGGTAAAAAAAAGAAGAAAAGGAGAAGCCAGAAGTAGATCCGGAGGGATTCTTTTGGAGCTCCTTTTCTTAATAAAAAAAAAGCTACTTCTAATTTTTTTGGGCTTTTCAAAATATGTGTTTGGCCCAGCTTCTCCTTCTAAAGGAGAAGCTAAGCTAATTTTAAGCTGGGCAAAACACTACTATGCGATAAAAAATGGAATATGCTAGGGGAAATCAGCAGCTACTACAAGGAATTTTTTTTTTATCCCTCGAGTTGTGCTTGCTAGATATAAAATGCTGTGGTATTGCGTGTCATTTGAAGTAGAAACTCATAAACCGGTGAAATTTATTAGTTCCAAGGGATATGGAGTTGTATTTAGGAAATGGTGCGAAAAGTGGTAAGAGAGTTGTAAAATCGTTACCAGATAGGGAAAGCGAGGAGTTGGATCGGATCGTGCACTTAAATTAAGTCTTGCTCAAGGAGGGTGCGGTACCATCTGCTAGTAAAATCTTCCATCATTGTGAAGTACGGGACCCTAAGGGGGAAGCATCACATGGAAGCTGATTAAGGAGAAGCATGGACTTCTGATATTAATAACATTGATCTAACGTCTTGAAATTACTTGCTTTGTTTTTTTCAGGTCCGGGTCTGGGTCCATTTTATGCAAACCCAGACCCAACCCGAACAAGCAACGGGTCTTATTTTAGGATCTGAACCCAACCCTCATCGGTTTCGGTCCAATCATCGGTTTCGGTCCAATGCCGGGTTCGGGACGGGCCCGGGTTGCAGGTTTAGTTGGCAGTGCTAGTGGCAATTGACCACAAGGTGGGCTGTTTTTGGGTATCCGATTGAAACCCAACTTCTTCTCTAACACTACAAGGAATTTGACATATAGTGACAGCAAAAATCCGTGGGTAAAAGGCGAAAAACCGTAGGTATAGCCCGTAAAACCTATACCAACGGACATATTTTTCCGTCGTTTTTAATTAGCTATGCCCACGGAAAAATGCCGTCACTATAGCCTATAGCGACGGTTTTTTCACCCGTTGGTATAGGTATCGGTGTTATACCCACGGTTTCGTATCCGTTGGTATAGGTTTTAAAGACACCTTTTGCTTTCTTATACCCACGGTTGAAACTCCATTGCTATAGGTTTTAGCGATGGTTTTCACATCCAATTATTTGAATATATACCCATCGTATTTATTCCGTTGGTATAGTTCTTTTCGTGCGATCCGTTGGTATAGGTTTTAGCAACATTTTTTACACATACCCCCCCCCCCCCCCAACAAATTTTATGGATAGGTCATAATTTGCTCTGTACACAATTTTTTCTTATTAATTACGCTTATGATAATTTAATGTATTCTTTTATAATATTAATCCAATTATAAACTAAGAATACAATAAAATAAATAAATGTGTTTATGAAACAAAATTAAATAAAATTAAACTTCAATCATATTAAAAATAAATAAAGTATTACAAGAGTGTCGATTACAAAATAGTTGAAAAGTCAACCTAAGAGTACCATACTGACATATAATAAACATTTAAAGTCTTGTAACAATCTCATCCACTCAATTTCTAAGTTTGCTCCATCAAGAAAAAAATAGCTTCTAATCCTCACCTGCAAGTAACAAAAAGAACAAATGAATCACAACATAACTCAACATAAGAAATATTAAAAATTTCAGTAAGCATTAGTTAAAACTAATTAGATACCATCTTCAATATCTTCATTAGCGTCTGGATTTAGAAAATGCGTATGGTCAGGGGCACTTGAAGCATCTGTAACCTATTAAAAATAAAATACAGCTTATAGACTCTTCTTAATAAATATTTCCATCATTCATTAAAGAAAAAAATTTATGGAAAAAAAGACATTACAAATGCAATACATTAGAATTAAACATATGGAAAATCAATAATAAATACAAAAATATCTCATACAAAGCATAACATTGAAATATGAACTCCAAGAGTAAAATATAATATACCTGTCTTGCAGCCTGTATAATGTCATTCACATCTTCTCCAGAGAATCGATTATGAATCAACGACAGAACATTTGTCAACAGGCTTTCCACTTGCTTAACTCTATTACGTAACTCTTGGTTTTCAGACAAAGAAACCTTCTGTTTTTTAGGCTTAGGAATCTTGCCCATACAACGCACACGTCCTTTCTTTTCAGGTCCTTGTACTTGGGAATATGTGTCATCCTTCCAAGGCATATGACTTTGTGTATTTTGGGTTGATTGAGATGTTCCAGCTTCATTATTGTGTTTGTTTAGTTCAACCTGAAACATTACAAATATTAGATCCTGCAATTAGAAGAGAAAAAATGTGAAATTTGTTCATATGGGGATAAATGTGAAGAATAGAACTACTATTACTACTGCAATTACTACTACTACTACCACCACCATAGATAATCCTACAAGTTGTCCATCTCTTCAGAAAACTTCAAAAAAACCTTAGATTAGTCATGGAGATTATTACAGGGAATAAATAATATATACTAGGAAATATAATACTTGGGTATATAAACAGAGATTATTTTAATTGTTAAAGTGTTCTTATTTTTCCATACTTGGGTATAATACTCCCATCAAGTTTAACAGAGTTAAGAATAGGAATGCCGCACCAAATCCCTCAAAAAAGAAGAGAATAAGTTAGACGTGGGCTGAATTTTTAGACATGGGCTGAATTTTTCTTTATATTTATCCCTATTCTCTAATCAGTTTTATCCCTATTCTCTAATCAGTTGTGCAAACCGCAGCAACCAGCTTAGAAACGTGGTTGCCTAGGGTTTTCTGAATAATGTGAGAACTTTGTAATGAGAACTAGTTCAGAATAGTATGTAATGTGATTATAGAACTAGTTCTGAACTTGATTCATTAAGTCATTCTAAACTTTGTAATGCTTATTATAGAACTAGTTCAGAACTTTGTAATGTGATAGCTGTTGCCTAGGGTTTTCTGAATAATGTGAGAACTTTGTAATGAGAACTAGTTCAGAATAGTATGTAATGTGATTATAGAACTAGTTCTGAACTTGATTCATTAAGTCATTCTAAACTTTGTAATGCTTATTATAGAACTAGTTCAGAACTTTGTAATGTGATAGCTGTTGCCTAGGGTTTTCTGAATAGTATGTGATCCCAACCTTGTAATGAGAAGCTCTAAGCTGTAATGAAAAATTCTAAATAATTATGGCGCACACCCTTGAAAACAACATGATAAATATGGAAAATAACACAAGAAATGATATTTTGATAACAAAAGAACTGAAAAACTTAAGAAAAGTCGGTTAGTCTACCAGTAAATATAACAAATCTTATACTAATAATGGTTAAGGAGCGCAGATGCATCTCAGTGGATATATCTACTATTATAACCCAAATTGGTCTCATGAGTATGTGATCCCAACCCGAGCTCCTTTTTTCTAACAATCGTCTCCTATATCATCTATATGACAGTTGCATATGTTCATATAGCTAGATCTATAAGTTATAGTCATCCCACGTGTAAAGTCGCTGATAGATTATAGCCACCCATCAGAGAGCACCCCATCTCATTTTTTAATCAGTAAATAGACTTTTAATGAGAAAAAGATAACTGATACTGAAAAGACCACATTGTGGCCAAGATACACAGGTTTGCACTCCCAAGTTAATTCCACCAATTGGCAATTCTGATTTTTCACTTCAATCCCTATTGCAAATTACTGATGAAACAAGAAAACTTCCAAGGCATAAATATTATCACAAGCTAAACTACATCCAAATAATACAATAAAGCTTTAGAAGTGAATGAGAACCAAATCTTACAATCAATCTAGCAGCCTTCTTATTGACAATTGATCCATCTTTACGAGTGCGAGTATCAATGTAAATCTCTATACGTTTAGGCGATAATCCTTTGCTCTTTTTTTTCTGAAATCAAACAAACAAGTTATATGTATCTTGTAATTACATTTTACTCAATGAAAAGTACAAATATAAACAAACCTTTTCATCAATCAGTTTTGGGAGACTTTTTGTACCCATACAATGGAGATCTTCAAACTTAGCACGATTCTGTCTATTAATTTTACTTACTTTCTACAATTGATACAACAAATTATCAGACGAATGAAGAAACCAAAGTCAAAATATTACTCATAATATGCAAAAATCTATTTGCTATATGACTTACTTGTCCTTCTTCAGAAAACCAATAACGAACCAATTCACGATATTGATTTCGGTCAACCCTATCATCCGGTAATGCAGATGCAACTTCTTCTTCCGTTTTACTCGGGTCATATGCCATTGACTTTAAATCGCTCTTCCATTGCCTCCACTTTTCATTCAACTCAGATTTCAACATTTCTCTTGTTGTGTCATTTATAGGAGGAACAAACTCAAATTTGGACTAAAAAAAGAAAGATGTTAAATAAATAAACTATAAAATGAGTCATATTACAGCTTTTGATACAATATAATTTAAATATACAACTATAATACCTCTATTATTCCCAGCATCGCATCTTTGTCCTCCTTTGGCATGTCTTTCCAGGATTTGTAGCTGATGGGAGCATATTGATGCCTTCGAACCATACTGCCTATGAAACGAGTAAGAGTTGTCCCTTCCTCACCAACGGGTCGACCGTACTTGTCTAAATTAACAATTATGAAATCACCATCTTCCATGTCCCACACATCTAACATTCTTGTAGGGCCTCTCAACCGTTTAGGCTCCGCATCTATAATTAAAACAAAACTTACATAATTAACACAATTAGAACCTCCTAAATATTTGAGATAGGACCAAATACATGCAGCTGGATACATTAAATTGGCAACATTCTACAATGAGAGGCTTGAATTTTGGAGGCTTGAATTTTGGAGGCTTTTATAGGATAGGTTACTTTTTTATTTCTAGTCTTTCACTTTATGTACCTGTACGTAACGCAATAGTGTAAATTTGAAGGTAAAAGTGAATTATTTTCTCATGGTGGATTGAACATTCTCATGAGTCACCTAATACAGGGAGTATATGGACATAATTTAGTACTTCCTCTAGCATTTTCTGCCTAACTTTGATATACATGGCGTGTTCAGATGTTATTGTTAACAAGCATTGGTTATCTCATTCTCAAATAAAAAAAGACAATGGGTTTTATTAAGCAATGCTGGTGAATACAGAGAAAATATAAACAAGAAAAAAAAGTAAAGGAAACATACATATTATCAAGAAAATATCACATAGACCCTAAATTAAAATCTACAATGGCATCCCAGATGTGGACAACTTCGATGACCTCATAATGCTACCTGATTAATAATTTAAAGAAAATATTTGTCTGTATCTTTCCAATATATTTATGAATTTCATATCAACCAACATATCACTCAACTTCATTTAGTTGGATACTTATTTAACAAGACAGAAATTAATGCATATGTACAAACAACCAAAGAATATAATCAGTAGTAGAATCCCCATATCAGATAATTGACAGGTTCCCATGGGTGGTATTCAGAAACTTGATACTAGCACTTTTTTTCTCCTCCTCTTAATACTTCCTCTCACTTTATTTACTTAGAACACGCCTATGATAATGCAAAGTAAACCACGTGATGTAATGTCCTCATCACCACGCCTAAGTTTTCTGTTCAAGTTGATAATCTCATGCACTCAATCGACAAATAGAAAATCTCTAGTTCCACTGCTTTATAAAGTTTCTTTTTGACATCTTGGAATTTGGAAGTGGATTTTCTCACTCATTTTTTTCTTATGGTCCCTCAGGAAATCAACATAATATAAATTATAGAATTCAAAATTTGATTAGATGATAAAGCAAATAACGTGCAAGAGGGTAACGTAAACCTTCACCTGAGACAATTTGGAACAACCTATGATTGAAGTTTAAAAGTGAGTTGATGCCCAAAGGTAGAACCAACAATTGGTTAGGACTGGACCAAATTAAACAAATCTGGATCCAACTGGCAGAGCCACCTTAGGAAATAACTCCAGTGCCAATGTTGGCATGTATAAACCCAAACAAAGATTTGACCTAAACCCAATGAATATTAAAATCCACACAAACACAAAAAAGAAGAGAAAGAAGGAACAGGACGCAGGTCAACATAGTGTCAAATAAAATAACAATGGTACAGCAAGGATTTAAATGTTCTTTGAAAAGAAAACTACATTTCTCACCTAACCATCATCTTCACATTTGGAAAATTACAGTTATCAGTTTAGCACTTAACAATTATCTCAGCCACCTTTCTGGCCATGTATCCCTTCTACAAACTGGAAACCTTGATGTTTTCTTTCTACAGAATACAACATGAAATAAAGCTTCCTCTAGATAGGTTCATGTTTATATTATGTCGGTTCAGGATCACTGATCAGAGAACTGGGAGATATATATGGAGAAAGCATTATATATTGTTATAGATAAATAACTTGAGATGGCAGATCACCATTATATATTGTTATAGATAAATAAAGTACAAAAAATAGAAAGTATATAATTCATACCTTTTTCAATTTGTACTTCTCTTGCTGCTATATTAGATGGAATGGAGTTGGATTCTACAGACTCATGTATGACGCCTTCTATATGACCAGGACTAGGCCGAGTTTCTTCAGCATTACTTCCTTGGGCATGGGCTGAGGTTGTATGAGTAGGAATAGATTGTGTTCCTTCATTGTCACTTGCTTGTATATGTTGGTTTGAGTCTTCTAACATACGGCGCCCAATATTCAATTTTCTTCTCCTTCCCATTGCTGTATACTTTCAAATAAACAAACGAAGGATCAAATCATAACACAAGCTTCAACTAGCTTCTGACATAGAATAGCGTCTGAAAGAAATATAATTTTCAAATTATCTAGACTCAACATATTAGCATAAAAAACAACATTAGAATGACTATAAAACACAAAGGGAAAGAAAAGATAAAGAAAAACATAACACGGATCAAATTCATATTCAAAACATGAGTAAAAAAATAGTCAAGTCTAATTGCATGGAAAAAGCACAAAATCATTCACAATTAAAACATATCCTCCCATTCTTCCTCCCCATCCTCATCATCAATATCATTATCAACATCAACATCAACCTCAAAAAAATCATTATCATCATCAACTGAAAGCCCAATTAAATCATTATCATTTTGAGTAGCTTCGCTTGTATCATGCATTGGTTGCTCATTGATTTCTTCAATTTCATTGGATTCCTCATCACCCATATCATAGATATCCCTGACCTTTGCATTCAGAACAACAGGCCAATTCTTGTTCCTCTCATCATATACATAAAACACCTTTTTAGCTTGTGATGCGAAAACAAACGGATCATCACAAATATCTTTTCCGGTGTGTTTCAAAAAATTGAAATTCACAAGTGTCATCCCAAACTTATCTTTCTTGACACCTTTCTTGATATCAACCCAATCACATTTGAATAACACAGCCTTGTACTTGCCAGAATAATCCAACTGGATTATATCAGTTATCGCCCCATAGTAATTAATTTCATCTTTTGATGTCTCAGTCCTTACAACTACTCCACTATTTTGCGTTTTCAGGTATCTCTCTCTTTTCCTTGTGTGGAACCTAAAACCATTAATGGCATAACCGGTGTGTCTCCTTACTATCTCAGATGGTCCACGAGCTAACCATCTAAGTTCTTGAGTAACTTGTGGGCTCCTTTGATCATCCAGGCGATGAATCTAAAATATTCAAGAACAAAAGTTAGTTACATTATAAAAACAACAATTAAATTTTCAATAATTCAATTTTTTCGCGCTTACCCTTTCTCGAAACCAGTCACTAAATTTTTGACTATGTTGTTTATCAATTTCAAGTTGTGATAATCGCCGCGGCCGAGACTGTCTCTTGAGAAGTCCAATGTGTTCTCTAAAAATAATGATGATAGAATTCAAGGAGTTATAAAAAATTTCAACTAGTGTAATAGTGAATAATGATTGGTGTCTTACTCTATAAATGGAGCGACCGCGTCACGATTAGAAAGAACATATCTATGAGCTTGCATTAACTCTTTCTTATCAAGCTTAGTTCTGCTCACTCTCTTGCGCTTCCCTAATTGTAACTTTTGCTGTTTTTTCCTTCCTAATGGCCTTCCAACAGGATGTAAAAAGGTCACATCATCTATCAATGTAGAATCAATTTCATCATCATTTCTACTAGGTCTATTGAACCTAGTTTCCACCCCATAAAGATATTGCGAACAAAAGGTCAAGCATTCATTTGCCAAAAAACCTTCTGCAATCGATCCTTCTGGATGTGCTCTATTGCGTACAAATGACTTAAGAGTAAGAAGAAACCTGAAAGTAAATTTAGTTTTAGATATATATGCTCTTAGCATCCTAATAACTTCTTTAACAGTTTTAAATAAAATAACATCTTCAAATAAAGAATTCATACCTCTCAATAGGATACATCCATCGATACTGTACTGGTCCAGCAACCTTGGCTTCATATGCCAAATGAATTACCAAATGCACCATAACAGTAAAAAATGATGGAGGAAAAATTGTTTCGAGTTGACAGTGTTATAGCTATTTGAGACTCCAGTTGTGCTAGAAAATCCACATTAAGTACCTTAGAACATATTTGCTTGAAGAAATTGCAGAGATCAACCAAAATTGAAGTGACTTTATCTGGCAATGAACCCCTTAATGCCACTGGGAGAAGTTGTTGTATCAAAACATGACAATCATAACTTTTTAGGCCAAATATCTTGCGTTGCTTGACTTGCACACAACGTGAGATGTTTGATGAGCATTCATCCGGAGCTTTTACATTCTTGAGGATGCTCAGAAAAGCATCCTTTTCTTTGGTAGTCATTTGATAACATGCTCTAGGCAAAAGCATTGTATTACTTTTTGAACTCGACTGAGGGTGAAGCATACTTCTTATGCCCATATCTGCAAGGTCGGCTCGTGCTTTATAATTATATTTGGATTTTTCCCCTTGGTTTAACAATGTACCAATGATGTTATCACATACATTTTTTTCAATGTGCATCACATCAAGATTGTGACACAATACATTATATTGCCAATAAGGCAAAGTGAAGAAAATGCTCTTCTTTTTCCAAGGTTGTGCCCCATCCTCTAGTCCTTCTTCTCTAGTTTCATCTATTTGCCTTAAAATTTCAATCCCATCAAGTCTTCTCGGAGGATTTCGTAGCTCCCTTGTTCCGTCAAAATCCCTGCTATTCAACCTCCACTTGTGGTTAGGCGCTAACCAACGACGATGGCACATGTAGCAAAATTTTCTACCATGACGTAACCATCGTGAGGCTATTTCAATACCACAACATGGACAAGCATATTGACCTTTTGTACTCCATCCAGATAGGTTTGCATATGCTGGAAAGTCATTAATAGTCCACATTACAGCAGCACGGAGTTGGAATGTCTCTTTCTTGCAGGCATCATAGGTTTCAATTCCATCATCCCATAACTCTTGCAGCTCTTGTACTAATGGTTGTAGATAAATATCAATGTTATTTCCGGGACCTTTAGGACCTGGAATTAGTAGTGACAACATGAAGAATGATTGTTTCATGCACATCCAAGGAGGAAGATTATAAGGAATTATCCTGACGGGCCACGTGCTATGGGTAATACCCATAGTCTTGAAAGGATTGAACCCATCAGAAGCCACTCCTAGTCGAACATTACGAGGATCTAATGAAAATGTTGGATATCGAGAGTCAAATTCCTTCCAAGCAAGTGAGTCAGCTGGATGCCTAAGAGAACCATCATTCAATCTACCCTCATGGTGCCATCTCATTGATTCGGCAATTTTGGATGACATGAACAACCTCTGCAACCTCGGTTTCAAAGGAAACCATCGAAGGATCTTTGCAGGCAAGTTCTTTCGCTTTTCAGAAGTCTCTGTTCCATTAGCTTGTACATCTTCATCTGTTGTTTTCCACCTTGACGTACCGCACTTTGGACATACTTCATCTTTAATATATCTATCCCGATACAATATGCAGTCATTAGGACAAGCATGGATCTTCTCATACCCCAAACCTAACCCTGAAATCATCTTCTTCGTTTCATAGTATGACTTTGGCAAAACATTTCCTTCTGGTAGAACATCTCTTAATAAATCCAGTAACATAGAGAATGACTTGTCACTCCACCCATGTAGACACTTTAAATGATACAAATGTACCATAAATGATAACTTGCTATACTTCTTACAGTTTGGGTAGAGCATTTGCTCATTTTCTTTCACCAAACGGTAAAACTTAATGTTCTCTCCTACTTCTGGATTCCTTTCACCTTCACCACAAAATGGCTCTTCTATAGGATGCATTGGAAAAACATCACGAATTAACCCATCCATGTCATGCCCCATTTCTAAATGTTGTTCAGTTGTGCTACTTGAAGTTGTAGGCCTCTCACCGTGAAATATCCATTGCCTATAACCTCTAAGAAATCCACGTCGTGGATCAGTTAAGTGTTCATAAACACTTGTGCGAGAATGTGATTTACAGTTGGCACATTTTGTACAAGGACACAATATTTTCCCGTTCTTTTCTGAATGTTGAAAAGCAAATTCGAGGAATTCATTAATCCCTCGAATATATACTTCACTTTGTTTTGATGGATCGCGGATCCACCCTCTATACTCCATTTGAAAAAATTAACTGAAAATGTAAATAAATAATAATTAAAAATAGAGAAGAAAATGTAAATAAATAATTATTAAAAATATAGAAAAAAAATATGTGCGTGTGTGAGGGATAATTCCAGTCGTTATTTTACATAATATATTGTTTTCAACTACCATTCAATACCAAGTTCAAAAAAATATCAGCTTTACATCAATTCTGGTCATATATTGGACATTGAGAAATCAAGAAAACTACTACACTTGGCAGATACAGAACCAATGGAGAATAGTGAGTAAAGCTTCTAAATTTCCTGTAATACTAAAATTTTAACCCACAATTCCTCAAGGTTTGTATTTAAGAAGATTCCAAAATTTTCACAATAGAAGGAAAAAGAAATACAGTAGATGAAAGATTATACGGCACTATAGATATTTCATTGATACTTGCACACTGAATGCTGTTATTATATCGCACTGGCAACCACAACAACACATCTAAATTGTAAATTAGATCGCACTTTCCAACCCAACTTTATGATTGGATATTTCCGTTTCATGTATGGAATATATTCGAGGTTATGTAATCAAGCATGTGATTCAACTTCTAAGGTTAGATATTTGTAACATGGTGTATCGATGTTAATTTACCATAAAGTATATCTGAAGCCTATAATGACACAAAAGTTTGTTCTTTGTAACAGTGGAAGTCTTGGGAGTTAGGACAAGATGATCTACTACCCAGGATTAAGCAATGCTAAATAGAATATGATAACCCATTTTGCATAATTGCCTCATTATACTTTAGAAGAGTATGATGGTAACATCGTCAGCATTTGAGGTATTGATAAAGGAAATGCCCACAAGTTCTTCCTATACTACAACTGAGTGGAAGATGTAACAAACAAGTACAGCTTCCATGATCCACAAACACGCTTACAAGATATGCAGGCACATAAGCTATTTTTTATATAAATGACTGAAAGAGATGATCATGTCTGGATACAACCTGACGAACATTTGATCACAAAACATCTTTTGCTATCATTGTTAAAAAAAACATCTTTTGCTATCAATGATCAACTTTCTTTTGCAAACTTTTGCTATCAGTATTCATGAACTAAAAGATGAACACCATATAAGAATTTCACAACAGTTATCTACAACCGGAACGCACACAAATTTCTCATTACTGAATGTGAATTGTGATTGTCAAAACAGAATTCCATATAATCCTATATGATATGTTTGCCTGCATCAAAAATGGAAAGAGGTTGCCGTTACCGACAAATGAAATTTGCTCAAACACAAATGAATTATGAAATAATGACTTGGCTGACTAATCAATGTCAATGGACCTACCCCATCACCTCTCAAACATCAGGGATAGGAAAACAATTGAAATAAATGAGCTGGACACAACCAATGAAGCACCACAAGAAGAAGTTTAACTGAACTGCCTAACTTAGGAGTGTTAAGAGACATCAAACAAAGGAATCACCACCCAATGAAGCATAAATATGAACGAAAGGACATCAAGAGCAGTAATCAGCACAAAAAATTTAAATAATATATACAGGTCAAAGGTGTAAACTGAACAGCTCCTGAGACACCACGAACAAAGTTAAACCTGATACTTTTTCCATTAATAGAAAAGTCTATTCACTTGTATAAGCTGCCATCTAGTTAACATAACATGGTTCAAATAAACTGAACGAACTCCTTTCACTTTTATCTCAACTATTGTGATTTCACCAAATAAAAGAGTGCTGGGGTGATGATTTGTATACTTAAATGTCATACTACGTCTATACTTACTATATGAAAAAAAAATAGAGCAACTAATTAATGTAGACTCCTCATGATCCCTCATCTTTGCAATAAACTCGTCACTAATCATATCAAATAGTTGATATCAGATGAACAAAGGCACAGAAGACTGCAACAAAATGGATATTATTGAAGGATTTTGTTGTTTTAGATATTATTGAAGGTATCTACAGTAACTTGTTCGCACATTAGTGAAAATAAGAGCTAAATGATCTGTTTCACTTTGAGAATATCCAAAATTTTATCGAACATATTGGCATTTCTATAAACTAGTTTATAAGAACAAAATCGTGACAAAACCTGTTCTCAAAGACATCAAAATCCATAACCACAATGAATAGAACCATAAACTACCAGAACACATTCTCAATGAAATCAAACAATAAACAACAACATGGCAATCAAAATTCATCAACTAAAGGGGAAGCACCCAAATTCATACCTAGGGTTTGCAAAATTAATCAAAAATAGATGGCCGTGGGTGATGGTGGAAGCGGTGGGTGACGGCGGACAACGAAAGACGACGGCGGATGAAGAAGTGGGCGACGGAGGTGGGTGGCGGTGGGTGGCGGCGGAGGAAAACGACGAGAGGAAGATGCTTGCTGCGGTGGCGAGGGAAGACAGCGGCGGCGTGGAAGACTGACGACGGCAGCGACGTTCAAGACCGACGACGGCGACGTGGAAGACCGACGACGGCGATGCGGTCAATGGGGGGGATTCGGGTGTGAGAGATAAAGAGGAGAGAGAGAGAGAGAGAAGGGTGTGAGCGTGAGAGCTGTATAAATTGGGGGTATTTGGGATTTGGTGGGAAAATGAAAAAGTTGGGGGGAAATAAAATATAGAATATACCCACGGTGTTTTATCCCGTTGGTAAAACCTATAGCTACGGATTAAAAACTCTAAAGCTATAGGATACCTATACCCACAGCTTATTATACGTCTGTAGGTATACAATGTCTATACCCACGGTTTTAGTGATCCGTCACTATAGGTGTCCGTTGGTATATGGCAAATTTCTTGTAGTGTAAGTTAGATTGTACTGCTCACATCGCATGGTTATCTTTTAAGGATACATAGATGATTATTGTATCAAGATATAAATTAGGGTTTCTTCGGATCTCTATATATTATTGTATTGACATTCTTTGAGAGATAAGAGTGAGAGTACTTTATTGAAGAGAGTTTGAGAGATTTTACAATTGTAAACAACAAGTATCTTCTGGTGAGGCTTAGAGCATCTATTGTGGTGCATGCTAAAAGATGACAAAATTCCAATATAGTAATAACAAAGGCGATGTTTGCTATTGTAGTACCCTGTATTTTTAAATATTATTTTTAAAGGTTTATAAATGAATTAAAATGATTTTGGGGAATTTAATAAATATTTTCAGAAAAATTTATCTTTTTACACGTGCGAAACACGTGCAAATATTTTCCTGAGAAGTTCAAAAAGGTAAAATTATTTTATGGAGAATCACTATTTATTATTTGGGATTTATTTGTAATTTTTCTAGATTTTTCTGATATTTATTGGATCTATTTGCAATATTAAGAAAAAGAAAGATCTTTTTGCAAATTTGTTATTTTGAGGGGTGAAAGTGCAAAAACTATTTCTGGGCTTTTAAATAGTGCCGGCTGGAAAAGTAAGGTGTTATTTTGCTTTTAAATCTCAATTTAAATGACTTTATCAAGTTTCCAAGTATAGGAATCTATTTATGTAAAGTTGTATTTTCAAGGGGTTATTTTGCAAAAGTGTCTAAAAACCCTAAAAACCTCTTTTCCGGGTATTTAAAAAGAAACGCAGCCGTCTTTCGCTGCACAACCTAAATTTTATCATTTTTGGAGAATTTGGGAGAAGATTTTGGATCTCGCGAAGGAAATGATTCTTATCAAGGTTTCTTCATTTAAGGTGAGTGATATGACTGTTTTGTTTGTTCTTTGAATGTTGTATGTGAGTGACATGTTTGTTTTACTTTGTGTATTTTGTATGTGAGTGATGCAAATGGTTCGTTGTTTGATTTATGTATGTGAATGATATGAATGTCCTCATGGATCTTGGATGTTGAATTTTATTGCTAGAAAGCATGTTTAGGGTTTGAATATGAATATGTATATTATGAATTGGATGGATGGATGAAAATTGGATCTTGTGAAACCCTAGTGGTATGTGATTACAAATTTGATTATGGTTATGAGTTGTGGTAGAGATTCAGTTTTGAGAAATTTGAGTGGAAAAGTTATGAATCAAGAGATCTTGACATGAAAATCGGAATTTGAGAATTTTTTTTGAGTTGAGGAAATACACCCAATTTGGGATTTTTCTTGAGTTTTTGATATTCAGATGGTTTGTATCTGAATACGAACTATTTCAGCGATCAGTAAATTATTTTAAGAAAACTCTATTTTGGATTATATGCACAAATTCATGTTTTAATCGAAAGAAATCAACAAAATCTCTATTTTTATGATTTCAAGTAGTTGATCTAGTTTTATGGACTATTTTGTATTCTACAAGTTGTATTTGACCATATAAGAAATATGTTTTTCGTAGAAATCGTTTTTATGAAGTAAAACTATGTATCAGTTGAATGTGCACAACCAAATGTATGCAGTCTGTAGGCCGACAGTCGACTGCCGTGTTTTCTCAGTCGACCGATACGACCCGACTGCTATGTTTTCTAGATTTTCTTGAAAATCCGTTCTGCACAGTCGACTTAGGACCTTTTCAGTCGACTGGTACACTTAGAATTATTTTCTTGAAGTTACTGTAATTTTACGTTCTGGACAGTCGACCTATACCTTCTTCAGTCGACTTCTATACTTAGAATTATTTTCTGAAAGATATTGGAATTTTCTCTGGACAGTCGACCTATAACTTTTTTAGTCGACTTATAATACTTAGACTTATTTTTCTCAAAGCTACTAGATTTTCTCTCTGGACAATCGACTTACCCTTTTCTATAGTCGACTGGTACTGATTTATCTTGTATTTCAAATGTTCTTTCAAATGATTTATTCTCTAAATGCCTTAATCTATAACTTATTATTTTATACCTTACCTTCTATTGGACATATGTTTTCAAGATGTTGAGTTGAACAATTTATGTTGGAAGTTTGGTTTGGATATTTGAGTGTGAGTCTCTAGAGGGTGTGTGTGACCCTAGTATACCGGCAGTTGAGTTATTTATGTTTGGGCCTGTTGAGGCATTTTAGTTGTTCAGATGTTTGAGTTAAGTCCGGTAGGGTGCACCAACTCTAGGAGATTCGTTAAGTAATTAAATAACCTAAATGATAAGGACATGCACTAGTGGTGATATGATGAATGGGAACATGAGTTATGGACCTCAGTATGGCTTGCAGTGTGAGATAATCCCCGGAATTATCCAGGTGTGAGTGAAATAGTCTCCGAAATTACCTGTGATGTGGGATTGATCTCCGGAATTATCAGGGTCGAGGCGACGCACATGTGGTATTTGTGTGATGAGGTGCCATTGCTTGCGGTGTGGGGTATTCTCGAAGATTCTCAGGTGTGAGTGAAATAGTCTCCGAAATTATCTGTGAATAGAGAATGACCTCCGGAATTATCGGGACATGGGCTAATACTCACAGTTTATCTTTATCTCGTAGTAGTCATCGTGTTAGGATTAGTTGCATAGCGGGGATTAAACCCTATAATGTGGAGACGTTAAGGGCTTGCACCGGACCTATGTAGAGTGGGATGCATAGACTTCGACAAGTACGCATTAGAGAGTCCGCATATAGAATTGTGTTTTCTTGATTTGGTTTCACGCATGTGGTTTTTCCTGTTTTCTACACTTGACACTTAGTTTAGTTTCACTTGATGTTTACATGTTTCCTTGCTACATCGTATTTTATGTATTCTTATTTGTTACATGTTGTTTAAGAATCCATGCTTAATGTTTATTTATGTTGTTTGTTTTTATGTTACTCACACCATTATGGCTGACCCCTTTAATTTTGGGGGTTAGGGTTATCTCTAGCCTCACATTTTACAAGTAATTTCTTAAGGCTCGGATTTGGATGCTTGAGTTCAGTTGATATAGTGACTTATGTAATCTATAAAGTGTTGTAAAGAAAAGAGATTTGTGATTTAAGATATATTGTATTCCGCTGTGCTATGTAAACGATTATTGTAATGAAAGTTGAAAAATTTTATTGGTGTTTGGTTGTGTTTAATATTACATTGAAGTTGATGCTGGAAATTGTGCCCCGTATTTTCTAAGATATTATATTAGAAATTCGGGGTGCTACAGAGATTGGTATCAGAGCATGCTTCAATAGTAATAATAAACATGGCATAAAAATAATCTAGGTGTGGACACTAGAGTGTGAGTACCTAGGTGTGGACATTTAAGAGTGAGTGTCACATAGAACTGAAACATGATGTTTCACTTTTGGGGTATAGTTGAGATTTTGCCAAAAGGTATTGATGTGAATGTGAGTTGTGTTGTTTAATTCAGTACTCGAAACACCTGTATATCCGTCTGTATGCCACCTAACATTGTATAAATTATTAATCATACACTGTGGCGATCCTGATGGGTGACCTCTTGGGAATTTTTGGAATAGGATGAACTGTATATAATCTAGCCTTGTTTGTGTAGATTATTGTATACAAGATAATGTGTAGTCAAGATAGACAAAGGAATGCGCAGATGCTAACCAACCTGAAATTATCTACCGGCTGATAGCCCTAGCTGGTCCATAGTTATAACAAAGTATGTATTATTTCACTGATTTATGCTAACCAACCTGAAATTTGAGAAATTATCTCACTGGAAACATGTATCACTATCATAACATCAGGAAACATATGTAAATGCTATAGAAGCAGCAACATGATAGCCAAAATAGTACAATTGTTGGATGAAAATTGTGCTTCTATTAAATAAGATAATCAAAATACGTTCAAAACGTTCATAATTTGTCAAGCTACTACATGATACAATGCCATTATAACAATTGTCACTTGCAATAAACATCACTTGAACAAATTGAAGATCATTAAGTGATATGGCTAAAAATGGGGTTAAATCGGAACCGTCCAAATTGGCACGAATCTTGGAGCCAAGGGGTAAAACGGTAATTTCACCTACCAACGGGTCTGAAGCGGGTATTGGTTATCTTCCCCGAAGACCCACTTACCCGCGAACGGATCCACCTCAACTGGGTACGGGTTTCAACCCGCAGCAAACCCGGTCCAGAAGGGATAGAATTAGGGTTTCTGGTTAAATCCTAATCAACGGCCCTGATTCATATCTATCCCTTCACTGGGGATTAGGAATTACATTCCTTATCTAACCACAGGGAGATTACATTCCTAATCTGATCCCAGCGGCGCCTATAAATACCCCCCATCTATCTCCATTGAGAGGTAATCAATCTTTCTCCAGTTTTTGCGTTCTTTCTTAATCATCCCTGATTACTGACTTGAGTGTCGGAGGGTGCGTCGCCGGGAACAACCCCGGTGTCTCGCACTTTTTGCAGGTATACGGCGGGAGTCAGCGTCAAACTCCGACGGAACAGGTATACAGGTTTGCTATTCAGTTTTCCTAAGAATCCACAAATACTATCTGTTTGCCCCCACACCAAATTTAGCGGCAACAGATTGGCGCCGTCTGTGGGAAACATATGAATAGCAGCATCCCCTCTTCCCGTTGGTCAGATCCTCTCCGGCCATGCCTCCTAGGAAAGTTAGATCCAGAGGGTCCAACCGAGGACCCAACCCCGATCAGCAGCAAGAAATTCCCATCCAACCTACCCAACAGCAGGGGCAACTTCCTCCCCCAGCGGAAGACCCACTCCAACAGGACCTTCCTCCTCCTCAGAATCAACAACCACCTAAGGGTCCTAACCCTCAGAAACAGCCTCTCCATCCGAACCATGTCTCCATCCACAATGCCTCTTCAGATTCTATGGCATCCCATAATTCCCAAGCTTCCGACTTCCAACAAAAATTTCCCAATCGGCCAAAAGATGTGGATCTTCGCCACCGTCTGGATGAGAAGCGGGCCCGAGAGGGAGCCTCCCACCAACAACATCCGGATGAGCGAAGCCCCCACCGCCGAGACTACAAAAGGTCCCCGATCAGGAGGGAGCGGAGAGAGTCCCCCAAACATCGCAGAAGAAGACCGCATTCCCCTGCCGGTCGGCAACACCCCAGGAACGATGAGGCACCCATCACCTGTGCCGAGTTCCAGCAATTCCAAGCAATCGTCCTACAAGCTCTCAACCTCCGTTCCAATAACACCAATGCTCCGAGGATTCCCTCTCCTCCTCCGGTCCGAAGTCCTCGTCGACGGTCCCCATCTCCTCCTCCAGCTCCCAGCAACTCCCGGCATGTGCAAAGTCCTCGCCGCTCCAGGAGCTACCGTCGTCGTAGCCCCCGCTCTCCCTCGTACGAAGACGAGTCTAGAGGCTCGCCTGATTATCGACGAAAGGGTGACGCTGTATACCGCCGTCTCCATGAGATGGAGAGGCGCTTGGGTCAGTTAGACCGAGAAGAAGAGCTTAGAGGAAGGATCCTTCGTCCTAGCAGACCTCCTTTTTTCCGAACCATAATGGATGCACCCGTACCAATCGGCTTCAAGCCTCCTCAATTTGAGACCTACTCCGGGGAAACTGACCCCGTCGATCACATCGAGAGCTTCAAGACCCTAATGCTCATCCATCAAGCCTCCGATGCTCTCCTCTGTAAAACCTTTCCCGCAACTCTCAAGGGTCCAGCTCGAGAATGGTACTCACGCCTTTCCCCATCCTCAATATTCTCCTTCGAGCAATTCGAAACCCTCTTTGTCACCCATTTTGTAAGTAGCCGTAGAACTGAGAAGACCAGCATCTCGCTACTGTACCTCCACCAGAAGAAGGGTGAGAAGTTGAGAGACTATGTGAAGAGGTTCACAGCTGAAGCCAGGTCCATAGCATCCCTCGACCAGTCGGTCGCTGCAGCAGCATTTCAATCCAATGTCCTCAACTCCAGCCTCCGCTCCTCCCTCGCCAAGAAGCCCCCACAGAACTTTTCAGACCTCCTCCTCCGAAGTGAAAAGTATATTCGGGCAGAGGAAGCCGAGCACCACCCTCACTTGGAGGGGTCTTCCTCCGGGTTTAAGAGGAAGGGAACAAAAGAAGAAGGAGCCAAGAAGCTCCAGAAGGATAATGCCGGCCAGCGCCGACCTCCCCCAAGATTCAAGAAGTTTACTCCTCTCACCACCAATGTCTCTACCATTTTGATGGAAGTTGAGAAGGAAGGGATCATACCCCCTGCTCCAAAAATGAACACCCCCGGCAAAAGAAAGGGATAAAGAGAAATGGTGCCGCTATCACCGGGACCACGACCACGACACTAACGATTGTCGGGCCTTAAGAATGAGATAGAAGCCCTCATCCAGAGGGGGCAGCTGACCAGATTCGTGAGAAAGGACCGAGCCGACCTTCCTCCCCCGCCTCGGGGGGCTAATAAGCGTCCGGAGCGCGATGAAACGCCCGACTTCGAAGAGGAGCGTGTCCTACACCTCATTCATGGGGGCCCAATGGGGGGCTCCTCAAACTCCTCTCGAAAGGCGTTCATTAGGAAAGTCAATTCGGTCCGCGCCACCCCTCCTCCCAAAGGCCTCGGAGTGCCCGTCACATTCTCAGACGATGATCTTGAAGGTGTCTGCATCCCCCACTGTGACGCACTCGTCATCAGCCTCCACATGGCGAACTTCAAAGTGGAGAGGATCCTAGTGGACAACGGCAGCTCCGTTAACATCCTCTTTCTCGCCGCTTTTAAAGGCCGAAAGCTCTTCCGAGACAGACTCAAGCCCGCCGGCTACACACTCCATGGGTTCACGGGAGTGCCAGTGACTATTGAAGGGGTGATCACCCTCGAGGTAACCGCTGGCAAAAATCCTACTACCCGAACGGAGTCGATGGACTTCATGGTCGTAGATGTCCCCGCAGCCTACAATGTCATTCTGGGTCGGCCCGGCCTAGCTGCCCTTGAAGCCGTCCCCTCTGCTTATCACCTCAAAATGAAGTTTCCAACTCGGGCCGGAGTAGGGGAGGTAAAAGGCAATCAGGAAACAGGCCGCAAGTGCTACATGACCTCTACCCTCGGTCCGGTCCTCTCCTTAGAAACTCTGGAAATCCTCCAAGATGCTGCCCGACCGACGTCTGAGCCGGTGGACGAATTGGAGGAAGTGCTCTTCTCTGAGCAGGATCCAACTCGAAAGTTCTTTGTTAGCAAGACCCTCCCGTCCGCCCTATACTCGGACATTGTACAGTGCATCCGAAGGAACCGAGACCTCTTTGCTTGGTCAGCTGCAGACATGCCCTGAATTTCCGAAGAGCTCTTGGTCCACCACCTCAGCGTTGTTCCGAGGTCCAAACCGGTTCAACAGAAAAGGCGCAAGTTCGCCCCCGAGCGCCAGCTAGCTATAAAAGAGGAGGTGGACAAGCTCTTGAAGGCCCGGTTCATACAAGAGGTGAACTATCCCGAGTGGTTGTCAAATGTGGTTATGGTGAAGAAGTTTAATGGGACTTGGAGGATTCGCATCGACTTTACCGACCTCAACAAGGCCTGCCCTAAGGATCCCTTCCCTCTTCCGAGTATTGACACTCTAATTGATGCCACCTCGGGGCATGAACTCCTCAGTTTCATGGACGCCTTCTCAGGCTACAACCAGATCCGGATGTTCCCCCCGGATATTCCGAAGACATCATTTGTGACCGATCAGGGCCTCTATTGCTACAGGGTTATGACCTTCGGTCTGAAGAAGGCAGGCGCAACATATCAACGCCTCGTCAACAAGGTTTTCCAAGCTCAAATCGGCCGTAATATGGAGGTATACGTCGACGACATGCTTGTGAAAAGCATCCACGGTGCCGATCATGTAATCGACCTCCAGGAGGCGTTTGATGTTCTGAGAAAGCACAACATGAGACTAAATCCGAACAAGTGTGCGTTCGGTGTCTCGTCAGGGAAGTTCCTCGGCTTTATGGTCAGCCAACGGGGAATTGAAGCAAACCCAGAGAAGATCAAGGCCATACTAGACATGGCCCCTCCCAAGAATGTTAAGGAAGTTCAGAGGTTAACGGGCCGCCTAGCTGCCATAGGGCGCTTTCTCTCGAAGTCCGGGGAGAAATGCCTCCCCTTCTTCAAGGCCCTCAGGGGGGCTAAAGGTTTCGAATGGGGTCAACAGCAACAGGAGTCCTTCGACCAGCTCAAGGCTTACCTCGTCAATCCTCCCCTCCTCAGCAAACCAATCCATGGCGAACCCCTCTACCTCTACCTGGCGACCTCCGAGCAGACCCTCAGTGCCGTTTTGGTAAGGGAAGAAGACCGGGCTCAAAAGCCTATCTACTATGTGAGCAAGGTACTTCGGGATGCCGAGCTCCGCTATCCGAGAATAGAAAAGATGGCTTATGCCCTGGTGATGGCCGCAAGGAAGCTCCACCCATATTTTCAGTCCCATTCGGTGGTCGTCCTTACCGATCAACGACTGAAGCAGGTCCTCCACAAGCCAGAGACCTCGGGTCGCCTTATGAAGTGGTCAATCGAACTGAGCCAGCATGATATAACCTATCAGCCTCGGACCGCGATCAAGGCTCAGGCCCTGGCGGAATTCATAGTTGAAAGTACCATTCCCGAGTTTAGCCAAGCAACGAAGGGGCCACCGGTCTGGTCAGTCTATGTGGACGGATCCTCATGTAACGAGAGAAGCGGAGCCGGGGTCATACTGGCAGGCCCAGATGACTTCATCCTCCAATACTCCCTCCGTATAAACTTCAAGGCCTCGAATAATGAAGCAGAATACGAGGCACTAATAGCTGGCCTTGGAATGGCTCGAAATGCAGGGGCGCAACGCCTCCAGATCTTCAGCGACTCTCAGCTAGTCGTAAATCAGGTTCTCGGCGAATATGAAGCACGTGATGTTAGGATGATCAAATACTTAGCCAATGTCAGGAGCCTCATGGCACTGTTTGAAGAAGCCCTCATCCAACGAATACCCCGAGAAGAAAATGCTCAGGCTGTCGCCCTCTCCAAACTAGCCTCTTCCTCCCTCCAAGGTCTCGAGCAGACCGTCTTGATAGAGGTTCTTCTGAGGCCAAGTATTGAGGATGAAACTTCCGACTCTTTAGAGTCGCTGCCCGTCCTGCTTGAGGATAACTGGATGAAACCCCTCGTCGAATTCTTAAGGGACGGACTCCTCCCCGAGGATCCCAAGGAAGCTCGAAGAGTCAGAACCCGAGCTGAGCGTTACACACTAATCGGAGGCATCTTATATAAACGCTCTTTCACACAGGTAGACGGCAGGCCGTACCTGAGATGCCTCTCCCCCGGCCAAGCTGACTATGCCCTGTAAGAACTTCATGAGGGCATCGGCGGGGCACATTCGGGGTCCAGAGCTCTAGCCCGCAAAGTGTTGAATTACGGATATTTCTGGCCCACTCTCCTACGAGACGCCGAACGACACGTTCGGCAATGCAGCTCCTGCCAGAAGTACTCCGACATCCGACGCCTCCCTCAAGCTCCACTCACTTCCCTATCAAGTCCAATCCCCTTTGCGATGTGGGGGATGGATTTACTAGGGCCGTTCCCGCCAGCTCCCGGCCAGTTCAAATTCCTAGTCGTGGCAATCGACTATTTTTCAAAATGGATAGAGGCTAAGCCCTTGGCCACGATCACCGAAAACAAGGTCGTTCAGTTCTTTTGGAAGAGCATGATCTGCCGATTCGGCGTCCCTAGGGTCCTGATAACAGACAACGAAATACAGTTTACCGGGGCTGCCTTCCGAGCTCTATGCGAAGACCTTGCCATCCAACACCGGTTCTCCTCCATTTCTCATCCCCAGTCGAATGGCCAAGCCGAAAATGCTAACCGACAGATCCTCTCCGGCATTAAGAAGAGGTTAGATAAGTGTTCCAAAGGCTTATGGGTCGATCAGCTTCCCAACGTACTGTGGAACTACCGCACCACAAAACGGACCCCCACAGGAGAGAGCCCATTTAATCTCACCTATGGGTCCGAGGCCATTATCCCCCTAGAAGTCGGAATACCCTCTCCTCGTCTAATAGCTTATGAAGAAGAGCAAAACGCCAGAGAGCTCCGAGCAAGTCTAGACCTGATAGATGAGATCCGAGAAAGAGCTGCCATTCGTCAACAAAGCTACCGAAGAAGGATCGAGTTGGATACAACAACAGAGTCTGCCCCACGGACCTCAAAGAAGGGGACCTGGTCCTCAGAAAGTTGGTCATCCCATTCCCAGGTCAGAAGAGCAAATTGGCCCCAAAGTGGGAGGGACCCTACAGGATTGCCAAAGTAGTCCGCCCCGGCGCATACAGACTAGAAGATCTCGAAGGCAGGGAGATCCCCAGGACTTGGAATGCCGACCATCTCTTAAAATACCAAGAGAGAGCACCAACGCCTCTCTAAGTATTCTGAGATGTCGAACCGTTCCACTCCTATTACTTGTAATGTTTTTCTTTTATTCCACTCTTGTAATAACGGCTCGCAACTTTAGAAGCAGCCGGCCATTAGTCATCAATAAAGAAAGTTTTTTCATATTTTACTTGTAAAAGTTGTTTACATCTCTCTGCCTTTACTCTTCACTCAACCGATGGTTCGGAGTCCAACACTCGGCTCGATTCTACTTCGCAAGTTCGCTCGTAAGCGAGCTAGAAGTAGGTCGCCGTTCGGAACTGCTCCCACAACCGTTGAACAACTCTACCGATGGTTCGGAGTCCAACACTCGGTTCGATTCTACTTCGCAAGTTCGCTCGTAAGCGAGCTAGAAGTAGGTCGCCGTTCGGAACTGCTCCCACAACCGTTGAACAACTCTACCGATGGCTCGGAGTCCAACACTCGGCTCGATTCTACTTCGCAAGTTCGCTCGTAAGCGAGCTAGAAGTAGGTCGTCGTTCAGAACTGCTCCCACAACCGTTGAACAACTCTACCGATGGTTTGGAGTCCAACACTCGGCTCGATTCTACTTCGCAAGTTCCTCGTAAGCGAGCTAGAAGTAGGTCGCCGTTCGGAACTGCTCCCACAACCGTTGAACAACTCTACCGATGGTTCGGAGTCCAACACTCGGCTCGATTCTACTTCGCAAGTTCGCTCGTAAGCGAGCTAGAAGTAGGTTGCCGTTCGGAACTGCTCCCACAACCGTTGAACAACTCTACCGATGGTTCGGAGTCCAACACTCAGCTTGATTCTACTTCGCAAGTTCGCTCGTAAGCGAGCTAGAAGTAGGTCGTCGTTCGGAACTGCTCCCACAACCGTTGAACAACTCTACCGATAGTTCGAAGTCCAACACTCGGCTCGATTCTACTTCGCAAGTTCGCTCGTACGCGAGCTAGAAGTAGGTCGTCGTTCGGAACTGCTCCCACAACCGTCGAGCAACTCTAGCGGTAGTTCGGAGTCTAGCATTCGGCTCGATTGCGCTCACTCAATACCTCGAGCCGAGCGGACAAGGAACCGACCCTCGTATATGGAGAAAAAATCTGCCGAACCAATTTCGCCGTTAGATCATCTCAAAATGCGCGCTAGAACGTGATGAATGGATCAGATCGTGCCACATTTCCACAAAATGACAAGATAGTGTTTTTTGGGAATTCGTGCCTCCCACCTCGTGATGCGTTCCACGATCATGATCGACCGTCTAGATTGAGCCACGTGGATAGCGTCTGAAATCCGAGCTATCACACCTCGGTATACTCCGAGCCGAAAAACTAAAGTTCCGCGGCTAAAACCTTCGAAAAAGACAACTATGGGTCCTTATGGTTCGGCATCGAGAATAAGGCGACCACGGCACAACGATGAACAAAACAACTTCGATTTTATTAAAACACTTGGTAAATTTACAAGGCAGACAGTTACAGCGGGAAAGCAACTAAATAAATATACAAGGCATGTTATTACAACAACAGAGACGATGCAAGAAGTAAAAGGCTCGACGCAACTTGTTCAGTGCCACCTCGGGACAGGGACGTTTCGATTAAGAGACAATCGGGGTTTCCGTCTTTTTGTCTCCGAGCTTGTCTCTAGGCCGACGAACTGCGATGCCGCCTCACCACTAATCCTAACGGTGGCTCCGACCGAGGCTCCACTTGAGCTAACAGCTACTCCGCTTTGTGCGTCGGCTGTTGTCCGACCAATAACTTGGCCACGAGTCACTAGCTCGTAGAAGGTGATCCCCCGTTCTCTCTCTTCGCGAGTGCAGGGAGTGCTGTGGACATTAGCCCTCACAGGCTGAGGCTTCAGTCGAGCCACCTCCTCGAGCTTAACGATCCTATCCTTCAGAGTGTCGTCCTTAACCATTATCTTAAATCGAGGAAGTTTTGCCGAACCGGGGCACTCAGCGCTGTCGGATATAATGCGACGTAAGTTGGTCACCTCGATGCTCTTGTCGACCGTGACCCTCTGCAGCTGTTCGACCTTCTTCTCGAGCTCATCTCGCTCGGCCAGCACCGAGGCTAACTCTGCCTCTTTCGCCGATAGCTCCTCCTCGACTATCCGGAGATGGTGCACCTCGGCCAGAAGCTCACTGTTCTTCTTCTCCACGTTGAACATCAACCTCCTGGTGAGCTCGATTTCACCCACGAGGCGAGACTTGCGAGATTGCTTAAATAGCTCGGCGCGACGCCGAGCTGCTACGATATTTGGGGCATGTTCGAGGATCTGAAATACAAGGACGTCACGACAAGGAAACTATAGACCGACCCAAACACTTGCACGAATTTGAAACAAAAATTTTCATTCATAAAAGAAAAAGCGGTGGCCAGTCCGCAAGAATGCATTACACTTGAAAAGAAAGCAAAATTACAAAAAGACGAGAAGATCAGGGGTCCACCTGCGGCGTCGGTTCGACCACGGTGCTTCGCCAGACGGCCCCTCGTTTCTCTCCCCGGCCTGGGAGTCTGTCACCAAAACATCAGCAACTACCTCATCGTCGTCATCGCCCTCTACCTCGTCACCTTCCTCCGCCTTGCCTTCCCCCTACTCGCCGTCTTATGCGGACCCGGGCCACAGCCTGTAGCCGACCCGCTCGAAGCCGGGGATGCGGTCCTGAACGTGGTCGAGCGCCCTCTGGTAAGACTTCTCCATGTTCGAGGCCATGTGCTTCTTCGCCTCGGCCTCGACCTCGGCCTTGATCTTCGTGGCCAAGGCCTCCTTCTCCGCCTTCACCTCGGCCAGGGCCTTGGCTGTCGTCGCCAGCTCCACGGCAGCTTTGGCGGCTTTGGCAGACTCCTCAGTGAGCCACCCCTTTACTCGCTCCAGGTCGGCCACAACATCGGCAACCTGGACCTCCAAGCCCTCAGCTCGCCTCTGCTCTGCTTCGAGCTGTCGAACCGCCTTCACCTTGTCCGCCCTGTCTTTATCACTGGCGGCCTTCAACTCCTTCTCCTGTTCGGCGAACGCTTCAAGGAGATGGTTGAAGTGACAAGTGGCCTGCCAAAACGAAACAATAGTGAGCATGAGATAAGGGCCGAATGACAAACTTAAAGAAATTCTCAAGAGAAACTTACCGATACGAGCGACCAGGCAACCTTATAAGTGTCGTCGCCGACCGTCCCCGCCTTCAGCGCGGCTCGATCTTTTGGGGTCGCCAAGTGTTTGATGGCCTGCATCGACATCTGCGAGTTCCCGAAGAATCCATCATGATTCTTGACTCGCCAGTTCGGAACGAACAGCTGCTTGTGCTGCTCGGTCAAGATCACCTCGGCCTGAGCAGTCAACGGCGGAGCCTCAAGCGACAACGCCGCCGAGACGTCAAAGGCCCCACCAACCGGGGCAGAAGCAACAGGAGCCGAGGGCTCTTCGACAACAACCACCGTCGACGAGGGGTCCTCAGCAACGGGGGGAGGTGGAACAACTGCCGAAGCAACTTTGAGAGGCCGACCTGACGAGGCGGTCGTGCTCAGCCTCTTCCTCTTCCTTCCATCGGCCACCTTACCCCTCTCGTTCATCATGGCTGTAAAGTCCATCTTCGGCGCTTCTGTACCAAACAACAAACAAATTGAGAGTTAGTAAAACGAGCTAAAGACTTAGAAGAAAAAAAAATGCGAGATGTCAGGAGCGTACTCGGGTCGATCGGGCTGAGGCCTGACCCGTATAGCACCTCCTCGGTCATCTCCCTCCAACTCAACATCGGGATGGCCACGATCTTCCTCGCCACTTCCTCCTCGGCCGCAGTCAGTTCTGGGTCGGCCCTCGCAAACTTTGGCACCTCTACTTTCCATCGGCTCGGAACTTGCAGCATCGATAGCTCCCTCAATATGAAGAACTTTTCCTTCCAGCCTTTGATCGAGTCCGGGTTTTCTATAATCCGAACACCCTTCCTCGGTGCCAGGTAGTATCGATGCTCGGTCTTGTGCATCCGGTTTATCCGATACATGCTTCGGAAGACCGTCAGGTCCGGCTCGACCTCGGCGTTGCGGCACTGGAGCAGGAAGGCGTTCACATGAAGCCATGTGTTCGGCATGAATTGGGTCGGCGCAAGGCAATACCACCCGAGGACCAGACGAATGAAGGGGTGCAGGGGAAAGCGCAGTCCGGCGTTCAGAGAGTCGTAGTCGAACATGCACATATCCGACGACGACGGGATGGAGTTCGCTCGAATCCCGGGGCCGGGGAGAATTAACTTGTACTCCGGAGGGATGGCGAACCCTTTTCTGATCCGGAGCAGGTCCCTCTCGGATAGCACCGATCCAATTTCGTCCGCCTCAGTGGTCAGAACCAGGTTGTTCTCTTCGTATACTTCTGACTGACCGATGACCGCCTTCTTCAAGAGGTCGCCCTCGTACTACCTAACCCCAGCGTATCCAGATAGCGCACAAGGGTACCGGCCCATCTCAGGGTCTTGCCTCGGATTCTCCACAATCACCTCGACCACAGGAGATTGGGCCACTACCCTCCTCTTCTTCTTCTCCTTCCTCGCCTCGCCCCCAGACGGCTCAGCTACTTGCTTCCCCTTCCTTCGGATCTCTATCTCCCTCCTCTCCTCGGCACCACTATCGCCCGAGGACGAGGCCTCACTCCCTGAGTTCACCCTTGACATCTCTAAAAAAAAGCTAAGGCAAGAAGACTGACCTTGAAGTGACGTTCACGGTCGGAATAAGCTCGCCGGAAATCGCCTGGCCCACGCGACAGCTAACGTAACCGCCTTGGAGCAAAAATCGCCGCTAGCAGAGAGCACAGAGAGTAAAAGTGAAATCTTGGAGTGAAAAGTGAGAAATGAGCTTGGGGTGGGGGAGTTAGAACTTATAACCCCAGTGCGACGTTTGGGCCTCCTTGGGAACTTAAAAGCCCACTAAGAAGCCAAAGCGCCAAAGCGGAGAGTTGCGACGTTTCAGTTTCACAACAAAGACTCCACAAAGCGCTCAAGTCCACGACTCGGCCACCGGTTCGCCTAGCTGACCTACCGAACAGTCTGGTTAAGCGACCGAGCTACTGAGTCCGCTTCAGCACCGAGCTTCTGAGCCGAGGGGACGAGGAACCGACCCTCATATATGGAGAAAAATTCTTCCGAGGCGGAATCACCGTCAGATCTCTCCAAAATTCATGTCAAGACACGATGGACGGTTCAGATTGTGCCACGCTCACAAAACGACAAAATAACGTTTTCTCGTGATCTGAACCCAACCCTCGTGATTCACGCAATGATGGACGCTCCAGATCTGACCACGTGTACCTTCCGAGCTGCGTGCCACCGGTTCACCTAGCCGAGCTACTGAACAGCCTGGCTAAGCAGCCGAGCTGCCGAGCCGAAGGGCGACGACGCTTCAAATCCAGGACGCTTCAAAACGTCCAACTCCATGCCTCGGCTATCGGCACCGAGCTTCCGAGCCGAGGGGACGAGGAACCGACCCTCATATATGGAGAAAAATTCTTTCGAGGCTGAATCACCATCAAGTCTCTCCAAAATTCGCTTCAAAACACGATGGACGGTTCAGATTGCGCCACGCTCACAAAACGACAAAATAACGTTTTCTCGTGATCTGAACCCAGCCCTCGTGATTCACGCAATGATGGACGCCCCAGATCTGACCACGTGTACCTTCCGAGCTGCGTACCACCGGTTCGCCAAACCAAGCTACTGAACAGCATGGCTAAGCAGCTGAGCTGCCGAGCCGAAGGGCAACGATGCTTCAAATCCAGGACGCTTCAAAACGTCCAACTCCATGCCCCGGCTATCAACACCGAGCTTCCTAGCCGAAGGGACGAGGAACCGACCCTCGTATATGGAGAAAAAATCCGCCGACCCTCCTCAGCCGTTGGATCTTGTCAAAAAATGCGCTCGTCATGATGGACGGCTCAGATCTTGCCACGTTCACTAAACGACAAGATAGCATTTTTTGGGAATACGCGCTGAGATGGACGTCCAGGATCATGCCCTGTAGTTCGGCTGATTCCGAGCCATGTGCCGACCCGCCGAGCCGAAGGGACGAGGAACCGACCCTCGTATACGAAGAAACTATCTGCCGAGGAGCGCGGATCGTCTGATCGCCCAGAAAATCGCGCTCGGCGCTGATCAAGGGCCCAGATTGCGTCACGCTATAAATCGGTATTAAAAATTAGTTTTTATTTATTTAAATCGTTTTAATTACTTAAAAATTGCGAAAAATTACTAAAAATTTGGGAAAATTAACTAAAAATTCTAGAAAATAATTACAAATTCAGGGAAACATTTTTTGAGCCCCTGAACGAGCAATTATTACCTAGAATGTGGATTTAAGACCCCCGAACGACTAGTTAACACATCGGAAAATTAGATAAATAATCCGAAAAAAATAGATAGAAACCACCAAATATCCAGAGAAGCTTAAGAACAGCTTACAGCTTGAAAAATCACCTCACTACCCCCTTCGAGATTTAAAACCCTCCATTTAGACTCCGATACAACTCCACTAGCCATTAAAACAGTTAAACTACTCCTCAAAGGCTGATCAAACTCAGTCTTTAGGAGTGGGGGGCTCGTGATATGGCTAAAAATGGGGTTAAATCGGAACCGTCCAAATTGGGCACGAATCTTGGAGCCTAGGGGTAAAACGGTAATTTCACCTACCAACGGGTCTGAAGCGGGTACTGGTTATCTTCCCCGAAGACCCACTTACCCGCGAACAAATCCACCTCAACTGGGTACGGGTTTCAACCCGCAGCAAACCCGGTCCAGAAGGGATAGAATTAGGATTTCTGGTTAAATCCTAATCAACGGCCCTGATTCATATCTATCCCTTCACTGGGGATTAGGAATTACATTCCTTATCTAACCACAGGGAGATTACATTCCTAATCTGATCCCAGCGGTGCCTATAAATACCCCCCATCTATCTCCATTGAGAGGTAATCAATCTTTCTCCAGTTTTTGCGCTCTTTCTTAATCATCCCTGATTACTGACTTGAGCGTCGGAGGGTGCGTCACCGGGAACAACCCCGGTGTCTCGCACTTTTTGCAGGTATACGGCGAGAGTCAGCGTCAAACTCCGACGGAACAGGTATACAGGTTTGCTATTCAGTTTTCCTAAGAATCCACAAATACTATCTGTTTGCCCCCACACCAAATTTAGCGGCAACATTAAGCAATACACATTGACAATAGTAACCCAACGTAGACATCTTCAGTGTGTTTCAGCTTTTCAACCATCTGTCTTAGCAAGTAGTTCTCTTTAGTTAACTCATATATCCTCAAATTAGTCATCACAAGGGGGAAATTCATTTTACCCTCACACATTGCCATCAGCTTCACTTTATCAGCATGTATACACAACACTTCAACCCACTTGAAGTACTTGCAATCATCATAGTTCCATTGAGGAGACCCCACAAAGTATACCCCTCTATTATTGGTTTTCCTAACAACTTGAACAATTGCATCATCCCCATGAATACACTAAAGAACACTCGATGAGTTGTTGTCTCTTTTGAAAGTGATTTTGAGGGATCATAATTCCCATAATTTCCTGAAAATTTAAAACAACAACAAAGCCTTTTTTTTCTAACCAGTCGGGGTCAGCTATATGAATCCTGGTTTTTTATTCTGCTCAGTTTAGCATAATATCTTCTATAAGGACACAAGATATCATATATTTTCTCCCCGTTTCCACCCAAGTAAATTTAGATCTTCCCCTACCCCTAACTCTACCCTCAATACTTATCAAATCACTCTTTCAAATGAGGTACTACTTGGTTTACGTGCGACATGTACAAACCATCTTAGGCAATTCTCTCTTAATTTATCTTGGATTTAAGCTACCTTTACCATGTCTCGTATATGCTCGTTTATAATTCTATACTTCCTGGTTCTACCAAACATCCATCTTAGCATCCGCATCTCTACTATTCATTTTTTGGACATGTTTTTCCTTGTTGCCCAACACTCTGCTTCATACATCATTGCTGGCGAACAGCCATCGCATTAAATTTTTCCTTCAACTTCAAAGGTATATTTTTGTCACACGAAACCCCACTAGTGCTTCTCCACTTAAGCCACCATGTTTGGATCACATCTTCACAAATCTCCTTATCTGTTTGTATAATCGAGCCTCAATATCGGAAACGGTCACTCTTTGGTATCTCTTGACCATCAAACTTTACTACTTCCTCAATTGTGTTCCGAATATCACCAAACGTACATTCCATATAATATGTTTTAGTTCTTCTTACTCTAAAGCCTGTATCTTTGAAAGTTTCTCTCCACAATTCTAATTTAGCATTGATTCATGCGAAATTCTTGTCCACTAAGACGACGTCTTTGGCAAAAAGCATACACCAAGACACTCATCTGGTATTCCTTGTGCCAATTCATCCACAAACAAAGTAAAGAGGTAGGGGCTTAAAGCTAGAGGTGGCATCAAGATCGGGTCAACCCACGACTCGCCCGTAACTGCCCGTACCCGACCCGAACCGGTTTGACCCGGTCCGGTTTCGGGTCAAACCTGCACAACTAAATGGGTAGGACCGGGTTGAAAATTAACTTGAAAAAACCAGCTCGACCCAGTCCGCGCTCATAACCCGACCCGCAACCCTCCGGTTTGCGAACATTCGACCTGGATTGGTCAAACGGGCATGTCGTTGGAAGTGCAGTCATTGGCTGATGATCTTGGATTTTTTTATTTTTTATTTTCTATTTTTTGATTTTGATTTTGATTTTTATTTTTTGGGTGTGGGATGGGGGGGTTGGATTTTTTGGGGGGATTTTGCCTATAAGAATAGGGTTGGCAAACGGGTCGACCGGGCCGGGTCGGGTCGAACCCGGCCGGGTCGGAACCCAACTTGGGCGGGTTCGGGTCGGGTCGGGTCCTAATGGCAACCGGACCGGGCCGGGTCGTAAGTGCAAATAGTCGACCCGCCTAACCCGCGAACCCTTTCGGGTCCAACCCGGGTTGGGTCGGGTCGGGTCGCGGGTTGGGCCCGTCTAAAGTTAATTTTTTTACTTTAAAAAAATATAATTAGAATAATAATATAAAATGTAATAATAATAATAAGAATCAAAGAGTAAAATTTCCAAAAAAAAAAAAGGTATATATTATTAATATGATTTCAACTTATATAAGTTTCACAATTTGTAATAAGAAATAAAGATTTTCTACAAATTTGTTATATACAATAACAAATTTCTTAGATAAAATTTCAATTTTTTTCAATTATCCTAATTTTTAATAACAAACAAAGATTTTATACAATATTTTATATATTTACAATTGTCTTCAATTTGTTGGTCTTCAATTTGTTGTTGTTGTTCTTGGTCTTCAATTCTTCGTTTTGGTCGCTATTGTTGTTGTTGTTGTTGTTGTTGTTGTTGTTGTTGTTGTTCCTGCGAGTTGCTTCCACTTGTAGACGTTTCGAACATTTTTCCTTGAGTCCTATCTTTGGCCTTCATCCAGACTTCCGTGCAGACGAGCATCTCCAACGATTGGGGCTTCAAGCTATTCTTATAATCGGTTAGAACTCTGCCACTTGTAGAAAATGCACTTTCTGAAGCAACTGTAGAGACAGAAGGAGTTAGTAGATCTTTAGCCATATATTTAAGAACACTATAAGTATGTTCATGGTCTTTCCACCATTGTAAAATATCTAGTGAAGAAGTAAAGATTCGGAACCTTTTTGATTATACCAATGTAATTCATTTGGTTGATTATTCCTAGATTTTCTTGATTGAATTTGTGCAAGTAAATTAAATGTGGCATCATCTAATTTATTCTTTCCCTTACCTTTAGAAGTAGCAGAAGAAGAACTAACTAAAAAAGTGGTACTACTGGATGCAAAACTTCTATCATAATAATCATACAAGTTATTTAATGTCAATTCAAATTTAACTAAAAATGTTCCGCAATCAATTTCAGATTCATCTTTTCCAAGTAAAGTAAAAAATATTTCAATCAAACTCTTCGTACCTTCTAATGATACGAGGATCTATCACAGAAGCAATACAATACAACATAGAAGGAGGATTAAAATACTTCAAAAATTTGGTGTATGCAGGTTTCACAAGATGACCAATAAAAGCATCATCGATCATTTGTTTGAAAGTTTGCATCATAGTAACTATTGAAATAAAAATTCTAATATAAGTAGATTCATAAGATTTTGAAATTTTGAAAGTTGCGGTTTTAAAAGGTTCTAAAAGTTTCAACAAAGATTCGGCATAAAACCAAGTTTGGTGAGTCATTTCAAAATTTGGCATATTTTTTGCAATACAAAAATCATTTATACATTCTTTATATTCAGTAACAACATGTAGCAAATTAAAAGTAGAGTTCCATCGGTGTTGAACATCCTTTGGAAATTTTCTAAAGTGTACATTTTTAAGCCTACACCAAGCATTCCATTCTTGGAATATGGTGCCACTTAATGCAATAAAATATACATAATTTTTAATGTTAACTATATATGGTTTAGCTATTTTTAATGCATCTTGAACACATAACTTTAAAATATGACATGCACGTCTAACATGAAAAATATTGTCAGATGACGGATTTAATGCGGTTTTTAATATACTAATTGATGTATTGTTATTAGATGCATTATCAAAACTTATACACATAATTTTATCAAGAATATGAAAAACATCACAAATTTCTAAAATACGATTTGCAATTTCATTACCATTATGGGGATAGGGCAACGTGGCAAGTGATATGATCCTTTTTTGAATGATCCAATCATTGTCGATCCAATGACAAGTTATTCCCATCATTGGAATATTGTTGCAATCTGTCCAACAATCAGACGTTAAAGAAACTGTACAAGTTAAACTCCATAAAATAGCAATCAAAGCTTCTCTCATTTCAGTGTACATTTTAAAACAATCAGACTTTACAGTATTCCTAGGGATTCTTTTAAAATGCGTGTTTAAGGTGGTTTGATTAAAAATTTCTAAGTCCCTACTCTCGAGATAGGAAAATGGTAACTCTTCCTTGATTACTAGTATGGCCATTTCCCAACGAACAAGTTCGGGATCATAAGAATGACTATCAACTACACCGGTCTTAGGGTGGATTTTTTGTTGGCCGGGTAGGTCTACAAGAAGTTCTTTGTGCACATTTTGGACGCATCATCTTATTGTACCCGTCCCCTCACCCCTCTTCCATTTGTATGGCTTCGAACATGTTTTACAAACTTTTATACCTACACCCGGAGTTTCTTCGTCCGGAATATAATCATAAAATTTGTGTCAATCACTAGTTTTCCCTCTAGTTTTCATACTACTACCCGGTTGTGTTGTTTCGATTGCTTGTGTTTGTGGTTCTTCTTCTATGCTTATGTCTTCTACGATCATCATGTGTACCAATGTGTTGGGTCATAGGGTACTCTCGGCGGGCTCATTTTGTGGGACAATTGGAGGCCTACGAGAAGTGCCGTTGGAATCTTGTCCACTTTGGCTATGGCCGCTATCTCGTGATCTAGACATGTTGATATAGTAGTGTATGTAAAAAAATTAAATACAATCTAGGCGAGATAAGTTAAAAAAAATCTAGAAAACAATAAGAGGGTTGTGAGATAGAAGATCAAAAAACCAATAAACAAATATGATAAAAAAATTATAACAACAAAAAAAATATCAAGACAATAAGAGGATTGTGAAATTTTATCTAGACACATCATATTAGATTTCCCGTGTGTTCAATCAAACAACCCTTAGATTTTTTTTAAAATCAGTGTACAAAATAAAGCCCTTAGAGCATCCATAGTCGTTTTTCTCATTTGCTATAATATGGTAGCTACAGTAATAGCAAATACGATCGTTCACTGCAGTCGTCGTTTGCTATATTTTTTCTATTTTTTAGAGAGACGGGGTATCATACCCCGTCCGATCGTTTCAAATCAATTAAAAAAAGTTAATTACTATTAACTATTAAACTATATTAATTAACTAAATTAAATAATAAAATAATAACTAAATCTAATCACTTAATACCTAACTACTCCTAATCAGCATTAATACCTAACTTAATCTTATTAAACTTACCCAATTAATGCCAGAGACCATTTAATGCTCCACTGGCTTTTGGTTCTTGGACGGGGTATCATTCCCCGTTTGAGGATTTTTTTTTTAAAAAAATATTTTTTAAAGGCGAGAGACGGGGTGCCATACTCCGTCCGGGGTATCATTCCCCGTCCGACCATTTTTAAAAAAAAATTAAAATTAAAATTATTGAGTATATGTTGTTCCGTCCGAATCGATTAAATAATTATTAAATCAGAGAGACGAGGAATCATACCCCGTCTTTTATAATTTGAGAAAGCACATTTCGTTTCTCATATTTGAGAAATGAGAATAGAACGTTTGCTAAAAAATGGATAAATGAGAAACGACTGCAGAGGTCGTTTGCTATTTCGTTTGCTATAATATGGCAAATGAGAAAATATAGCAAACGACTGTGGATGCTCTTAAGGATTGTATCTAGATAAAATTTACATAACATAAGTCAACTGGCAATATCGAGACCAAATAATAGTCTCCTCATACCCCACACTACATCCAGCCATTAGTGTACAAATCAATTTCCCTGGGAGCCGACATCAACATATGCTCCCAACACACACTGATTCAATCAAACATTTTTTAAACATAAGTCAGACCAAATATAGTTAAAAAACTCATCCAGACACATCATATTAGATAATCTTTATCCAGTGAAATAATACATACTCCGGAATATCTATCTATCTCTACTACTATAATGGGAGAACCCTTAGTCAGTAACCGCGTCAGTAACCCAACCCGTGCAACGCACGGGTTGGGTTACTTTGGTAAATATTTTCGAAAGTGGACCTGTTTGGTAAATATTTCCGAAGGTGGATCAGTTTGAAAATTATTTTCTTTTTTAATATGGACTAACTTGGGACAATATTTTCGAACGTAGACCTGTTTTGTAAATATTTTCGAAAGTGGATCGGTTTGGAAATTATTTTCTTCTTACCCTTTTCATGATCTTTCAATTTTTTCCACGTGCACGTGTGCACGTGTATAATACTAGTAACTATTATAATGGGAGAGATGGGTTTCCAAACAAATAAACAATTTTTTTTTTTTTTGTATGTGTGCAAACACATGCAGCGCACGTGTTGGTAGGTTTTTTTTTTCTTTGTCCTTTTCCTTCCTCCTCCACGTGCATCGCACGTGCATCATACTAGTGTATTTAATAGTACATTTAGCCGGTAACTCTGCAATGGATAAGTGTACAATTATCTACACTTGTTCACTCCCGCCGAACATATGCCCTTGTTTTCGCGGGTCACTATCTTGATTTCACATTACATTATTCGTTTTTTGTGTATGATTCATTCAGGGTGCATTGCTAGTTCCTGATGTTCATCCATTGCAGAATTTTTGGACTATGTGTACTATTATATTGAAGTTGATGCTGGAAATTGTGCAACGTATTTTTTAAGATATTATATTAAAAATTCGGGACGCTACAATTCCGGAGACTATTTCACTCACACCTGGATAATTCCAGGGATTATCTCACACCGCAAGCCATACTGAGGTCCATAACCCATGTTCTCGTTCATCATTTCACCACTAGTGCCTGTCCTTATTATTTATGTTATTTAATTGCTTTACGAATCTCCTAGAGTTGATGTACCCTACCGGACTTAACTCAACAACTGATTAACTAAATTGTCTCAACAGGCCCAAACATAAATATCTTAACTGCCAGTATACTAGGGTCACACACAGCCTCTAGAGACTCACACCCAAATATCCAAACCAATCTTCCAACATAAATTACTCAGTTAACCACTTGAAAACATATGTTCAGTAGAAGTTAAAGTACAGAATAGTAAGTTATAGACTAAAAACATTTAGAGAATAAATCATTTAAAAGAACATTCAAATATGTATAAATATATCAGTATCAGTCGACTACAAAAGCCATCGATCGACTGTCCAGAGAGAAAATCTAGTAGTTTTGAGAAAATAATTCTAAGTATTATAAGTCGACTATCAAGGGTCATAGGTTGACTGTCCAGAGAAAAATTCAATATCTTTAAGAAATAATTCTAAGTGGTACCAGTCGACTGTAAAAGTCATCAGTCGACTGTTCAGAACGAAATTTCAAGAAAAACTAGAAAACACAGCAGTCGGGTCGCGTCGGTCGACTATGAAGTCACACCGGTCGACTGTCGACCTGCAGACTGCAAAATTTTGGTTGTGCACATTTCAACCAATACGTAGTTTTACTTTATGAAAACGATTTCTACAAAAAAAACATATTTCTTATATGATCAAATACAACTTGTAGGACATATAATAGTCCATAAAACTGAATCAAAACTACTTGAATTTATAAAAATAGTGATTTTGTTGATTTCTTTCGATTAAAACATGGATTGTGCATAGTCAGAAATAAAATTTCTTAAAAAATTCATTGATCACTAAAATAGTTTCGTATTCTGATCCAAACCATATAGATATCAAAATCTCAAGAAAATCCCCAATTTGGATATATTTCTTCAAATTCGACTAAATTCCCAATTTCGATTTTCGTGTCATGATCTCCTGATTCATACTTTTCCATTCAGATTTCTCAAAACCAAAATACTACTAAACTCACATCCATAATCAATTTGTAACATCACCATATCAAATTTGTATTCAACCAATACACAAAAGTAATAAAAGTCTCATTTTTATTAGGTTTATGCATAAAATTCACCATATTCAATCAATCCAACATTAATCCCAAAAAAATAGCCTACCCATGATCTCCCATAGGTCATTCATCAATCTCGAATTACCCACATACAATTTTATTCATAAACAACTAGGGTTTCACAAGATCCAATTTTTCATCCATCCATTCAATTCATCATGTACATAATCATACTCAAACCCTAAACATGCTTTCTAGTAGATGAAATTCGACATCCAAGATCAATCAAAACATTTATATCACTCGCATACAACATACACAAAACAAAGGAAAACAAACAAGTCACTCACCTCAATGACGAAATCCAATTGAATCAATGAAGAATAAGAAAAGTCCTTCTTTTGCGAAATTCAAGATCCCCTCCTTAATTCTCCAAGAAAAAATAAAAAATTTGTGTTGTGCAGCGCATGACGGCTGCACTCAACTTCTTTTAAATAGCCGGAATAGGAGAATTAGGGTTTTAAACACATTTGCAAAATAATCCCTTGAAAATATAACTTTACATAAATGGATCCCTATACTTGAAAACTTGATAAAACTAATTAAATTAAGATTTAAAAGCAAAATAAACTCTTTATTTCCAGCCGGCACTGTTTGAAAAGTCTAGAAAATAGTTTTGTACTTTCACCCCTCAAAATGACAATTTTGCAAAAAGATCCTTCTTTTTCGTAATATTTGCAAATAGGTCCAATTAATACTAGAAAAATCTAAAAAAATTACAAATAATTCCCAAATAATAAATAATGATTTTTCATAAAATAATTTTGCCTTTTGAACTTCTTAAGAAAATATTTGCACGTATTTCGCACGTGTAGAAAGATAAATCTTCAGAAAATATTTATCAATCCTCCAAAAATCATTTTAATTCGTTTATAAACCTTTAAAATAATATTTAAAATTTTGGGCTACTACATTACTCCCTCCTTAGAAGAGTTCTGTCCTCAGAACTATTGCTAATGAGGTCCAAAACAAGAATAAACAAGGAAATTGAAATCTCATAAATGAACTATAATTCGAAACATTCACATAGAATGACATAATCAAATAAAAGAAATACAACTCAATCCAATAGTACAATCATCCCAAGAAATATCATCACATAAGTAAGATACATTCATATAAAAAGCTCAGGAAAATCCTTCTGCATGCGATCCTCCTCTGGCTTCCAAGTAGCCTCCTCGAACTGCTGATTCCTCCACAGCACCTTGACCATAGGTATCACTTTGCTTCTAAGAACTTTCTCCCTACGGTCAACGATCTCCACAGGCTGTTCCTTTTAACTCAAGTTCACCTGTAGACCTTCAGGAATCTCTACCAACTGATGATTCTGATCTGGCACCTACTTCCTCAACAATGACACATGGAATACATCATGCACCTGTGCCAACTCCTCTGGAAGCTCCAATCTTTATGCTGTCTTGCCAATCCGCTCCACGATCCTGTATGGCCCAATATACCTTGGCGCCAACTTGTCTTGTCACGCCCCGCTTCCCAAAAATGCGGAATACGAGTACGTAACAAAAGCCCAACGAATGATTATCATCATCCTCAAGCTGTTTCAGAAATCTTTACAACATATCACAAAACAGTCAGAGTCGGAAGCCAGAAAAGTCAACCACATGCACATATGAATCAAATACCAACAAGAATACTTGAAATAAAAATATATTAATCTCAAATAGTCATGATCTAAAATACACAAATAATCCTGGGTCACATTGCCCAAATACAAGAATAAATCCAAGTCTCAAAAATACAATTATTGTCCAAAGCAGGGAAAACAAAAAATAATGATAACAAAATTCCAGCATCTAGAACATCATCTCGCCAATACCTTCAGGAACCTGTCCTCCAAAATCTGCAATAGTAATTTGCAGGAAAAGGGGGAAAGAAGAAAACAAGTACCCGTCAATTGCAAGTCGCGGGTCACAAATAGAGTAGGATACAAGCACGTGGAATGGGGAAACTAACTAGCACCTGGTATAAGTATGATGTCAACCTAGACAAACTAGCATGGTAAAAGTGTCAAGTGTACACGACATAAATCAAGTGTCATGTAAACAAGTATTCTATAAATATGCATCAAGTGTCAAGTGTCGACGAAAATTTCAAAGTAAGAAATTTATTTCCCAGTTAAAGGGATAATGCACGAATGATAGTAGATTCCTGAGTATATCATCGGGACTTGGCTGATTTCACGTAATTATATTGCATTAATATTAAATGCAATTCTGATATATAAGGCATATTTACTTGCAATTCTGATAGTCGGACAATCTTACATAATCAACCCTAAATAAATTAATGTTCATGTGAAATCTGAATTTATGGTGCCTTTATTGGTTATATATTGCATTAATATTAATTTCAAAGTATTAATATTAGTATCTAATTAATGTGATACTAAGGTTACAACAAGATTAAATAGTATGTTCATGCTCATATACACCACATGTAAGAGCATCCACAGTGGTTTTCTAAAATTCTCATTTTGCCATTTTTTGAGAAAAGAAGAGCTGCAATGGTTTTTCATATTCCCATTTTTTAGCAAACGGTTCTATTCTGTTTCTCAAATATGAGAAACGATTTGAGAATTCTCATATTATAGAGGACGGGGAATGATTCCCCGTCTGTGAAATTTTAATAATTTTTTTTTATGAACAGACGGTATATCATATACCGTCTGTCAATTTTTATTATTTTTTATTACAAACCGGGGTCAAACGGGATATGTTTCCCCGTCTCTCACCCTTTTTTTTTAAATTTTTTTTTTTAAACGCCCCCCCCCCCCCCCCCCCCCCCAACGGGATATCATGTCCCGTTTGGCTCAAACGGGATATGATGTCCCGTCTGGGAGGATTTTTGTTTTTTTTTTTCTTTTTTCCTGGATAATTTTAAGTTTCCTAAAATACCCTTCCAAGTCTTCCTACCGCATTATTCAATTAATTATTTTTCATCTCAACGGCTATAAAGTTTACAACGTCTATGAAAATCAGTATAAATAAGATACAGCTTTGATACAGAGACGGGGAATGATACCCCATCTCTCATTTAATTATAAAAAAAAATTAACAAACGGTACATCATATACCGTCTCACGCTTTTTTTAAAATAAAAAAAAAGAGACGGGATATCATATTCCGTCTCTCGTGTAAATGAGAAAGATATAGCAAATGACCACTGCAGCATCGCTCCCTATTTGCTATTACTGTAGATGCCATATTATAGAAAATGAGAAACACCACTGTGGATGCTCTAACTTCTCAACAATTCCGATTTGCTCACGAGTTTGATAATTTTTAGCTCACCATATCAGTCCAACATTACTGCACCAACTTGTTGTAACCTTAGTATTGCCAATCACAGTTAATTTTAAACTGTATCTCTATAAGGTTGCATTTTCCAAGTTTAACATTTTCTTGATTTTAGAAACACCTTTTTGACAATACTATATCTTAAGCATATTCCAGGAAACAGTACGCAGGTCAAGTACTGCCATAACAGGTACACAAGTATGCAGGTAATATGTATCTCAAATCAGGTAACATGTATCCAATGTGTAAATGTACTAAATACTTCCATTTCTCTACCTGATCAAATGTAGTAATAAAACCGAGTTATAACATGTAGATCAAATGATTTCTTCCTACCGTCTATCAGGGTGAAAATACAAAAATCTTATATCATATTGGAAATTTTTAGATCTGCAGCATGTGGAAAATCAAATTGAATTTCTATATATATTTTTCCTTCGAGACGGATTTTATTTTCCCCCTATTTTATTAATAAGTAAACTGTTATGGCAGTAAATTTTGTTAACTGCCATAAAATTTTCACCATGATTGGTTTTGTTTTAGGGGGTATATTCGTAATTTTAGGAGTAGTGGGCAGTAACAACCCTTTTTGCTTGGTTATACATACAGTAGATAGTAACAATGAAGCTTACTCGTTTTTTTATTAGTTAATGGAAGCCAACTTTATTTATTATATCTTCTTTTCCTTTGTCTATTTAGTTTATACATGGTGGGATATCTAGACTTGATCGTACATAATTATATGGAAAGTGCCAAAATTGCAATAAAATTTTAGTATCATCACATATGATGCATGGTTTGATGAGTACGTCATCAAATATTTCATGCTTGAAGCCTTGAACAATGCAGGATCTTAAAAACCTAACCACTTCGATCAAACTATACTGCGAGTGTTACGTACCCATTTTAAATTTAAATTAGTTCAATTACATAATGTCCATTCAAGTAGATGGTGATATCTGCATCGTGCACAGTGTATAAACGAAGAAGCCTTCTGATGCCCTATTTTTACTAGTCCCCTTTAATGTTAAAGCACTTCGCAGTCCTCGTGTTGTACCGGTACGTGGTGAACATGTATAATGCTATAATTAAGCTGTTACCGATGTATATGATAACATCTTAGTAAGATCCAAGTGTAACCATGGTTCCGGCGACTTAATTCTACAATGCTAGTATCCGGTGTTAAGAACTGTGTATCATATACACATTAATTGTGACCTTATGCTAGTCACAAATTGATAACTAAAAGGTGCTACTTTCTCCATATATAGTATCCGTTTTCTGTGTTAAATCCAAACGTACGTGTACAAACGTGAGATTTTCTCTCCAGGGTTTCGACAACTCAAGTGAGTCAATTTAATTATCACAAATTAATTACGTGCCACGGGCATCGTGCATGTACACTAACTACCATATAAATTAATTACGTGAAATCAGGGTTCCAGGTCAGTGGCCGTATTATGGACACCACACTTATCCTCAACTTATACCGGTACGTGTTAATAAGGTTCAAAACTTAATGTGTATCATAAATTATGTATGTACTGAGGCCCACCTCAAGTATACTGTACCAGAATATATAGTGAGCATTGTTTGCACTTGACGGATGTTTTTACTTAATAACATACATGTACTCCTACTACCAAAACAACTGAAGTGATTAATTTGAAACCCTAAATAACATACATAGTAAACACCATATGACCTTACCGGCCATGGTATTACACTAACTACATTATTGAGTGAGATTCTTAAGCACTGTCGCGATGTATTACAACTAGTGTGACGGATTAGCAAATACAAATGTAGTCAATAATACTATGGTACAACATATCATTTTCTTTGAATGCCAATTGGGAGAAAACTGGGCACTCCCAACTACTGGTACGGATGCTGCATCCCGATAGTGTGAAAAAATCCGCAAATTGAGAAAGCGGCTGCGTAGATGGAATCGATCTAGATTCTCGACCATCGGACGCGCAAAAGATTTCTTTTTGGACGGAAAAGGTTGGAAGAAATAAGAGTCCTGTCACAAGATGAATAAAAAAGGCTACTAGAGCTCCGAGAAAATATTGTCAATCTTTATAAGTTGGAAGAGATCAAATGACAACAAAGATCAAGGATTTCGTGACTCAAAGAGGGAGACACGAATACGGCCTACTTCCACCGAGTGGCAAGCACAAGACGTAGGTCCAATCTAGTCCAAGACTTTGCTCGACTCTGCTTGGGCGAGTCGAGCAAAGTCTTGGTTCTGGTTCATGGCATAATATCACAGGTATCGTTATTCAACCCAAACCCAAATAATCATCCATGTTCAGTCTATTGAATAAAATAATCCAATAGGCTATATGATTATAATTTTAGAGTAGGGTATTTTAATAATCATAGAAAGATCTATAATTTTTTTGATATATCGGATAGAGCCAAGAGGCTCCAGCCATCAAAAAATATATTAATCACTAAAAAAGTAGCTATACAAATACAGATACAATGGTTTTACAAGCTGTAAAACAGAAATAGAAAAACAACAAAGAAAACAATAAGCGACTGACAAGCACACAAAAATAGAACTGCGATACAAAAATCGAACGAACTCCAATAAGGTGGACTGAGCCGGAAGCCAGGAATACAGGGAAAGAAAAGGAGCGTCCTGTCGAATCCAAGAGGATTGCAAACTCACACTACGGCTCGCTTCCACAAGGCACAATGAGCTGTTGCTAGCCAGCAGTGACGAATCGGAGCATCGAACACTCACAAAGTAGGGGAAAGGTGGAGAATCGGAGCAGAAAGCGATACCGAAGCTCAAGGACACTCTAGCATCACAAAAAAGAAAAAACAGCCTGCCTACACCGCGGAAGGCGTCGAGCAGCTGAGTCTCAAACGTGAAATTCTAAAAATATAAACCAAATTATATAGAATTTGAATTTAATAAAGCAAAAGATATTGTAAAAGGAAAAGCACCACAAATAATGTTGGAAAAACATCACTATCAATAAGAAACAAACAAGCATTGGAATCAATACCAATAATAAATACATTAGACAATCAAAATAATAATCAATTTAAAATAGAAATATAATATTATGACTGTGGAAAATGAAATAAACAAGTAGCCCTTGTAGATACAGGAGCTACTAATTCGCATATTAAACAAACAAATATAAAAAAACATAATTAATACCATTAGAGAATCCATATTACTACTTAGACTATTATAATTATAGACATCAAATTGTGCATAAAAATAATATTGCCACTCATGATAAATGGTAGAAATGAAACAGTATTACATTTACATGTAAATCCATAGCACAATGTTAATGAAACATTATTAAGAGCTGCCTTACATCAGCACAACCTTACACAATACAAGAAAAAAAAATCACAATAATAGTAAACAATGAAAGTATATTTATAAATAGAATATTGTGTAAATGAATTAGTAAGAGTAAAAAAATACATTATACATACTAACAGAATTTGTCTACAAAGGATACAAATCAAGAAACTATCATAGTTTAATAGAAACTAGGGCAGACACTAGCTTATTCCATGAAAATATACTACAAAGATAGAAAGAAGATGAATATAATAAAAAAAACGATGAATGGATTAACTGGACAACCCGTCATACTTGATAGATATCAACAAAATGTCACTATACAAATAGGAAATTACGTACTAAAAATACCAATAATATACTAGTTTGATGATATGAATAATGATAAACTATCAGGAAATGAATTTTTCCAACAATACTATCATATAACTATATTACATAAATCGGTTATTTTTACAACACCTTGTCAACACCAAGCAATAACAATTAGAATAACACAACCTTATTCCAGAACAAACCTATCACATATCAGAGTTTTTCAGTCCAGCGTGGTGAATGCCAATATTTACCAAATAAATCTAGAATACAACAAGTACAAGTAACAATTACACAAGAAATTTTACAAAAATAACTAGAAGATCGTTGTGGAGAAGACCCTTTAGCAAAATAACACTTAAGTAAACACACAACTCATATAGAACTAATAGATAAGAACAAAATAATAAAGATTAAACTCATTAGACATACACCAATAGATTTATAAGAATTTAATATACATATAAAGGAACTAGTGGAAAACAATTACATAAGAAAATCACAAAGTCAACATTCATCACTAGCATTCACAGTAAGAAAACGTTCAGAAGAAAAAAGAGAAAAATCTCGAATGGTAGTAAATTATAAGGAATTGAATAAAAATATTAAAAGATTTGGATATCCACTACCAAATATGCAGATACTACTAAACACAGTAAGAACAAGAAAAATATATTATAAATTTGACTGCAAATCAGGATTTTACCACATAAAACTAACATAAGAGTCAACATAGTTAACAACATTAAGTCCACCACAAGAATTTTATGAATGGAACGTATTACCATTTGGATATATAAAACAGTCCAGGAGTATTTCAAGAATATATGGATAATATATTTGAGAAATACAATAATTTTATACTAGTATGCGTAGATGATATTCTAATAGGACCCGAAAACTAAGAACAACTTAAAAAGAGCATTTACTAAAATTCATAGAAATTGTAAAAAATGCAGGTATTATACTGTCAAAAAAGAAAATGGAATTGTTTAAAACTGAGATAGAATTCTTAGAAACAAAATTGTCACATGAAGGAATAGAACTACAAACACATATAGCAGAAAAAATAAAGACATTTCCTAATGTTCTAAAAGAAAAAAGAAAAGAACAAACCATAATTGGATTACTAAATCAAACAAGATGATACATACCGAATTTATAAAAAAAACAAATTGGTTACAAAAAAAACTAAAAAGGTTTAAAAATGGGAATGTAACTCAGAGGATGAAGAAAAACTTAAAAAATTAAAACAACAAACTTCAAAATTAAATAAGCTATGATTACCCGTTAAAGAATGTTCATGGATAATAGAAACAGATGCATGTGAAGATAATTGGGGACCAGTATTAAAATTTATCAAAATAGGTGAAAAAGATGAAAGACTAGTCAGATATACTAATGGATCATTCACACAGACCCAACAAAATTACCACATAAATGAAAAAGAACTATTAGCAATCTTAAAAGCTATAAGAAAGTTTGAATTATTCATAATGCATACAAAATTCACAGTAAGGACAAATAATACACAAGAAAATAGTTGGATTAACAAATAATAAACCCAACTATAGCAATTAAAAGATTGATAAGACGACAAATGAAGTTAGCACATTATGACTTCTCAATAGAAAATATAAAAGGGAAATATAACATTCTAGCAGATTTTCTTATCAAGAAACTAACAATTTGCTTTTACAGGATGGAAAATAGAGTTCAGCAAATAGAACAGGATAAAGTCTTCCTAAAGGAGACTGTGGAGCATTCAACCAATTACAGCTTCAAATATGTGGTCCTCAGAGTGTATTTTACCACCATATAAATGCATAAAATATTAAGAAAATGAGTGAAGGAAGTGAACCTATTAACCCACAAAATACAAGTGAAATCACAAAATAACCACACAAGAGGGAAGCTCCACATCCATACAACCAACTACCTACAAAGAGAGTTTACTCTCAGACCCTCCAAAATATGCCAAGAATGATTTAATTTTACAATATATTGAGAAATTATGTCAGACCACTCAGGTCAACCAATTTAGCAAAACTATTTTGCCGCAACATATAAACAAAGCGGTCACACTACCAGAAGCAAATCCAAAGACAGTAAGAGTGTTATTCGAAAGAGGGATTATCCACTGCATATATCCATCCAGAGAATGCGAAGAACTTAGCCAGCTGCCAAGAGATGTATATAAATCTGCTAAGAGTTATTTTGGTCTTACAAAGGCCTCCAAAATATATGTCTGGGTATTTTCAACTATTCCATAATTCCTTGAAGATGACGAAGAACTACCCGCAAAGCATATTATAAAGATAAGGATGACTACTTAAGTCATGCTTAGAGCAACCAATATTATACCATATAAAAATGAAGAATTTGAAAAACAAATCCCAGAAAGAAGAGCTATGGGATTTTGAACAATGTATTGTGAACTGAAAGACATACAAAATAGAGACAATAACATATGGATCTATGATAACTCTGACCCACAAAAATAATGATTTACAGCATTCTAAAGATTAAACAACCACAATTAAATAAAGAAATTTTTGACAGTTGGTATCAAATTATAGATAAAGGAGTCATGACAATGACAGAAGAGACAACTGTCCACTACTGTAGATTGATGAGGATGGAACCACATCACAGATGTAGACAATGCAGAAAAGAACAAGATAAGGCTGACGACAAGTTATTTCTTATCTGAAGCACGTGGAGATGCTGGCTAGAAAAGAATCTCTAAAAACATAAACAGTGACGTATTAGCCTCAATTATTTACCTATTATGCAAGTAGAGATGTAATCAGAACAATAATTGTAACTGATGTAAAGGCATCCCTTCCTCTATAAAAGGGGAGGCTAAGGAAGAAGAGAGAAGATCCAAGAAGGAAAAATTATATATAATCTTGTAAGAAGAGTTTGTTTGTAAGTGGTCTGGAATCAATAAAGGCTACATTTTTTGTTAAGCTCTTGTACAATATAAGATATGAATAATTAGTCTCTTTTTCTCAGGGAGAGTTTTGTAAGTCTCTTCCTGAAGGATCTTGCAAAAAGACTCATTTGTAACTTTCTATAGTTAGATTGTACACCTAATAGCAGAAAACGAGTTAGGTTGTGGTTGCATGTACCGAAGTGTTACTAGTTGTTCTAAACGTATCTCTTGGATAAAGCTCTTCTGAAGAGCATAATAGTCCTGAGATGGGAGGAACGTAAAAGGAGCACTAAAATCGGGGTGCATCCCAGAGGTATTTTATCCACTGGTCGTAACCGGTACAGAGTAGCTCAAAGAAGTTTAACTAGGTCGGAAGCATGATGGACCATTTTATTTCGATTTTTATGTTACCCTTAGAAATCTCTCTCTAATCCTGATTTCATACTAGTTGTTTTAAATCACAAAATCACTAAAAAGAATAATGGATAATAATAGTTTCAGTCTTGCCTAGAAATTTATGAATTAATGATTAACTATCAAGGAAGTGATAGAATGTTAGTTTTTTATATTTATTATCCTTATAGAGTGACAAGCATGTATAACTTTTATGAGTTCAAATTATTTTTCTTTAGCATAGAGTAATAATTATAACAATAAATCAAATTAATTCTGGAGAAACTAGTAATATAAATGTCCAAATAATTGATGATCTAACTTTTTTTGAAAGATTTTTATTATTTTATGAAAATTAAGAATTTGGTAGTTATATCTGGAGACCTACAACAACATATAGATAATTTTAAGAAGAAAAAAATGAGCATATAGAGGAAGAAAATGAACATATGGAATAATCCGAATAACCGCCATATGATAATGGTAGTGATGTATCAAAAACAAAATCAGAAGCTATGATAGATCTTGAACTTATGCTTGATTATTTTAATATTTTTAAGATTGATAATGCATTATTTCTAAGAATATTATTTTAAAGAAAAATATAATCTTGATGTTTTTTTATACTCTTTTTATTTCTATTTACATGTGATTTCACGCTACGCATCAAGTTGGTATAAGAGCAAGGTTTTTAAGTAACTCTTGCCTAAATTCCTCAAAAGATTTATTACAATTTAAGTAGTCAACAAAATTAATTAAATAGATTAAGTAGAAAATATTACAAAAGTAAAATTTAAAATTAAACAAAGGTCGCACACCCTATAAAAAATATTATAGAGAAGTATAAAATTTTATTTGAGAACTAGCCTTTATTTGTAAATACTTTAGAAACCAGCCCATTTTTGCAAACAGTTTCAAAAAAGGGGCTAAATTTCTAATTAACTCGGAGAAAGGGAGACAGTTCTTCTTCCGCCCGCTTTTGGGACAGGAGAGTTTTGGGGACTTAGAGCATCCACATTCGTTTAAGGGGGAATAATCGCAAAATGGCAAAATAAAATTAACAATTTTGTTAGTTTGCTGCAGTTGTGAAATGCAAAATATATCAAATTCAACGGCAAAGTTAAACGGACAAAACATGAAGTTTCATCCGACTAAATTATCTTAATTATTTTTATAGATTTTCAAATATTATAATATTTTTTAATTTTTTTAAATTTTGTAGGACCCACGGTAAGACGAAACATGATGGAATTTGCCATTAATTTTACTATTGATCACTTAATTAAAGGGCTAAACTGAATATTTAACTAATTAATCAACCTAATTAAAAAAAACTAATTATATAACTATTAATTAAAACCATAGTATTAATCAAATTGTTTAGTATTAATTAAGACCTAAGAGTATGATCCTTATTCCTCGGACGAAACATCATGTTTCGTCGATGGATTTTTTTTAAATAAAAAATTAAAACTTTTTCATCCGAGGATTATTCTATAAAAAAATCCTAATTTCATCTGATGTTTGAAAAAATAATAAAATAATAGGGCCCTATAATATGACAATTGCCAAATCGTTTCTCAAATATAGCAAACTATTGTTGCAAAAAATGGAGAGAAAAAAAACGACATATTGGCAAACGACTGTAGCGACTTCTTTGCCAAACAATGAAAAAATGGAAATTTAGCAAACGACTGTGGATGCTCTAAGTCACTTTTTAAAACTATTTCCCAAACAAAGTGACTTTCCAAACTATTTTCCTAATGAGGTGTTTGGTTAGTTGTAAAATATATTCAAATCATGAAGAAAATAATTTAGGGAAAAGAAATCTTGGGAAATGAGTTCTAAAAAAGTGGTTTGTTTTGATATAGTTTTATTGTAGTATAAGACATAGAGGGGAGAGAGAGATATTTTAAAAAAACCCTAACGGCGGTGAAAATCCAGTAAACAATCCCTTGAAAACCCTAACCTGTTCTGGGTTGCGTTTAAACAATTCCATCTCGACTATTCCTCTTTAAATGTGGAAACATAGAGACGGTGAAAATTTGTCCCACGAAAAGTTTCTGTTTGCGCAATCCGGCCTAGAACGTCCCAAAAACGGCCCCCAAAACTTGTTGGATTCATGTGAACAAAGGGGTCCACGGCTAATCCCACAAGAGAAAATATTCTAGACCAGTTCGCCATAGAAACTTGTAACAAGTATAATATGCGTGTGAACAAATTTGTGCACTTAAACTAAAATGGATTCTTTTAGTTTAGAATCTTCGAAATATGAATAAGAGGATACTTGGCCATATCCTCGTGTTGTACCCCTATTTTTTTCCATAGAGAACACGATAAGTGCGCAAAATATTACAACATTGTGAATATCTTCTTATTGTCAATTTTAAATTTTAATTTATTTATTTACTTATTTTTATTTATTTATTTATTTTGGAATTTGTTTATTTTCAGTGTAAAAACATGTTGTTTCATCATCCGGAATTATGTTTTGACGGAAAAGAGCGGGGTCCACGGGGAGACGGTCTTTGTGGTTTCCAGACAATACGTTTAAGAGATATTTCGATGCACTACTTTACGGGTACGATCATACCAGCTCTAAAGCACCGGATCCCATCAGAACTCCGAAGTTAAGAAAGCTTGGGCAAAAGTAGTACTAGGATGGGTGACCTCTTGGGAAGTCCTCGTGTTGTACTCCTATCTTTTTGCCATAGAGAACATGATAAGTGCGCAAAATATTACAACATTGTCAATATCTTATTATTGTCAATTTTTAATTTTAATTTATTTATTTACTTATTTTTATTTCTGAATTGAAATTTCTTTGAAAACTTAGGCACTAATTTTGCCTAAGTTAGACCCCCTAAACGGTTTAGCAGAGGACGCTGAATAAGGTGGATCCCCCATGAAGAGAATCTGTATGGGTTAGGGTTAGGGTTTTAGGATTAGGGGTTTAATTGTATCGGGTCTAACTTATGTAATAGTACACTGTAATGTTATGTAACTATGGAGTTTGTATGCCTTGTTTCCCATTTTATGTTTAGTTTAGTTACAGATTCTTGATATACTGTTGGTATAAACAACATGTACTAGGCAACGATCCTTGATATACTGTTTGGCTCAGTGGATTCATAGTGACTTACCTAGTTCTAAACAAGTCTAAACAATTAAACATTTTACAGGCGACGCCCTCTTATTCATATTTCAGTTTATCTTTATCTCGTAGTAGTCATCGTAGTAGGATTAGTTGCATAGCGGGGGATTAACCCTATAAAGTAGAGACGTTAAGGACTTGCACCGGACCTATGTAGAGTGGGATGTATAGAATTCGACAAGTAAGCATTAGAGAGTCAGCATACAGTATTGTGTTTTTCTTGATTTGGTTTATATATATGTTTTCCGGTTTCCTATACTTGACACTTAGTCTAGCTACACTTGATATTTTTCATGTTTAATTATTATTTCTTATTTCATTTATTCTTGTCTCTAGTACATGTTGTTTATGATTCCATGTCTCATGTTTATTTATGTTGCTTTTGTTTTTATGTCACTCACACCGTTATGGCTGACCCCTTTAGTTTTGAGGGTTAGGGTTATCTCTAGCCTCATATTTTACAGGTGATTACCTATAGAATGGGATTTGGATGCTTGAGTTAAAGTGATGTAATGACTTATGTAATTTATAAAATAAAGTGTTGAAAAGAAAGAAATTTGTAATTCAAGGTGTTTGTATTCCGTTGTGCTTTGTAAACAATTGATGTAATAAAAAATTTTAATTTTCCCTGTATTTGGTTGTTATGTTTATGATCACATTGAAGTAGATTCTGGAATTGTGCCACGTATTTCTAAGATATTATATTGAAAATTCGGGGCACTACAGCACCAGCCTACTGGACCCCCATTCAATGCTCGAATCCTTGATGCCCCGGTTCTGAGGAATTTCAGACCACCTTAGTTCGAGACATACAATGGAGAGAGTGATCCAGCTGATCACATTGAGGGATTCAAAACCCTCATGCTAATTCACAGCACCTTGGATCCTCTCCTCTGCCGAGCGTTCCCCGCCACTCTGCGTGGTCCGACTAGTCAGTGGGGAAGTTGATGGGTTTTTAATCCTTTTGTACAATTAACAAAGTTGTGTTTGGCTCTTAAACGTATTGTCTGGAAACTAAGCCCCTATAATGATAGGTTACTCCTTAGTCTTTAGGAGTAGAGCGAGAATGGATCTTGTTGCTTTTTGTGAGTTACATTGTTGGTGAATTGAAATGGATATTGTTTGGATTTTTAAGTGGGGGGTTGATGCGTGCTGGGTTTGTAACTTAGTTGTTTTTCGGTGGTTGTGGTGGTGGTGGTGATGGAAGAGATAGAGGTATTGGGTGTTGGGCTTTTAGATTAGGGGAGAGAGAGGAAGAAAAAAGAAATTATTTTTTATAGTGTTTTGACTGTTTTGAGTAGTAGGTTTGATGTTAGCAGTGTTGGAAAAATGAAGTTGAGTCCAATTGAATCAAGCTATAAGTAAGAAGGAATTACGGTAATATAACCAGTGAAATCCAGTAAATCATTATTGCCGTTAAGATAGATTACAAAAACCTGACCACCACCGTAGAGGTTATTAGTAGTTGCGAAGAGAAGTTAGTAGTCACGACAGTGCTTATAGTGATTAAAACAACCGCCACTCTGCGTCTCAGTTTGGGTGATCATTCGGAAACTTAAGTGGAGTCGAGAAGGTTTTCACATTTTAATCAATGGAAAATACATATGTTAACACTACAGCCTAATCTCTCAATATTCAACTTTCAAGTCTCCTTCGTCTCTTGCAATTTTTACGATATCATTTTATTAGTTCAATTAATATATTTTCATTCTTCTCATTCTTATCTTCAATTGTTTTCTTTGAATTCTTTATTCTCTTTCAATTTGATTTCTTTAAACTCTGTCTTCTCTTTCAAATTTTTTATTTACATACACTAGTCCAATATAATGGCAATGGGTATGGAAAACTATAGATTAGATAATGATTTTGATTGTTTGTCGATAGTTTGTTGAAATTTTTTAAACATTTTAATACTGCAACTTTGCAAAGTTTAAAATCTTATTCCTCTACTTCTAGTGGAGTTTACCTACAATAGTGACTATGATAACTTTTATTAAAAAAATGATAAATGACTCTTTAATTGGAATAATGATTTATTTTGCATATCTAGAAATTTTGAAATATTTTCATCCTATAAAAAAACTCAACGAGTGGAAATAATCCAGGAATTTAGGGCGATGAGATTCTAAGTTTAGGTCAAATTGAAGTGCACGACAATAATCCAATGCATTCTCTTCAATCTAGCCCTAGGCCATCTAGAACTTTAAACATCCCCTTCACTTGTAATTTTAAATTATGTCACTTTGTATGGATTATTACAAGTTTATTTGATTCAATTTGTAACTTTATAATTCATTGACAAAAACTAATATATGATTTTTGCCCATAATTATATATTATCTTTCAATTTTGTTATATATATATATATATATATATATATATATATATATATATATATATATATATATATGAGAAAAGTGAGCATTATATTTGTATGAGAAAATTACCTCATACAAAGTGAGATGTCAAAATAAGAACCCTTAGATTTTATATTTTTTATGAAATGAAACATTTGTAAATTGCAGTAGAGAATCTCAATAACCAAGATGAACCAAGATGTTATATAACAAACTATAATCTAAGAGTTCTTGTTTTGACACATCACTTTGTATGAGAAAAAATTCCATACAAATACGAGGATCACTTCTCTCTCTCTCTCTCTCTCTCTCTCTCTCTCTCTCTCTCTCTCTCTCTATATATATATATATATATATATATATATATATATATATATATTGTTAGGAATGTGTCTTGAATACTCGTTGTTCAGATTAGAAAAATGTATGATGAAGCACGGAGGTCGAAGAGTCGAAGAGAGTATAAGAAAACAACAGCAGCAAGGTGCAGGCATAGTTGTGGTCGACTGTCCCAAGTTACGGTCGACCGCACCCCCCGACCGCACACCCAACCGCAGTTGCACTGGGTTTGGCCGAGAGGTCGACGGTCAACCGACCGCGGCGCTGTGTTCGTTTTTGACCTCAATTTGTTCGGTCGTTTCAGCCCAATCTTCAACTCCAAGTTAGATCGTACGGCTTCTATTCAGTTACTTCTTTTCTAGGTTATATCGGACGACTGAGAATCAAATTAGACCTAAGTTTCTCTCTATTCTTCTATATATATTGTAAACTCCTCCTTTATGAGAGGTGAGTACTTCATAGATTATTTTCTTTATTGCAAAGAGAGTCTCGAGAGAGACAGTTCTTGGTGAGTGAGTTTAATTCCTTGTATTGAGTGAATCAATAACTTCTTGTAATCTCTTCTAGTTGAATATCAGATCTCCCTATATTTCCCCCGGATTAAGCAAAAGCTAGTCAGGATAAGGCATCGGTGTGTTTGTGTTAGATTGGTGGATCTACTTGCTTGCTCAATTGATTCAACTCATCTACTTCGACTTTCTCATTGCTCTATTTAGTTCCACTGCGACAATGGACGTTGGTTGACACCACAATCCCAACAACTGGTATCAGAGCTTCAGGTTGCCGATTCCCTTGGTTAAGATGATAGGCCATGGTATTTTGAAGATCAAGCAGTTCGATGGAAAAATCAATTTCAATCTTTAGAAGACTGACATGTATGATGTTCTTGTTCAAGAACGTTTGCAGTTAGCCGTTAAGAAGAAAGAAAAGCCAACTGATATGAAGGATGACAGTTGGAAAAATATTCGTGAAAAAGCCATAAGTCTGATCCGAATATTCTTGGCAGACGAGGTCAAGTGCAAATTTCTTGAAGAAACTAATGCGGCGAGTTTGAGAGAAAAACTCATAGCTAACTACTCTGGTTCGTCGTGATTAGATCGGATACATTGGAAGAGGAAGTTGTTCCGTTTATGTATGAAGGAAGGTACTGATATCCAAGACCACATTACATAGTTCAATAGACCACCGTTTATCACCGTTTATTGGATCGGATACATTGGAAAATCACCGTTTATTTCCACAAGTTGTCTAGCAGTGGATGGCCCTTCAGAGGGAAGACAAAGTGCTTTGCAAAAGGATTCGATCTGTTTCCGATATTGCAAGAGGCCAGTGTACATCAAGAAAGACAGTTGGAAATTGCAGAATCAAGAGATCCCAAAGAATGGGAATTCAGCCGCTAATGTGGTTAGTACTTTTGATTCAGGTGATTCATGTTCTCTTGTTTCAAATTCTTTAGAAATGGATTCTAATTGGTTTCTGGACTTTGGGAGTTCTTCTCATATTTGCTCCGAGAGGAAGTTGTTTTCTACTTATAAGTCTACTACAGGGCGTTGTGTGACAACGGGAACTTGGGAGATTTGTGAAGTTGTAACTCCCGTTTTTATTTTTTTTCCTTTTGTTATTGATCCTGTTACTGCTGATTTCGGTGTGGGGGTAAACAGATAGAATTTGTGAGTCCGGAAAAAACCTGAACAGTTGACTCAGCCTTCTTGCTCCTGCCGCGACCTGCAAGGAAGTGCGAAACACCGGGGTTGATTCCGGCGACGCACCCTCCGACGCTCTTGTCAGTAATCAGAAGAGATTAAGAAAGAGCTTAAAGTGGTGAAAAAGTGATTAACCTGGTCATGGTGGTAGAGGGGTGATATTTATAGTCGCCAGGGGAGCCGTTTAAGGGTCTGATCTCCTGTGTAACAGCCGGGAGCAAAATCCTCAGTCTGTTTTAGGAAATCTTTCCTTGATTCCCGGTGAGAGCAAATCAGGGCCATTGACTTGGCCAAATCATGGATCCTGATTTGTCTCTTGTTGGTTTGGGTTCGTCTCGGGTCGGAACCCGTACCCAATAGGTGTGGATCCCTCCGTGGGTTGTTGGATCTGCGAGAAGGAGATTCAGTAACCGCTTTGGATCCGCTTGTATGTGAAATTACCTTTTTACCCCCGAGCTTCAAGATTCGTGCCCAATCTGGACGGTTCCGATTTAACCCCATTTTTAGCCATATCACGAGCCCCCCACTCCTAAAGACTGAGCGTGATCAGCCTTTGAGGAGTAGTTTGACTGTTTTGTTGGCTGGCGGAGTTGTATCGGAGTCCATATGGAGGACTTAGAATCTCGAAGGGGGTAGTGAGGTAACTTTTTGACGCCATGTGTTGTTCTCTAGCCATATCGAGTATGTGACGGCTTTTATTCATTTCTTCGGGCTATTTATTTAATTTTGCGATGTGTTTACTAATCGTTCGGGGGCCTTAACAGTACGTTCTAGGCAATAATTGTTCGTTCGGGGGCTCAAAAATGTACCCCCGAATTTTTAATTATTTTCCAGAATTTTTAGTTAATTTCCCCGAATTTTTAGCATTTTTTCGCAATTTTTAAATAAATAAAGCGATTTAAATAAATAAAAAACGATTTTTAATACTGCTTATGGCGTGGCCCAATCTGGACCTCTGATCATCGTCGAGCGTGATTTTCTGAGAGATCTGACGGTCTCCATCGCTCGGCAGGTTTTTCCTCCGTTTGCGAGCTCGGAATGGCACTTGCTCGGCTGCCGACCGGAGACCAGGGGGTTCGGCGTTCCGAGCGACGTGGCGCAATCTGAGCCATCGGATGGTGGCGCGTTTCCCAAGAAAACGCTATCTTGTCTTTTAGCGCACGTGGCGCAATCTGGACCGTTCATCATTAGGAGCACGAATTTCTGAGAGATCCACCGGTCGTAGTAGCTCGGTGTCTTTTTTCTCCGTTTACGAGCTCGGAATGGCACTTGCTCGGATACCGACCGGAGACTAGGGGGTTCGTCGTGCTCGTAGCTTCGGTCGGATGACGTGGGGCAAGTTCAAGCTCGGAAAGGCGCTCATACGGCAGCCGACCGAAGACAGGGGGTTCGGCTGTCCGGACGACGTGGCGCAATTTGAGCCGTTGGATGACGACGCGCATCTCAAGACGGGCACATTTCTCAAGAAAACACTATCTTGTCGTTTAGTGTCCTCGGCGAGATCTGGGCCGTCTGATTGAGATCATGCGCAAAAGTTGAGGAGAAAGTGTGTTTTCTCCGTTTGCGAGCTCGGAAAGGCACTTGCTCGGAATCCGACCGGAGACGATCCTGTTCCCAAGGACATTACTGGTGCCCCGGGGTTTGTGCGGCGTTCCACCTTCTCCAGGTCATTAAGGGTAACTCCTTCAATTAATGTGTGGTGTTTCAACTTCCGAGGATCATAATGGCTGGTTCTTGGAGGTTAAGCTATAAGTACTCCATTCCCCTTGTTATTTCAGTCGCAGCAATGTTGAGTTTTAGACCTCGGTGGTATCTGCCTTGGGTAACTTCTCTTTTGAGGTCCGGAGGGGTGGTTGCTCTTCTGCCGGGTTCTTCTCCTGCTCCTGACGGCCCCAAAGTGGATGTCAGGAGCGCGGGGGGGGGGGGGGGGGGGGGGGGACGAGGCAGTAGTGGCGACGACCATAGTCCGGACCCGAGGGATGAGTTACTTCGGAAGGACGGGTGATCGCCCTGTTGCCTTGTTCTTCTCCCGTTCCTCACGGCTCCGAAGGGGATGTCAGGAGCGGGAGAGAATATGGCAGTAGTGGCGACGACCGTAGTCCGGACCCGGGGTGTGAGCTACTTCGGAAGGACGGGTGGTCGTTCTCCCACCAAGATCTTCTGCCTACTCTGTTTGCTCCGCAGCGGGTGTCAGGGTCGGCAGAGATCATGGTGGGAGGGGTGATCATCCATGTCCGAATCCGAGGGGTGAGCTTGCTCGGAAGGACGAGCGGTCGTTCCTCCACCACGATCTTCTCCGGACTCTGGCTGCCCCGCCGTGGGTATCAGCGTCGGGGGAGATCATGGTTCCGACTTTCGGACCATCTGAGCTTGTTGTTTGCAACTGTGAAGGCTCTGTTGCCAGAGTTCTCTGCCAGGCCAAGCCTTCCAGTTGCAATCAACTAGCTCGGAATGGTGCGCTTCTCCTGATCTCTGAGTGTTGATCTGCTTTCGACCGGGGCCCGTGGGTCGGCGGAATACCGACCGAGACTAGGGCCCGGGGGGTGCTCGCCGAGGGCGGTGCCTTAAAACTTTGAATCAAAACTTTCTCTGGTTCCTCTAGACATAGGTAGGGTGTCCGAGGCTTCAATCGTCCGAGCGGCGTGGCGCAACCTGAGCCTTTGGATGATGGCGCGCATCTCAAGACGGGCACATTTCTCAAGAAAACACTATCTTGTCGTCTAGTGTTCTCGGCGAGATCTGGGCCGTCTGATCGAGATTTTACGCGAAAGTTGAGGAGAAAGTGAGTTTTCTCCGTTTGCAGGCTCGGGAAGGCACTTGCTCGGATACCGACCGGACTCTGTTGCAGACTCGTTCGGATTGCGTGTAGTTCGGATTCAGATCCCATTGCACCGAGCAAGTTGACTTGGTGAGGAAGGCAGTTGCGTTGGACCTTCGCGACGTTTCGAGAGCAGCCCAAAGGTCGCGAACTTTCGTTTGGAAGTCCAAGGGACGTTCCATTTTACTATAAATCTTCACCCCCCCCCTAGACCAAGTCTCATTTTTTACTTTTACTCTCTCTCTTCAGTTCTCACTTTGCCTTCGAAGTTTTCAGCTCTCTGGTGGCGGTGCTAGCTGTCGCGGTAGCGTTCCTTGCCTCCGGTGAACTTTCCGACCGTACATATCACTTCAAGGTCAGTCTCTTTCCCTTCTCTCTTAGAAAAAATGGTTAAGATCACGGATGAGACCCCCGCCTCGGAGCAAGCCGTTGGCCGAGGGGATAAAGGGAAGGAGGTAGTGGAGCCGAGTGATCAGACCGTCGTACGTCCGAATAGGGAGGGCGAAGTGGCCGAGCCGCCTAAGGAGGCCGCAGCGGTGTCCCAGAAGGGTAAAGCCGTGGTCACGATTGTGGAAACGCCGAAGAGAGCGGGGGCATTCGGTCGGCAGCCTATTGCCCTATCGAGCGTGGGAGGCGTCCGGGATTACGCCGAGGATCCCTTGGAGAGAGTCACCCAAGGCACGGCTAAGTTGGTGGAGGAGAACGAGCCGAGGGAGCTGTCCGAGGTGGACCATACCATCTCGTCTCTTACCGAGACCGACCTTCGTTTGATCCGAGAGGGTTTCCGGATCCCTGCCGACTACAGACTGCTCCTCCCTGGGCCGGGTTTCCGAGCCAATACAAAGTCCTCGTCGGACGTGTGCGTCTTTCCGGTCGACTCCCTAATTGCCAGACTCCGTTTTCCCCTCCACCCGTTCTTTGTGGATGTGTTGACATGGTACGGGTTGAGCCCCGCCCAGCTGATGCCGAACACATGGAGGCACGTCATGGCATTCGTCCTCCGATGCCAAGAGGTCGGCGGCAAGCCAAGTATGTTCCTCTTCCGGAGCCTCTACCGACCTTGTCAGCCAAGGCGAGACGAACAAAGGTTCTATCTTTCGCCCCGGACGGGCGTGAAGCTGATCGAGAATCCGGACTCGATCAAACATTGGAAGGAGAAGTATTTTATCGTCCGAGCCCCTGCGCCGTGGGTGATACCGACGGTTTGGGCGAAGGATGGACTGCCCAAGCGCACAAAGAAGGAGGCGGCACTGAGTGATGAGGAGGCGGAAGTCCAGAAGAAGCTCCTCGCCCTGCCAGCGCTAAGCTGGAAAGACATTACTGAGGAGGATCTGTTCCGAGGGGGTCTCAGTCCGATCGACCCTAGTATGCCTCTGGTATTTATACTCTTTGTTTAAAGTTCATGAAAGTTTTTCTAAGTTTTTTCATTCGGCTTGTGCAGGGACGATGAAGCTGGACTACAAAGCTCTGATGGCGAAGGGTAGATCAGAGCAGGAGGCGAAGAAGAAGAGGACATCGACAGCCTCAAGATAGCCGAGCCCCGAAGAAGCCTTCGGTGGCGAAGGTTGCCGACCAGCCGAAGGTCATGGTCCTCGCGCAGGGGGAAGTCATGGTCCTCGACCCTCCGACCTCGGATGCGCCGGTCCTCGACCCTCTGGCCACGGATGCGCCGGTCCTCGACCCTCCGACCTCGGATGCGCCGACACCGATCTCGAAGGGGGATGCTCCCGGCTCGTCGAGCAGTGCGTTCGGCGTGAAGGAGGTGCTGTCCCTCCAAGTTCCGTCCCTCACTGCCGAGGCGGAGAAGATCTTGACCGAGCGTCATAAGCAGATCTTCGTCCCTGACTGGCAGGTGATGAACGTCGACGGTTTCCTGGGCGATGGCAACATCTGCATGGAAGCGGTGAGGCACCTGCCGACCGCGAAGGATCGAGCGACCCTGAAGGCCGGGATGGCAGGGGACGCCGTGATGCAGATTGCTCGGAATACCATGTCGGTAAGTGGGCCGAGCCCTCCCTCATCCAAATTTCTTCCTTAGAATTTTTCTAAGTTCTTGGGTTCGGGTTTTAACGTGTTGTTCTTTTTCAGACTCTCTGCCACTTCAATTTCCTGGTCGAGGAGTTGGCGAACAAGGAGCGGGAGAACGAACGGGAGAGGGCGGAGCGCGTCAAGTTCGCGCAGCAGCTTGATGCCGAGCAGCTTCTCTCGACGAAGAGGGCTGCTGCAGTGGGGGGCTTGGAGAAGCAGCTGGCCGACTCCATTCAGCTGTCGAAGGATACGGCAACCAAGCTCGGGGCTTCGGAGAAGGAGGTTGCCGAGCTGAAGGAGGAGCTGGCCAGCGCTCGGTCTGGAGCGGAGAAAGAGGTTGCCGAGCTGAAGGAGGCGCTGGCCAATGCTCGGTCGGAAGCTGAAACGGCTCGGAAGAGGGCCGAGAGGATCATGGCCAAGCACCAGAAGAAGGTGAAGAAGGTGAGAAAGGCCGTGCAGGAGGAGGCCGCGCAGCACATGCTCCAGAACATGGCGGATGCCTACGGTCGAGCCTTGCTACATGTAGCCGCCAAGAACCCGGGCTTTGACACATCCATCTACAACTTCTACGACCCCGTGGAAGGGGAGGAGAGTGTTCCCGAGGGGTTGCTCGACCCCGAGGGAGAGACGAAAGTCATCGAAGGCCCTGGGGAGACCGAGGCCGAGGGCGAGGAGGAGGACGACTCCGAAGAGGAGAGCGGGAGCGAAGGCGAAGGCGAGGGCGGTGGCGAGGACGAGACCGGGGGGTCGACGGACCCGAGCGGCAAAAAGGTCGACCCCTGACTCGGTTGTCTTTCTTTTTAGTCTTTTGCTGTTTTGTCTTTTTGTAAGCCTAACTGCGGACTGGCCACCGCTTTTGTAAAACTTTCTCCTCGGTTTTGAATGAAAACATTTTGTTTGGCCAAAATTTATCCAAGTGTTGAGCCTCGGATTTGCGTGTGACTAGTTGTAGATGTTTCCGTGTATTGTCCCATCGGATTTATCTCCGCTTTTCAGGTGAAGTTCGGTCCGATCACAGAGGTTGTATACCTTCGGAAGGAGCTGGCGAAAACGAAGGGTGAGCTCTCGAACAGCCGACAGAGTCGGTTTCTCCTGCTCGGGAAGCTGGAGGAGACGAAGGCAGCTGTGCGGAGGTATTGTCGCGAGTTGTGGCAACTGCGGAAGTACCCCCAAGCTCCTTATCCCGAAGGCGAAGTCGAGAGGCTCCGTAGAGAGCTCACTGCCGCCGAGCAGAAGAATGACGACCTTTTGGCTGAGGTCCAACACTTGGAATTAGCGGAGAAAGAACGCTCGGCGGAGGAAGAGAAGCTGGCTTCCGAGCTGGAGCAGGCGTCGGCCGAGCGCAAGAGGTTATTGGCCGAAGTCGACAGGCTTAGAAGGTTCACGATAGATAGGGGGATCAAGGTCACCCACTTCCAACGGCTCGCGACCGATGGTGCCAATGCCTCTGGCTCGTCAAGGCCTTCTCGTTCGAAGAAGCTGGCGAAGGACGACGCTCTGAGAGACAGAATCATTGAACTGGAGGAAGAGATCGCGTCGCTCAAGCCTGTGCCGGAGAGGGCCAACGTTCGCAGTACGTCGTGCACTCGCGAAGAGAGCGAGAGGGGGATTACATTTTACGAACTTGCGACACGCTCGCCTATGACCAGGCGGAGTCCAGCCGACGCTCAGAGCAGTGCGGCCGTCTCGTCGAGCGGGGCCTCGGCCGGCACCGCAGTTAGAGCCAGCAGCGAAGGGGGGTCGCGCTTCGTTGGTTTAGGATCGAGCTCGGAGGGCAGGCCTCGTCGTCCTCGCGTTTCCCTAAACCGAAGCATTCCCCTTCCGAAGAGGCCCTAATCATGTCGTTTTTCATCCCCTCTGACGTGTTGTAAAACGTTGTAGTAGAGTCGGTCTTGATGTATGTGAAGCCACTATATATATGAATGCAACTCTGAAAGTTTCTTCAGAAAATTTTCAAGTGTTGGACTTCGGCAGTGCATTGAAATTTTGCTATTTGTTTTCCCCTTTTTTCAGCTCGAGGCGGCCGATTCATATGCTGATCTGCACGGCTCAGATGATGACTCTGAATCCGAAGCCTCTTCTGGGACGGCGGCTCTGAGTCCTAGAAGCGTCGAGCTGGAATTACGCCGAGCTGAGGGTGAGCGGGCTCACCTTTTGTCCGTCCTCGACCTACGGGAAGCCGAGATCCAGCGTCTGGAGAATAGGATCGCCGAGCTGAGCCCCGCAGGAGGGGATGAAGACTCGCAAACCGCTTTCAGCAACGCTCTTCGGGTCAAGTGTATTCGGCACAACCAGTCGAAGATCATAGCCGAGCGGGATGATTTGCTCTCGGAGATTCGACACTTGCAGACTACGGTAGCGAAGCTCCGGAAAGATGCAGGGGAGCCATCGTCCGAGGAGGACGGGCAGTCGACCGAGCAATCTAGTGAAGATATTTCCATATGAGTGCCAAGTATAGTGAGCCGGCGTCGTGTACTTTTGTTTCCAAACACTTTGTAACCATGTGTTTTGTATTAAGGTCTGATTGTTTGATAAAATATCTTTCATTGCTCTGCATATTTGTCTTGCTTATAACTGTGTTGGTCGTGCCGAGGTCCTTGAACCGAGCATGTTATTTCCGTCGGCGAGAGTGTTTGAACCGAACGGGTTCCCATGAGTACGGTATTTTGTCGTTTAGCAATTCTGACAAGGTACGGCGCGAAATCCTAGGCAGCTCTGTCCCCAAGAAAGCGCCATTTTGTCGTTTAGCGTAGGTACGAATCTCGAGGCGGCTCAGTTCCCAAGAAAACGTTATCTTGTCGTTTAGCGCGGGTGGCAAGATCTGAGCCGTCTGATCGAGATCATGCACGAAAGTTGAGGAGAAAGTAAGTTTTCTCCGTTTGCGAGCTCGGGAAGGCACTTGCTCGGTAGCCGACCGAAGACGTAGGGCTTCGGTCTTCGGCAGCTGGGCAAGATCGCTCGGATTTCGTGGCCGAACGAAGCTCCGGCACCGATCTACTGGAGAAGATTGAAAGGACTGGGAGTCAAGTGCTAGACCTCGGGACCATCGGTGCGGCTCGACGGTTGTGGGAGCAATTCCGAACGGCGATCTACCCCGGGCTCGTTCGGAGACTAGCCGAGGAGGTAAAGTCGAACCGAGTGTTGGACTCCGAACCATCGGTGTAGTTCAACGGTTGTGGGAGCAATTCCGAACGGCGATGTACCCTTGGTTCGTCCGGAGACGAGCCGATGAGGTAAAGTCGAGCCGAGTGTTGGACTCCGAACCATCGGTGTAGTTCAACAGTTGTGGAAGCAATTCCGAACGGCGATCTACCCCTGGCTCGCCCGGAAGCGAGCCGAGGTGGTAAAGTCGAGCCGAGTGTTGGACTCCGAACCATCGGTGTAGTTCAACGGTTGTGGGAGCAGTTCCGAACGGCGATCTACCCCTGGCTCGTCCGGAGACGAGCCGAGGAGGTAAAGTCGAGCCGAGTGTTGGACTCCGAACCATCGGTGTAGTTCAATGGTTGTGGGAGCAATTCCGAACGGCGATCTATCCCTGGCTCGCCCGGAAGCGAGCCGAGATGGTAAAGTCGAGCCGAGTGTTGGACTCCGAACCATCGGTGTAGTTCAACGGTTGTGGGAGCAGTTCCGAACGACGGTCTACTCCTGGTTCGTCCGGGGACGAGCCGAGGAAGTGAGGCCGAGCCGAACGTGGACCGAACCATTGGTTGAAATCACAAAAAAGCAGGTGATAAGAGGGGAGAGAAACATGCGAATTCACAAACACGAAAGAGCTTTCTTTATTGATAATCGACGGCGAACCGTTTTACATAGTACAATTTATGAAAATAGGTTACAAGTCGGAGGACTGGAATGGCTCAATATCCTGTGATACTTAGAGTGGCGCCGGAGCGCTCTCTTGGTATTTTAGGAGGTGGTCGGCATTCCAGGTCCTCAGAAGCTCTCTGCCCTCTAGATCTTCAAGACGATAAGCTCCGGGCCGAACTACCTTTGTGATCCTGTACGGCCCTTCCCAGTTCGGAGCCAACTTGCTCTTCTGACTGGGGAAGGATATGGCTAGCTTTCTCAAGACCAAATCTCCTTGCTTAAGGTTGGCGGGTCGGACCTTTTTGTTGTACGCTAGTTCAACCCTCCTTCGGTAACTCTGTTGCCGAATCGCCGCTCTTTCCCTCAGTTCATCTATCAGGTCTAAGTCTGCTCTGAGGTCCCTAGCATTCTGTGCTTCGTCATAAGCTGTGAGCCGAGGGGAAGGTATTCCAACCTCAAGAGGTATCACGGCCTCGGACCCATAGGTGAGGTTGAAGGGGGACTCGCCTGTGGGGGTCCGCTTGCTCGTGCGGTAGTTCCATAGGACGTTGGGGAGTTGGTCGACCCATAAGCCCTTGGAACTTCTGTCCAGTCTTTTCTTGATGCCTGCGAGGATCTGCCGATTAGCATTTTCTGCCTGTCCGTTCGACTGAGGGTGGGAGATGGACGAGAAACGCTGCTGGATAGTGAGGTCGTCGCACAGAGCTCGGAATGCTGCGCCAGTGAACTGAGTCCCGTTGTCCGTCACGAGGACACGGAGGACGCCGAACCTACAGATGATGCTCTTCCAGAAGAACTGCACCACCTTGTTCTCGGTTATAGTGGCGAGGGGCTCGGCCTCGACCCACTTCGAGAAGTAGTCGATGGCTACGACCAAGAACTTGAACTGACCCAGAGCCGGAGGGAAGGGCCCTAGTAAGTCCATGCCCCACATTGCGAAGGGGATTGGACTTGATAGGGAGGCGAGGTTGGCCTGAGGAAGGCGTCGGATGCTGGAGTGTCTCTGACAGGAGCTACATTGCCGAACGTGTCGCTCGGCATCTTGAAGGAGGGTCGGCCAGAAGTACCCATAATTCAAAGCTTTTCGGGCCAAGGACCTAAATCCTGAGTGTGCCCCTCCGACGCCTTCGTGGAGCTCTTGTAGGGCATATTCGGCCTGATCCGGAGAGAGGCACCTTAGGTACGGTCGACCGTCTATTTGAGAGAAAGAGCGTTTGTATAGGATGCCCTCGATCAAGACGTACCGCTCAGCCCGAGTTCTGACTCGGCGTGCTTCCTTGGGATCCGAGGGCAGAACCCCGTCCCTTAAGAATTCTACCAGTGGCTTCATCCAATTGTCCTGCAGCATGACCGGCAATGACTCCACCGAGCTAGGTGTCTCGTCTTCGATGCTCGGCTTAGAGAGGACTTCAATCAGTACGGTCTGTTCGAGACCTTGCAGGGAGGACGAGGCCAATTTGGAGAGGGCATCGGCCTGTGAGTTCTCTTCACGAGGGACGCACTGGATGAGCGCCTCCTCGAACCGGCCCATAAGGGCCCGAACCTTAGCAAGGTACTTCGCCATCCGCTCATCTCGGGCCTCATACTCGCCCAAGACTTGGTTCACGACGAGCTGGGAATCGCTGTGGATTCGGAGGCGCTGCGCCCCAGCACTTCGTGCAAGTCCGAGACCAGCAATGAGTGCCTCGTACTCTGCCTCATTGTTCGAGGCCTTGAAGTTCATGCGGATTGCGTACTGGAGGACGAAGTTGTCAGGGCCGTTCAGAATGATTCCGGTGCCGCTTCCCTCGCTGCAGGAAGAGCCGTCCACGAAGACTGTCCAAATGGGGGGTCCATTCGGTACGTGGCTGACTTCAGGGATGGTGGACTCCACGATGAAGTCGGCGAGGGCTTGCGCTTTGATGGCCGTCCGAGGCTGGTAAGAGATGTCATGCTGACTCAGCTCTATGGACCACTTCATTAGTCGGCCCGAGGTCTCAGGCTTGTGGAGTATCTGCTTTAAGGGTTGGTCGGTGAGGACAACGACCGAGTGGGATTGAAAGTACGGCCGAAGCTTCCTCGCTGCCGTGACCAGGGCGTAAGCCATCTTCTCTATCCTCGGATAACGAAGTTCGGCGTCCCGAAGCACCTTGCTTACGTAGTAGATAGGCCTCTGGGCCCGGTCCTCCTGTCTCACCAAGACAGCACTTAGGGTCTGCTCGGAAGCAGCCAAGTAGATGAAGAGAGTCTCGCCCAGGACCGGTTTGCTGAGCAGAGGGGGGTTCACCAAATAGGCCTTCAGCTGGTCGAACGATTCCTGTTGTGGTTGGCCCCATTCAAAACCCTTAGCCCCCCTGAGTGCTTTGAAGAAGGGGAGGCACTTTTCCCCTGACTTCGAGAGGAACCGACCGATAGCGGCGAGCCGACCGGTCAGCTTCTGCACCTCCTTGATGTTCCGAGGCGGGGCCATGTCTAATATGGCCTTAATCTTCTCGGGATTAGCCTCGATCCCTCGTTGGCTTACCATGAAGCCGAGGAACTTTCCCGAGGAAACTCCGAACGCACACTTGTTCGGGTTCAGCCGCATGCTGTGCCTTCTCAACATGCCGAAGGCCTCCTGGAGGTCGGCCACATGATCAGTGCCTCGGACGCTTTTGACGAGCATGTCGTCAACGTACACCTCCATGTTTCGGCCGATCTGGCTCTGGAAGACCTTGTTGACGAGGCGCTGGTAGGTGGCGCCCGCGTTCTTCAAACCGAACGGCATGACCCGGTAGCAGTAGAGGCCTTGGTCGGTGACGAAGGAGGTCTTCGGAATGTCCGGGGGGAACATTCGGATCTGATTGTACCCCGAGAAGGCGTCCATGAAGCTGAGGAGCTCATGGCCCGAGGTGGCGTCAATAAGGGTGTCGATGTTCGGGAGAGGGAATGGATCCTTCGGACACGCCTTGTTCAGGTCGGTGAAGTCAATGCATATCCTCCAAGAGCCATTGGACTTCTTGACCATCACAACATTCGACAGCCACTCGGGTTAATTTACTTCCTGTATGAACTTAGCCTTCAAGAGTTTATCCACCTCCTCCTTGATGGCCTGCTGTCGTTCGGGAGCAAATTTCCGTCTTTTCTGCTGGACCGGTTTGCACCCCGGCTCAACACTTAGACGGTGGACGAGCAACTCCTCGGAAATGTCGGGCATGTCTGCGGGCGACCATGCAAACAAGTCACGGTTGTCCCGGATGCATTTAATCAGGTCCGAACACAGTGCGGTCGGCAAGGATTTGCTGATGAGGAATTTCCGGCTCGGATCCTCGTCCGAGAAGAGCACTTCTTCTAACTCGTCCGTCGGCTCGGACGTTGGTCGAGCTTTCGGCTCAGGGATTTCTAGTGTCTCGAGCGAGAGCACTGGTCCCCCGGTGGAAGTCATGTAGCACTTCCGGGCTGTTTCTTGGCTTCCCCTGACCTCCCCTACTCCCGACCGAGTGGGGAACTTCATTTTCAAATGATACGCCGAGGGGACAGCTTCCAGGGCGGCTAGGCCGGGTCGGCCTAGAATGACATTATACGCTGCCGGGACGTCGACGACCATGAAGTCCATCGGCTCGGTCCGGGTAGTAGGGGTGCTTCCTGCAGTAACGTCTAGGGTTATCACCCCCTCGACGGTTACCGGGACCCCCGTGAACCCGTGAAGTGTGTAACCGGCTGATTTGAGACGGTCTCGGGACAGCTGCAGGCCTCGGAAGGCCGAGAGGAAGAGGATATTGACCGAACTCCCATTGTCCACTAAGATCCTCTGCACCTTGAAGTTAGCCATGCGGAGGTTGATGACGAGGGCGTTACAGTGTGGAGTTCGGACCCCTTCGAGGTCTTCATCGGAGAAGGACACAGGGATTCCGAGGCCTTTAGGAGGAGGGGCGCTGTGAACAGAGTTGACCTCTCGGACGAAGGCCTTCCGAGAGGAATTAGAGGAGCCTCCCATGGGGCCTCCGTGGATCAGGTGCAGGACCCGTTCTTCCTCGAACTCGGGTGTCTCCTCGCGCCGCTCGGAGCGCTTGTTAGCCCCCCGAGGCGGAGGAGAGTTGCGATTCGCCCGATCGTTAGCCTTCACGAATTTGGCCAACTGCCCCCTCCGGATGAGGACTTCTATCTCGTCCCTCAATGCTTGGCAGTCGTTCGTGTCGTGGCCGTGATCCCGATGGTAGCGGCACCATTTATCTTTGTTCCTCCTCTTCGCCGGGGTGTGCATCCTCGGAGCTGGAGGGATGACCCCTTCCTTCTCCACTTCCATCAGGATGGTGGAGACGTTGGTGGTGAGGGGAGTGAACTTCTCAAACCTGGGGGTAGGACGGCGCTGACCGCCGCTGTCCTTCTGTGCCTTCTTGGACCCCTCTTCCTCCGCCACCTTCCTCTTCGACCCGGAGGAGGGCCCCCCGAAGTTCGGGAGGGACTCAGCCTCCTCTGCTCGGATATACTTCTCGCACCTCAGAAGGAGGTCGGCGAAGTTATTAGGGGGCTTCTTGGCCAGGGACGAGCGGAGGTTGGAGTTGAGGACGTTCGACTAGAACGCCGAAGGCGATAGACCTGACTTCTGCGGTGAATCTCTTCACATAGTCCCGCAGCTTCTCTCCCCTTTCCTGCCGCAGGTTCAGTAGGGAGAGGCTTGTCTTCTCAGCTCGCCTGCTACTCACGAAGTGAGTTATGAACAGTGTTTCAAACTGCTCGAACGAGAAGATGGAAGAGGGAGCGAGCCTGGAGTACCATTCCCGAGCCGACCCCCTGAGGGTGGCAGGGAAGGTCCTGCAGAGCACGGCATCTGAGACTTGATGGATCCGCATCAGAGTCTTGAAGCTCTCGACGTGATCGACTGGGTCGGACTCACCTGAGTACGTTTCAAACTGCGGAGGTTTGAAACCCCTCGGTATGTGAGCCTCCATGATCGTCCGAGAGAAGGGGGGTCTGCTCGGCCAAACAGTCCCTGCTCTGGACCCCTCTTCTCTGTCCATGCGGCCAATGCGCCTCTCTACCTCATGAATACGTCAGAAGAGGGCATCGTCCCGTCGCTGGTAATCATACGATCCCCCGGACTCCTCCTCATAGGAAGGGGAGCGGGGACTGCGGTGCCGGTAGTCATGGGACCGGCGGGGACTGTACTGTTGCTGCTGGCGGCTGGGAGACGGGATAGGACTTCGGGATCGGCGGCGAGGACTGGGAACCCGAGGGGGTGTTGGAATCCTCTGGGCATTCTAATTGTTGGGACGGGCGTTCAGGGCCTGTAGCACGGTCTCCTGAAATTGGAGGAACTCGGCACGAGTGATAGGTGCCTCACGGTCCCTCGGATGACGCTGATCCCCGGGGGACTGCGGTCTCCTCCTTCGGCGCTCGGGAGATGCCGCTCGGCCTCTGCGGTCCGGAGACCTCCTACCGTCTCGGCGACGAGGGGACCGCTCATCCTGACGCTGGCGGGAGGCTCCCTCTCTGGCCCGCCTCTCGTCAAGGTGGGTGCGGAGGTCGTCATCCTTCTGGCGGTTCAGGAGCGTGTTGCGGAGGTCGGGATTATGGGAAGCCATCGAATCCGAGGACCCGTTATGAACCGAAACATGGTCCTGATGGAGGGGCTGCTTCAGCTTCCGGCCGTTATGACCGGAAGGGCCATTGTTGGGTTGCTGCTTGGGATGAGGAGGTGGGACCTGCTGGGCCGGTGGAGGAAGATCGGACAGTGGAATAGGATTGACAGGGGCTTCCTCTGTCGGATCGGCAGGATTGGCCCCCTTGGACCCTCGGGATCTGACCTTCTTTGGAGGCATGGTTGGAGGGGACGACAAGGAAGGGGCTGAGGCTGTTCGTGTGGTGTTCCCACAGACGGTGCCAATCTGTTACCGCTGATTTCAGTGTGGGGGTAAACAGATAGAATTTGTGAGTCCGGGAAAAACCTGAACAGTTGACTCAGCCTTCTTGCTCCTGCCGCGACCTGCAAGGAAGTGCGAAACACCGGGGTTGATTCCGGTGACGCACCCTCCGACGCTCTTGTCAGTAATCAGAAGAGATTAAGAAAGAGCTTAAAGTGGTGAAAAAGTGATTAACCTGGTCATGGTGGTAGAGGGGTGATATTTATAGTCGCCAGGGGAGCCGTTTAAGGGTCTGATCTCCTGTGTAACAGCCGGGAGCAAAATCCTCAGTCTGTTTTAGGAAATCTTTCCTTGATTCCCGGTGAGAGCAAATCAGGGCCATTGACTTGGCCAAATCATGGATCCTGATTTGTCTCTTGTTGGTTTGGGTTCGTCTCGGGTCGGAACCCGTACCCAATAGGTGTGGATCCCTCCGTGGGTTGTTGGATCTGCGAGAAGGAGATTCAGTAACCGCTTTGGATCCGCTTGTATGTGAAATTACCTTTTTACCCCCGAGCTTCAAGATTCGTGCCCAATCTGGACGGTTCCGATTTAACCCCATTTTTAGCCATATCAGATCCCAATTGTAATATCCATTGTAATTCTATTTTGTGTTGAATAATATTTATTCTAATGTTATTTATAATTTATTCCTGATCTCAATTGATCATTTAAAATTTACTACTTGTATTCTTAATTCAGATTTAATTTTATAAAATTTGTCTTGTCTTCTTGGGTTATGAATTCTCCTCCAAATTGATCTGCTTTGTACCCAAAGCACAATATCCACCTCTTATTGGATCTCTCACCCAAACCCAATAACCCAAATCAACCCCCAATCTCTCTCTAACAGCCAATCCCTAAGATCCCTCCTAATCACTCCCCACAATCTCCACAATCCGTAACTCCCAAAAATTTGAAATCTAAATCCCTACTATTACGCCCTATAATCTCTCCTCATTACTAAATCAACCAAAATACTAACTTAATACCCCTAATGTGCAGCCACATAACCCCAAAAGAAAACCATAACCCCATCTACTGTTCACCCGTAACCCAACCCTTTGCACTTTGCAACCCCCCCCCCCCCCACAGTCGAAACCCAAATCCTCCCGCTCATCGTCGTCCCCTTCCGCTCACCTTCCTCTTCCCGTTTTCACTTCAACCCATCGCCTTCGCCTCGCCATCCCCTCTCATCGTTGCCCAGTCTTCGCCTCATCACCATCATCGTCGAACACCGAAGAACCCATCGAATCCTCGAACCCATTGTCGCTATCGCCATTTCCCATCACCACTCCTCGCCACGACCTCATCCTCGCTCCATCGCAACCACCGCGGGCCCACTAGCCTGTCATCGTCGCCATTTAAGCCCGAGACGCCACCATATTCGCCTCCTTTGTTTCATCGACAGAACAGAGCACTGTTTCCCCTTGCCGTCCCTGTCGCTGCCGTCGCTCCTCGACCACAGCGCCGCGCGGGTCGTCATTACTGCCGCCGCCTGTCGCCAGTCGAGCTGTCGCAACAGTCGCCATCCTCTTTCCCACGCTCTCTCTCTCTCTCTGTCGATTGAAGGAGAAGGAACAGGAGTGGGTGAAATCGCTGTTTGGTGTTCTGGCTTAGGCGATCCGCCTTCGCTGTTTGGTGTTTGGCGAAGCGGGATTGGTCGATCCCGCTGGTTGCTGTTCTGGCGTGTAGCAGATCCCGATCCCCGTATTGCCGTTTGCTGTTCTGGGGATCTGAGAGTGTTGCTGTTTGGTATTTTGTTGTTCGGTGTTGGCACGTAGCTCGCACGTGTCTCGGATTCTAATATTTATCGGATCAAATCGTTAAAAAGGCAAGTCATTTCTTATCGAATGTTTATTATATCATATTCGATATTTTTATTGAAACCCGCAAGTAGATCCAAATTGATTATCGTATACTGCTTATTGTATTCTATCGTTGGGATGCCACGGATTTACACGAGCGAATCCAAGTGGTAATCTCGACTTTGTGCCGTCTTTTTGCCTCTAATGTATAGGGATCTTACATGCACCCATGTAGTTAGTTATTTAATATGATAATAGGAAATTATTGTTACATTTCATCTCATGACATTAAAGACAACCATTGTAGATTGTATATTAGGGTTGATTGTTCATGTGATTGCTATTGATAAATTAGTTGATTGTAAGTAGTAGAGTTATGGACATTATACATCCTAATACCATGTTCACATAGGATTGGCTCGTTGTGATTTATGATTATTAAACCCCGATTTATCATTCTTAACATTTTAACCGTTTTATTCAAAATGAACATGTTGACTATTCTGAAAATTTTACGCCAACCTGAACCTTGTTGTGCAGTTTCAACCTAGATAACTTTATTAAAATCAGTCACTTCCTGAATATTAAACGTAGCCCTAAGTGTCTAGATATCTATAGCATCCAGAATTTTCGAATTCCGACTTGTATTGGCCGAGTTATGACCCTTTTACTACTGGTGCGCTGTAATTTCAGATTCATGTATATATCATGTTAGGCTGATAAATTAAGTGAACTAATGATCAAATATGGCCAAGATAAATTCCAGATTTGTAGATAACATGCTTAGGGTGATAAAAATTATTTTTACTAATTTTTGTAATGATTATTGACTGCCCTATAACTGAAATTAGTCAATATCGACACCCAGCCAGAAGCTAAAATCTGTAAAAAAAAACACTGAATTTCGCCTAGTTATCGTTGTCGGAATGTAGACTTTAATTATGCGTTGGAATCGGGCAAGAGTCTAGTTTCTAGACCACCTGACAGACCCACATTTGCTGTCCTGTAGCAACGGAAATTCTGATTTTGGTACAGCAACCTACTGTTGTCCAGAATTTGGTTTCTATGTTTAATAATATATAATTATATCTATAATGTTATATTTAGTGTATTTAATTGTATAGAGTATATTGCATGATCTTAGGGTTGTTTTGTTACCTTTTCTAGTGTCTCTTATTAATCGCATTATTGTATGTTAACTGAATAAAGAATATTAATCAAGCCGGAGTTAAGGGTTGATTATGGTAGTTGATGACATAGTGACTGTACTCGGAAGAGAGGCCCGTGTTTTCCTAATTATCGGTCTATCGGTCTAATGGTCATATCGGTCATCGGTTAATTGCAGATTACTGACTTCAATATCTCGATTGATTCGGTCATCGGTCATTATTGAATATTGTTCCCGAGTACATGAACTATAGAATCTACCACCTTAGTCTAAACGAAATTGATTGTATGCATCGAACCTGTGGTACGGCACACATGGGACACAGTAGTACGTGCATTAGCTAGGATCAAAAATGAATAATAGACTTAAGGCTCTCATCACATTATCATTACATATTGTTATCTTTATTGAATAGTGTTATCGTTATTGTTGCCATTATTGATACTGTTTATCGTTATCGTGATAAATCATAGTTATTGCATATTATATTATTATCGCTTTGTCACTGTTCAACACTATTGATTTCATCGTTTATTGAATTTATTGCTATACCACCATTGTCATTGTTTCTCTACTTGCATGTCCACGACTTGCTCTAAGGACTTTCTTTTTCCTCTCTTTAGATGAGCAACTTACAGGTAATCAAGGAGATTTACCTGACGGAGTAGGAGAGCAGCATTGGTGAAGGAAATGTTTTACTGCGCCGCTAAAATGTTGTTTTATTTGATGACTTTAATAAAATTGGACAAATGCTATTTCTTTGTATTGTGGGCTTCGACCCGAATATTATTTGTTAAATTTCCAGATGTTGGGTTATTTTGATGTTGGTTATTTTTATGCTTAAATTTCCAATATTGTTATTTATATGATTATTCTTTCAATACATGCGTGGTTGTTTTTATTACTTGTTTATATTGTTGAGTTGGATCAATAACAGCCTATGGATGACGCAAGTCATTCGCTGGGCCGTGCCACGTGCTTGCATTCCGTGTTTTTGGGAAGCGGGGCGTGATAAGGTTTTTAGTGGTATCAGAGCCAGGTTAGACTCTAACTAGTTTGGGATTGGACCCTGATTAGTTTGAGTTTAATCGGTCTGACTCAATAATATGTACAACCCGTGAATCACATGGGTAATTGATAACCAACTTATCAATCTGGATGCTAACTGTTTGATTCTTATTTCAGGCCATGACTAGAAAAGGTGCTTCTACTTCTCATGATGGGGATGATCAGCCCGAAGAGCCCACCATTGCCCAGATTATGAAAATACTCAGGAGAGGTGCTTCCTCTTCCAGCCAGCCGGAAGAGCCCACTATTGCTCAAGTGATGCAAATGCAGCATGAGCAGAACGAACTGATGATGCAGCAGATGATGCCAATGCAACGGGAGCAGTGACTTGATGAGGGTAGCCTTGGAAGCAGCCAATCAGAGCCTGTTGTACCTGTGCCTAGGGTGTTGCCACAGAGACCTGACAATGTAGCGGATTTCATGAGGCTACATCCAGACAAATTCGCCGGTACGGAAGGTCCGCTGGAAGTCGAGCAATGGCTCATTAGGACGAAACATTTGTTGATCGCGACAAGGATAGCAGATGTTGACCGAGTGGATGTCGTGAGCATCCAGCTTGTGGACCTCGCCCACATCTGGTGGCAAGCTGAAGTAGAAAGGCTAGAGCGCCCCATCGCTTGGGACATCTTCAGAGAAAGCTTTCTCGCAAAGTTCTTTCCTGATATAACAATGAATGAAATGGAGCGGCAATTTGTCGCACTTACACAGGTTAGTCAGATAGTGTTTGTTATGCAATTTTCATTGTTATTTCATAAATATACCAATTTTTAACTAAGACCCTATCTTGAACCAGGGGAGTCAGACCGTAGATGAGTATGCTACGGAATTCACCCGACTGAGCCGTTTTGCCACTTCCATGGTGGCGAATGATGGGGATAAGGGCCTCCATTTCATGTTGGGCTTGGACATCGATATTCAGGATCGCTTGGCTGCTTTGTGGCTCCGATCCTATGCAGACATTCTGGAGGCTGCCAGAAGCCAGGATAAGACTAGTAAGCGGAGGCGTTCCATTCAGCGGTCCGCTCCGCATCCTGTCACTGCTAGGCCGTCTGGAGGGCCTGTCAGGAGACTAGAGCCGACCTTCCTTGCCAGAGCATAGCCTTATGCATCTGCCGCTCAGAGGGCGAACCCATTCTGTTCGTACTGTCACAGGACTGGACACTTGCTCGAGAACTGCAGGGCAGCCAACCGTCAATACCTCCTGTGTGGTGGTAGCGACCACATGGTTCGCGATTGCCCAAAGTCCAGGACCTTTGCACCGGTTGGAGGTTCCGCTCCTCAGAGAGCACTTGGGCGTGGTCAGGGAAGACCACCACTCCCACCTCAGAGGTAGGTTTTTGGTCAGAGGAGAGCCGCTCCTCAGGGACGTCCATCTGGAGGTTGTGGTCAGGCCTTCAACCTGACTGCAGAGGAAGCCGAGACCACAAAGGAGGTCGTTGCAGGTATATTTGTGTTTTGTTGTTTTATTATCTGTTCACTGCTTTATTTATTTATCTTTGCATCATTCATTGTGTAGTTTCTTTTCACATCAGTATTTCTTAATCCTTATTATCCTGCCCTATTCACCTCTTCCCATGTTTTTGATTCTATCATAGGTATCATTTTAGTTCATTCTTTTCCCGCCCATGCCTTATTTGATTCCGGGGCAACCCATTCTTTCGTCTCTTCCCGCTTTATGGATCAACACCAGTTGGAGTGCAGTGTTATGCCAGCAGCTTGGAACATCACCACAGGTGGCGGTGTTGTCATTTGCTCTAAGGAGTGCAAGCAGAGCCCTATGGTTATTAGGGGCACAAATTTCAAGGCTGATCTAATAGTGATTGGGAATTCAGGGTTTGATGTGATTCTCGGCATAGATTGGTTGGGAGAATCTCATGCTGTTATTGATTACCGAGCGAAGAAGGTTGTGTTCATGATTCCGAAACATGCAAAGTTCGAGTTCCATACTGGGGAGACACCCCTTGGACGTGGTAAGAAGGTGACAGATGAGGAAGATTGTGCAATGGAGTTGCACACAGACTGTGAGGCTCCGCCTCTTGTAATGTGGGAATTCCTGGATGTGTTCCCAGAGGAATTGCTTGGGTTACCTCCAGATCGAGAGGTGGAATTTGGCATTGAGGTTTAGTCGGGTACCGCTTCTATTTCTAAGAGCCCATACCCGATGGCGCCAGTTGAATTGGCAGAGTTGAAGGAACAGATTTAGAAGATGCTGAATAAGGGTTTTATCAGGCCGAGTGTCTCGCCTTAGGGAGCTCATGTACTATTCATCAACAAGAAGGATGGTAGTCGCAGGTTGTGCATGAACTACTGTGAGCTGAACAATGTCACAGTGAAGAACCGGTACCCGCTACCGAGGATTGATGACTTGTTCGACCAATTGGAAGGAGCTTCTATGTTCTCGAAGCTAGATCTGCGTTGTAGGTACCATCAGGTCAAGGTGAAGACTGAAGATATACCGAAGACTGCTTTTCGCACTCGTTATGGCCACTATGAGTTCTTGGTCATGCCCTTCGGAGTTACTAACGCTCCAGCCGTGTTCATGAGCTTGATGAATCAGGTCTTCTCTCCCTTCCTGGACAAGTTCGTCGTGGTGTTCATCGATGATATCCTCGTCTATTCTCGGAGTCGTGATGAGCATGCTGAGCACTTGTGAGTTGTCTTGCAGACATTGAGGGAACATCAATTGTACGGGAAGCTTAGCAAGTGCGAGTTTTGGTTGGACCGGGTTGCCTTCTTGGGGCATATTATCTCAGGCGAGGGAATCTCTGTTGATCCGTCCAAGATTGAGGCAGTTAAAGATTGGCCAATGCCTAAGTCAGTATCAGAGGTGAGAAGTTTTCTCGGGCTAGCAGGGTATTATCGGAAGTTTGTCCAAGACTTCTCGAAGATTGCTGGACCGTTGACTAAACTGACAGGAAAGGATTAGAAGTTTTCTTGGGATGAGGCCTGCAGTGAAGCTTTTGCAGAGTTGAAGAGCAGATTGACGTCAGTGCCAGTGCTGACTATACCAGATGGATCAGGTGGTTTCGTGATTCACTGCAACGCTTCAGGTAAAGGTCTAGGTGCAGTGTTGATGCAGAAGGGTCGGGTTGTTGCTTACGCGCCCAGGCAGTTGAGGCCGCACGAGACAAACTGCCCCACTCATGATTTGGAATTGACAACAGTGATCTTCACTTTGAAGTTATGGAAACACCACTTACTTGGAGACCGAGTGGAAATCTTTACTGACCACAAAAGTCTCAAGTATGTCTTCACTCAGAAAAAGTTGAACATGAGACAGAGGCACTGGTTGGAGTTGATGGCTGACTACAACATCAGTTTGCAGTATCACCCCGGTAAGGTGAACTTGGTGCCTGATGCATTGAGCAGAAGGCCAGTCGCCATGTTCTTGACTCAGCAGAAAGAGCTTATTGAGAATATAAGAAGATTGGACTTGAATGTGATTTTGTCGGGCACCGATCAGAGTTGTATGATGCTTCAGATGCAGTCGTCTCTGGTAGAGTAGATTAAGGAAGCACAGGCATGTGATGATCAGTTACAGGGGTTCAGGGCAGAAGTTGAGGCAGGTACAAGGACTGATATGGTCATTCACTCAGATGGATCACTTCGCTTTGGGGCTAGGTTGTGTGTCCCAAAGGGGGAAGTAGGGCAGAGATTACTTGAGGAAGCCCACCAGTCGGCATACTCTATTCATCCAGGTGGTACCAAGATGTATCGGGATTTGAAGCTTCACTTCTGGTGGCATGGTATGAAAAGGGCCGTAGCCAGATTTGTGTCTCAGTGTTTGGTCTACCAGCAGGTGAAGTCATAACACCAGAGGACCACCAGACTTCTCCAGCCACTTCCCATTCCGGAGTGGAAGTGAGAGCATATCACTATGGACTTTGTTACTGCTTTACCAAGAAGTCCCAGGGGTCACAACGCTATATGGGTGATTGTTGACACACTGACGAAGAGTGCCCATTTTATTCCGTTCAGAGTCGGTCAGTCTACTGAGAGTCACGTAGAGAGGTACATGCAGGAGATTGTCAGATTGCATGGGTCCCTGCCAGCATTGTATCAGACAGAGACACTAGATTTCAATCACAGTTCTAGGAGAGTCTTCAGAGCAGTCTTGGGAGCAAGTTGAAGTACAGTACAATACGACTTTCCACCCTCAGACAGACGGGCTATCAGAAAGGACCATTTAGACATTAGAGGACAAGTTGGGGTCCTATGTACTTCAGTTTGGAGGATCTTGGGAGGATCACCTGCACTTGGTAGAGTTCTCGTACAACAATAGCTACCAAGCAAGTCTTAAAGCTGCTCCCTTTGAAGCCTTGTATGGTCGGAAATATCGATCGCCAGTGTGTTGGGACGACATTGGTGAGAGGAAGTTGTTGGGGCCCGAACTGATCACGAAGACTGTTGATGCTGTGGCCCAAATCAGTAAGCACCTACAGACAGCTTAGGACAGGCAGAGAAAATGGGCTGATGTTCACAGGAGGCCATTAGAGTTCGAAGTAGGTGATCATCTGTTCCTCAAAGTATCACCGTGGAAGGGAGTTATCCGGTTTGGAGGCGGGGGCAAGCTAAGCCCTAGATTCATTGGCCCGTTTAATGTCATAGAGCGAGTAGGCAAGGTGGCCAATAGACTCGCGTTGCCAACGGCACTATCTGGAGTGCATGATATCTTTCATGTCTCCCAACTCAGGAAGTATGTCAGGGATGATAGTCATGTCATCGACTACTCGGAGTTGTCTGTTCAGCCAATTTGTCCTGTGAGATACATCCGATTTCGATCTTGGACCGACGAGAGAAGGTTCTGAAGAACAGGGTCATCAGGTTGGTTCGGGTTTCTTGGAATCCTCACTCGCCGGGTGAGTCGACTTGGGAGCTTGAGGATAAGATCCAGAAGAAGTTTCCCCACCATTTTGTGTGATTCTTTTTTGTTCTTCGGGGTTATCCTATCGCCACTTGAGTAAATTTCGAGGACGAAATTTTTATTGTAAGGTGGGTAGGATTGTAACTCCCGTTTTCATTTTTTCCCTTTTGTTATTGATCCCAATTGTATTCTCCATTGTAATTCTATTTTGTGTTGAATAATATTTATTCTAATGTTATTTATAATTTATTCCTGATCTCAGTTGATCATTTAAAATCTACTCTTTGTATTCTTAATTCAGATTTAATTTTATAAAATTTGCCTTGTCTTCTTGGGTTGTGAATTGTCCTCCAAATTGATCCACTTTGTACCCAAAGCCCAATATCCACCTTCTATTGGATCTCTCACCCAAATCCAATAACCCAAATCAACCCCCAATCTCTTCCTAACAGCCAATCCCTAAGATCCCTCCTAATCACTCCCCACAATCTCCACAATCCGTAACTCTCAAAAATTTGAAAACTCAATCCGTATTATTAAGCCCTATAATCTCTCCCCATTACTAAATCAACCAAAATACTAACTTAATACCCCTAATGTGCAGCCGCATAACCCCAAAAGAAAACCCTAACCCCATCTACTGTTCACCCGTAACCCAACCCTTCGCACTGTGCAACCCCCCCCCCCCAACTGTCAAAACCCAAACCCTCCCGCTCATTGTCGTCCCCTTTCGCTCTCCTTCCTCTTCCTTTTTTCACTTCAACCCATCGCCCAAACCATTGCCTTCGCCTCGCCATCCCCTCTCATCGTTGCCCAGTCTTCGCCTCATCACCATCATCGTCGAACACCGAAGAACCCATCGAATCCTCGAACCCATTGTCGCTATCGCCATTTCCCATCACCACTCCTCGCCATGACCTCGTCCTCGCTCCATCGCAACCACCGCGGACCCACTAGCCTGTCATCGTCGCCATCTAAGCCCGAGACGCCACCATATTCGCCTCCTCTGTTTCATCGACAGAACAGAGCACCGTTTCCCCTTGCCGTCCACGTCGTTGCCGTCGCTCCTCGACCACAGCGCCGCGTGGGTCGTCATTACCGCCGCCGCCTGTCGCCAGTCGAGCCGTCGCAACTGTCGCCATCCTCTTTCCCATGCTCTCTCTCTCTCTCTGTCGATTGAAGGAGAAGGAACAGGAGTGGGTGAAATCGCTGTTTGGTGTTCTGGCTTAGGGGATCCACCTTCGCTGTTTGGTGTTTGGCGAAGCGGGATTGGTCGATCCCGCTTGTTGCTGTTCTGGCGTGTAGCAGATCCCGATCCCCGTATTGCCGTTTGCTGTTCTGGGGATCTGAGAGTGTTGTTGTTTGGTATTTTGTTGTTCGGTGTTGGCACGTAGCTCGCACGTGTCTCGGATTATAATATTTATCGGATCAAATCGTTAAAAAGGCAAGTCATTTCTTATCGAATGTTTATTATATCATATTCGATATCTTTATTGAAACCCGCAAGTAGATCCAAATTGATTATCGTATACTGCTTATTGTATTCTATCGTTGGGATGCCACGGATTTACACGAGCGAATCCAAGTGGTAATCTCGACTTCGTGCCGTCTTTTTGCTTCTAATGTATAGGGATCTTACATGCACCCATGTAGTTAGTTATTGAATATGATAATAGGGAATTATTGTTACATTTCATCTCATGACATTAAAGACAACTATTGTAGATTGTATATTAGGGTTGATTGTTCATGTGATTGCTATTGATAAATTAGTTGATTGTAAGTAGTAGAGTTATGGACATTATACATCCAAATACCATGTTCACATAGGATTGGCTTGCTGTGATTTATGATTATTAAACCCCGATTTATCATTCTTAACATTTTAACCGTTTTATTCAAAATGAACATGTTGACTATTCTGAAAAATTTTCCGCCAACCTGAACCTTGTTGTGCTGTTTCAACCTAGATAACTTCATTAAAATCAGTCACTTCCTGAATATTAAACGTAGCCCTAAGTGTCTAGATATCGATAGCATCCAGAATTTTCGAATTCCGACTTGTATTGTCCGAGTTATGACCCTTTTGCTACTGGTGCGCTGTAATTTCAGATTCATGTATATATCATGTTAGGCTGATAAATTAAGTGAACTAATGATCAAATATGGCCAAGATAAATTCCCGATTTGTAGATAACATGCTTAGGGTGATAAAAATTATTTTTACTAATTTTTGTAATGATTATTGACTGCCCTTATAACTGAAATTAGTCAATATCGACACCCAGCCAGAAGCTAAAATCTGTAAAAAAAAACACTGAGGTTGCGTTTGTTTTGTTGTTTTGAAAAGAGTTTTCTGAAAAGAGTTTTCTGAAAACTGTATTCTGAAAACTGTTTTTCTGAAAATGAGTTTAAAAGCTGTTTGGTTATATTTATTTCTGAAAACTGTATTCTGAAAGCTGTTTTTCTGAAAAAGAGATTTTAAAAGCTGTTCGGTTATATTTCTAGCTGAAAACTGTTATCTGAAAGCTGTTTTTCTGAAAAAGAGAGTTTAAAAGCTGTTGGTTATATTTCTAGCTGAAAACTGTTATCTGAAAGCTGTTTTTTCTTAAAAAAGGAAGTTTAAAAGCTGTTGGTTATATTTCTAGCTGAAAACTATTATCTGAAAGCTGTTTTTCTGAAAAAGAGAGTTTAAAAGTTGTTCGATTATATTTCTAGCTGAAAACTGTTATCTGAAAGCTGTTTTTCTGAAAAAGAGAGTTTAAAAGCTGTTCGGTTATATTTCTAGCTGAAAACTGTTATCTGAAAGCTGTTTTTCTGAAAAAGAGAGTTTAAAAGCTGTTCGGTTATATTTCTAGCTGAAAACTGTTATCTGAAAGTTGTTTTTCTGAAAAAGAGAGTTTAAAAGCTGTTCGGTTATATTTCTAGCTGAAAACTGTTATCTAAAAGCTATTTTTCTGAAAAAGAGAGTTTAAAAGCTGTTCGGTTATATTTCTAGCTGAAAACTATATTCTGAAAGCTTTTTTTCTGAAAAAAGGAAGTTTAAAAGCTGTTCGGTTATATTTCTAGCTGAAAACTGTTATCTGAAAGCTGTTTTTCTGAAAAAGAGAGTTTAAAAGCTGTTCGGTTATATTTCTAGCTAAAAACTGTTATCTGAAAGCTGTTTTTATGAAAAAGAGAGTTTAAAAGCTGTTCGGTTATATTTCTAGCTGAAAACTGTTATCTGAAAGCTGTTTTTCTGAAAAAGAGAGTTTAAAAGCTGTTCGGTTATATTTCTAGCTGAAAACTGTTATCTGAAAGCTGTTTTTCTGAAAAAGAGAGTTTAAAAGCTGTTCGGTTATATTTCTAGCTGAAAACTGTTATTTGAAAGTTGTTTTTCTGAAAAAGATAGTTTAAAAGCTGTTCGGTTATATTTCTAGCTGAAAACTATATTCTGAAAGCTGTTTTTCTGAAAAAGAGAGTTTAAAAGTTGTTCGGTTATATTTGTGACATTTTTTAAAATCAATTTGCATTCATCATTTGCTGACATTTTTTTAATTGTTGCAGTTAGATTGCAATGTCGTACAAGTATAGGAACAAGAAACTTGAGCAGCATGTGAATGGAGCAAAAATCAGACGCCATCATCTCCACGATTGATTCGTCACGTTAGAGTACAAAATTAAAAGAAAATCTTGTATGAACATACTATAATCAGTGAGGTTTTTGTGAAGCAACTAATCTCAGTTCATGTATAAGTTATGCAATTTGGATAAATGTTTTGATGTTATCACTGCCTCTTTTGGTAATTGCAGTTCTTCAGTATTAACTGAAGAGTATTTTTTAGTTTGTTTTGTTGAGATTGCATGTGAGAGCAATTTGTAGCAGTAGTAGGATAGAAGATTGCATGTGAAAACAAATAGGATGTATTTTTTTTTTGGTTGTGAGCAGTATTTGGATTTCTTGGATTGCGTGCAGTATTTGGATAACTATAAATATTTGGATAAACTGAATCTGCTCAACCTGTAGGCTGCAGTTTTTGAAAAGATTATATCAAAGAAAATTTCTAAAGGCTGAGCCAAACAATTTATTCAGGAAAATAAGCACTACATAATCAAAATAAAAACAATCCCATTCAACTATACTCAACCAATTTATTCAACAAAACAAGCTTACTTCATTACTTTTGTTTACATTGTTCAACAATCCCATGTAAACTATCATTAATGGCATGGGATCGATACGTATATTATGAAAATAAGTTCTACAATTTGTTGTCATCAATCATTACAAACAAGCATGCTGTTAAATCTCCCATTTGTTGCCTACAGTCACTGCATGCTGCCTGGAGCTGCTGCTATTGCTTCTTAACTCCTTGATTTAAAAACTATAGAGCAGGCAGATCTATAAACAAAGAAACAATATGAGAAACTTGCTGCATTAAAATTCAAAAATATTCAAGGAAGAATAAATTGTGCAGCAGAAACTTGCTACATTAACCATAGGAAGAAAAGGAAAAAGATAACCAAAGTTGAAATTTGCTTAACCAAACATTTGCAGACTGAGGCCCCCAGTTACCCTCTTTCTTTTGTAGATAACAATAAGGAAACCTGAAACCTGAAGCATTCTGAACCATGCTAAGAAGATTATATAAAGTGTAAGATAACAATGTTAACAATGCTAATAAGAAGCTGGAAACCAGCTTAAGCAGATAACAATGGAAACTTTGTAAAGAAACTGAAAGCAAACATTACAAAAGTATTGTATTGGAAACTTTGTTAATTTTTTCTGGGCATGTGTTCCCACTTTGTATTGACTTGGAGGCATAGACTACAAAATAAAATACGGGATCAGCTGCCATCATCTCCCACTTTGTATCTTCCTTCACAACAAAAATATGTTCAAAAACAAATACTGAAGAGAATATTACCCAAATCAACCGAGCACCTGAGCAGCATGTCAATGCACACCCCAATCTAAATGCACACTGAAGTGGTATCAAAAGGCATGTGCAGTATTAGAGACCTATCAGAGTTAGGGGACTGTACACATTCTGATCATATGAAAAGGTACCCAACACTTGAGATGGTACAACAAAGCATAAGAAGTTACAGGATCAGAATATTGCCCATAGCATGCTGTTTCAATTAGAAGCATGTCAATGCACACCACAATGTTCAATGCACACCCCAATTATTGTATTCAGTTACCATCAAATAGCAAAAGGCTTCACAAACCATGAAAAAATTCATAATACATGTGCATAATCAGAACTCTTTCAGAGTTAGGGGATTGTATACACATTCTGAAAATGTGTGATGGTACAACAAAGCATGAGAAGTTACAAGATCAGAAGCATCTGAAAGAACACATCAGAAGCAGTATGCACATCAGAAGCCTCTCAATGCACAGCCCAATTGCACATTTTTTGCATACCTATACAGCAGTATGCAATCTTTAATTTTTTTATGTAATAATCTCCCACCATTTTTTATGTACTCATCACAGCATTGTATTAGGAAGTGTGCAGTATAAACCATATTGTATGTAATAATCTCCCACCATGTTGTTACTAATATATAAACCATCAGTAGGTGATAATCTGTCACCATGATGGGCACCCATACTCAGCACAGCATTGTATTAGTTTGTGTGCAGTATAAACCATCAGTAGGTGACAATCTCCCACCATGTTGTTACTAATATATAAACCATCAGTAGGTGATAATCTCCCACCATGATCAAACACCATTACTCAGCACAACATTGTATTAGATTTGTGTACATTATAAACCATTATCAGTATGTGATAATCTCCCACCATGATGGGCACCAATATATAAACCATTAGTAGGTGATAATCTCCCACCATGATGGCCATCAATACTCAGCACATTATTGTATCAGTTTGCGTACAATATAAACCATCAGTTGGTGATAAACTCCCACCATGTTGTTACCAATATATAAACCAATAGTAGGTGATAATCTCCCACCATGATGGGCACCAATATATAAACCATTATCAGTAGGTGATAATCTCCCACCATGATGGGCACCAATACTCATCACAGCACTGTATTAGATTGTGTACAATGTAAACCATCAGTAGGTGATAATCTCCCACCATGTTGTTACTAATACATAAACCATCAGTAGGTGATAATCTCCCAACATGATGGCCACCAATACTCAGCACAGCATTGTATTAGTTTGTGTACAATATGGAAATTAACAAAGTTAAACTCAAACTGCTTTCTCATATCACAGAAGAAGTCATCCTCAAATTTGATATAAAATTAAGGCCTTACTTTCATTTAAAGCAAACAACAATAATTACTCCAAAGAGTATTAAAGGATCAGAATTTAACATCATCACTTCCAAATTTTGAAAGTGGGTAGTATCCATTACAAAATTCATCATATCCAGTAATTGCCTTATTTGTCAAATTCCAACATTATTCTGATGGCTTCCTGAAATCTGTGATGAGTTCTTCTGGTTTTGAGGAAGGTATCAGTTTAACTGGGTATAATTTTCATTAGTGTACACAAACCAATACAATGCTGTGATGAGTATTGATGCCCATCATGGTGGGAGATTATTACCCACTGATGGTTTATATATTAGTAACAACATGGTGGGAGATTATCACCTACTGATGGTTTACATTGTACACAATCTAATACAGTGCTGTGATGAGTATTGGGGGCCATCAGAATATTGCCCAAAACCATGAACAACCCATCAGCAGCATGCAGATGCACAACCCAACCTCAATGGAGCATGAATTTATTGTATACAGTTACCAGGTATGAAAAGGCATGGGCAGAATCAGAGATTCCTCAGTTTCAGACTAGTGCAGAATCAGAGAACACAGCAGAATCAGAGAATGAAGCCCAATTCATCAGAACATATCAGATGCTCCCCAAACCATGAAAACATGGCCTGTTTGTTTTTTTTTTAAAAAAATTCTTTTTCTCTGAAATAATATCCTGAGTTGGCGTTTGTTTTATGTGTTTTTTGGAAACACTATTCAGAATACTGTTACCCCCCCCCCCCCCCCCCCCCTCTTTTTGAAAACAGTAATGCAAATAAATTTATACCCAGGGGAACACATCAGAACACATCACCCCTCACTGTGTCAGCCATCAGAACACATTAGAAGCATCTCAATGCACAACCCAACATATACAACGGTATGCACAGCCCATTTTTTTGGAAAAACACACCAACAAATACTGCCCAATTCATCAGAACATATCAGATGCTGCCCAAAACCATAAAAACAACAGAATCCATGTTTTAGCAATCTGGGTAGCATTCATAATACCAACAAAATTGGATAAGAACATATCAGATGTTGCCCAAAACCATGAAAACAACATAATGCCAAAAAAAAGTTCAAATTAGTCGCAGTCTCAGATTCATCAAATCAATGATAAAAACTCCATACTAGAGCTGCATTTTTTAAAATTCCATGCCTACTAGTACAAAGTATAATGTCCAACCCCCCCCCCCACCCCCTCCCACATTGTCTTCAACAAGACTTGATTTCAGCATTCTTTATTGACATAATGGATTCGTTCTTACTTCACATAATTCTAAACATCAACCACAGATCAGCTTAAGTACTATTACACATCATTTCCGTGGTTATTCACACATATAGTTACCAATATATTTTGAATATCTGTTTTTTGGTTGGGGGGAGGGGGGGTGTGGACACATTCAACATTGACTAAAAACCTTTCATCATTGACTATAACGACATCATCATCGTTAGGTTTAAAAACAAATTTGATCACTTCTAACAGGCCTAAAACAAATTTGATCACTTCTAACAAACGCCATCTCAAAACACATTCTAACAGAAAGAATACTGCCCAAATGCAAGGCCAATGCAAGGCCAAAACCTCATAATTCATCCTCAAATTTGCTGTGAAGACAAAATAAAATCATATTTGTCGTAGGCTCAGATTGTTCAAATCAATGATAAAAACTCCACACTAGGGCTGCATTTTTACAAAGCCACGCCTACTGGCGTTAAGTACAATGTTCACCCCCCCCCCATCCCCTTCCCACTTTGTCGTAAACAAGAATTGAATTCATCATCATTGTTTGACACAATGGATTCATTCTTACTTAACCTTTCATTCCAAACATCAACCACAGATCAGTTTAAAGGGTATTATACATCATTTCAGTGGTTATTCACATATAATGTCCAATCTCAATATCCGTTGCTTGTCGATACAACCAAGCAGAAAGCGGCAGTGGGGTGGGGGAGGGACTAAGTCCACATTGAATGAAAACCTATCATCATTGCCTATTACGACATCATCTTTGTTAGGTGTTAAAAAATTGTATTTCAAATCACTTACTGCTACCGACAATTCCATCCATTTTTCTGACCAATCATGTGCACAAAATTGAATCCGTGTGCAGTACCTGTTCATCCATAAATTGTCAAGATGAAATCACACACCTTGCAGAAAACATTACATTCGAAACAGTTCGAAAAAAGGATACAATGAAAATGTTTACATTCAAATTACATTAGTGTGTTGCATTCCACATTGCCATGGCAATATCATCTCTTTTCCTATTCATACGATTCAATTGGGAAGATGATAAATCCAACCCCTGAGATGTGGAGGCGATATCTTCAGTGTGTTGGTGATGTACTAATTGTTCATCGTCAAGTTCCTCAAAAAAAGCATCGTTTTGTGAGTGCATACATATAAAATTATGGAGTGCACAACAGGCTGTGACCATCATAACTTGTCTTGTAAACAGGTAGTTTGGCATGTTCTCAAAGATGGCAAACCTCTTCTTGAATACACCAAACGTTCTCTCAATCACATTCCGTAGCCTAGCATGCCGTTTATTAAAAAGTTGTCTTGGTTGAGTTGGTGCATGGTTGGCCCCTTGAAAGTCCTGTAAGTGGTATGGCTCACCACGGTATGGTGCTAAAAAACCAGGCATATTAGTATAACCACAATCTACTAAGTAATATTTATCGTTTGGTGGGATTTCCAACAGTCTTTGTGCTAATGCACTCTGTATTACACGGGAATCGTTAGCACTGCCGACAAAAAGATAGAAATCAAATTGAGAAAGTAATAAAGTTCACTACTAATAGCAAATTGTATTTCCTAAAAAAATAAAACTCAATGTAAATGAAATAAAAACCGCAATGTATCACCATCAAACCGTCATAGTACATTAATCTCACGCGAATACGCAAATAACAGTAAAAAATAGTACACATTATGATTTCTTTATCCCATTCAACCGAATGGGATGGCTACTGCCGACCATACATCTTGACCCAAGCCTCCTGATGTGCTGGGGTCATACGAAGGAAACTGTGACAAGCACGAGGATTACAAATTAGGTGGTCTAGTGCTTTCACAGTTTCATTGGGATCAATCCATGTCATCGCATTGATTATATCGTGGCATTGATCCAACTCGGCCAAAGCAGGGTCAGCCGAGACATTACTTTCCACCTCTATTTTGGTCTTCAACCTGCTTCTTTTTACCTCCTGAGTTTCCATACAGGAGCTAATATAATCTTTCACAATTGACATAGCTGATCCCCGGCCACTTGAGGTACCGGATTTTCTCTTACGAGAGCCCGACCCCGAACCTATTGGTACATCATCATCGTCATCAAGTACATGTACGTTTGACTGATGAGGGTGGCCAAACTCATAATTCATCCTCCGCTCCTCATCATCATCCAACACCCTTTGTGTGGAAGCCCTTGTCACATTGCCCTGGGCAGTAGAATCTTCCATTATTTTTGTCAAAGCATCAAAATCTGCCAACCCCTTGTTAGCAAATTTTTTGGCGGCAGGATGTATCTAATCATAGAATTTGTTGTTACTATGCAAGTATTAGAGTCAAAATGAAGTATAATAAAAAGGATTCACAAACAAAAATCAAACTTTGAGATTATATATATTAACCTTAAGATATTGTTCCCAAACTGGTTTCTCGCAAGTAACGGTTTCGTTGACTTCATCCCAACCAAAACCGCTCTGTTTCTTCATATCAGAAAACACCTTCCATTCTGATTTAAGTCTCTGATATTTTGTCTTCAATTGTGTTACCGTGAATGAACGGCCACACGCGAGTTGCATTTGTACAGCAAAATTACTCCAAGTTTTTGCGTCGAATGTGTTACTTTTTAGGCTATCACTGTCAACTGCAGCCTCCATAAGGTTGACAAAACAATGCACAATATGGGGAGGCCACTTCCCATAATCCTCATCCACTGCCTTCTCCTTCCCCCTACCCATACTACTCATCTATATTGAAGAAATACCGATAAAAATATAAAAAAATGCCAAATTCCAGCAATTAGCCCTTGTGATCGGATAACCGTAGGTTGCAAGGAGCCACAGGTTAAACAAAAAATTGGCAACAAATTATTCGTCAAAATATGCAGTTTGGACGGCCGGCAAAAACTTTTTTGGTCCAACAGCAGATTAAAAATTCGCGAAAATTCGTAAAGAAAAACAACAAAATAAAGTGCCCCTCATCATACCTTCAATTGGAATTGAACAAGGAAGAAATTGTCAGCAACGGATTCAACCTTGAGTAGCTTTTTGATTCGATTTGCCCGTTGTTCCCTAGCTCTTTTCCTGTATGCAGCACGGGTTGTACACACCATTAATCCCTCAACCGAAACCCCTCAACCCCTCACCATATCGAAAGAAGGGAGAGTGGTATTCAAGTCGCCAGCGACAGAGATTCAGACGTTTGGACTAGATTTCACAGTAGAATCATTCCAAAAACGTTGATTTGGGGGGGGGGGGGGGGTTAGATCAGATCTGTTCTGAAAAAGAAGGGAGGAAGAAGATGCCGTACGGGGAAAAAGGAGTAGAGGAGCTTCGTGAAGGGAGAGACGGGCGAGAAGAGAGTGAAGGAGGTATCGCCGATAATGAGGGAGACTCAGATTTGGAATGGGAAAAGCATGGAGGAAGAAGACAACGAACGGGAGAAAAGAGATCGAAGGGTGAAGTGAGTGATGTGAGAAGAGAGGGTGGAGTTGTTTTCGAAAAGAGGGGGGTATCAGTATTCTGAATAGTGTGTGGAAAAAACACTCCAAACAAACGCCAACTCAGGATATTAATTCAGGAAAAAAAAGTGAAACAAACAGACCCTGAATTTCGCCTAGTTATCGTTGTCAGAATGTAGACTTTAATTAGGCGTTGGAACCGGACAGGAGTCTAGTTTCTAGACCACCTGACGGACCCACATTTGCTGTCCTGTACCAACGGAAATTCTAATTTTGGTACAGCAACCTACTGTTGTCCAGAATTGGATTTCTATGTTTAATAATATATAATTATATCTATAATGTTATATTTAGTGTATTTAATTGTATAGAGTATATTGCATGATCTTAGGGTTGTTTTGTTACCTTTTCTAGTGTCTCTTATTAATCGCATTATTGTATGTTAACTGAATAAAGAATATTAATCAAGCCGGAGTTAAGGGTTGATTATGGTAGTTGATGACATAGTGACTATACTCGGAAGAGGGGCCCGTGTTTTCCTAATTATCGGTCTATCGGTCTATTGGTCATATCGGTCATCGGTTAATTGCAGATTACTGACTTCAGTATCTCGATTGATTCGGTCATCGGTCATTATTGAATATTGTTCCCGAGTACATGAACTATAGAATCTACCACCTTAGTCTAAACGAAATTGATTGTATGTATCGAACCTGTGGTACAGCATACATGGGACACAGTAGTACGTACATTAGCTAGGATCAAAAATGAATAATAGACTTAAGGCTCTCATCACATTATCATTGTATATTGTTATCTTTATTGAACAGTGTTATCGTTATTGTTGCCATTATTGATACTGTTTATCGTTATCGTGATAAATCATAGTTATTGCATATTATACTATTATCACTTTGTCACTGTTCAACACTATTGATTTCATCGTTTATTGAATTTATTTCTATACCACCATTGTCATTATTTCTCTACTTGCATGTCCACGACTTGCTCTAAGGACTTTCTTTTTCCTCTCTTTAGATGAGCAACTTACAGGTAATCAAGGAGATTTACCTGACGGAGTAGGAGAGCAGCATTGGTGAAGGAGATGTTTTACTGCGCCACTAAAATGTTGTTTTATTTGATGACTTTAATAAAATTGGACAAATGCTATTTCTTTGTATTGTGTGCTTTGACCCGAATATTATTTGTTAAATTTCCAGATGTTGGGTTATTTTGATGTTGGTTATTTTTATGCTTAAATTTCCAATTTGTTATTTATGTGATTATTCTTTCAATGCATGTGTGGTTGTTTTTATTACTTGTTTATATTGTTGAGTTGGATCAATAACAGCCTATGGATGACACAAGTCATTCGCTGGGCCATGTCACGTGCTTGCATTCCGTGTTTTTGGGAAGCGAGGCATAACAGAAGTAGTAGGTGTGGGGATAGTTGAGTTGAAGATGCTAGGTCTAAATATGTTCACTTTAAGAGATGTTTTTTATATTCCTCTACTGAAACAGAATCTGATTTTCTTGGGAACTCTTGATGCACAGGGTTGTAGGTACACAGCTCGAGGTGGAGTTCTTTCTATTTTTCAGGCTCGTCGTAAGGTGATTAGAGGTATGAGAGTGGTTGGGCCAAGCCAAAACAATCTATACAAGCTTTGGGGAATCCGAAATACTTGCGCAAGTGTTGCTCCTTTTCCCGTTATTACCGCAAGCTCAGCTAGTTTGCCGCAACTAGATTCATCGAGACGAGACTACGACATTCGAATATCGTCGAGAGGTGGAGAAAGCCTAAGGGTAGGTGAAGTTCCTGCAGAGGTTCACAACTTCGTGAGTACATCTACGGAGGTGTACCCTTGAAGGGGTATACTGGATTCAGTGAGATTGGGTAGAGATCATTTCAACTACAAGAAGAAGTTATTGTTTTAAGTCCTTTTTTGCAAGTGGAGTTTATTAGAGTTTGGAGATGAATAACACATCATGTAATAGCACTCGTATGTAATCCAAGGTGGAGTTTGTTAGGAATGTATCTTGAATACTCGTTGTTCAGATTATAAGAATGTAAGATGAAGCACAGAAGTCGAAGCGTCAAAGAGAGTAGAAGAAAACAGCAGCAGCAAGGTGCAGGCATAGTTGCGGTCGACTATCACAAGTTGCAGTCGACCGCACCCCCCGAACGCACACCAGACCGTAGTTGCACTGGGTTTGGCTGAGAGGCGGATGGTCGACCGGTCTTGCTGGACGGTAGACCGACCGCGGCATTGTGTTCTTTTTGGGCCTCAATTTGTTAGGTTGTTTCAGCCCAATGTTCAACTCCAAGTTAGAACGTACGGCTCTTATTCAGTTACTTCTTTTCCAGGTTATATCAGACGACTGAGAATCACGATTAGACCTAGGTTTCTCTCTATTCTTCTATATATATTGTAAACTCCTCCTTTATGAGAGGAGAGCACTTCATAGATTATTTTCTCCATTACAAAGAGAGGCTCGAGAGAGAGATAGTTCTTGGTGAGTGAGTTTAATTCCTTGTATTGAGTGAATCAATAACTCTTTGTAATCTTTTCTAGTTGAATATCAGATCTCCCTATATTTTCTCCAGGATTAAGCAAAAGCTAACCAGGATAAGTCATCGGTGTGTTTGTGTTAGATTGGTGGATCTACTTGCTTGCTCAATTGATTCGTCTCATCTACTTCGACTTTCTCATTGCTCTATTTAGTTCCGCTGTGACAACGGGCATTGATTGACGCCCCAATCCCAACACACACACACACACACACACACACACACACACACACACACACACACACACACACACACACACACACACATATATATATATATATATATCATGTCATTATAAAAAGAATGATATTCAACCATACAATTTTGTAACACTTCAATGCATGAGCAAATAAATTTCAAATGACTTGATTTTATATATTTATATTAATTTAGATGTGTAGATCAATGTGAACGGTTCGAATCGTCGATATGAACACCTGAAGGTCGAGTGCATATGCCGTGTGCACCAAGGGTGGTGCACAACGGAAGGGGACTATATATAGAGAGTGAAATGTTCCGTTGTGCACTCGGCCTTCCCGTCTTCGTATCGACGATCCGACCCGTTCACATTGATCAACATGTCCAAATTAGTCTAAATATGTAAAATCAAATTATTTGAAATTTATTTGCCCATCCATCATGTGACTATAAAAATTAATGATTTTCAGTCATATAATTTTGTAACACTTCAATGGATGGGCAAACGAATTTTAAATGATTTGATTTTACATATTTAGACTAATTTAGATGTGTAGACCAATGTGAACGGTTCAGATCGTTGATACGAATGCGGGAAGGTCGAGTGCACACGAATACACACGGAGGCCTAGTGCACAACGGAACACTACTATATATATATATATATATATATATATATATATATATATATATATATATATTTGCTTTATATTATATTAAAATGTAGGCCCGACCCCCAATAACCAGGCTGGTGGTCCATGTTCGGACCGGGGTTTCCCACATTCGAGCCCGGTCCCGCGCGGCCTGCCATTGATACCAAACCCACCCAAGCCCGCCCGCACTTGACCCCAGCCTGCCCATCAAAATATTTGTGAATGACTTTTTTTAAAAGAAATTTGTGACGGACTTGTTGGTGTGAAAAAATCTCATTTTTATCGAGTTTTTTCGTACTGACCCACTTTTTGAAAAATATTGACCAAAATGACCCACGTTCGATAATATTTACCCTTTGGATACATCAGCATAAAATGTTATTGGCAACAACGACATAGAATATTTCTATGCCGTTGTTGCCAATAGCAGCAAATCTATAAAAAAAAATTGCATGCCACTTTTTGGAGTTAGGGGGGCACTTTATATTTTTAAAATCATTATTATACTGATGCCGTTATCCTCTACAACGGCATTCGAGATGTCGTTGTTGGGGATAGCGGCATCAATTATAAGAAGTTTCCACACTTTAAAAAAAATTATAGTCGGAAAATTTACAAATGGGTAGGAAATGTACTTATGTCGTTACTCCAAAAAACGGCATGTGGTTTTTTTTTACAGAGGCCGCTATTGATAATAACGGCATACAAATAACCTATGCCGACGTATTCAAAACTAGATCAGTTGGGTCAATAGTGTTTTCAAAATGGAATTTTGTTTTCCCAAAATGCCTATTTTTTGAATGTGTTTTCCCAAACTGACCTACTCGCTGTCTCAAAAAGCGAGTTTGGCAAAAATCCCATTGCTTTTTGAGACAGCGAGTGTGAGATTTGGGTTTTTTTGATTTCTCCCTGATTAAGACTCGCTGTCTCAAAAAACGAGTGATTTTTTTTCCAAACTCGCTTTTTGAGACAACAAGTGTTGTTTGGGGGTTTTTAATACCCCATGCTCATTTTTCCCTCTCCATATTTTCATTCTCACTTTTTCTTATCTCCATTCTTACTCTCTCCGTAACTCCAAAACCGAAAACCCTAACCTCCCAAAATCGACCTCCTACCCACAAAATTTTCTATAAATCTAAATATATTCACTTAATCTTTCCCAACCTTCTCAACGTCTACTCTCAAAACCCTAAACCAATCTTCCGAAAGATCCATATTTTAGAATTTTGAACTATGATAATTCACATTTGTTTCATTCACATTTGTTTCAAAATCATTGAAAGTTTAGAGATTGCGAATGAATTTGGATTCATAGATGTTGGAGTAGATATGAATGTACAGGGCAAACTGCATATGCAGCTTGAATTGAAAAAAAAAAAAAAAAAATCCCTAAACTCGCTTTCTCAGAAAGCGAGTCTGAGCAAAATCTCCTCGCTTTCTGAGAAAGCGAGTTTAGAGTTGAGAGATTTCCAGAGCCTAAGTGGTCTCTGGAAATTTCTTAACTCAACAGTCGCTTTCTCAAAAAGCGACTGGATTTTTCCTACAGTCGCTTTCTGAAAAAACGAGTGTAGGCAAAACCACATCGCGACTGTGGAGTTGAGAAATTTCTAGAGACCAAAATATGGATCTTTCGTAAGATGAGTTTAGGGTTTTGAAAGTAGAAGTTGAGAGGGTTGGAAAAGATTAAGTGAATATATTTAGATTTATAAGAGATTTTGTGGGTAGGATGTCGATTTTGGGAGGCTAGGGTTTTGAATTCCAGAGTTAAGGAGAGAGTAAGAATGACGATAAGAAAGAGTAAGAATGGAGATAAGTAGAGGGGAAAAAATGAGGCTGGGGTATTAAAAAACCCCAAACGATACTCGCTATCTCAAAAAGCGAGTTTGGAAAAAACTCACTCACTTTTTGAGACAACGAGTCTTGGTCAGGGAGAAAAAAGAAACTCAAACCTCACACTCGTTGTCTCAAAAAGCGATGAGATTTTTACCAAACTCGCTTTTTGAGACAACGAGTAAATCAGTTTGAGATTTTTTTTAAAAAGTAGGTCAGTGTGGTAAAAGCTTTCAAAGGTCATTTTGGAAAAAAAAATCTTCAAAAAGTGGGTCAGTACGGAAAAATCATTCTTTATCCTTCATCTTTGAAAGTGGGCCCTACTCTTTATCTTTCTTCTTTGAAAGTGGGCCCTATGAAGATTGGGTCTCAACATGGGTCCATCAAATACAGGTGCCCTTAAATTACTTCTTTGAAGAAGATGACCCCTTTGAGAACCAATGAAGACTCCTCTCAGAATAATCGAAAACCTAAAAAAATTAAGAGAAAAAACCGAAGATCTTCAGTTTCTTATCTCAGGTAATTATTCCGTTCATAAAGTTCCAATCTTTATTCACAAAACCATCGATTTCTTATGCTTTTAATATATATTTTTGACCTAATTGTGATCCACATTCTCTCGATTTGATTTGGTTGAGGAATTGTTAGTTGCCTTGATTGTAGAATTATTTAGGGTTTTTATTCTTAAAGTTGTAGTTTTGATTGAACCATTGAGCTCAGATATTGAAGTTAGGGTTTGGAAAGAGTTATTGGGGATTTAAGGAAAAGAGGAACTCAAATTTAGTGGTTAGGGTTTTTGTTTCAGTTAAAATTTGGATTTTTTTTTAAATTTTTAATTGGGCCGAGAATCAATTGAGAAATTTCCTTTATATTGAAATTTGTGGAACAATGCAATGGTTTTTATTGTACACTATTGTTGGTGCAGCTTGCTATATATCGGAGCCTAACACTAAAAAAATTTGTGTGTTTGTGGGTTTCGATAGTTCAGTTTATTATGTTATCAACGAAAATGCTGGAATTGAGATGGATTTGAAGTAGCACATTACCGGCTTCGTTGTTTGTGAGATTGAATACAAGGCAATGTATAGAGGGGGTCTAGATAGATTCAAGAAGGCGCAATCTCTTGATCCCTTCTCAGCGTCTCTCAGTTCATCGTCTAAAACCACCACTGCACCTAAAGCGAATATCCAACCTCCTGCTCAAAATGCGCACTATGTTGCTTCAAAGCCGGCAGTTTCTGAAACTCCGGTGCCACCTCATGCCACTCAGATAGGTGGGGGTCAGTCCACTTGGCAACCACCGGACTGGGCGATAGAGCCTCGGCCAGGAGTTTATTATTTTGAGGTGTTGAAGGATGGTGAAGTCCTCGACCGCATCAATTTGGATAAGCGAAGGCATATATTTGGGAGGCAGATTCCTATGTGCGATTTTGTTCTTGATCACCAATCTGTCTCCCGCCAACATGCAGCAGTGGTTCCTCACAAGAATGGAAGGTTAGATATTGAACTATGAATACTTTTGTTCTCAAATGAACTTCAGTTTTAATTGATAAATGCATTATTATAGAACAAGTTTATAATTGCCTTTTCCCTTAGACAACAACTCCCCTCCCCCCTTCCAGTTTTGTTTATCTTCAATCAACTCTGTCAACTTATTTGTTATATATGACCCATGGTCCCATACCTTGTTGTTATCTTAGACTATGACGTGATGGTAGGAGGTATTTCTTGGACTAATTTGTCAGCTCTAGTATTTAATAGTTAGTTAGACCAATTTAAGTGGGAGCAAAACGATGGAGCAGAACTACTTTTAGTGTTATCATATCATCTAATTAAGCACTGCATTTTAGTCATAAAGAACACCTAATCACCTCCGGGGTCATCATATCATAATCTAAATTGACGGCAGGGTATGGATGTGATGTAAACACTCAATGCTAGGTGAGTTGTTCGTTCGATAATAAAATTTAGGGGATTATATAATTAAGGGGGAAGGTTAAGAGGGATTTTCTGAAATTTAGCCTCTATAGTTTGTTGTCATGCTGGTATGATTCTTAGGATTTTCTTGTGACTATAGGTCACATGTTTCCCCCCTGCGATGCCGTTCTGGACACCTGATTTAATTCATATGTACCTTACCTGATAATATTGGACCAATCAGGGTGGTAAAGTTTCCACACCAAAAAAACAAGCTGAGTATAACAACAAAAGTTTTGGATTAAAGGCTATGTTGCTATTGATATCAAGAAGATTATAACAAGAACAACAAAGCCTTCTCCTTCATTCTAACTTTATTGTGGGCCGCCTCCTTTGTCCAATTAACACATTCCAAATTCCTATTAATGGCTTCTACACATGTTCATTTCGGTGTACGGCAAGTCCCTTTTTGCTCCCCTAACTTACATCCTATCAATTTTCCTATTTAGGGCATTTATCAGTCTTTGTTGTATGTGTCCAAACCACCTCAATTGATTTCCCTTATTATATTCTCAATTGGGGCAATCTTTTCTTTCTTCTGTATGTCCAAAACCACCTCAACATTAGTCTTAAATTTTCATTTGTTTTCTTCTTAGTATTATTCTTGTTGTGTATGTCAGCTGACCATGTTAATGTCTGTGGCTAAATGTGTAAATTTTGGAAAGTTTACTGTCAAGTAGTTAGTGAACAAATGGTGTCATATATTAATTTGATTCACTTCATGGTATTTGCATTGTCAATTAAGAATCTACATTTTTGATATCATGGTATCAAAATTTGGTATCTGTATTGGGTATCCGCTGTTATCGGTGATATCTGACATATTGGCAGTATCAGTAGGCAGTAGACAGTAGGCATTCGGATATAACTTTGTCAATGCATCTCTGCAGCGGATGAATTTGATACCTGATTAATATAATTTAAATATGTTAGGATATCTATGCTAGGCATATTTTTAAATGCCATCACAAGTAGGTCAGCTTCTAATCTTAACTAGGTGGCCTATCAAAGATTTTCTCTTAGAGGAAATGAGTGAGAACTTAATGAGTTGGGCTGATTGCATAGACTATCAGTTCAACACTTTCCGCGTGTTTCTCCTCATGTTTTGAAATCTAGTTAGGACAAAAATGCTAGGGAACTTTCATTTAATTATTTGTATTTATCTATTAATCTAATTATATATTAACTTTTCCTTCTTGTCTCCCATTTACGTATTCTATCAATCTCTATAAACCATATACTTGCTAATACAATATGCAACAACAAACAAAACTGTTTGGAAATGAAGATTGTCATACTTTAGTTATTCAGTAGTTTTTGAACTGGATGCATTTACTAGAGTTTACTGACATCTTTATACCACTTGATTTCTTCCGACAGCGTATTTGTTATAGATTTAGGTTCTGTTCATGGCACATTTGTTGCAAATGAGAGACTTTCAAAGGACAATCCTGTGGAGCTTGAAGTTGGGCAGTCACTTCGATTTGCTGCATCTACTAGAAGTTACATTCTAAGAAAAAATACAGCAGCACTTTTCCCTACCCCTTCACTTCCTTCGGACCTTAATCTTCCTTCTCCTCCCGATCCTTCTGATGAAGATGGTATTGTTGCCTATAACACGATACTCAATCGATATGGCCTCACAAAATCAAATCTTTTGTCAAGTTCTAGCAAATCCTCAATATGGAGTTCTAGTACAACTCACGATAAAGATCAGTTGGAAAGACCCGTTAAGAAGAGACGGAAGGAAAGGGTGGCGTTTAAAGATCAAGTTGGAGGGAGTTTGATTGAAGTCGTCGGTACTTCAGATGGCGTAGATGTTGAGACTGAACCAGGTCCTATTGGTTTTAAAGAAGGGAGTCTCGTAGGCAAATATGAGTCTCTCATACAGACGACAGTAATACCGAAAGGGAAGGAGCAGGTCTATCCAAAGGAAGGCAGTGTCTCCCCTAAGGGTGTTACTGAAAAGCTACAACAGGTATTGAACAAAGTTAAAACTGCTCCTAAAGGTGGGATTTATGATGACCTTTATGGGGATTCGTTAGTTGGTAAGGTTGGTTCTTGGGCGTACAAACCTGATGAGCGAGCAAGTGCTGTAACTAAAACTGTTGAAAGTAAGAGTGATGTTTTAGACACGGAAAAGCCTGATACTAGTTCCCTGGATGACAGCGATGATCTATTTGGGTAACTGGGAAAAATCTGCAAGGCATACTAGTTCATCATTTGTTGGTATTTTTTTCCGTTCCACTTTGGCATACCAACCAAATGGGCCTGGGCCTGTCAAGGAAAGCTCTTATTCCGACGGTGAAAAATTGAGTTAATTTTCTGATGGTCTGATTATATGCTTAATAATGAACCGATCTTTAGGGGTGTGTCGTGGTATGCATTTGTGAACTAAAGAAATTTTGTTGTAAACGAACATGATTGGAATTGGAATGATTTACAAGATAGGTGCTCTTCATTGTATCAGTCTTCACTGATTTATGATCTTGTCTGTTTCCAGTACCAAACTTTCAGATATTTCTTTTTTTATCGGATTGGTGTATTTTGTTAGTGTTAGCTTGTAAATGTCAACTTTTATTTTTTTTCAGGATACAAAGGTTCTAATTATTGGAGAAATGTATTTGCTGATAGTTTTATAGTGTGCTGCATCCTATTGAGTTTGTTTTAAATTTCGGCCGAAATTTTGTTTCGGCTAGTTTGTTGATATAAAATCACATAATGTATACTTCATATCGTTTTGGACTGAAATGTGTAGATTTCGGCCGAAATTACCGAAATATCAGTTGAAATATTGCCGAATTTGTCAAAATATTAGCCGAAAAGACACTAATGTAATTGTGAATATATAACTTTTTTTTTGTTTTACTTTTTACATATAAGTCTTTCAATATAAAGCCCTAAGCTAAGATAATCTGAGTATTTCATCTATCTATTGTTTGTGCATATGCAAAGTCAATTAAGTCTATTAACTAAATTTTTTTTTTAATCAATGTAAATTCAGTTTGGTTATATACTTATATTACATTCTCTTTCATATTGCTGCTAAATTCTGTGAATATTTACCGTGATTGATTCATGTCATTAGTTATATTATACAATATTTTATATAATAAATGACATGTAGAACATATAATATTTTGTTTTCAAAATGAACATCCGAAATGATGACATTTCTCCGAAATCTCCGATATTTCCGATCCGAGATGAAACACCCTTTGCCGAGACGAATTCGAAATTTGAGATTTAAAACCTTAGTTTGGACGAATGAAACAATAGTTTTTAACATTTGGTACATTTTTCTTTTTTGATGTCTGACATTCGACCATTGTTGAATTCATCAGGATCAAAATGATCAGTTTTAATTCCTGCGAACAATATGTTGTCTTGAAAAATTCATCTTTGTGTCTTCAGAATTGTAAATTTCTGTATTGCAGAGCCTCGTAGCTCGTTTAGTCCATAAAAAATACAACATTCAATTTCAAAATGATATTTTGCCAGGATATGTTATATTATGACCATTGATATATTTCCTTTCGATACAAAAATTGTTGATTTTCGTCACGTTTCTTCTGAGTGCGTCTTTGACCCAATTAAATCCAGAACAAAAACAGAAGCAGTTGAAGCCAATTTGTAAATCTTCAATTTATTATCATATACTTCTTTGTAGTCTCAGTTTCAAGTAAGCTTTTTTTTCATAAATATCATTTCTGTTCGTTAATGTACAGACTGCTAGATGTTCGTAAGAATGTACATTCAAGTTTCAACAAAAAAGGGAGGAAAAACGAATAACTATCTGTACATTAAAGCATCACTACTAACATAAAGAAAGTTGGCAACTCAAAGCGATGTAGGAGAACAAAGAATGTCATCATAAAGTTCAATGCATGGATCCTGCATAACCGAGCAAATTCCTACCCATTCAATTCAGACCCTTGGAAGCCTTTCATGAGGTTCGTTGCCGAAGAGAAACAGAAACGGTTTCCATAATCGATAACCCACAAGATCTTTTTCCTGTACCGCTCGATCCTCAAGTTTTCATGCGGTTACTTTTGTGCAAGCTCCTTTTCTGCTTGATGGAATATTTCCTTAAGACGAAGCGCAGCATGGGACATGACAGTTTTCGTTATCTTTTTCTGATGCTTCGTGCTCTTTATCCAAGCAATTCCCAAGAATACTTGCACGTTGCAAGTGGTTTTCGTGGGGAGGCTCTCCACTTGGTACTTTAGCTGAAGCTGCAAAACGGTAGAACCATATATGCGTCTTTTTAGTTGTGTTAGTTTTGTTCATAGAAGAAATGAAACTATGACTCGTAGTAAAGCAAAGGAAGACATTCTTACGTTGAAGTGGTCGGAAAGTATGACTCCTTGAGGTGTCAATGTATCTTCGATAACCCATTTGTTTTTATCAGAAGAACACGTTCTTTGCTGTGTGGAGACGACTTCTCCCCCATAACCATACAAACCCTTGTCGAATTTATAATTTATTTGCCTCTGATGCATATCGGTCTTAATTGGTTGCCATGGTGCTGGTGAATAGTCAAAAAAACCAATCTTCTTCATTAGTTTGTGTTCCAAATCACCTCCTTGGTAGATCTCAAGCAATGAGTTGGCCTAGTGATCAATCAAGAAAAACGAAACTCATGGGATATGTCTAAAAATGTCATAGAACCCGTGTAGAGAACGAGCAGCATATGCACGAGCAACTTACTGAAACAGAAATGGTTGAGGAAAAAATTTCAGACATTTTGGCGTCTTCCACGCATAAGGAAGACCCAGACCCGCTGATTTCTTCAGTGCGCAAGCTACCACCTATTTCAGATTCTTGGGCAATCTGTATCTTTTGTTCAGGGCTCAATGACCTTGCCTTCCACAATGCCATGATTGTTCTAGCAGAAAATTAAGAGCATATATAGTTTCTTTCAATTGTTTGAAATCTGAGATACTAGCTAGTTTGCATTAATATAAATTCTAACATTTGATGATAAACTGATACCTCGTACCTATTAGCTTCGTTGTAAGCAAATGATTGGAAATGGAACTTTAATCTTCCATCATGTTCTAAAGCCTTTGCACCATGTCTAGCTTCAGCTCCTCTACCTTTTCGCAGGAAGATCATCAGAGATGGGCTTCCAACGCTAGCTAAAGATGGAGGTATAACTTGTATGTCATCGATGTCTTCCCATAGAAGGAAAAACTTAGTCTTCCGACCAAATATGTTCGCATTAAATCCAATGATTCTCGGAGATAAAAAGAGTCGGCCCTTCAAAGAAGATACATACGATCGATGAAAATAAGATAAGTATGATCGAGAAAATATCAAACAAAAATCATACTTTTATCTTTACCTGCAAAGGCATTTTTCTCTTCAAGTAGCAGGCATAATCGTTAATGAGAAACTCGTCCGGAGGAAGGCCAAACAGCTTTTGGAATGCTGAATTTGTTTGGAGAGACCGCATGTTCATCTACGCATCAAGTTGCGCAAAAAAAGAAGAAGAAGAAGATATTCAAAAAATCGCACATTATATGCACATGGATGAAGACGAGATACGGTTGAATTCTCACCTTTTTTCCCACTTCATTTTCGATCTTAGTAAGATACTCAGTGATCACCTCATTCCCTCGCAAGTTATCCAAAAATACCCTCAGATGCAACTTGGGTTGACATGTCTGCGTATATTTTTTCCCGTGAAGAAAGATCCATACATCAGCAAGGTCTGATAAGTTTGATTTCACGAAGTTGACTTCAGAGCTACCAAGCGATGTAGGCTCGTCAAAAGGCCCGTTAAATTTATAAACAACCACTTCCATTCTTGATGGGGGATCACTTGTGGCATCAAACTCAAATATCTCTGCAAATCCCACATAATAATTATGTTATGGAATAGCATAGCAGATATATAGCAGTATTATATATGATGAGAGAATGTAACAACACTAATAAGTTACCGTTCCATTGCGGATGAGTTGTATGCAACTTGATCGAGCTAGTTCTTGATCTACCATTGCAGGTAAAAACTACATAGGTATCAGAAGGCTCGGCAGCATCCACCGTCGATAGGCTACTTCCCTCAATCAAGGCTACAGTTAATAACCAACCGTCGCCTTGTGCTTTGATTCCGTGATCCTTGCCTAGGTAGGAGAACCAAGTATTAGTTGTATATTACATACAGGAGGTTTGAAAAACAATATTACAAACATATATATATATATATATTACCTCCTTGCTTCCGAGCATACAAGACACTTCCTATCCTATTCCATACATGTTGAGCATGAAGAATTAAGAGCCCAGATACCACAATTTCCCCAATCGAGTCAGGTAAATCTATACCAAAAAACTCGAGTCCCTCAACCTTATTACTATTGGCAACGAGGATGTGCATTATAATGTACGTCCCCAAAAGTGCACCAAAAACGAAAGGAAAATTTCCAAAGAGGCGAAATGCTAGCTTCCAAATAGATTCTTGCTCTACTTGTAACGAAGCTAAGATTTGCTCTTTGCTACAATTATTGCTGCCTTCCATATCGACCACTTTAACGTATTCAGATAGCTTATCAGCAAACGTGCGGTAACCATCAGTTAGGCCTTGTTTTGCTCCATTTTCAATCATTCCTTTCATCATTGTGCTCTGAATAAAATTCATGCGCCACGAGATCAACAAACGTGATGATGACTGTTCTTCAGATTGTAATTCGGGTCCTGCAGGCATTATGCAGTATAGGACCTCTGTTCTGTAGCAACTAGCAAAAGGAGCATCAGGGGTATTTACACTAGCTAAAACTGCATAAGATTTCCCATCGGCTTTCAGATAGGTCTGTTCCTCTGTAGCTTTCAGAGCCTTAACTAGTTTAGTTGCAGCCTTTGTGTAAGTCACTACTCGTTTCAATTTTCCTCCGTTGTCATTTTCAGGCCTCCACGCCTCTGCTTCTATACCGGTAGTTCCTTGAACCTCCGCTAGAGTTTGAAAAAATTCTGAACTGGGTGAAAAGAGTAGGGAGTTCATTTCGAAAGGTGAAGTGCTATAGGACTTATCAATCAGTACTCCGCCCGGTAAGTTGTGTGGCATGTCACCTCCTTCGTCTTTTGATTCCATCATTTTTACTAATTCTTCAAATGGTAGGTTTGAGCATGCATCGTCAGCTTGGCTATCAGTACAGGACTCGCGATTTGGTAGTACATCATCAAAGCATTCTTGAGGAGGTGGATCAGCATCATCCATATGAGGCATTGCTTGTAAAGATTGCATATTTTTTCTCACTAAGAATTGTCGAAACATGTCCACAAGTGGTACAGCGTTTGGCTTCTCTTCGATGGCAAGTTTATCACTTTCATTTACGGGTGGAGTTTTTTTTGAATCGACATTTGCCAATAAAGTTGATGATGATTCCATATCGCAACTTGAAGATGAGGAGTGAATCTCATTCATGTCACACGAGTGATCCAAACTAAATACGGACCCATCCATAGATGGCTCACGGCCAACTGACATTGCGTCGGATGGATTTGTGTGTGACAAATATATACCAAGACGAATTTCTCCTGCAATTCAATAACCACAAGAGCAATTATGATGTGATGAAAATATACCAAACAAAATTGGTGATTATAGATACAAAGGTAAACAAGATAGACCTATTACCACATACTCTGTTCTTTGACTTCTTCGTCTTGGGTTGAAGCTGATACCAAGTGGTCTCAAGCGACAAATTATCGGTATCCAACACATTCATCAATGGCATCTTCAGTTGCCCTAAGACTTTGTCATCGACTACATCCAACACGGAAATTATGATATTCTCGGTAGGGAGGAGGTCTCCTACCATGAACGAGAATTGTTCGTCCCATAACGGGTTCAAATTTTTCATTGCAACCTTACTCTTCTTCGTGACCTTCTTTGATTTTTGTCCCCCGAGCTGTAGTTTCACGTAAGGGCTGCTTAAATCATTCGGGTCACGCGCTCTAAGACCGCGTGCTTCAATCACATCGACCACGAGCTCCATTGCAATGAGAATTCACCAATTTGACAAACCACAAGAATGCATGGCTCCAATTGGGAATTTGAATTTGTAGAATAATATATATTTTTTTTAAAATGACAGAAAGAAAGGAAGAAAAACTACGAGTGTTTTTGTTTCTGAATTCCAATTTGATAGCAAGAACCCTAATTTTGTTGAAAGTTGGTGGCCATTAAAAAAAATGGGAGAAAAAGAGAAGAAAGGGGAGCTCTCTCCTTATTTGTTCTTGCTTGATTTATTTTTATTTTTTTTTGGGTTTGGCTCTAAGCATTTCCCGCCTTCTCTTTAATGAGGTTTATAATTAACCTAACACCTGTAATTTACCCATAATTTTACTAGTTTGGAATGATCACTTCTCTCTCTCTCTCTATATATATATCAAAATAAGAATGATGTCCTCCCTTTTTCTCGCTAATAAAACATTTCTAAAATTAATTAATCAATAATACAAAGTAACAAAAAAACTATAGATTGATCAAATTGGTTCCCGGAATCTAAAGAGATAGTCTAAGGAGATTGTTAGGATTTTGGTCTCAAATACACATAGGCACTGAGTACTTGAAGTTGGAGAATAAGAGGATGAGACAAAGAAGCAAGAGAAGACAAACAGCAAATAGAAGAATGCAGCCTGGAGAGTTGCAGTCGACCGACCTGGGGGTGCGATCGACCGACCCTAGCTGCTGAGAGTTCTTCGAGTGTACAGGTCCAGCAGAGGAGGGGACGGTCGACCAACTTTGGGGGTGCAGCCGACCGGTCGAGTCTCGGGTTTGGTTCTAGACGTTGCGATCAACCGACCTTGGGGGTGCGGTCGACTGACTTCGGCGGCTGATTATTTTGGGACTTATGAGTTTAAAGGCCCAATTGCTAGATTTGTGTTTATCTTTTAAGGTTTACTTAGGGGCTATATATATTGCCGTAAACTCTAGGGTTAGAATCAATTTGTGTAATCAAGAGGTGAGCCGTTATCATTGTTCAACTTCAAGATGAGATTGTGCCGAGTGTTTCAAAGGTAAGAGAGAGAGATTGAGAGTTGTAATCTCTTTTGTAATCTTTGTATTTCTTGGAGAATATGAAGTATTTGTTATCTCTGCATATTGATTGTGTTCTTGTGAGATCTTGCATATATTGTGGTGGTTTGTTCTTGGTTCATCTAAGTCTTGGGAGTTTATGTAACCCCTGTTTCCCCAATTCTGTATTTTCTGTGTATTTTTGGTATTTTAAATTTTTGTAAATTATTTTCCTGCTTTCAGATTCTTTTCTTAAAATGTATTGTCGAACCTCCTATTAAAGTTTATTTTTAATCAATAATTTTATTTGTAACTATTCACTATGATTCTCATATTGTAATACAAACCCTATCTATGTTGTTATTATTATTATTGTTATTAGTATTATTATTATTACTCTTATTCTTATTTTATTATTATTATTATGATTATTTTTATTGTTGTTATTATTATTATTACCCTTGATTGATAAAGTAAAAAATCTATTTATATTGTTAATTGTATTTGTAGTATTCAAATAAATTCTATATTGTAATGCAAAGTACATTTTATTATAGATTATATTTTATTGGTTATCCTAATTGTTTTCCTATTGGATTTTAAACCCAACACCCTATAATCCTATCTCTTGCTGGATCCAAACTCATCTACCCAACAACCCATACCCATTAACCCTATATATATATAACCTAACCTATACCAAACCTTACCCTAGATCTACTGTTCAACCCCCATACAGTAGCCGCCTCCCTCTCCCTGTGCTCTCTCTCTCTCCCCGACTCCTCTTCACCCCTGGCCCCTTCTCCTGTCAGCCTCGACAGCGGTAGCGCCCACCCTAAGTGCTCCCTGTTGTCACGCCCCGCTTCCCAAAATACAGGAATACGGGTATGTGACTGAGGCCCAGCGAATGATTTTAACATCATCCATAAGCTGTAGGATCGACTCAGCATCACAACAAGATTATAACAAGATATATATACAACCAAGCATGCATGAATAATTTATTAAGCAACAGAAAACAATTGAAACAAATAATAATATCCAAGTAGTTTTCAATGTCTGGATCAAAGATAAGGCTCGGGAACAAAAGTCCGTTACAAGTCTTAAGTAACATCAAATGAAATAACTCCAATACAAAATGAACTGATTAAAGAATGTTTTTCCCAAGCAAGGCCTAGAGCGTTTGCTCACCAATTCCAGCAGGCAACACGTCTCCAAAGTCTGTTAAATAATTATAAAAGAGAAAAAATAGAGAAAACAAAAGAAAACGCCCTTAGTGCAAGTTAGGGCCATAAATAGTAAAAATGAGTACAAGAAATATGGAGCAAAATTTGGAATCAAGAATATAATAGGGATGCAACAAGTAGTGGAGATTCAAGAAACTAACTAGCAAGAAGTACAGCTCAAGTGACCAGGTTAGGTAACAAATACTAATAGAGGAGTAAGTGGCAAGTGAACATGTAAGGGTATCCAACATCAAGTGACAAGTATCAAGTACAAGTGTCAAGTATACGTGTCAAGTAACAAGTAACAAGTCTCAAGTCTAGTGTCAAGTTGTCAAGTACAAGTATCAAGTTGCAAGTGTCAAGTATTGTATTCAAGTATCAAGTCTCATGTATTATGTCATCAAGTATCAAGTAAGCATGTATCGTGTTCAAGTTTCATGTTTCAAGTCTTGTGGTTATTACTATCTAGGTAGCACTTCATGCATCCATACTTTTACTACATGGTTGCTACATACAATCAGTTACGTTTAGGCTTAGTGGTGGAGTCTATAGGGCGGTGTACTCAGGCATCAAGTATCAAGCAGGCACGGTTCATGAATACGAAAATAAAATAACAAGTTCACGAAGCATGTTCGTGAATACTAACAAGTTCAAGAACCACACAATGGGTTCATGAATACAACAGGTTCATGAGCCAAGTAACTGGCTCCATGAATACATCAAGGTGCAACAGGTTCATGAACCGAGTACTGGGAAACACGGACCCCCTTCCGAGTATACTTACCTATATTATACACTGCTATGGTCTTTCCCTTAAACCCCGACTTATTGTTTATTATTAACATCAAGCAAGCATGAAAGTACGCGAAACAAGTCAAGTGGACATAATCGTGAACATGGAACAAGTCTAGGCTAGATAGAGTTCAAGTTTGAGGGTCTAAACAAATTAAAATATCAAGGACAACGAAAATCTCAAATCTGGACAGCATGAGGTTGCTACACCAAAATTGCGATTTCCGTTGCTACAAGATAGCAAAAGTGGATCCGTCAGAAGATCTAGAAACTAGACTCATGTCCGGTTCCAACACATATAATTAAGTTACATAAAAGTTGTGGTAACATGTGTCAAAACAGCAAACTATACAGCTTTTGTGTTCAGCCAGAATTTGTGAATCTGAGTTTATACGTAAAGAACGGTATTTGCTCCGCCACTTAAGTGATAACGGTATTTTTGGGACGAAATTCCAAAAATAACCCTCCGCCACTTAAGTGATAACGGGTGATGGGCGGAGGCGATCTAAGCCGCTGATCACGATCAAGAGCGATCCAACGGTACAGATCGCTGTTTTCCAACCTGTGAAAACAAACTCGTTTTCAATGGAGCATTTCTCTATCTCTCTCTCTTTATATATATATATATATATATATATATATATATATATATATATATATATATATATATATATCATCACACGTGTAAATTAGTAATAACTATAAATTGCAACAAAGTTTTTTTCAAAAAAAATTTTTTGATAAAAGATTGTGCGACAAAGAAATCAATTAGGAGTTCTTAATTGAATTTTATACTACATATCCTGCAAACTCTCCATAAAACAAGGGCCGTTTAACATGAGCAGAAGACCTCTATGACAGTGACAAACTAATGTAAAATGTTAGCACAATCCGATATATCCACGGATATTCGAATGCGATCCCGAATTTTTTAAGTATCCGGATCCGGATTCGGGTCTAGATTCAAATTTTTTGGGGTTGGGTATCTGGATCCGACCGGATCTGGATTTTTTTTATATCCGAATGCGCATAAAACTTGGATGAGAATTCATATCGGATCAGATATATTCATATCCAAGAGCATCACTAATAAGAACACAAATGCAACATTATGAAAATTATGATTCATTGAACTATGTTTACCAAAAAAATCTTAAGAATTTTTTTAAAAAAAGAACATAATTACAAAAATAAAAGAGTATCTTGAGAAAATGAAACCATTCCAGTTATGAATTTGGTTATCACGTTTGGAGTCGATAGAGTGACTAATATGCAATTAGCGATTTGTGGGGGAAACTTATATAACATTTCAATATTTTTGAGGGACTTATGTGGAAAATATCCCTAAAATAGTGAAGGGTAATGCTACACCTACTACCAAATCTACTACATTTTTCTTTACTAACTTAGGTGGCACACTACTAATTGATATTTCTATCACCTACTCTACAATAACCTCCACTAATAGTGTGCCACCTAAGGTAGTAAAGAGAAATGTAGTAAATTTGGTAGTAGGTGTAGCATTACCCAATAGTGAAATACTAATGCTTGCAACTCTCTAAGTTTTTTGCAGTAATAGACCACTTTTGAAAATATTTGCGATTTTTCGAAACTATTAGCGCTCGTGTGCTACTTTGTGCCACGTCAATAGTGGGCGCTATTCTCATTAGCGACATCTTTATTTTGAAAGTCGCTAATGAAAATAGCGGCCTCTGTTTTAAAATATTTGGAATTTTTGTTTGCCGTCGCTATTCCCACTAGCGACCTTAGTATATATAAGGTCGCTAATGGGATTAGCGACCTTTACTGAACAGTATTCTAACACTTAGCAAAATATAGGGAACTTTTACTTTCTGGAAAAGTAACAATCAATTTATATTTTTAAACTAAGGTCGCTATTTCGAATAGGGACCTTAGTTGTACAAAGGTCGCTATTCGGAATAAAGGCCTTAGAGACCTTTATTGTACTAAGGTCGCTGTTCCGAATAAATGCCTTAGTTTTGTGACTATTTTGCAAATTTTACAATGAACAATGAAATTGGATTTCCTACTGAGGTTGCTATTGCGAGTAACGACCGAAATATACTAAGGTCGCTATTCCCAATAACGACCTCAGTTTTATTTTTTTTTTCCCAAGAGAGCAAAAGCTGTCTAGAAATCGCTAATTGGCTACATTCATTTGAGGTCGCTAATTTCATAGGCCGCTAATCTCATTAGCGACCTCATATATACCAAGGTCGCTAGTGGAAATAGCGACAACAAATAAAAAATTCAAAAAAATTTAAAACATATGCTGTTATTCTTATTAGCGACTATCAAAATGAATAGGTCGTTGAAATTAACGGCAGCTGCTGACGTGACACAAAGTAGTCCACGAGCGCTAATAGTTTCGAAAGTGACCTATAATCGCAAATATTTTCAAAAAATGGCATATGACGGCAAAAAATTCCAACTCTCCCTTCCACCTCTCTTATCTCCTTCCCTTTTCCCTTACCCTCGAACTCTCATGCCCTAAAACCTCAAAATCCCAGGAATGCCCTCAGCATTCCCTCCAAATTACAGTCCTATCCATGGCCACCCTTTGCCCCCTTCTTTCTCTTTCTTCTCTTTCTCCAATTCGCAGAGGCAGCAGCACTTCCATGGAGTTCTCAGCTGCCTTTCGATCCTCTTCTTCTAGAAACTTCCTGTCTCCGTATGTTCATTTCTCGACCCTTTTCTTGTATTTTCCTATGTGCCCATGTAGTTTGGTTTTGGGATTTTTGAAAAAGATGGGATTTTTATTTGTGAATTGTTAGTTGCCAAAATACCCATGTATACAATGAGTGAGGATTGGTCCGTTTTCTCTTTTCCTCCATTTGTTTTAAAAAAATGCTTGTTGGAGTTCTTTGCTCTTATTAACCTCATCTATTTGTGGTGAATAAAAGTTTTCGTTTTGGTTATGATTTAGGTTTCAGAATATTTAAATTGTGTAATTTGAAACATATAAGTAAGAAGAAAATTTAAATAAAAATGTTCGGTATTAACCCGTGTTTATCTTTATGGTTTGTAGGTATGTAAAGCATAGATACATGCTTATGGTGTTTCTATATTGCAAGTAGATAACATTACACATTACTGGATGATTATGAGTGCAATGCATGCCTTTTCTTTTTAGAAGTTTTGGTTACTGTCCCAACTTATGGTAATAAATTTTGAATCAGTGTGACAAACAGAGATGAAAAGTCCCGTAGAAACCATATGCATGCCATGCTACATAAACAATGCCCAGATAGCCACAATCCCAAACTCTCTCTAGTTGAACTTGTAAATATTCTCTACCAATGCGTTCATGCTAAAAGCCTATATAACAAATGTTACTATTTACTATCTTGTAGTATAGCTGTCCTTAAAGTCTTCGGTTATCCTTTTTAGTACTCTTGTCAACTGATCGGCCATCTTGAGTCTTGACAGGGGCTATAGGTTTTTCATGTGTGTGTTTCTTTACTTACTTTCTGATGGTTGTAGCTATGTTGGAAGCACAAACTTTTTTTTTCTTCTGTGCATCATTATTCATTGCAATCGGCATACATTCTGACTAACTGAGATGTTTAACACTTGCTTTGTGTGGCAGGCATGTCTTTCGTTGGATGAACTTACAGAATCATTTCAGAATCACCTTATGCCTAGCAGTTCAAACTTGCTTATCTGTATCACCATTGATGTCCGTAAAGAATGGTATTTGCTCTAACCCTTTCAATCCTTGTTCAATTTGTTAAAAGAAAACAGCTTTTTTGAGTCATATTAGATATTGTAATTCTGCTTGGATCACACGGTAACTATCTGAAGCTTCTGTGTCTTTCAGGTGACTCAGCTCAAACAAGCAGAAAATTGTGCACAGTAGCGTGGAGTATTGAAGCTGATTTAGAAGATGGTTACATAATATTTTTAACGGGGGATCCAGTAAGTTTGGGCTGCTGGGAGCCATCAGTGGCTGTTATTTTGTCTCCTTCTTCAGAACGAGCTAACTTATGGATGACGGAAATAAAGGTATTTCAGATTAGATGGGTTTCACTTCATGCAATTGTTGGATATTGTCAAAAAATTGTTGGCACTTGATGTTGACTGTAGAGCATAATTACCCTACATGATGTGAATAAATATCCTCAAATGAAACCAAATCAATAGCTAATTAGCTTATGTCAACTCTCAAGCTTGATGTGGTTGGCACTGTGGACCTCAGTTATTACTCAGGGAAAAGACTAGACACGTGTATGCACCCATCCATTCTAGCCACCACAATTGCCTTATATCAAAATTACAACTTGTCGTTTACGTATTGTCGTGTTTCCATCACTTTTCTGATTGCACTTCTACGGTTCTATCAAATACATCAATTGCATTCACCTGTTTTCACTAAAACTATGTAGGAGACTAACATGTAATCATACCCAACCATATGGAGACTAGTATGTCATCGTACCCTACCTTAAGAAACAAATGGTAATGATTTGTGACGTTATCAAATTTCAAATGTCTTACTCGATTAATGACCAAATATGAAAATTCATACATGTACGTTACTGTGTAGCATTCTATCAATTTAATCTAATATTTTATGAGAAATGCGTTTTTTAGGGTTTTTTGGTCACAGATCACTAACAAATATTGCTTTAGCAGATTACTTGCTCACAAATCTCTACTTGCATATACATCACCAACAATAAGGGGCCCACTTAAAATAGTCACCATGTTAGATTTTCTTTGTTTAACTCTGATTAGGGCCTTACCATAGTTGGAAAATGACCATCCTACCCCTATCTGAATTGAGAATTTCTCCTCCCTCCTTTTCATTAAGCTCCAATTTCCCCCTTTTTTTCCATAATCGCCACCTTAAATTCTTGAACTCTTTGTCCACTCCAGGCTTTAACTTCTTCTCCTTCTTAGACAAAGACGAGTATTTTGGATGATAAAGATTTCTACTTGCTTTGCTATTTCAAGATGGTGTAAATTCGATTGATACTGATATGACTTCACCATAAAATGTCTTGGATTTGTTTCATCTTGGTGCTGATTTTGTGCTGACCTTTTCCTTATTGTTCATATACTAAGGGGTCTAATGTGTTTTCGGTGTATGACTGAGGTTTCGTGTTCAGATTGTATTGCCTATCAGTATCATCTTTTATTGTTTAATAGCTACCTTCTAAGTTCTTAATTGAACTTGTGAATAGAAGATAGGATTTGAATGGAGATCTGGAAATCCATACACAAATATCTCATCTTTTATTGTCGTTGCTGCTTGTTATTATTCGTTTTTTTATTGTTCTTTTTTCATATTTGGTTCAAATTGAGCCATAAAGATGAATTTGTAGTGGGTTTATAGGATGAGATGTCATTCTTCTTGTTGCCAATTTAGGAGTTCAGAGTTCGAAGATTTTTGTTGTTGTTGTTGTTGTTGTTGTTGTGTGTGGGACTCAAACGATGGCTTATGTATCTAAGGATCTAGGTTTAGAGTTAAATTCGGGCGTTTTAGGGCTAGGGTTTGATAATGTAAAGAGGAAGAAGATAGGGTATAACAGTTATATCACCCTAATTCTGTTTTTAAAAAAATAAGAATATCCTTTTTTGGATGGGAGGTAAGTAGGGGGACTATTTTTAAGTGGGGCCCATATTAGTGGTGATGTATATGCAATAGTGACCTGTGAGCGAGTAATATGCAAAATTGATATTTGTTAGTGACCTGCGCGCAAAAAAACCCTTTTTATTTAATGCTTCTTGGTTTCTAAAATGCATCAGTGATTCAGAGATTAATTTCTTATGTGATAATTAACTTTTCTCTTTACAATTCTAGATCCTTTCCTAAAATAGGAGAATTCCCAGGTTGCTTCTTTGTTGCATGAGTTATTGTGTTAATCTATTGAGTTTCTGTAACACATTTATCTGAATCTTGTATCATTTGTGTTCAGGTGCCTTGTGGGATTCAATTCAAGTATAATTACTTTATGAAAGAAGAGAAACAGCCCTTCTGCAATCCTATCTGGAGGCCAGGGCCTGAATTCTCTCTGTCGGTACCTTCCATTGTCAAAGAAAATGAAGTGATTGTGATTAGAGATTCCTGGATGAAAAATAAAATAAGTAGGCTGCCACCTCCCACATGGGGATCATGGCTTATGGATGTGGAGCTTTCTGATCACTATCTCGAGCATAATACTCATCAGGCTTTATCTGCTGGTAATATAATGTACTGTCAATTTGTTCTATACCAAGCTAATCTCATGGTGCTTAACACTCAAATGCTTCCAGTTGATTAACAGGTGAACTCAAAGTGTTGAAAAGTGTCAATGGTGCCCCAAAAGAACCTGAAGAGCTGTCTGAAAGAGACCAACCCGTTGAGGAACCATGGCTACTTCGGTCTACTCTTCCATCTATTGTAGAGACTACTGAACTTGATGAATCATCTGATGAAAGTGAAGTACGCTTAATAGAATTTCATGCGAACTTGCATCATGTTACTGAAAAATTATCAACTGAAGATGAGCATAAGTCAATCCAAGCCCAGAGACCTACCTCAACAGTCATACTGATTAATTCCTCTGTATGCACTATGCAAAGAATTGCCATTTTGCAGGATGGAAAGCTTGTCGAGTTGTTGTTGGAACCAGTTAAAAATAATGTACAGTGTGATAGCATCTATTTAGGTGTAGTTACAAAACTTGTTCCTCATATGGCTGGGGCATTTGTAGATATAGGAATTTCACGACCTTCCCTTATGGGTATTAAGCACAACAGGGAACCGTTTGTGTTTCCTCCGTTCAGTCGTTCAAGTGAGGGAGAGATTGTCAATGGTTCTTCTCTAAATACAACACCAAAAGTGCTTTTTGCTGTGGATGAATCTGATCACTCTTCATACGAAGAGGATGATTCAATTGATGATCAAGATGAAGAAGTAGAAGATGAAATGGATGTCTCTGATGGGCATAAAATGGATGTCTCTGATGGGCATAAAATGAGAATGGATGGTGGGAGATTTTATAATAGAGGTGTTGAATCAGATTCCGAAGATTATTTTGAAGAAAATGGGGAGCGAATGGTAGATGAAGAGGATTTCATCCTGCCGGAAGCAGAAAACTCTAGTGGTCTTGATCCTCCCGAAGTACTGCACGAGGATCTGAAAGATACTGATGATATCCACTCAGATAAAGACAAATGGTTGAATGTCCGTAAAGGCACAAAAGTGATTGTTCAAGTGGTCAAAGAGGGGCTAGGAACCAAAGGTCCAGCTCTTACAGCCTATCCAAATTTAAGAAGCAGATTCTGGGTATGAGCTGTATTCTCTGTCCCTCTTTATGTTTTATTTGTTTTTCCCCCTTTCTCTTAGTTTCTGTCGTTAGGTAGTAAAAAAAAAATTTATGTAGCCCATCTCTTCAACTATATTTGATGCCTAAAATAACTTATCAATTGATGATAATTTCTAACATGGCAAAACCCTCACCTCCTAGGGCATACATAGAACTTTAGGAACATGCATGGGGTGGATGAACGGCTATATTATAGTGCTAGTGTGATAATTGTCTTCAACAATATAAAGATTCTAAACCATTTTTCTTCCATGCTTGAGGTTTCATTTTACTATCTTGTCATGCATGCTTTTATGATTAACGCTTCATGCAACCTCCTGGAATTTCTTCTTCATACATTGTAGTTTTTTCAGATGATTTAATAGTTTTGCATATGCAAACGTTATTACACACTAGATTATTTTACACTAGCAGTGCATGCAAAATTTATAAGAAACAACATGTACTTGTGAATTTTTAATATTATTTTTTAAAAGGATAAATACTATTCTATTTGAAAGTAATTAATGATATGCAATTTACTTTTGTTTTATTTAGTAAGAAAGTTAATATTTGATAAGTCGAAATTAAATTTGGTTACACGATCTTTAGGCAATAAAGGGAAATAATCAAACATTATTGATGAGACACCAAATATTGTTAATAGCAATTTATGTTTGAAAAGGGGAAAAAAAGAAAAGAAAGTGTATTGCGCATGTAGTTTGGAGAGTTTTAGCCTGGCTCCACATGACTCTTCTCTTGTTGTAATCGCAGATACCCTTCACCACGGTTTGGAGATTAAAAGGATAGATAGATATATTCCCACAATGTTTTTTGAGAAATATTTTGCCTTACTTTTTCCTGGAGAAGAATTGCTACTTGTAGTTAGCTTCATTTCTCTCTCTAAAAAAACTAGTTGGATTACTGGAGTCATGAATCTTCATTAATTGCTCAACTCAACTACACCCCTTTGCTACAACCTGCAGATACTGATAGCTCGTTGCAGTCGAATTGGTGTTTCGAAGAAGATTACTGGGGCCGAGCGCACCCGGTTAAGAGTCATTGCTAAAACATTACAACCTTCTGGTTTCGGTTTGACTGTAAGAACAGTTGCTGCTGGGCATTCCTTCGAAGAGCTGCAAAAAGACCTTGATGGCCTTCTTTCTACATGGAAAGGCATAGTTGAACATGCAAAATCTGCTGCTCTTGCTGCTGAAGAGGGGGTAGAAGGTGCAGTTCCCGTAATTTTACACAGGGCAATGGGTCAGACTCTGTCAGTGGTTCAAGATGACTTCAATGAAAAGGTGAATCAGCTTCTATATACTTTTTGGTAGGAAGCTCTTGAGATGTTAGTCATCCATGGGGCAAGTCCGGTGGTGTTTGAGTGTTGTTCTACCTTACCTCAAAATGCAGGTGGATTTTTAAGCCTCTTAAAACCAACCAGCTTGGTTATATGCAGATTTCTCGTTAGAACTGGGGTTATTTTATTAGGAAGACTTGGGACAGGAGACTCAGATAAAATTATTTTTGTTTTGACTTTTTTTTTAAAACTGTGTAAATCATATTAGTTGTTTATGAATATGATAATTTTTCCCAAAATGGGTGAAACTTATACTTTATTCTGTACATATATGAAACAAATTGGTCTGCATGTAATCATTTTCGAAAATAAAATGTATAAATATAGATAGAAAACCAGGGTTTGGTTATGGCTTGGGTTTTGGGCTTTTTTTTTGGGTTCAGGACGAACAGGTTTGGGAAAGTAGATGTCAAGCCTGATTGATTTCGGGTAGATTTTATCATTTTTGGGTTGGGCTGGTCGAGTTTGGTCTGACCGTTTTCAGCCCAGTGTACAACCCTAGTCCTACATTATCAGCCACTGATCTTTCTCTTTTCTCTTTTCAGGTTGATCGTATGGTTGTGGATTCTCCTCGAACCTATCACGAGGTATGATATCTTAACATTTGTAGTGATTATACTGATATAGGCCATATAGCCTATAGGTAGCAAGTAGTACAGACTTAATGTATTTTTTTAAAACTTCAGAGTAGTCTTCAGTTTCTGTATATCATCCTTATATTTGTGAGTATTACCATTTTCTGATATTATTTTCAAATTCAAGTAAAAAACATTTGATTGTGGGGCCTTACCTTCTTTGTTGTTGGATTTGTTACTTCAGTGAAGTATTAATTAAGTGCACTATTTATATTCAGGTTACCAGATATCTGCAGGAAATTGCACCTGATCTCTGTGACCGTGTTGAGCTCTATAACAAAAGAACTCCAATTTTTGATGAATATAAAATTGAAGAAGAGATTGATAGCATTCTTAGCAAAAGGTTAGAATCCACGTTCAGTAAATTTTTCACTCTTTATAGATTTAGACATTGGTTACAATATTAAATAGGGTTTTTTTTCTCAATTTAGTCCCCCAATTAACGTTTAATATCAATTTGCTGCCCCCAAAAATGCTAATATCAATATAGTCTCCAAGTTTAGCTCCGTTACTTCACATCAGTCCTGTTTGATTTTCCATTCAAAACTAACTTTACCAAGGTTAGATTGCAACTAGAGCTTTGAGACCCAACACTTTAAATCCTCTTTTACCCCACAAATCCATCTTGCATACCCAACCTGTTAACATAGAGTCCAAACCAGCAACTGCTCGTCATTTTTGTTTCCGACAAGAGACATCGATGCGAATACCTTGCCATGTGGTTGAACTTCAAGAACAACTCCTGCAACTGCATCACCACCTCATACTCTCCCTACTCTTCCTCCTCCTCATCATCATCATCAGTACCACCACCAAGCCCTCCTTTCGGAGATTGCATCTCAGTATGGATCCCGGATGTGGGGCCTGCAACTACTTTGGCATTTTCGGGTTGGGAATTGGGTGGTGAACCCCTTGTTGATCACCAGATCGGATCAGTCGACATTCTCGATGATGGTTGCTGCGATCTTGAATTGATGAAAAGGTGAGACCAAAAAGAGGGGAGTTTGAGTTGTAAACTGAAGTGAGATCTTTAACATAGAAGAAGAATAAATATGACCTGATCTCCCCTCTCCACTTTGGAAATCCAATCGTGGCCTTATTATATTATTGTTTTCTCACAAGAATTGTAACTACAATTCTTTTTTTTTCTCCCTTCATTTTCGGTTGTTTTATTTTATTTTAAATTTTAGACTAGTTTGCTTATATGGAAGAAGCAGAAAAATGGCATGAGTAACCGATCTTGTAAGAGGGCAAAATGGTCATTTCAATGTTTCTGTTAAGTTTAACGATGGATCAAATGAGATCCAACCGCAGGGGACTAATTTGAAGAAACGTAGCTAAATTTGCAGCTGAATTGATATTGCCATTTTTTCTTGGACCAAATTGATATTGAACTATAATTAGGGGACAAAATTGAGAGAAACCCTATCAATGTAAAAGATATCCCTTGCCATCTAATTAGTTTGCACACATATTGTGATACTGGTCAATCCTTTCTTGTAGGGTTCCACTCTCAAATGGTGGTTCTTTAGTGATTGAACAAACAGAGGCTTTGGTTTCTATTGACGTTAATGGGGGCCATGGCATGCTCGGACAAGGGCCCTCTCAAGAGGAAGCAATTCTTGATGTCAACCTTGCAGCTGCAAAACAAGTATGCTAGAAATTTAATCTTCATTACTATTTTAGAAATGCATTTATGATACTAAATGATACAGTTCACTTTTCCATTGCTTGATTAATTTGGGGGTATTTTGATGTGGTTGACTTGCCCACCAGTTGGATGTTTGATATATCTTGATTTGCATCTTACTTGGATGCCTGAGTTACAAATATCAAACTCATTTCTGATATAGGTATTATTATTCTTTTTTTTTCGCCCCCTTGATACCGGATAATAATAAAGGAGATGGAAAAAATATTTTGTTGGATTAATTAAAACTGAATACAAAGCCTCCTATATATAGGAGAGGGTACAAGCCAACCTATTTTCAAACAATATTTTGTTGGATTAATTAAAACTGAATACAAAGCCTCCTATATATAGGAGAGGGTACAAGCCAACCTATTTTCAAACCAATAAGGGACTAATCAAATACTTGTTCTAATAATGCCTAAAACAGTAAAACCATAAGTTAGAAATAAAACTCAACAAATTTGTTTTTTACGTTTTCCTTTTTCGCCAATGGTATTCAATTGCAAGTTCAATGGTCCTTTTCTTAGCTACGAAGCACAGAAACTTGAATGTGAAATTCTTAAGGAGTTCTTATGTTGAAGTTTTTTTCGGTATAGGGGTTGAGTGCATATTTTTGTAGTACTAGACATACATAGTGAGATGCAATTCATGTTATATACAATTGTTTCAGATAGCAAGGGAGTTGCGCTTGAGGGATATTGGTGGCATCATTGTGGTGGATTTTATTGACATGGTTGATGAATGTAAGTTATACAATTTTTTTGAATGTTCATTCATGAAATCGTGTGTTATCACTAATTGCACATAATTATTTCCTTTCGTAATGCTGTAAAATCTTCACTTATAGTTAATGTGGTGTGATTTTTGATAAACCATCTTCTTGGACAGTTATACTGTTGATTGGTTCCAGTTTCGTGCATGTCGGTAGAGATTTTATGCTAGGTCAAATACCCACCTCCTATTAGTCTCTCTAGTTATCAGTTAGTGTATATCCTTTTGACAGGATAAATTTGTTCTCTTGCCATCAGGTCGATCTATAAGTTTTTTGCTCTGACAATAAGTTATTCTCAATGCATCGATAACATGATATTCTGCTTACATAAAGTTATTTTTTTTCAGCTAACAAAAGACTGGTATATGAAGAAATTAAGAGGGCAGTTGAGAGGGATCGCTCAATTGTGCGAGTGTCTGAGCTATCTAAGCTTGGGCTGATGGAAATAACCAGAAAGAGGGTACAATTTTATTATGAACCATTTTATATAGCATTACCCTGTGATGATTAGTCCAACCATCATTGTACAAAAAAAACAGTAAAACCGACAGCAACTCCTAGTCGTAATTGTTTGGATTTCATGCTTAATAATACACTTATCTTCCTAATGAGACTTATCATATGTCAAGTGAAGCACTTAAGAAATGTATATGAATGTAACAAGTTCACATTCAACCTTTAGAAATTTGAATGACTCACAAGCTCTTAGCTAATAAACTTTTGCAGGTTAGGCCGAGTGTTACTTTCATGGTAAGTGAGCCATGTACTTACTGTCATGCTAACGGGCGTGTTGAAGCTTTAGAAACATCATTTTCAAAGATAGAGCGGGAAATTTGTCGACTGCTTGTAAGTATAGCTTTTTCGGCGTTCCCAAAATCTATTCAGACACTTTGCATGCACTGTATTCAGTACACAGGTTTGAATTAACTTTCACTTTACACAACCTTGCTGCTTTGTATTTCATAACATGGTAAAGTAGACTTATAGATAATACTCCCTCCGTCCCCAATTAACTGTCCACTTTCACATTTTAGGTTGTCCCAAATTAACTCTTCTCCAATTTCTTATTTTATAGTATTTTTTACTCAAATCTCACTTATACCCTGATTAAAGTTTTGTCATTTTAATTATGCACACTAATAAACTATTTATGGAAAAAACACACAAACTGTTCATGGCACCATAAACCAATAATCTATTTCTCCCTCTCACTGTATATGTAGTATAGATTATTTCATTTGCATCAAGAAAAAGTGAGGGGAAATGGTATTTAAGAAAGAGAGACAGAGAAGAGGGGGGGGGGGGGGGGGGGGCGCAAATTAGCATACTTACACTGCCTCCTTAATATGCATGAAAATGACACAGTGGACAATTAATTTGGGGAGGAGAAAGTTTTAGTTTCATGTTAAGTAATTCTGAATATTGGATATCAGGATCATAATTTATACCTGATTTATTTTATGCAAGGATATCATACTCATTAGTCTTTATCTGCTCAAGTATTGCAGCTCAAGCATATGACGGTTTTCATGCTTAAAGGGTCTTTTTTTCCTTTTTTTTTATTCCTTGAAGTTCTAGCAATTTGTTCTTTTTTGTAATCGTATTTCCTCTCTTGGTATATCAGGCTGCCTCAAATCAGAAACCAGATCCTGATAATGCAAAATCCTGGCCTCGGTTTGTGCTAAGAGTGGACCGACACATGTGCAATTACTTGACATCGGGGAAAAGAACAAAACTAGCAGTTCTGAGCAGCTCTCTCAAAGTTTGGATTCTGTTGAAGGTTTCTCTCTCTCTCTCTCTCAAGTATAATATGTTAATTGCCTATTGCCTTACACTGATGTATCGACCATTACAATAACTGCTAGATCCTGTTGAAAAAGTGATCTAGTTGTACTAAGTTATCTGAAATGAGGAACGCTGATCATTTATTATCGGGATCATTTAGTAACCTCATGTGAAAATCTGATCATACTGTAATTAGCAGTTTTTCCTAAGAAGATTTCAAGAGATGAAAAGACAAGTTATGTTTCCCTTCTTTGTCTATTTTGCAACTTTATTCACAATATAGTTAACTTAATTTGAAAATGAGAAAGTTTCTACTTTTACAACTCTCTTGTTGCAAGTACCATTGTGACCCAGGGCTGTTAACTGGGGCGGGTTGAAGCCCGAACCCAACCTGAAAATAGAGGGTTTGAGATGTTTGAAAACCCACCAGAATTCAAAGCGAGGGGTTATAGTTTTTCACTAACCTGCCTAAAACCCGCTCGGCCTGAACCCGAAAAACTCGACCCGCCTATATGTGTAAAAAGAACTTTGAGTGTATCTCCATATACTTGTAAGTATCATGTTCATGTATAGTTATTTTGATATACATGTATCCATATATTATTGGTGTATATTGGAAAAACTAAACTAATCTAGCAAATTGGAATCAAAAACCATATTTTCTTGTGCATATTAGTAATTATAGCGTGCATATGTTTACAAAAAGAGTCGTGAGGTGTATGTCCTGAATGTTTTTATGTATCTTATATTCTGAATGTGTATTTGTATGGATGTGTAAAGTCGTACCAATAACTTTTCTAGAGAATTTTCATATAAATAGATATTTTTATAGGTCATATGTAAACACGAGAAACCTGCCCAATCCACTGGAAGCTGCCCAAAATCCAAAAGGGCGGGTTCTAATCCTCTTGGAAACCGGCCCGCAATTTCGGGTTCGGGTTGAAATTTTCTCAAAAACCCGCCCAACCCAACCTGTGAACACCCACCCCATTGTCATTACAAATGAACAAGTTCCAACTAATCTTACCTACCCATAGTTCCGTGACTCCATCATTGCCGTCCTCGTTACCACTGAAGATTTCCTCTAGTATATAAATCTAGATGTTAGTAGCCTTTTATAGTGCAATCTGGTTGCAAGTAATTTCACCTAGTAGCCTGATACAATGAACTCTGGTTGTAAGTAATTCTTTTGTTTTCTTGCTTACTGACTGCCCAATGTCTGTGTATGTGAATCAGGTTGCTCGAGGATTTTCGAGAGGATCATTTGAGGTGAAACCCTACGCGGAAGAGAATACGAACAATGACCAAAAAATTGCTATTTCCAGATTAAAGCCTACGGAAGGTGGAACATACATTCCAAATACCAAATTAACTCTCTTCCCAGTTAAAAAGTGGAAGGGTCGAGGAAAATGAAAGATCAATATGCCGTGGATCGTCCTCTCTAATTTTGTCGGCTTGATTTTAACATTTCTCTCCCCGTACTTGTGTTCAAGGCCGACTTGCTGCATATGCATTTTACTCTTTTATAGAATGGGCTCCTGTAACATCATTTTTGTACAACATGGAAGAGTTACGAAAATTGGAAGGTCAGCGAAGAATGTGAATATGTTCGAGAGCAAGTTTGTACGCTTATCTGTACAGTTTCGTCTCCTCTCATACCGTGCTTATTGTAAACTCGAGTTGAATGCTGCTGTCCAATATGTTTCCTGATTTTCTTTCAGAATCTTTTTTACAATGAAATTTGTACCGGTTTATCAAATGTTTTACTGGTTTAGGAAGGTGATGGAAGGAAAATCCAGAGGAAAATAACAACTTTGATATTGCTTCATTCTTTCCTTTGAATTTCTTGTCCGACGCCAGCCCGGAGAATTGTACCAACCGCTGTTTTTAAGGGTGGTTCGGCTGGCAAATTCTGCAAAAAAATTTCAAACATGAGGAAGAAATATCTACTGCTTTACGTTTACTGTTCTTCATTGTAACCTACTGCTTTGATTTTTGATTAACGCACCGTCTTAACATTTTTCATTACAATGTATTTGCCTTCGGTTAGGGATACTTTCATCTTTGAATGCAGTTTCATTTGAACAGATAGATTAGACTGCCACCCCTAACTTCAAACAAAAAGACTGCATCTGCAACAAATTTCATACAAAGAAAAAAAAGACTGCATCTGCAACAAATTTCATACAAAGAAAAAAAAGACTGCATCTGCAATAAACTGATTGATGCTTTGTATTAAAATGCATTACGTTTGACTAGGGATAGATGCTTCTCATCTTTAAATGCAGTTTCCGTATGAACATAAATACCCCTAATTAAAAGCAAATATGTTAATAGATGAGATACTTAAGACCATAGATAGTTTTATCAAAAAAAAGAAAAAGACCATAGATAGCATTTCTTTATCCTCCCCGAGCAAATGGTACACTGATAGTGTCTATGAAGCACATAACTAAAGATTGGCAAGCAACTGTAGATTTGGAAGAAACAATCTTTGGAAGTTTGTACATACGAGGAAAAGTAGTAACAGAATTATAACAGTTTTCGGGGTAATAATCCCTGCACAAGCTAAGTTCGTAATGGAAACATCAGAGATCAACACAAGAGATCAACACAAGCGCAAAAAGATGCTCAATTAAATCCATACTGCACAAATCAACACAGGTGCAACAGAAACTAAGTTCCATTGTAAGGAAGAATATGAATACTACTCAAGTAATTAATGTCCAGGGCAGAAATCACTAATGTTAGCAATCTTGTGGTAAATAAATACATCACACTATAAAGTCCGCTCCACCAAACTCTCGGAAAAAGAATGATAAACTTATCAAATTATCATCTTTTAAATATTAGTACAAAATTGAACTGAGAAAATCAAGTTTCCCCCTTGATACAGTGCTAGTGTTTATGAGAATGTCTCCTACTGTTTCTGAACTGGCCATCGCCTTTCTCTCCTTTCCTCTTATCAATAATCCTGAATGCTAAAGAGATAACGCCAATGGATGCCATAGCATATAATGACCTGTATGGGGTGGAGGAAAGTGCAGAGAGAAAAGAGTAGCATCCACAGAGAAGGTAGACGAAGCTGAGACCGAATTCGTGACCGGGGATTACGTGAATTGAGAGAGAGCTGGTGTCTGGTCTCGAACCACAGAGGCCATGGAGGATGACCCCCACACAGAGTACGGAATCCATGAACCAGGGGAAGCTCTGACTCGTTCCAATCCTCTGAAATTTGAAAAGAGATGACAAATTCGATATCATTGTGGGTTACAGAGCAAACAAGAGTAAATATAAATCAATCTGATGACTTCGACATGAACATGCAGAGCATGTAGCTTTGGTGTCAAGGGAGATGACTAGATTTATTATTGAAATACTTTCACTATTAATTTGTTTAATCACTTATTCCAATAGATAGGAACAAAAATTAGTGTATCCCATTATCAAGCTTCTCTATTTTGTTGATCAAATTTTTATGCAGAGAAATTGAACCATGTGTTAATCCAACTTTGTTGGGTCAGCTGCCACATTGATAGCGGTTGCATGGAACTGTAAAAATCTGGAACAATACCTGAAACCATGCTATTAGAGATGGCATGAACATGAGCACTGCAAGAAGATGTAAGATCAGCAAGCCATGCTGATAGTTGAAAATTTCTAACTGAGTATCACCAAAACTTTTTGTGGAGGTTGAACTGGTAGAATTGCTCTCATCCAGCGGCAAAAGTGGGTCAAATGAATCACTAGCTTTTCGCTTGGATAACAAAGAAGAATTGCCCTTTGTTTGAAAATCATAAAACTCCTTTCTCTGAGAACGACTGCGAAATGAAGCCGCCAAAAAACTGTTACAAAAACCGGAACTATATCTTAGAATCCTATGCATATCAGCTACATTAAAGATGCAACACGAAATCAAAAGGTGGATTACAAAATTAAGAAAATAAAAAAAATATATAAAGTTATTTAATATTTTCTTAATATTAAAAAGTTCCAGCCGAGAACTGTTTTGTATTATATATATATATATAACCTCAAAATTTCCAAATGCTCCATACCAATGTGAAGAATTTCCATATACTTACCATCTTATTATCTTAATGTGTGCCTAAAGTTACATCCTCTCAGCAAATCAATTCAGGATATCTACCTTTCAAGAATTCCCGTCCTATAGTTGGGAAAAGAATAGAAACAGTTGAAATGGGGAGTGATTGAATCCTTCAGCAACAAACAATGATTCATTAAAATCAAGATAAATGGTTTAACCAGATTAAGAAATTCTTCAGTGCGATGCAACTAGTTTATGCCTTCTATTGGAATTCTAGCTATTGGTTTAGAGAAGGTCATGCACAGGAACAAAAGAAGATTCTTCTTTCAGAGAACTGAAGAAAAAATTACCCTCTACTTTTCTCTACCAAAGTTCTAAGGCGAGGAAAAGGTGATGTACGGAAAATATCACCACAAACTGTAAAACGATCTTTGGCAATCTTTGGTGTAGACTGAAGTAGAAATAAATTTTATTTTGGAGTCCAATCTTAAAATAAAAAGCCAGTTTAGTGCGCACAGAATTATCTTAATGAGCTCAACATTTTAAAAGCATATAAATTTTCTAATATCCAAAGGCCTTTCATTTGCATATGTAATGACCAAATGTAGAGATAGATTTAGTCTAGGTTGTCAAAATCCATCATGATAAAATCATAAACAACATTGCAAAACAATTGTGTACAAGAAAATAAGATTATCAGATATATTAAGCACCCCAAGAGAATTTTAGTCCAATGAAATAACAAAGTGTTGCCGCTGAAATCGGTGTGTGGGCAAACAGATAGATTTGTGGATTCGAGGGAAGGTGAATAAGTCAAACCTGAACAATTTCACCGGAGTTTGACCGAGATCCTTTCGCCGTTAAACTGCAAAAAGTGCGAGACACCGGGTTGATTCCGGTGACGCACCTTCCGACGCTCTTGTCAGTAATCTGAATGATTATGAAAGAGCTTTAATTGGCAAAAGATTAATTACCTGGTAACAGTGGGGGGAGAGGAGTATTTATAGCCGCCTTAGGAGTCAGTTTCGGGATAAGATCAAATCCCTACTTCCCGATGTAAATGGATAGAAGTGGTTAAAAGCGCTGTTTGAGGATAATCATGAATCTGAATCCTCTCCTATCCAGTCTGACTGGGTTTCTTACGGGTTGGAACCCGTACCCAGTAAAATAGATCCGTTTATGGGTTATTGGGACTTGAAAAAAGACCCAGTTCCCACTTCAGACCTGTTTATAAGTGAAATTACCGTTTTACCCCTGAGCTTTAAGATTCGTGCCCGATTTGAACGGTTCCGATTTAACCCTATTTTTTGCCATATCACGAGCCCTCCACTCCCGAAGACTAAATTTGATCAGCCTTTGAGGAATAGTTTTACTGATTTAATGGCTTGCGTGGTTGTATCAGAGTCCAAATGAGGGGTTTCGGATCTTATACGAGGCATGATGATGTTTTTCTGAGTTGGTAGCACGCTCAAGATTGTTCTTGAGCTCTTCTGGATTTTTAGTGATTTTCCTCGATTTTTAAATTATTTTTCGGATCATTTATTCAATTTTGCAAAGCGATGATTTATTTTTTGAGAGCACTAATTAATTATTCTAAACAATAATTATATATTTTCCCGAATTTAAAATTATTTTTTAGAATTTTAATTAATTTTCCTGAATTTTTAATCATTTTTTCGAAATTTTTAAATAAATAATTCGAATTAATAAATAAAAAATAATTTTAATCACCCTATTTATGACGTGGCGCGATCTGGGGCGTTCATTACTTCATCAGCCGTACACATATCTGAGCGATCTGGCGGCTCGAGTAGCTCGGAGGCGTTTTTCTCCGTATGGGCAGCTCGGTAGCTCGGCGCTTCGCTGGCTGCCGAGCTACGTGGTCAGATCTGGAACGTCCATCACGGCGTGAATCACGGCGCAAGAGGCTCTAATCACGAGAAAATGTGATTTTGTCGTTTTGTGGACGTGGCGAAATCTGAGCCATCCATCAGCCGTTGGCGCGAACATCTAGACGATCTAATGGTTCGAGGAGCTCGGAGGCATTTTTCCCCCCAATACGGAGGTCGGTGCCCCGGTAGCTCGGGGGCGCCTTTATCCGGATGGGCACCTCGGTAGCTCGGCGCTTTAATGGCTGCCGAGCTACGTGGCGAGATCTGGGACATCCATCAGGCTCGAATCACGGCGCAAGAGGCTCAGATCACGAGAAAACGTAATTTTGTCGTTTTGTGGACGTGGCAAAATCTGAGCCATCCATCAGCCGTTGGCGCGAACATCTGGACGATCTAACGGTTCGAGGAGCTCGGAGGCATTTTTCCCTAATACGGAGGTCGGTGCCCCGGTAGCTCGGGGGCGCCTTTCTCCGGATGGGCACCTCGGTAGCTCGGCGCTTCAATGGTTGCCGAGCTACGTAGCCAGATCTGGGACGTCCATCAGGCTCGAATCACGGTGCAAGAGGCTCAGATCACGAGAAAACGTGATTTTGTCGTTTTGTGGACGTAGCGAAACCTGAGCCATCCATCAGCTGTTGGTGCGAACATCTGGACGATCTGACAGTTCGAGGAGCTCGGAGGCGTTTTTTCCCCAATACGGAGGTCGGTGCCCCGGTAGCTCGGGGGCGCCTTTCTCCGGATGGGCACCTCGGTAACTCGGCGCTTCGATGGTTGCCGAGCTACGTGGCCAGATCTGGGAAGTCCATCAGGCTCGAATCACGGCGCAAGAGGCTCAGATCACGAGAAAACGTGATTGTCATTTTGTGGACGTGGCGAAATCTGAGCCGTCAGATTGTGATCAGGCGCGAATCACGATGAGGAAGTCGTTTTTCCCCAATACGGAGGTCGGTGCCCCGGTAGCTCAGGGGCACCTTTCTTCGGATGGGCACCTCGGTAGCTCGGCGCTTCGATGGTTGCCGAGCTGCGTGGCCAGATCTGGGACGTCCATCAGACTCGAATCACGATGCAAGAGGCTCAGATTACGAGAAAACGTGATTTTGTCGTTATGTGAACGTGGCAAAATCTGAGCCATCTGATTGTATCAGGCGCGGATCACGATGAGGAAGTCATTTTTCCCCAATACCGGAGGTCGGTGCCCTGGTAGCTCGGGGGTGTCCTCCGAATGGGCACCTCGGTAGCTCGGCGCTTTGGTGGCTGCCGAGCTACGTGGCCAGATCTGAGACGTTCATCTGGCTCGAATCACGGCGCAAGGGCTCAGTTCGGTGCCCTGGTAGCTTGGATTTGAACGCCGAGCTATGTGGCACGATCCGGGGTGTTTGGGCACGAATTTCGAGACAGCACGGCCGTAGGTTGTCCCTGCCTTTAAGAATTCCGTTATTTAACATTCTTAATGGGCTTGAGTGGGGCTCAATATGATAGAAGCCCAAGAGTCGCGCTCTTTTAACTATAAGTTCTCACCCCACTCAACACTTATCCCATTCTTTCACTTTTTACTCTTAAGAAAAAGTTTCTACTCTCGAGTTGCTCCGCTAGCGGTGATTTTCGCTCCTGGGTGGTTGTGCTAGCTGTCGCTGCGAGGCGAAGCGATTTCCGGCGAACTATTCCGACCGAGAACGTCCCATCAAGGTAAATATATATATTTTCACTAATATATATATACTTCTCAAGATGTCTAGAGTGTCCTCGGGTACTGAGGCCACCTTCTCGAGAGGTGAGAGTGAGCAGTGGCCAGAGGCTCCGCTCGTCCAAGGAAAGGGGACAGAAGTGCTAGCCCAAGAGAAGGGGAAGGAGGTAGCAGGGTCGGCTGTGGTCGAGCAAGTTGCTCCGCTCGCCAAGGGAAAGGGGAAAGAGGTGGCGCGGTCGGTAATAGTCGAGACAGTGGTAGAGCCCCCCAGGGGGGAGGAGAGATGGGTCGGCTGCCGACGGAGATATCAGGCCATGGGGAATCAGGAAGTATACTGGCGACCTGCTGACGAAGGCCATCTATGGGAGGTCGGAGACGTATGCGGAGAACGAGCCGAAGGAGGTCACCGAGGTCGACGACATCGCCTCGGTTCTGACAGAGAGACCTCCAGATCTGGAGGAGCTTCATGATACCCCAGAGTACACTCTAATCCTCCCCGGACCAGGAGTGCGAGCGTGCACGGCGATCTCACCCGATATGTGTCTTTGCTTACGACGCGCTGAATGCAGGTCTGCATCTGCCCCTTCACCCCTTCGTGACCGAAGTGCTACGATGGTATGGACTGAGTCCGATCCAGTTCATGCCGAACATGTGGCGCCACGTGCTCGGCTTTTTGCTCCAGTGTCGGGCGGCAAAGGTGGAGCCTCAGCTCATCGTTCTTCGAAGTATGTATCGGATCAACCGGATGAACAAGATGTAGTACCGATACTACTTGTCACCACGAAAAGGTGTTAAGTTGATAGAGAATCCTGACTCTATTAAGTCGTGGAAGCTCCTGACTCTATTAAGTCGTGGAAGGATAAGTACTTTTTGATCCGAAGCCTTACGGGGTGGGACTTCCCGACCAGATGGAAGGAGGATGTGCCGAAGTGCGCGAAGGCCGAGCCGGTGTTGACTCCGGCTGAAGCAGAAGTTGCGACGAAGCTGATCGACCTCTTGACCCTGAGCTAGAAGGATGACTAAGGAGGTTCTCCATAGGTCGAGTCTCAGTCCGATCGACCCGAGTATGCTCTGGACATCTTGCTCTTTTATTACTCTTTATACTGCATCCTTCTCGTCTTAACTTTGTTTCTTCTCTTTGGTAGAGGCTCCGAACATGTACTTTAAGGCGATGATAGCAGAGCGAAACGTGGGCGATGCCAAGGGCTCCGACGCCAAGAAGAGGAAGAGGACAACTGTGGGACCCTCGTCTGGCCGAACTACCAAAGTGCCTTCTGCCGTGGCCGAGACTGTGGATCTGGCGTCTCCTCAGCGGTCCGCCTCGGCTACTACCCTTCCTCAACCGACCCCGTCCGAGCCTTCAACCGAAGCCTTCTCCATCTCCGCGGCGTTGGTGCTTGACGCTCCACCCCTCACCGAGAAGGCCGAGGTGATTCTGACCGAGGAGCACAAGAAGCTCTTCGTCCCCGACTGGCGGGTGATGAATCATGACGGCTTCTTGGGAGACTCGGTCATGAGTATGCAGGCCTTGCGGCATCTGTCGATCCCGAAGGACCGAGCAGCCCTGAAGGCGGGGACAACGGGCGACGACGCTCTTGAGATAGCTCGGGCGACGATGTCGGTGAGTCTCCTGATTGATTCGTCGATAACCCAAAAAAATTCTAAGTCATTTGCTCGGTTTTTCATTGTTTCTTTTTCTCTTTTGTTTAGATCACGTGCCACTTCAGCCACCTCCTCGAGCAATATTCCGAGCAAGAGAAGCAGAAGCTGTCGTGCAACAAGGACCGAGCCGAGAGGGCAAGGATCGTGAAGCTTTACGAGGCGGAGCAGCGCCGCTCGGAATCTCTGGCAGCTCAGGTCGCGTACTTTGAGACGGTTCTGGCGCAGGCGAACGGGAAGGTAGCCTCGGAGGCGGCTCGGGCGGATAAGGAGAGGAAAAGGCGAAGAAGGCCTTAGGAGACATGGAGAGGGAGAAGGACGCAGCAGTGGCAGCGGCAAGGGCGGCGATAGAGGCCGAGGCGAAGAAACACATGAGTGCGAACATGGAGCTGTCCTACGCCACTGCCCTCGAGCACGTCGAGGCTCGCGTCCCCGGTTTTGACAAGTCGAGGTACAGACTGTGGGGCCCGGTCAGTGGCGAGGCCCTCGAATCCGACCAAGAGGGAGGCGAGGAGGACGAAGAGGAAGAAAAGGAGAAAGGGGGCGACGAGACTGTGGCCGACCCCCAGACAGCGATAGTGGAGGTTGGGGAGACGACCGCCGAGGAGCCCATCGCCGAGCTACCACTCAAGGTGGCCCCCTGACTTCAGTTGTCTTATTTTGTCACCTTTGTTTCTTGTATTGCCTTATAGCGGACTGGCCACCGCTCTTTTGTAGTAATCAAGCTTTTGAATGAATGAACTTCTCTATTTTGAACAAGTGTTGGAGACATTTTGAATTCATTGATTGTCTTACTTTTGAGTCTTGCACTGTGCTCGTCCAGGCTTAGTTTCTCCACTTTGGTTCTTTAAACTTAGCAATTTTCTCAACTTTTTCAGTTAGTCGAACCATCACCACTTCGTTCTCAGCTAGGTGTCATTAAGTTGGCTCTTGCTCAGGCTCATGAGAGACTCTTCAAGACTGAGTCGGAGTTGAGTCACGTTAGGGCGCTGTTGGCTAAACGAGATTCCGAACTAGAGTGATTAGAAGAGCAAGCCCGTGAGGCGCCCCCCGAAGGGGAGGAGAGATGCCCCTCGGGAACTTATCATTATGGCCTAAGATAAGTAGCTCTTCGGGGTCTTTTATTCAAGACAAGAGCTGAAAGGGACGAGCTGAAGAATGTGGTGCTTGAAAAAACTATGGAGGCGGCACAACTTCGGAGAAGCATCTCTGAGGCTCCGCACGGAGGTAGTAAGAGTCAATTACCTCGTCTCAAGATCAAAGTGACCAATGAAGCACTTAAAGAGCGGGTGATTGAGTTAGAGGCAGAGAACTTGCACCTTCGGCGATTGACTGAAGGGAGCAACGTTAGGAACGTCTCTTATCCTCGGGAGGAGTATGTCCCAGGGAGAACTTTCCACGAGCTTGCACGCCGATCATCGTCTCTGGTGCGAAGCCCTGGAGACGCGCAAAGTGGGGTTGCCGGTTCGTCAAGCGGCGCTACGATTAGATTGGGGGCCGAGGGCGCAACTCAACCCGCTGGCTTACAGTCTTCAGCGGAGACGAAAAGAATGCAACATGTCGCTCATCGGCCTCGAGTGTCGCTCCGGAGGAGCATCCCTCGTCCTAGGTGAGGGTAGGGGGATTTTGTAGTCTCAAGACTTGTGTTGCACGAGCTTTTGGTCCCGTGTAAGACTTGTATCCTAGCGTAGGACTCGTGTCTTAGTATAAGACTTATATCTTCGATTGGACTTGTGTGAAAATAAAGAAATAACCTTTTGCAAGTGTCTACTTGTGCTCTGGAAGCATTAGTCCCGATAGTCAACGGTTGTGGGAGCAATTCCGAATGGTGAACCACTTCTTACTCGCTTATAAACAAGTAGTTGAAGCGGAGTCGAGCCAAGTGTTGGACTCCGAACTCGTTTAAAGAGAGTCAATGGTTGTGGGAGCAATTCCAAATGGCGAACCACTTCTTACTCGCTTATAAGCAAGTAGTTGAAGCGGAGTCGAGTCAAATGTTGGACTCCGAACTCGTTGTTTAAAGAGTCAACGGTTGTAGGAGCAATTTCGAATGGCGAACCACTTCTTACTCGCTTATAAGCAAGTAGTTGAAGCGGAGTCGAGCCAACTGTTGGACTCCGAACTCGTCGTTTAAAAAGAGAGTCAACGGTTGTGAGAGCAATTCCGAATGACGAACCACTTCTTACTCGCTTATAAGCAAGTAGTTGAAGCGGAGTCGAGCAAAGTGTTGGACTCCGAACTCGTCGTTTAAAAAGAGAGTCAACGGTTGTGGGAGCAATTCCGAATGGCGAACCACTTCTTACTCGCATATAAGAAGTAGTTGAAGCAGAGTCGAGCCAAGTGTTGGACTCCGAACTCGTCGTTTAAAGAGAGAGTCAACGCACTTGAGGTGTTAAACAAAGATAATTTGAACACAAGAGGATTATTAATCAAAAGAAACTTTTTATTAAAGAATGCTAATCGGCCTCTTCTAGGTTGCGAGCCGTTATTACAATGAGAAAACAAATAGAATGGCCTTAAAACTAATGTTGCTTGGAGAGGTGTTCAAACACCCTCTTGGTACTTCGGTAAATGATCGGCGTTCCATGTTCTTGGTATTTTCCTGCCGCTGAGGTCTTCAAGTTGGTACGCTCCGGGGCGGACCACTCTGGAACCTTGTAGGGTCCCTCCTAATTTGGGGCTAGCTTGCTCTTCTTGCTGGGGAATGAGATGGCTAGCTTTCTGAGGACTAAGTCCCCCTTCTTAAGATTCGTAGGGCGGACCCTTCTGTTGTAGGATTGCTCGACCCGTCGTCGATAATTCTCTTGACGAATCGAGGCTCTCTTGGAGTTCATTGATAAGGTCCAGATTGGCTCGGAGCTCCCTTGCGTTCTGCTCTTCATTATATGCAATTAGTCGCGGGGACGACAAACCAACCTCTAAGGGGATTACGGCCTCAGAACCGTAGGTGAAGTTGAAGGGCGACTCTCTTGTGGGGGTTCTCTTGGTAGTTCGGTAGTTCCACAGCACGTTAGAAAGCTGCTCTACCCACAACCATTTAGCCGACTTACTTAGTCTCTTCTTGATGCTCGAGAGAATTTGCCTATTGGCGTTCTCTACTTGATCATTAGATTGAGTGTGGGATTCTGCGAGCCTCTTTGGGATCTTAAGGAAGGATCCCATCTCTGAGGAATTCAACTAGAGGCCTCATCCAGTTATCTTCGAGTGGGACCGGTAGCGATTCCATCGACTCGGGGGTTTCTTCTTCGATACTGGGCCTTAGTAGAACTTCGATCAGGATGGTCTGCTTGAGCCCTGGGAGGGAGGAGGCTAGTTTCGAGAGGACATCAGCCTGGGCGTTTTCTCGGGGGATCCGTTGGAGTTGTGCTTCTTCGAAAGAAGCCATGAGACTTTTGACCTTGGCTAGATACTTGGCCATACAGTCGTCTCGTGTCTCGTATTCTCCCAAGACCTGATTCACCACAAGCTGAAAGTCGCTGAACATTCGAATACGTTTCGCCCCAGCCTTACGAGCCATGCCCAGGCCCATTATGAGGGCTTCGTACTCGGCCTCGTTGTTGGAAACCTTGAAATTGATGCGGAGGGAGAATTGGAAGACGAAATCATCTGGGCCCGCCAGGATAACTCCCGCTCCGCTCCCTTCGGCGCAAGAGGACCCATCCACGTACACCGTCCAGATGGGTGGTCCATTCGCCGCTTGACTAACCTCAGGAATCGTGCTCTCTACTATGAATTCGGCTAGGATATGTCGTGTTGACTCAGCTCGATCGACCACTTTATGAGGCGTCCGGAGGTCTCGGGCTTGTACAGGACCTGTTTGAATGGCTGGTTGGTGAGGACGACCACTGAGTGGGATTGAAAATAGGGAAGCTTTCGGGCTGCCATAACCAGGGCATAGGCCATCTTCTCCAACCTCGGATAACGGAGCTCGGCGTCTCTAAGGACCTTACTCACATAATAGATAGGCTTTTGTGCCTTATTTTCTTCCCTCACTAGGACAGCGCTGAGGGTCTGCTCCGCAGCGGCGAGGTACAGGTAGAGGATCTCTCCGGGTTTTGGCTTGCTGCGGAGTGGGGATTGACCAAGTAGGCTTTGAGTTGGTCGAACGAATCCTACTGTTGCTGACCCCACTCGAAGCCCTTAGCCCCCCTGAGGGCTTTGAAGAAGGGGGCACTTTTCTCCGAACTTGGAGAGGAAACGCCCTATAGCCGCAAGGCGCCCGGTGAGCTTTTGCACTTCTTTCACGTTTGAGGGGAAGCCATATTGAGTATGGCCTGTATCTTCTCGGGGTTGGCTTCAATACCCCTCTGGCTGACCATGAAGCCTAAGAACTTACCCAATGAGACCCCGAACGCACACTTATACGGGTTCAGTCTCATGTTGTGCATCCTCAGCATGTCAAAGGCTTCTTGGAGGTCGGTAACATGGTCAAACCCATTGATGCACCAACATATCGTCGACGTAGACCTCCATGTTTCGCCCAATCTGATTTTTGAAGATCTTGTTGACGAGACGTTGGTAGGTGGGACCAGCATTTTTAAGCCCGAAAGGCATCACCCTATAGCAGTAGAGGCCCTGATCCGTGACAAAGGATGTCTTCGGGATATCCGGGGGGAACATTCAGATTTGGTTGTATCCGGAGAAGGCGACCATTAAGCTCAGCAGTTCATGGCCCGAAGTAGCGTCGATCAAGATGTCGATGCTGGGTAGCGGGAACGGATCCTTGGGGCATGCCTTGTTTAGATCTGTGAAGTCGATACAGATCCTCCAACTTCCAATGGCTTTTTTGGCCATCACAACGTTGGAAAGCCACTCCGAGTAGTTGACCTCCTGAATAAACCGAGCTTTAAGGAGCTTCTCCACCTCCTTTATGGCTTGTTGGCGCTCGGGGGAAAACTTGCGCCTCTTCTGTTGGACCGGTCTGGCCCCCGAGGCAACACTTAGATGGTGGATGAGGAGTTCTTCGGAGATCCCCGACATATCGACTGCTCTCCAAGCGAAGAGGTCGCGGTTCCCCCTTATGCACTGGACTATGTCGGAGCAGAGGGCAGAGGAGAGGGCATTGCAGATTAAGAATTTGCGGGTCGGATCTTCCTCCGAGAAGAGCACTTCCTCCAACTCGTCTATCGGCTCTGACATAGGTTGGATGTTCCCCTGGGGAATCACAAGGGCCTCGAGGGAGAGGACGGGTCCTCCAGTTGAGATCATATAGCATTTGCGGACCATTTCCTGACTTCCCCTTACTTCTCTCACGCCCGCTTTGGTGGGAAACTTCATCCTTAGATGGTAGGCTGATGGGATGGCTTCTAAAGCAGCTAGGCCAGGTCAACCTAGGATCACATTATAGGCAGTTTGGACGTCGACCACCATGAAATCCATCGGCTCCGTTCGGGTAGTAGGAGCTTTGCCAGCAGTTACGTCGAGAGTTATAACACCCTTAATCGTCACTGGCACTCCCGTGAACCCATGGAGATGTAGCCGGTGGGCTTGAGCCTGTCCCTCGACAATTGGAGCCCTCAGAAGGCCTCTAGAAAGAGGATGTTGACAAAACTGTCATTATCCACTAGGACCCTCTCCACCTTGAAGTTGGCCATGTGGAGGTTAATAACCAATGCGTCACAGTGGGGGGTTCGGACACCCTCCAGGTCATCATTTGAGAAGGTAACTGGGACTCCAAGACCTTTGGGAGGGGGGAGACTATGCACAGAGTTGACTTCTCTAACGAAGGCTTTTCGGGAGGAGTTGGAATTTCCTCCCATAGGGTCTCCGTGGATGAGGTGCAGGACGCGCTCTTCTTCAAAGTCGGGGGTCTCGTGCCTTTCGAGTCGCTTGTTAGCCCCCCTGGGGGGGTGGAGGAGGATCGGTCCGGTCTTTCCTCACAAATCTGGAGAGCTGCCCTCTCTGAATGAGGGCTTCGATCTCTTCTTTTAGGGCCCGACAGTCGTTTGTGTCGTGGCCATGGCCCCGATGGTAACGACACTTCTCCCTAATCCTCTTCTTCCCAAGAATGTTCATCTTCGAGGCAGGAGGGAGAATTTCTTCTTTCTCGGCCTCCATTAGAATGGCCGAGACATTGGCGTTGAGAGGGGTGAATCTCTCAAACCGGGGAGGGGGGCGACGCTGACCCCCGTTGTCCTTTTGGAGCTTTCTAGCTCCCTCGTCTTCTGCGGTCTTCCTTTAACTTCCGGAAGACCCCTCGAAGGTAGGGCGATGCATAGCTTCCTCTGCCCAGATGTACTTCTCGCTTCGGAGAAGAAGCTCGGAGAAGTCTCGTGGGGGTTTCTTGGCTAGGGACGCCCGGAGGTCAGCGTTGAGGACATTGGATTGAAAGGCGGCCGAGGCGACCGACTGATCAAGGAAGGCGATGGACCTGGCCTCCGCGGTAAACCGCTTGACATAGTCCCTTAGTTTCTCGTCCTTCTTCTGACTAAGGAAGAGTAGCGAGATACTCGTCTTTTCGGAGCGGCGACTGCTCACGAAATGAGTTATGAAAAGGGCCTCGAACTGGTCGAAAGAGAAGATGGAGGACGGGGCGAGACGGGAGTACCATTTCCGAGCCGGACCTTTGAGAGTGGCCGGGAATGTCTTGCAGAGGAGGGCATCGGAGGCCTGGTGGATCATCATGAGTTTTGAAACTCTCGATGTGATCCATGGGGTCCGACTCCCCCGTGTATGTCTCGAACTGCGAAGGCTTGAAATTTGCTGGGACAGGGGCCTTCATAATGGTACGAGAGAATGGAGGCCTGCTCGGACGAAGATTCCTCCCTCTTAGCTCCTCGTCCCTATCGAGTCGGCCGAGGTGCCTCTCCATCTCATGGAGACAGCGGTAGACAGTGTCCTCCCTTCGGTTGTACCTTGGCGAGCCTCGAGACTCATCTTCGTATGAAGGGGAACGGGGGCTACGGCGACGGTAGCTCGGAGACTGGTGAGGACTGAAAATGTGATGGCGGTGGCTCGGAGCTTGGCGAGGGCTTTGGGACCGATGGCGAGGGCTCCGAACCGGCTCGGGAGTGGGCACCCTCTAAATGTTATTGTTGTTGTTAGGCACGACATTGAGAGCCCGCAAGACTGCCGCCTGGAAGTCTTGAAATTCTGCCTTGGTGATGGGTCCGTTCTGGTCCCTTCGAGCCTGTCGACCAACAGGAGAACGGCTCCTCCGACGGTATTGGGGGGACTCCCTCCGCCTCCTAGGAGAAGCGGACCTTCTGCGGTCGTGCCTGCGAGGAGATCGAGCCTTTGGACATTCTGGGCGGGAGCCCCCTCTCGGGCCCGCCTTTCATCCAAACGACGGCGAAGGTTTTCCTCATTCTGCCAGTTGATTATGATGTTGCGGAGATCTTCCGACGGCCTAGGGTTATGGGATGCCATGGAGTCGGTGGAAGGGATATGTACCGAGATATGATCACGGTGAAAAGGTTGTTTCTGGGGATTAGGACGAAAGGTCCCGATGCCAGCATTCTGAGGCGCGGGTTGAGCCTGCTAGGGTTGGAGATTTTGAAGAGGAGGCTGCCCCTGCTGCAGCGGCTGGAAAGGTGGAGGAAGCTGTCCTTGTTGCTGGATTGGTGGGGCGGGTTGGAGGGGAGCCTCCGGTAGTGGTGGAGGAATGGGAGTTGCTCTACGGTTGGAGGCCGTAGATCTCACTTTCCTTGGAGGCATGGCTGGAGGCGGTCTTGACTGGTGGAAGAGGTTGGATTGCTATTCGTGGGTTCCCACAGACGACGCCAATCTGTTGCCGCCGAAATCGGTGTGGGGGCAAACAGATAGATTTGTGGATTCGATGGAAGGTGAATAGTCAAACCTAAGCAACTTCACCGGAGTTTGACCGAGATCCTTTCACCGTTAACCTGCAAAAAGTGCGAGACACCGGAGTTGATTCTGGCGACGCACCCTCCGACGCTCTTGTCAGTAATCTGAATAATTATGAAAGAGCTTTAATTGCCAAAAGATTGATTACCTTGTAACAGTAGGGGGAGAGGAGTATTTATAGCCGCCTTAGGAGTCAATTTCAGGATAAGATCAAATCCCTACTTCCCGATGTAAATGGATAGAAGTGGTTAAAACCGCTGTTTGAGGATAATCATGAATCTGAATCCTCTCCTATCTAGTCTGACTGGGTTTCTTACGGGTTGGAACCCGTACCCAGTAAGACAGATCCGTTTATGGGTTATTGGGCTTTGAAGAAAGACCCAGTTCCCACTTCAGACCCGTTTATAGGTGAAATTACCGTTTTACCCCTGAGCTTTAAGATTCGTGCCCGATTTGAACAGTTCCGATTTAACCCTATTTTTAGCCATATCACAAAGCTATACCATTATTCTCTTGCAGGAACCAAACAATAGTAGACAAAAATGATACCAAATGAATAAGGTGAGAAAGAGAGTAACATGAAACAAACACTACTGGAATTTTTCACCCAAGAGAACATTGTTGGAACTGTCAGTACAAATAGAAGAACAAAACAAGTTGGTAAGCCTTCTCCCAACAAAAGCATACCTGCAGAGAGCAATGTGAGAATAGAAAGCATGTGAAATGAGAAGTACAATCAGTCCAAGGGCTGGATGAACAAAGCAGACCAATGGAATTGTGAGAGAAGCCACAACAAGTCTTGGGCTGCCCCTGAGAATCTGCACAATCTGTATAGTACGTCAGATTTCTGAACTTAAGGAAACCATAGTATAGTGTACATAATATCTACACCAACAAGTACTAATTGTTTCCAGTGCACAACAGATTTTAATGAAGATCGTCTGCATTAAAGTGTCTGCTAATTGTACCTTTAAAGAGTAAAAGATGGATGAGAAATCAAGGATCTGGCGAAGAAATATGATGCAAAAATTCTCCTCCCATGCTTGCCAACTGCAATAAAACCATAATCAGTTAAACAAAAAATGGAATTATCAAAATTTTAAAGCTACCATCACAGAAGTAGTTTGACTATAAGATGAAGTGTCCAAAAGATTTTTGAGTCTTTGAGTTGATGACGAACAGAGTGACTATTATTCATTAGAAGATACAAAGTAAACAAGAAAAACAATCAGGTGATTGTATAAAAAAATTGTTCAGATCTGCATGTCCTAATTTCCTCAAGAACATTGCAGTATCAACTTTGTATTGAAAAACATGCCATTTTCATTATTCATGTAGACTATTTTTCAGTCAAGGCCCCAACGAGGCAATTGCAGGTTGATAGCTTATTCAATGAACATCAACTGTATAACCAAACAAGTGTTGCCATTGCTACCAATGGCCTTCTTAATCAACATGAAAAATCTGAATCCTCTCTTGTTGAAAATTGCCTTTGCCAAGCACTTCTCTTCAAGAGAGCGGACAATAAGCTTCAATGGGTTCAATCTAACATTGGTGAGGACAGCTTGGTTGTTACGGCCTTACTTCCGCAACAAATTCCCATCAGACCAATTAAAATGAGTTAAATTAGTCTTAATGATTCAGGTTTCCAATAATAATTTACTATCCAGTCATTGAAAGATTCTCAGAAATCCCAAAAGGAGCAATTTCATTGTGAAAGTGCCTAATGGAGTCAAGTGAAATGCCATTAACATATAAAAGCTTGAGGGTAAGGCCCATGCCAAAAAAATATAGAGTTGAAACATGATGATTCCCAAAGCAACTTTCTTCATGGCAAGTGGAGATAATGGTAGAATGAAACAAAAGTGAAATGTGAGTTTCCGGATTGTTAGCATTCGACAAGGTTATTTCCACTATCAAAGGCCCGAACAAAATGGGATTATACTAATGGTAGAGACATAAGGATTCCATCTTCTACTCCTGCAGCTTATAACAAGGGTGTGCACGGGTCGGATTGGGTGGGTTTGTAAATATTTTTCAAACCCAACCCGCTTATTTTTTCAAACCCAAAACCCACCTAAACATGTCGGGTTTTATTTTGTTATACCCAACCCGGCCCCATAGGTTTCAGGTAGGTTGGTTCAGGTCGGTTATGTCAGATAGACCCCGATATTTTTGCCTTGATAATTACATTATTACTCATTTTTTGTCATTTAAGATTAACGAATGAGAGTAATATGATGAAAACCAAGAATTTTCAAACCTTCTACCGAATTAGATCAACGGTTGGAAATTAATCGCTAATGTATTTATAATATAAGTTGCACTATTATATTAGAATGGTTGAAAATTATAAGTTAAAACTAATGTACATATAAATTAGATATACAAATCTACATCGGGTGTGAGGCGGGTTCGGTTTGGGTTTGAACAGGTGGGTTTCCTATAAAACCCAAACCCGACCCAGATTAGTAATAGCATTTTCAAACCCACCCAATCAGTTTTGGGCAGGTTTCAAATGCTAAAAAAATCCACCTGTTCGGGTTGGGTCGGTTCAGATTCGGATCAAACCCGGCCCGGTGCACAGACCTAGTTTATAATGGAATGCTTAATGGTCACTTTCTACCTCCATCTAATCTGTCAGTGTTACAATTTCAAACCAGGTAAGTACTTACAGATGGAACCTTTTAATTCCTTCAATAATAATAAGCCTTAACGCCAAATATCTAGGAAGGTCAGCATCCTTCAATCCCTAAAAATTCAAATATTTAGGACCTAAATATTATGAGCTATCTAGAAAATTAAGACAGGGAGCATCTTAAAAATAAACAAGCAAATAGACATGTTGTCACGTATCCCATCTTAAATCAGACAGTGTTCTTAAATCAAGGAGTAATGTGTCACAATTTGTTCATACTAATTGTAAATTTCAAATGATTTTATCTTCCACACACGCATTAGCATTAGTAGAGACTGATGACATCAAGGTGTGCAACTATACCTTGTATTGGTATACTTCATCTATATGCTTCATCTCTATTCTTCATCTCCTCTCATCACTTCTCTTCTATTTTCCTATTTCCAACATGCTCTTAGTTTTCCTCTATTATTGTAAAAAATTTGAATACTTCTAAATTTCTTCAAAGATATTAAGAAAACCAAGCCTAGCAACAAGTAATTAATATGTTTGAATAAATCTCACAAAATTTTGGGGCATTCACTTGAAATTTCAAGTTTTCTCCCATTGCATAGAATGCATATTGTTCAATTTGCTACAAGAAGAACCTGAACTAACCTTCTTTTCAGTAGAACATGTAGGAGAGCAGCTGCATATAGGAGCAACTGAGAACTCAAAATCAAAATGAACACAGCTCCATTTGCAATTAAGAAACAGGTTATGGAGACTGCCAGGAAGCTCATAACCGGAGGAAATGGTTGCACTGTTAGCAAGGCAAAGACCAAGGAAATAACAGCTGGTGACGTAGCAAGAATCAAGAATGGAAATGGAAATCGCAAGTTCAACTCTACAGCTGTCAAAATGGATGGCAGATTCAAGTCAAGCTCCCATGCGCGAGCTTGGCGCATCAGAGCAAAAAACACCACAGATATCGTAAAACCTATAATCTGCACATTTCAGCTGATGATCAGGACAGCTACAATATAAGAATAGTTTAAACTAATAACTACTAAATCATGTTAGATCATCAGAAAATTCATCAGGATTGCTTGGATTATCTTTTTCCTATTGCCACAAATTCAGAAACTAAACGAAAGAAATACAACATAAAATAATTGCAGAACTGCTAGCTAGAAAGATAATTCATGTTTTAATAGTCTAATTATTTAGGATAGTACTCAAAAAGCAATAAATTAAACACAAAACAGCACGGTCTGCTTTGAGATGCAAAAATGTAAGATCAATTATATTAATAGTACTCGCATCCAAAGGATCTGAGTTACATAGCAATATAAAACTGCAAAAGGTCACTCTATCCAAAACCTCCTGTTATGGGCTACAATCAACAGAAGCAAGTAGATAAATATATCGATATTCTCTGGCAGCTACTATTGGGTGCATGTATTACACTGAAACCCCCGACCTTGGAACCGGAGGCTAAACTGCAAAAATTGGAGTTCTGAAGTCATAACTAACAAACAGTTAAATGTGAAGAGACAGCCAGAGAATTCTGTCACATATCAAGCCTAGTCCAATTACGGTATAAAGAAATCGAATGCCAATAACTATAAAATATTAAACTGTCTTATGGATGAAGGTATTATTATGCAACTTATCGTCATCATCTTCAAAAGAGGTAGGCTATGGAACAGTAGTACTCATACAAGATTTATCAAGAGTGTCAGCCCGAAATTGACTCTCCAGATGGATACCAACACCCTAGAGGAAATTATGGCGAGAGAGGTATTTGTCAACACCCCACACAGGTTAGTCAGCAAGAAGGAACAAAGACCTACCTTACTGTCAAAAATCACAAATATATTAAGGCTAAATTTAAATAAATAAATTTATAAAAAAAAAAAACCTTGAACTATGGCCTTTATGCAGAAAACCCCCCTGACCTTTTTTAATGCATTTTTTATGCAGAAACCCCCTGAACTATTGTTGCAAAAAACCCACCCCGCCAACGTGAGACTTCTGCTAAAGTTGAGGGGGTTTTTTGACAATAATGCGAAAGATATATGATGTTTTTTGAAACAACTTGCAAAGATGAATGGGGTTATCTGATACAAGTAGAAAAGTTAGATGTGATTTTTTGAAATACTTCAGGGGTTTTTTTGCAACAACTATACTTCAGGGAGGTTTTCGGGGCTGCATAAAGGCCATAGTTCAAGGGGTTTTTTTCAAATTTAGCCATATATTAATATTTAAAATCGAGAGCATAATATAGTAATGGCAGATAATAAAAACAAATAACTGAAACACAGAAAGATAAGAACTCTACAGCTACTGATAATAAACATTTCAAGAGAGAAATTAATAACATGAACAAAAAATCATTGTTTCAATATCTTTAGGGTAGCAAGTGGTCCCTAAAAACAAGCCAAAACATCTTATCATGTAAAACGAAATTAATGATCAGCCCCAAAATAAGCAACTTGCTAAAAACACCAGAATAATAGAACCTTTGGACTTGTAGTCCATACTCTTAACAAAGGAAGACAATTCTATTCAGTAGCAACAAGTCTTCTTTGTAAATTTTCAAAAATCTAAAATTGATAGGATCAATCCATAAGGCACCATAAGAACATTGAGAAGAATATTACAAAAGCTCTAAGAATTACCTGCGACGAGTATAAAAGACAAAATCTACTTGCTGCTGCAATTAAAGAAACAGCAATACTGACTTTATACGAGCAATGTGGATCCACCTGCAAGGAAATATTAAGGTCACTGCACCGTTTTCAAAAAAAGAGTTACACAAATGATAATGCAGAACTTGTTCTGTGCAACACTTCTATTTTAGATTTATAGAATGGGAAGAAATTAAAATCTAAAAAATGGACTGGAAACATACCAATAACAACACAGCAGTTCTCTCAGACCCTTCCGTGGAATCCCACATTGCAGGTGAAGAATCAACAATTAGGGTCTCAGAATACAAATTTGGGGTAATATGTACTCCAGAAACAGAATCCCAAGCAAGGACTAATGGTGGGAAACAGCGTAATTTGCAGAGACCTGCAGTAATGACAAAGAGTTGTCAACAATAAGTTAAAAGATGAATAAACTTGGATTAAAAAAAATAATTGGAATTTTCAGTAGTCTGTGCTCATAAATCTTGAAAGAACACATTAGAAAGACTAATCAGATAAAATATTGAGGACCAGAAAATGCATCTCATCCGCTAGTGTTTTAGCAGCTGAAAATAAGTGTGCAGCACAGTGTATGACCTTCTTAAGCATCTGGCATAAGATAAGAACACCATATACATACCTTTAGATATCCATCTGGTCTCTTTCTACATACATATACATGTCCTGTAGTACTTACTTTTTGTTAGGTTACCTGTGTAATTGTGTTCATCCCGTATCATACACCAATACAAGTCCAAACACAAAACAATAACAATTATATGTAGATGCATTAACAAAAACAATTTTGTTTATACATTACTACATCTAGATGTGAAAGTATAAAGGCCATCAACATGTCCGCGCTATAAGTACAACCATTAAATTACACCCAAAAAATAATAACAATAATTATGGACGATGGTTATAAAGGAGATCCCATCACCTGACAAATAAATTAGGAGCCGTGATTGCATTTATGTAGATATTAAGGTGTAACAATAAAACACAACTATAATTATCTCTTGAAAATGAGCTACAACTACTAGTGCTAGTTAAGGAACCAATGTAGCCCAACACAAAAAAAAATTAAAAAATTAAAAAATTAAAATAAAAAAAAAAATCCACATATAATATTTCAAAATAAACAAAAAAGGTAATCCCTTAATGCATAGAATGATTATAGATCAGAAATCTAATTTCTTATTAGTCTCTGCTTATGCAATTTTATTGCATGGATGCACCTTACGGGCCTGACATCAAATAATTACAAGTTCATGCTCCTGCAAATGGACAGATGCATGGTATACATGTAGTCCTCTCAAACTAATTTACTGACCAGTGTCAGATTCTAGTACAAGGTGTCAGATACTCCTAACAGAAAAGGTTCTGAACTACTACTTAAAATCAACAACCTACTTTTAAACTTTTTAGTACAATGTGGCTTATGACAATGCAGATTTTGAATTTTAGGGAACTAAAAGTTTGCTTCTATGTAAATCCATATACGAATACAAGCACCTTTTTTTTTGTTTTGTTGATGAGTTTATTGGACATTCATCCATTACCAGAATTCCTAGAGGGAAAAAACAAAAAACAAAACAAAACAAAACATAACAAAACCAGTTCTATTAAGTGCTCAACACTTGCAGCAGTGTAGAATTCATCATAAACAAGTTTCAAATATCTACTTTGAACAAGAAAAAATAATAATTGCATTCCTTCACTGAGTAAGATATCTGAACTATCTTCCATTTACATGTCCTAGATTTACAAAGTTTGGCTGTGGTCTTTCTACTCATAGTAATGTATTTTCTTCCTTTCATTCCTATTAATCTAATTTTGCCACTCTTCTCTTCCTCTTGGTAGTATTACTTACCAGTTTGTCTCTACTCTAGCCAAATATTCCTTCTTGTATTTGTTCAACACACTCATCTCCTCACACAAAGGAAAAAAATTACCTTGGGTTAAGATGGCAAGATTTAAATGACTTATAACATATTTCTCATTTCTCCTTTCGTCCTTGGGCCTTTTACCATTACTTCAGTACTATGCGAAACTCATGTAAATTTTATGAAGAATACAGGATAAGTTTCTACATCAAACATTAGGTCACTAAGTCAGCACAAATATCATAAATCAGTCAAAAGCAATGTTTTAACATTTTTTCTCCCCTAACTGCCTCCCTCACTCAGCCACTCAATGCATTGTTGCAAGGTCAAGAAATTATGGGACAAATTTCACACCTTTTCTTGGTTTACAAGCCCAAAATGTTGCTGTTTGCAGGTTAAGGATATACCATGTTTTGTTGTTTTGTGCTACAAAGCAAGAATATTAGACATCTGAAAGATATTGCAGTCAGCAGTATTATAATGTAGTTTGGTAAATTGTTGAACCTATGAATCTCAGCAGTTCAGAACTTTACAGTAATTTGATTGAAGCAAGAATATAGATAAATTTCAATTATTAGATATAACTCTTGCACTGGTCACCAAAACTAACTTAACAACTGAACCACAATATTTCACAGGTGATGTAGATGTATTTTCTTCTTTACTTTCCTACAATCAAAGTTTGCTTCTATTTCTGCCATTTAATAATTTTAAAAATTTGTAAAACTTTAGAATGTTTCTTCAATGAAACCAACCAACGAATTACCCTATCAGCCCTCCTCTTCAACCCACACAGATTCACCAATAAACACATAATAAGTTAGTAACCACTGCTACTGCTTGATGTAAGGTGGCTTTAAGAGCATCCACAATGGAGTTTTCTATTTTTTAGCAAAATGAGAAGTATAAGAATAGAATAGATGTGAACTTGTGCAATGGTCCATTCTCATATTTTAGATGGACGAGACAACTTGTCTCGTCCTAGTTTTTTTATAAAAAAAAAAAAAGCAAACCCATGGGACACAACATGATGTTGTGTCCGAGAGCTCTTTTTGATAAAACGGGACATCTTGTCCCGTTTGAGGTGGTTTTTATTTTTTTTATTTTTTTTTTATTGGGAAGGACGGTACATCATGTATCGTCCGACCCATTTTAAAAATTAAAAAAAAAAAAAAAAAAATTTACGGGACGAGACAACGTGTCTCCTCCGACTTTGGAACGATACAAGATGTTTCGTCTTCTATATTGCTATATTCGCAAGCCCACTTCTCAAATATGAGAATGGACTGTAGATCGTTTGTTATTTTATGAGAAAATAGCAAACGACTGCAGCGCTCCATTCTCATATTATTCTCATAATATGAGAATATGAGAATTATAGCAAACGACTGTGGATGCTCTAATGGGTCAAATTTGTCTATATATCAATATTTTGAGACTTACATTAATCGCTTGAAACTTCCATTAACCACAAAATTATAGAAAGTAGGAAATGTGAGCTTACTGCTATGATCTTCATCTTCAGATTGTCCATCCGAAAGTGCAGAGCTCTTTAATCCACAGCCTGCTGTATTTAGTGACAAACTGACAGGCAAAAGACCTAAGCTTACAGAGAATGATAGATTCAAAGCAAGTAGGTGATCCTCCTTCAAAAACATTTCCTGCATAATGCAATAAATCACAAAGCACCACAATGAGGAAAGTTAGTAAAGTTTGCATTTGATATCCTGAATAATATGCAGAAAAAAACTGCTATCAGCTTAGGTACTGACTTCATGGATATAGCTTGATCGAAGTAACAACCAAGGTGAGAGTTTTCTTTGTCCTTCCTCAGGATTGAAGAATTGCCCAACTGCCATTGAAGCAGCTGGAGGAGGCCTACCTGAAATAGTCTGGAATCAAGAATGTCAACTCCTACTTTTAATGACTAAACATACTTCCCCAAGAAGGGGGGAAAAGGAATCAAATTAGTTACAGTTATATTACACAACTAAGAGTGCAATATGATTAGTGTTTCACAGAAGAAGAAAGAGAGCTTCATACTTGTTGGAGGCGATTCCCTAATATAAAGAGCCTGTAACTACTTGGTGTAATACCTCAATTTTTTAGGTAATTATTGGGAATTCAATATTAATACTTTTTGGACTGAAATGCAAATATTATAAATCTAACGATTGGATTATAAATTTGGATTTATGAAAGTCGTATGAAAAAAAAAACCAGGTTTTCTCTCCTCTCGCTTCTTTTCCTTCGTACAGCTGCCAAAAACAAAAAGAAAAGAAAAGAAAGAAAGAAAGAAAGAAACGAGAGAGAGAGAGAGAGAGAGAGAGAGAGAGAGAGAGAGAGAGAATCAGAGACAGAGAGGATGATGATAAGACGATGCTAATGATGATGACGGGCAATGGCGAAGGAAAGCAGGGAAGGAAAGGGTTGGTTGAGGATGTCGTCAATGTCAATAGGTTGATTTTAATCTTAGATTCGTTAAGGTAAGTTCGTATGTCTTGCTTTTGTTTTGGTTTCTTTATTATGATTTATGCATTGTGTTAGAAATTGATTTTTCATGATTTTGTCTATGTATATGAATGGTTGGTGAATTCTACTGAAGGTTTTTGTATGAGTTATCCGTTTCTCTTTTGATATTTTCATCATTGTCGTTGTGATTATATAATTGACAATGAAGTTGTTGATTATGCGAAGAAGTTTGTTTTCGTGCATCGAGTGTTTGTCATATAATCTTAAGTTGTGATACATACGTTTTTGTGAAGTTTTTTAGATTCGTTATAAAAAGATCTAAGCGTTGTATGCATCACATGTCAATATATCAATATATGAGCCAGGAATTTAAGTAACCTCTTATGGGCTCTCATGTGTCCACTCTATGAGTGATGAGAATTGTGCATTTATTCGTTCCTACCACGATACCTTGTCAACCGAAGTAAGTGTTGACCGCATGAGAGGGGGGCGTACTTAAATTTCATTGCATGAAATGGAATTTTTAATGTGCATATTTATATTTTTTTAGAGTAACGAATTGGTGTTGAATTTATATGTTGTAAGAGGATTTATATTTGAAGTTGTCTTATGAGTTCTGATGAAGTTTTGAATATTCGTTTTGGATTTTATGGTATATGTTGAGCTCACTAGGCGAAAGCTTACCCCCACCACAATTTGTTTGCAAGATTAGAGTGTTAGATCGTGGAGCAAATGATATTTCGGATTGAAAGTTGGAAGGTTTGGTATTAGTATGTATTCATGTTTATGTTTAAATATAAACATGAGAATTATGAATGATGGATATTTGATTATATTGTGAAAGAATAATTGATGAGATAATTTATAGGATTATTTCTTCTTAATTGCTAGCTAACGTCCCTTATTTTGTGTGTCTGGGTTCGAGGCGTTCCACTTGGTGGGACCACCTATGGATGATCTGCATCGATCAATTCAACTAGTAATCTGCACGTGCTTTGCACGTCCTAATAAATATGTTTTTAAAAGTAATACTAAGATGTAATATGACATTATGTAAATAAATTTAAACTTTGAGGGTATTATGGTAACTAACAACAATTGAGTAAATGAATGGTTAATATAACTCCCACTTAAAAATGAATGGTTGGGATTAGATGGTTGAATGTCTACAAATGACAACCCCAACTCTCCCATTATAATATTAGAGATATATCATAAATATCAAGTGGTTTGGTCCGTTTGGAGATCATTTATCCATGTTTTAAGTGATTGCAGAATGAACGGTTTTTCAATAATTATATAACAAATTGACAGCATGTGATGCATGGGTAAAAAGCATCCAAACGACTTGATTTTTTGTAGGCATGCATCTTGCAACAGCAGAACATAATCAACGGTATGGATCGTTCATATAAAGTCCCACAATATGAGTACAAGTACTCTATATGATGAAGTTTTCCTCCTACAAGTATGAGGTTCCTTTTCCTCTTCACAGAACGTCAATTAAAAGTGGTTCTCATCACAAACTCAACTTCCAAAATAATTAGATGTCATTTACTGTTCAGAGTACAGTATTACACCACATGTAATATCATATTGTTCAAACTATTAAATGCATTTCTCATGATGAATGACTTACTCGTGTACTCAGAACTCATGAAGTTTTAATCAAAACTAATACATCAGCATGTTTACTCGTACCCATAGCCAACTAAAAGGTCTGCTAATAAAAATGCATCCAAATTAAAAACAATGATTAATCCACATGGCTTAAACCCTATATATAAATTATTGCACATAAAGTCATTCTTCAATACTTGTAAAACTATAAGATGTTACAGTTATCAGTGAATTTAAGAGAGAGAAGTATTCAGTAAACAATTAAATTTTACTAGTAGACAAGATAGATTGACAGCATAGCATTGACTGGATGAGAAGACATTACCGGACTAGGTGCAACTGAAATAGTCAAGAACTTAAAACCATGCATTTCCTTAGCATTTAATAAAAGCATAGCGGATGGAGGTGCTTGTTCCGTTTGACTTCCAGGCTCTATCTGGAAAAGAAAAGAAAAAAATCAGTGCAATTTAAGAAGCATGCATAACTATAGCACATAAAGTCGCCTTCTAGTCTATTAACTTATGAACTGGAAGTGATAATTAGCCTACAACTAAGGAGTAACAAAGTAGATTGCACAATGCTGAAAAATATAGAATGTTCAAAAGATCTCAAGAACAACAACAAATATAGGAAGATTGAAGGAAAGAAAGAAAAAAAAAGTGTGTTGTTGCATAAATATCATTAAAGAATGTACCTGCCTTGGAGCGGGTCCAGAAGGAATGTGGACTAACTTTGATGTCACTTCAAGAATTCGTCTGCTAGCAGGTACATCATCTTTTAATATGGATTTACTCTTCTCTGGCCAAAGATGAAGTCTAACTCCAGTACATGGAACAAGATTCGTTACAAATATAAAATGCGCTTTGCCATTAGAGCCCTGAATGTGATAAAAGGAACAAGTTATACTACATACCTTCACAAAGATACATGAAAGGATAATCTTAGTCATGTCCAAAGTTTAAAATTTATATGAATATTTGATATACATCACACTCAATTTGAAACATGGAAAAACCTCAGCTAATACCAAGATGGACAGCTCAATTCCAATTGAGCTGCATATAGATACTTCCAATATGTCCAGATCATAGAAAAGATTAAATTGTGAAAATTATAACAAAGTGAATAGAGCATCTATGGATAAGGGGAAAATTAAGATTTGAATGAATATATTAGTATGAAGGCTGTGCATGAATGGTCATGGAGAGGATAATTTAGACTTTAAGGTCAGCAATGGTTATAAACTAATACCATATTTTTTATGTCTAGCCATCGTCTTTTCCCATCCATTGCTAGAACAGTAACAGAAGTTGATTGAATATACAGATCTTTCTCAAGGCCATCATTAGTCCATTGAACAGACGGTGGGCAGGAAGAGGAAACCTGCATCTGGGATCCTGCAACAATATATGTGACTTCCAAATATATAAAACTTGCAAAAACAGAACTATGTGAAGATGAAGGGAAAGAAATGGTAATCGGTACCAGAAGCATCATTCACATTCTCTACAGGAAGATCTCTGGAAGGTGAAGATGGTTGGAAATGACTCTTCCAATCCAAACTTTGAGGTATACCACTTTGAAGCATTTTGGTAAACACAAGAAGCCTTTTCTGTGCGCTTGGAAATGGATGCCCGGTTTCAGGATTTACTAGGCTAAGTAGAGTATGTGACATCTATTTGAAGAAAAAACAATAGTTTCAGTCAAGAATACGTCAGCATAACAACCATGACATAGAAAGATAGCTCTGTTAGTTTATTATCAGTTACCTGTACAACTAGTTGATTACACCACAAAATCGACTGATGGTCCATTGAAAGCCATACATTCTTCATGCCTGAGCTACTTATCATAAAACCATGAGTAGAGGGTACAATCCCATCTAAAGATGTCAACTTTGACCGAACCTGTGCAGGAATGTCCATGATGTGTTCATCACTTGTGAAGAAAACAAAATAACTACACACTTGCCAAGAAAGACCAAACACACAATTACAAACTCAGTAAAGTTATACAGCCTTGAAATTTTGTCCCCTGCTGAAATGCAAGGTTCATATCTCACTCAGAAAATGTGGATCCATTAAGTAAAACTCTGTTGGTTATTACAAGCTAAAAGAATCTAGAATGGGGAATAGGAATACAATTGCAAACATAATCATGAAAGAAAAAAATAACAATGTGAGATCCTATAATACATGTAAATGTTTTTTTCAACGAAGCCAAGTTACTAACTAATAGTACGACACTACTTGTCATACCTTTTTTAACTTTTTATAAGGATAAAGCCAAAACAGCTTCAGCAAACAAAAACATAGTCAGGTACAAAGGATTCCACATACAGACTGCAAAAGAAGGCATACAAACCCTTTGAACAAAAAAGAGTAAATCCCAAAATACAGCAGCTAAGCACAAAAGAAACATTAGAACTTCAAAAGATTTCCTTGGTATCCAGCATCATTAAGTCAGCTGCCAAAAACAATTAGCGTATTGAATAGGTCCTCTGAGGACGCCCCCTAGCAGAAGATGCTGCAGCTGCAGACTGAGAGGAGCGCACCAAATTTGCAAGTGGGGTGTTCAGAGGGAACAGTCCACTGATCATTAACCATAAAAACCAAATTGGAGTTCATCGAAAGGGATAAAGAAGGTGGAGATGGAGATTGTGATTTAGATAAAGGACAGAGCCAATATACGCATTTTGGGCTCCCCTGACTTTTAGCACAATCATTAAACACATGACACATAATCTCTACAGTTATATATATATTGGTTAGTCCAGCTAAACTGTTCAGGAGTAAACCATGTGGTCCAGATTGTGTGGCCGCAGCTCCGAAAGAAAAGGCAAAAATAAGTTACCAGCTTTTGGTGTTATAAGTTATTGATATTGACAATATTGTAATGATAATTTAGCCTTATTAATTTTTGGCATTTTAAAGGTATCATATCTATATCTCTAAATAAATTTCTGACAAATATTTTCCTCCATATTAAAATTTTTCTCTGCTTCCTATGCTCCGCAATTCCCCCCTGCTCCCAGTTTAATATATTTGAGGAAGTCTAAAATCATTGTTCTAGAGATCAAAAAAGAACAAATTAAGAAGAGATGAATTGGAAGATCAGAATACAGATCCTTTTCCTTCTCTCTCAAGTTCATCTAGTTCAATTTTCCTCTTCATATTCAGGGCCCATCAATTGTGCACATTAATTCAAATGCACTTAATTCTCTATTGTCTATCTGGGGTTTTCTGTAGATTGCTCTGAGGTAAAAACTTTTTTTACTTTTCTATGATCACATCGATAGAAATGCATATATAATTTCACAATATTAATTTCTAAAGACATTTTAATTTCTTAGAAGTAGGCAACATGTGTATTTAGTTCTAACAAACTTTCGAATTGTTTATATTGGAAAAATAACTGCTTAAACTTCTCTCCTGGCTGAATAATTAATGAGTTAATGAGTTTTGAAGTTGTAACAATCTTGGGCTGCTCAATTTTATTAACAGTTGTAACAGATGGTGCTAACAATGATAAGAATCATCAGATGGTTATTGATATGCATAATGCTTGACTGCGTTATCTACGTCATACCAAAGGGGAACAATTGTTGGTTGCTAGGGTCACAAGTGAAACAAGGTATATTTTCCTCTAATCATACAATACACACTAGATACATATGCATTATATGGCAAGTGATACAAGGTATATGACTTCATTATATGGCACGTGCTTTGCCCATATGTGACTATACTAATGTCCACCATCAGTATACAAAGTATACAACAATCCTCTGCCCATATTCGACAATGTCCACCATCAGTATACAACAATTCTCTACCAGGGGAGCTCTTCAAATACTGAAGAATTATCATAACTGCATTCCAATGGCTTATACGGGGAGAAACCATAAACTGATTTACTATGCTAACTGAATATGCAATATTAGGACGAGTGGTTGTGAGATAATTCGGTTTTCCCACAAGCCTCCTATATCTCTCTAGATCATCCAACATGACACCCTCATCTAGCAATAACTTGGAATTTGGTTCCATAGGAGTGTGTGATGGTCTGCATCCTAGCATACCGCTTTCGGTAAGTATGTCCAGTACATACTTTCTCTGAGATAAACAAATTTCCTGCCTAGATCGAGCAACTACGATACCCAAGATATACTTTAGTTGCCAGAGATCCGTAGTTTGAAACTTTTGTTGAATATAGAACTTCAGATTTTGAATACCATTCTGATCATCTCCTGTAATTACGAGTTCATCAACATATACAACTAAAATGATCATCTTCCCTTGATGATGTTGATAGAACACAAAATGATCATTATCACTCCTCAATCCAAAACTTGTGACAACCTCAGTGAAACGGCCAAACCAAGCACATGGAGGCTGTTTGAGTCCATACAAGATCGTTTCAAGCAACAAACTTTTGTGGGCTCAGCTTTACTAACAAAACTGGGGGGTTGCTCCATATAAACCTCCTCCTCAAGAATGCCATTGAGATATGCTTTTTTTACATCAAGTTGGTGGAGCGGCCAATGAAATCTAGCAGCCAAGACAACAATAATCCGAACTGAATGCATTTTGGCCACATGAGAAAATGTCTCATCATAATCAATGTCATAGGTCTGTGAATAACCTTTCACAACCAATCAAGCTTTTAGGCGAACAAGAGAACCATCTGGATTTACTTTAACCGTATACACTCATTTACAACCAACACAACGTTTGCCAGATGGAAGATTAATAAGATCCCAAGTACCATTTTCCTCAAGAGAGAACATCTCTTCTCGCATAGCCTGGGTGTGACAGTGCTTCTAATAATGACTTAGAAACCTGGTGACTATCCAAAGTAGAGACAAAGGCATAATAGGCAGACGACAAGTGAGCATATGAAAGACGGTTGTATATAGGATGTGCAGTGGAGCGGTTCCCTTTGCGTATGGCAATGGGAAGATCAAAGATCAGACTGCTCCCTAGAAGATTGAACAATAGGTGTGGGCTCAGTGGATAAAACCGGGGGTGTAATAGCAAGCTCAGATGGCAGTGTTTTATTAACTTGAGGTGAAGGGACAATGGGCACAATGACGTGATCTGAAGGAATGATGTATGAATGTCTGATGTAAAACTAACCCTAAATAGAGAATTTCCAAGAATCTTAAAGGATTAATTTTACCAACATGTAAGTGCGGATCAAAGTTGAAAATTTTAACAGTTAACAGGTTTGATGGGTTTTTAAGAATTGAATTAAGTATAACAGTCCCAATTAATAATTCACCCTTACGATCAATAATTAAATCCCTAAGTGTTTAGCAAGTAATAGGTTCAATATTGATTCGTACTCTACTCTAGCATGTGGAACACTCAATCTCAGTTATGTTGTGGACGACAGGCAAATCAGATAATATAATAGATAATAAGACAGTAGAACACAAATATCTAATAATGCAAAGAGTATACCGAGGGTCCGAAGAACAATTGAGTAGATCTCTGGTAGAACACAGCAATGGCAGCAACAACTTCAAGAGCAACGGCAACAAGCGGATCTGGACTTGGCGTCAGTGTCGTAGGTGGTGGCGCAATGGAGATCGGAGGGCGACGCTACCACGTTGCCGATCGGAGGGGAGGCGCGGCATCAGGGTGGGAGTCCGGTTGTTGACGGAAATAGGGAAGCAGCCGGAGGAAGGGTTGAGGGCTTTTGTGTGGTGAGGCTGGTCGTCGAAGTAAGGTGGGGCGGCGGCGGCACTGGGGGAGTGGTCGCCGGGAGTGGTGGGGACGAAGGGGAGGTCGAGAAGGTAGGGTGGTGACGGTGATCGGGGGGCTGTTGAGATGTCGATGAGGGGAGGTTTTGGACGAGGGCGTGTATTTCCTTGGATCGGGATCTGGAGAGTGGGAGGAAGAAGATGGAGGAGGCGAGGGATGGGTTTCGAAAGGGGCTAGGGATTTTATTTTTGTTTTAAGAACGGGGTAGATGGGGATGACGACGGGCTGGGTAGGGTTAGGGTGATTTTGTGATTTGGGGAAAGTAGGGTTAGGAATTTGTATTTTGGGTAGATTTTAGAGTTTATCACAAACCCTAAAATTTGATTAGGATTTATCACAAACCCTAATTTAAATCTTAGTTGTATCACACAAAGGAGAGAGAGGAAGAGCAAAAACTCAACACAAATTTTTTTAATCAATAATGGCATATCTTCTCATTCATCTCAAGGCCTTTAAATAGGCTCAAAATACATCTTAATACAAATCTCCAAAATATTCTCAAAATCTAGAAAATACAAAAAAGATTACATATGGCTATAATTGCCTGAAACAAAAATGGTACTGAAATAAAAAATCCTAAACTAAATAAAGCAGCTGCTGAAGACAATGCCTGCGCTGAAAGATATGCCCGAATCGTCTTGAACCGATGTCCTCATCATTCTCCCCGGGTAGGAGAGGACTCGACTCAGTCGAGTCAAAACCAGTCCTCCTGTCATAGTGCTCCAAGAGGTCTGGATCCAAGCGCTGGAGCTCTCCACGATCTATCCAAGTGTTCTCCGACTCCGGCTTGTTTTTCCAACTTACCAAATATTTATGAGTACCACCATCTCTAGTAGAGATTATCTGATCATCTAAAATATTATCCAACTCTTCTGTCGATGGGTAAGTAGTATCTGGTAGTGGAGGTAATGGAGGAACCTCACCATTGGGCTACAGGGTAGGCTCATCTATAAGAGAATTTCTAGGGTTAAATTCTGGGCCTTCATAGGGTAGTAGATCCTCAATATTGAAAGTTTTACTGATGCCAAAGCCTTCGAGGAGGTCAACAACATAGGCATTATCATTGATTTTATGAAGAATTTTAAATGGGCCGCAGCACGTGCATTCAATTTCTTAACGGATCCCGCTGGGAACCGTTCCGGGCGAATCCGAACCATCACTTCGTCACCCACATTAAAAGTTTTAAACTTTCTTCTAATATAGCTCTTAACTTGTAGTTAAAATTATTTTCATTAATTTTCTTGAAAATTTCTCTATGTAAGTCATGAATGCGGGATACAAATGCAGATGCAGACTCGGAGACTCGGTGATGTTCTAACATGGGGGCAAGATCTATAGGCTGCCTAGGACGATAACCGTGTACAACTTCGTGTGGACTCATGCCTGTGGTTCTATTCCTAGAAGTGTTATAAGCAAATTCAGCAACCATTAATTTTAAATCCCATGTTCCCAAGTTCTCTCCCACAAGAGTACGTAAGAGATTGCCAAGACCCCGATTGACAACCTCAGTCTGTCCATCTGTCTGTGGGTGGAACGCTGACGAAAACTTCAATTTTGTACCCAACTTGTGTCATAGGGTCTTCCAAAAATAACTCGTGAATTTCACATCCCTATCAGACACAGGTTTTTGGCAACCCATGTAGCTTCACAATATTATCAAAGAAGATCTGAGCCACGCGGGATGCATCGAAAGTTTTCGAGCACGGGAGGAAGTGGGTCATTTTAGAAAAACGGTCCACGACGACAAGAATGGAGTCGTGTTTCTTTTGTGTTTTCGGTAAGCCTAACACGAAATCCATACTCACGTCTTCCCAAGGGCGGCTGGGAACAGGTAATGGAGTATACAGGCCTGTGTTCTGTTTTTGTTGCTTAGCAAGTTGACAGGTGTGACATTTGTTAACAAGTCTCACAACGTCTCTCTTTAGCTTCGGCCAGTAAAACCTTTGTTCCACAGCATCAATGATCTTGCTATGCCCAAAATATCCAGCAAGGCCACCAGCATGCAATTCCCAAACAAGATACTCTCGTAAAGATGTACTAGGAATGCACAGTTTGGAGCGATAGAAGAGAGAATCATCTTTCAAAAAATAATCATCTATCACTCGAGTTATGCCATCCTTCAAAGACGTGTAGATCTCGTGAAAATCTGGGCAGGAGGCATACTCATCTTTCAACCTCTCAAAACCAATAATTTCGGTGTGCAGTGTAGATAAGATCATGTGACAACGACTTAGCGCATCTGCGGCCTTATTATCAATCCCTTTTGTGTGCCTAATGGTATATGAATATTCCTGTAAGAACTCTACCCATCTAGCATGTCTCGGATTCAACTTTTGTTGAGAATTAAGGAATCTTAAGGCCTCATGGTCTGAGAAGATAACGAATTCTTGCGGCAGGAGATAATGTCGCCAATAGCGAAGTGACTGAATGATCGCATAGAACTCCTTGTCATAGATGGAGTATTTTTGTCTTGCTTCGTTCAGCTTTTCACTGAAATAAGCAACAGGATGACTCTCTTGACTGAGGACTCCACCTATACCAATATCAGAAGCATCACACGTTACTTCGAAGACTTTAGTAAAATCAGGCAACCTCATGACAGGTGTCTGAGTCATTCTCTTCTTGATCTCTTCAAAGGCTTTCGTGGCTTCTTTCGACTAGACAAACTCACCTTTCTTCAAACAGTCGGTTATTGGAGCCATGATCGTGCTAAATCCTTGCACAAACCGACGATAAAAGGTGACAAGGCCATGGAAACTCCGCACATCACGAATATTGCAGGGCTCAGGCCACTCTGTAATAGCTCGTATCTTTTCTGGATCAGCAGATACTCCTCTGGCAGACACAATAAATCCCAGAAAGATAGTCTGATCGGAGAGGAAGGTACATTTGGTAGGATTAGCATAAAGTTCCTTCCTCAAAACACCGCAGACCTGCCTCAAATGGTCAAGATGTTGCCCAACGGATCGGCTGTAAATGAGAATATCATCAAAGTACACCACAAGAAACTTGCCCATAAAGGGACGGAGTACTTGCGTCATGATCCTCATAAACGTGCTCGGGGCATTTGTCATTCCAAATGGCATGACCATCCATTCGTACAGGCCATCCTTCGTCTTAAAGGCGGTCTTCCACTCATCACCAGGACGAACACGTATTTGGAGATAGCCACTTTTAAGATCTTGGAGAAGATTGTGGCACCAGACATCATGTCCAACATGTCATCCAAACGAGGAATGGAAAAACGGTATTTCACCGTGATCTTGTTTATGGCACGGCTGTCCACACACATACGCCAGGTCCCATCTTTCTTTGGCGTCAATAGAGCAGGAACAGCGCAAGGACTTAAGCTTTCTCTGATGAAGCTCTTTGCCAATAACTCATCAACTTACCTTTTCAGCTCAGCATGCTCTGTCGGATTCATCCGATAATGTGGCAAGTTAGGAAGACTCGCTCCCGAAACCAGATCAATAGCGTGTTGGATGTCACGCAATGGGGGCAACTGGTTGGGGAGGTTAGCAGGAAACACATCTGCAAATTCCTGTAGGACAGGAGTAACTTGGGGCGGGATGAGTGACTTAGGATCTTTAAGGACTTCTCTCGCTGTAAGTAAAAGAATGGTAGCCCCTTTGTCAATTTCTTTCGTAAATTCCTTTTCACCCATATACGTTACTTCCTTGCCCTTTCTCAAGGGAGTCGGTGTTGTTTCAGCTGGACTGGTTTGTGGTCTCACGGGTATGAGCTTTATTTTTAGTCCATCGTGCTGGAACACACATTTGTTGAATCGACCATATATGGTCACATCGTGATCGTATAACCAAAGTCTCCCTAAAATGACTTGACCCACATCCATTTTGAGCACATCACACCAAATTTCCTCTTTGTAAGCTTTGAAGTCCATAGGGACTAAGCATCGATGTGTTACTTGGAGTGCTGTTGCATCAATCCAAGATACTTTGCATGGGCGTGGATGGGGTTCAGCCTTAAGTCCGGTCTTCGCTAAGTCCGCAGAAGAGACAGCGTTGACGCAACTCCCACTGTCAACAATCACCTTGCAGTTTTTGCCACCTATAGTCGTAAAGGTGTGGAATATAGCAGTGCGCTTCCAATCATCTTCTTCTTTTGGTTGGGACAAAGAACATCTGACTACATTCAAGTGAGGTGATTGGATAGACCGAATACAGTGAAGATACTGGTCATCCTCTTCTTCACCGAAGTCATCGCCTTCAATAAGCTCATAAGAAAACTCATTGTCAGAGTCGTCAGCAATGACAACGGTACCTTCTACTATATTGATCATTTATAGCACTTAGTGAGAGGGACAATCTTACTGTACTCTCTTTCGGTGTTCTTACCCTTATGTTCATCTCTATGTGAATTGAAATTTGAATTAGGTTTGTTGGGGTAAGATTTGCTGGGGTGCTGAGAGGGAGGCTTAGATCTAGGTGGGTCAGTAGAGGTCATTCTAGAGGAATGATCTCTCGAGTCGCTAGACCTAGAATGAGAACTAGCTTTAAGGGAATCCATATCGAGGACTAGGGCGTAGGCTACCGCTATTGAGTCCATATTTCTATAGATTAGCTCGTTCCTAAGGTCAGCTCGTAGTCCAGCTCGGAACCTAGAGAGAGTTTGTTCTTCACTCTCTTTACCTAAAGCATTGCACCGAATAAGGAAGTCATCGAACTTATCAACATATTCTTGTGTGAATTTACCACCTTGATAAAGTTGGTTCCATGAATCTAGCAATCGGGTATGAAACGATAACGGTACATATCTCTCAGTGAGCTTCTCTTTCATGGCCTCCCAAGTGGCTATGGGTGCCAGGCCTCGGCCTCTGCGGGCATGTTCAAGATTGATCCAGTGTTGTTGAGCTTTACCCATTAATTTTATAGTGGCAAATTTAACCTTCAGGGCTTCGCTCATGTCAAACCACACAAAGTAGTGGTCCATGGCACGGATCCAATCGAGGTAAGCTTGGGGTTCCATGTGGCATTCAAACTAGGGAACGTCAGCCTTAACGTTCTTTTTATATTGTTCGTCAGGGTCACGTTCTTGACGTCGATCGTCATGAACATTCCCTTGAGGGATCTGACGATGGGCATGAAGCTCAGGGACAATGGTTTGATTTAACTCCACTTTCTCAAGTCTGTGATTGATATTGGCAAGAGTTGCTTGGATGGCAGCTAGGGTAGCAGAGATATCAGGATTGTCCATTTCAGGTCTGGGGAGTCTAGGATTCCTAATTGGGTAATTGGGAAGGGATAGGAAAGGCTCTTCAGGATCTGTGATGGTGCTGCGAAGACGCATTCACCAAAAGTGGAAACTAGGGATCGTGTGCCCTAATTTTTTTTATTTTTTTAATCAATCTGAAATGACCTAAAATAAAAGAAAGAAAGACAAAAATAAAATAAAAGACTAAACAATCTTAAATGAATGCAAAAATGATGTCTACGATGCAAGAACTAGGGTTTTAAGAACCTTCGCTCTGATACCAAAATGATGTAAAACTAACCCTAAATAGAGAATTTCCAAGAATCTTAAAGGATTAATTTTACCAACATGTAAGTGCGGATCAAAATTGGAAATTTTAATAGTTAACAGGTTTGATGGGTTTTCAAGAATTGAATCAAGTAAAACAGTCCCAATTAATAATTCAACCTTACGATCAATAATTAAATTCCTAAGTGTTTAGCAAGTAATAGGTTCAATATTGATTCGTACTCTACTCTAGCATGTGGAACACTCAATCTCAGTTATTTTGTGGACGACAGGCAAATCAGATAATATAATAGATAATAAGGCAATAGAACACAAATATCTAATAATGGAAAGAGTATACCGAGGGTCCGAAGAACAATTGCGTAGATCTCTGGTAGAACACAGCAATGGCAGCAACAACTTCAAGAGCAACGGCAACAAGCGGATCTGGACTTGGCGTCAGTGTCGTAGGTGGTGGCGCAATGGAGATCGGAGGGCGACGCTACCACGTCGCCAATCAGAGGGGAGGCACGACGTCAGGGTGGGAGTCCGGTTGTTGACGGAAATATGGAAGCAGCCGGAGGAAGGGTTGAGGGCTTTTGTGTGGTGAGGCTGGTCGTCGAAGTAAGGTGGGGCAGCGGCGGCACTGGGGGAGTGGTCGCCGGGAGTGGTGGGGACGAAAGGGAGGTCGAGTAGGTTTAGGAGGGTGGTGACGGTGATCGGGGGGATGTTGAGATGTCGATGAGGGGAGGTTTTGGACGAAGGCGTGGATTTCCTTGGATCGGGATCTGGAGAATGGGAGGAAGAAGATGGAGGAGGCGTGGGATGGGTTTCGAAAGGGGCTAGGGATTTATTTTTGTTTTGAGAACGGGGTAGATGGGGATGACGACGGGCTGGGTAGGGTTAGGGTGATTTTGTGATTTGGGGAAAGTAGGGTTAGGAATTTGTATTTGGGGTATATTTTAGAATTTATCACAAACCCTAAAATTTGATTAGAATTTATCAGAAACCCTAATTTAAATCTCAGTTGTATCACACAAAGGAAAGAGAGGAAGAGCAAAAACTCAACACAAATTTTTTTAATCAATAATGGCATATCTTCTCATTCATCTCAAGGCCTTTAAATAGGCTCAAAATACATCCTGATACAAATCTCCAAAATATTCTCAAAATCTAAAAAATACAAAAAAAGATTACATATGGCTATAATTGCCTGAAACAAAAATGGTACTGAAATAAAAAATCCTAAACTAAATAAAGCAGCTGCTGAAGACGATGCCTGCGCTGATAGGTACGCCCGAATCGTCTTGAACCGATGTCCTCATCAATGTTTATACACTTGAGTGGATGCAGGCTGTTCGGGCATTGCTGGGGAGCATCGAGTTACAGAATCAGAAGTAGAAACCACACATCTAGGGTATGTTAGAAATTCAGATTCAGTTGCATCAAAGAGAATCGGAGGTAAACCAGAGGAAGCGGTAGAAAATAAGGTTGGAACTCATGAAAGGTAACATCAACAGAGATAAAGTGACGACGCAACTCAGAACTATAGCATCTATAACCTTTCTGGGAGCGACAGTATCCTAGAAAAATACATCGGATAGAACGGGGAGCTAGCTTGGAGTGACCAGGACGATGGTCATGGACAAAACTAACACAGCCAAAGATTTGGGAGGAAGGGGGAATGGGTCAATATTTGGACGTAAAACGGAAAATGGTGATTGACCATCTAACACAGACGAGGGCATGCGGTTAATTAGGTGACATGAAATAAAAACCGCATCCCCCCACAAATGCCGATGAACTTCTCTATGAATAAACATTCTCCTTGCAATCTCTAACAGGTGACGATTTTACGCTCGGTAACCCCGTTTTGCTGAGGGATATAAGGGCAAGAAGACTCAAGAAGAATACCACAAGAAGACATAAAATTAGTGAACTCAGAAGAAAAAATACTCTTTGGTATTATCACTTCGCAAAATTTGAACAGAGGCATCAAATTGGGTTCTTATCTTAGCGCAGAATGATTTTAAAATTGAGAGAACTTCAAATATAACTAGGTGACTCGAGAGTAGTCATCAACGAAGGTAACAAAATATCTAAAATCACAAAACTGAGACTAGACATGGCAAGGTCCCCACACATCAGAATGAACTAAACTAAAAGATCGACTCGACCGATTATTGACTCTAAGAGGGTAAGATGTACGCATGTGATAACCTAATTGGCATGACTCACAAGGTAACTCCTTAAGAAAAGATAATTCAGGTCTCAACTTCTTCAAATTCTGTAACGACGGATGACCCAACTAACAATGCAAATCCAAAGGCCCACTCAAGCATGCAAATAAGGTAGAAACACTGTCAAACTGATAAAGACCATCTGACACACGCCCTGTGGCAATTGTTTTCCAGGTACCAAGTTCTTGAAACACACATTGATCAGGATAAAAGATAATCGAACAATTTAGTATTTTGGTAATTTGACCAACAGATAATAAGTTAAAAGAAAATATAGGCATATGAAGAACAGAACTAAGTGGTAAAGTGGAAGTAAGGTTTACATATCCGACCCCCAACTGGGAAGGTAGAACCATAAGCAAGTCTTAACAGGTAGATGAAAAGATCTACTAACAGAGGACAATATAACTGAATTCTCAGTCATATGATCAGATGCACCTGAATCAATTATCCATGATGTCGGAGATGAAGTGAAGCATGCAATACCTGGCCTTGTTAATGTGACGGAAGAAGTAGACCACTATCGAGAAGCATGATATTGCTCATTTCTTTGATATTGTCAGAACCACTGTAGCTCATTCTCAGTTTCTGGACAGTGATTGAATTGAAGGCTACATGTGCGATGTGTCCCGATTGATTGCCTTGAAAATGCATGGTAGGGCAATTTCTTTTCATATGCTCAAGCTTCTTGTTACTAGCATCATGACCATGTGAAAACTCAACCCTCCATCCATTTTTACCATCTAAGTCACGAATTGCATCTTGGGCTTCCCAACGGTCATCAAAGTCAACAAAAGCATAACCAGGTGGCTTCCTAACAACCCAAACTCTTCTGATAACGCCATAAATTCGGAACTCAACCGACTCCCTCTCCGACACTTGTAGATCCAAATTCCCACATAAATACGAGACATCCTCACACTCAAAGTAGTAATACACAGATGAAGATAAGAGTTAGAGTCGGGTAGCAGTCAAAAATAGCAAGAGTGGTAAATGCAGCACTAGGTTAAGTTCAGGTCGGAGCTGAAGTTGGTCGGATATGAAGGGATTCACACACCTAAAGGTAAGTTTTTTTCTTTGTGGCAATTCATCAAACACCGTGCGTTCCACTCTAATATTGATCAGATTCAAATTCAGTCAAAGCTTGGATCTTTCCGTTCAAGGAGATGATAATGGTGCTGTCGAGTGATGGTGTTGTTGCTGGTGTCAAAGCTTGGATCTTTCAAAAAGTGTTGAAGATGTTGAAGTTAATTTAGAATCCAAAATTAAGATTAAAAAATTGTGTAAATATCTTCTTCGTCAGGTCCCTGGTCGGTCAGTGAAGATGAAGAAGCTTAAACTACTTGTGGCGGAACATTCAAGATCCATTTTCTCCAATTTGTCTTCGAAGCAGGAAGCTGTTTCTTACTTGAAAGAAAAAAGAAAAACCCACATCTGAAAAGCAGTGGCTTGGTATCAAAGATCTACCTAAGAAGGTTGCAGGATTTTACTGGTAGGGGAAAAAGACATAATTCAATGATAGTGATGAAGAAGTTTCTGGTGATTCTAGCAATCCGTCTAAACAAAGAAGGAGATGATGGTGCTGTTGCTGGTTGCGGATGTTGCTGCTGTCGGTGCTCCAGGTTGCTGCTGCTGCTGTCGGAGCTGCTGTTGCTGTTGATAGTTGGAGGCAGCGTCGGGTTGGGGTCAGGCTGGATGATCGGGTTCAGATTGGGTGTTGGGTCGGAATTGGGTTCAGATCTGGTCGGGCTTTTTTTTAAGGAAAATGTGGAATATGGCCACCCTGTTTCATTAATAAGAAATTAACCAAACAAACCCAGCGTACTGGGCCAAATTACAAACTACAGACAGAAAAATAGAACATGAAGCGGCATGACCAGTACATACAATCAGAGCTCACTCCAACACTCTAAGGGTGTTGACTCTAAGGGTGTTGGAGTGAGCTCTGATTGTAGTTCTCCAAGATAATTTTCCTCTAATCATACAATACACACTAGATACATACACATATATGACTTCATTAAATAGCACGTGCTTTCCAGTATGTGACTACACTAATACTCAACTAATCTAATCTAACATATCTAATAACAAGAAAGCACCGAATTACTTTAATAGTTTAAAAAATTAATATAACAATTGACTAAATTTTAGTCCTCTTTGTCCTGCAAATGCAATTTATGATTATAATACAAAATATTATTTTATCATATAACAATAAATCTTGCATCTTAAGCAGTTACAAGGATGGATAAGTACTGGGTGATGGTAATCCACTGGAAAGCCTTTGGAGAACTTTCTCAAATTTTGTGACAGTGAACATGCCCGATAGAAATTATTATAAACAAATGAAAGTGAAAGATAAGTAAATAGCCACAATCTCTTGCAATCCTTGAAATTGCCGAAAAAAAAGGTCCTTCCCCTAATATTATAATTACATGAACGTGATCCAATAAGTACATGTACATACTTGCATAAACAGAAAATGACATATACCAAGAGTGAAAACTGGCATGCAAACAAGCAATTTCATGAGAAAAAATTTCGTAGAAAAAAAGTTTAGTAAAAGCAAAGTGCCAAGATGCAATGGTCATACCTGGAAATCATGAATGCCACCAGATACAGAGACAACAATAACACGAGATAGTTTATTGTTAGCTAAAACATGGCCAGCATGAGTAGTTTTAGTTTCATAACCCTTTCTCCATTCTGTATTGACTTGTGAAAAGTAATGCCCCAAGGATGGCTGCAGGGCAACAGGAGGTGATCTAGATATGTAGAATGAGTCAGCTAACAATTAAACATTAATCAGAACATGAAAGTATTTAGAGACCAGAGTTGGTTAGAGCATACTGGTGGGGGCTTGAGAGCGTCAAAATGGTTTCAACAGCCGATTTCCGCAAGTGTGGGTGGACCATAGCAGCTCTGGCCACAAAACCACCCATAGAATGGCCCACTAATATTACGCTAGAGGGCAAAGTTCCAGACTCTTCAGCACCTTCCCTAGATCGGGCTTCCTGGGACTCTTTATATTGATCCAATATCTACAATTATATAAAATGAAGCAGACCATCACCATCACTGGGGTCATGAAGATCTACAAATAAAATAGAACAATATAGACATTTCAACTTCTTTCACCATGAAGACAGACCTGGTTTCTTGCTTAAGAAATACATAACAAAAACAAGGTAGCTCAGACTAACACGAAGCAAGTGTTTGCAATCTCAAAACCAAATTAGAGCACATGCTACAAGCTAAAATAAAATCTAAATTTTTTTATAGAAATAGTAGCTATGAATAGTTTGATTAGCACAACAATAATTAAAGAAATGTAAAGTCCATGTATTCTGATATTCCCAAACCTGTTTGAAACAAAATCTCTACTATTTTAATGGGAGAGTTTGTCACCAAACAAACTTTATTTGTAACCAAACAAACACGTGTATTGTAACTCAACAAACAAGTGCAATGCACATGCATAACTAATATAAGGGAGGTTTTATGTTCGATGCCAGATAACGTCGGATTTTTTTTACAAAAAAATATATTTATAAAGACGTGCATCGCACGTGTAAATTAATAGTCATTATAAAAAGCAAAACTAACATGTTTAACTGGGTGCTATTGCTAAATTATTTCAATTCCACATAATTCTGAAGCGCATCCAACACGGTGCTACTTTATAATGTCTTCAGCGAAGTGTGTGCTCATAGAAGAACATGAAAATGAAATAAATTTGAAAAGGAGCTGATTCTATTAGAGTGAATGTCATTAACCATGAACAAAATGTGGCAGTTTTACTAGACAACCTGGTAAACAGTTGCAAGAAAACTTTAGCATGGATAATAATATATGTAGCATGGACACTCCTATCATGGAGCGGTACTCGCGTGTAGACACGTGTAAGACACCAACACTTCATGCACGATCCTTAGACACACGTGTGACACTTCTCATGCATCTGCTGAATTTTATAATATATCTTCTACCTTAAGACACTTCTTAGGCACTTTTCATACACTTTGTAAGCACAGAATCAAAAAAATTCACACTTCTTCACATTCCTTATTCTAGTTACAGTTATAACATATAAGTTAATACATTCAGATGCGATATGGATCCAATTTTATAATGGACTATGAACTAGTAGTATGAAGTATAATCACTCTGTTTGGAATGCATCTCTCTTATTTGGTTATCTGCTCAAAATTATTTTCTTGGATGTTATCTGTTGAAAATTATTTTCTTGGATGTTATCTGTGTTTAACTTAAGTGAAACCTTGTTATACTATTTAATATTATAAGTTTATAACCATATACCCTGCTTCTACTTTTTACAAATTTGTTGAGTCCTGTACCCGTACCTATGTCGTGCCACGTATCCATGCTTCCTAGATTAAATAACAGAAGAACGGTTCTATAAGCTTCTCCCTCTGTGAACATGTTCAAAGAGAGAGGGTATAAAGCAATATATGCTATTGCTACCATCAAACTCAATAAAGTGCAAGTATTCTAGTTCTGCTTGAAATTTCCAAGAGTAAGAAAAGATTGCATGTCTGTGCAAATAAATGAAACACACCCTGTGAATGGCGTATACAACATACTCAGTATGCTCTTCAAGTATCTGGCCATCCATAGCAGAATGTTCCCCTTCAAGATCCACAGCGAACCAATCCAGTGTTCGAGTGTAGTGGTTCGGAAGTGCAAAATCATCCAAATTCTCCATCAACGCTTTCCTTTCCTCAAAAATAGGTAAGAAGGATGCTTCCTGATAAAAGTTAGGTTCAAGCGGTCCTGCTTGATACGCCCTCGAAGATTCAGCAGCCAATGAACGCACCTAGAATGACCACAGAAAAGTCTTAGTAAATACATTTAATGCCACCTATATATATGACAGTAGGTATGAATCATCTTACAAAGTGCACACTGAGCAAGAATAGTCTCTGGATGAGCAACAAACAAAATGCAAAAATATGAATATACAAACAAAGTGCATTACAAAGGAAATACAACAAAACTTGACTCTCTGTCTTATCTTATAATGTACCTTCAACAAGAACGTATTTCCACATACAAAAACTTGTACTTTCCCTCTTTCTCTAGACACTTTCAGAGACCCGGTGTAATAACTTAGAATCAGAGGAATAGCATTCCCGAACACTTCGTTGTAATTCAACGTAAGGGGTAAGATCAGAGAAGCATGTGAGAATGCAATTATGATCACACATTGCGGAAGAGATTACACAAAGTCGCCAGTTCCGGCTAGAATCATGGTATATTAGAATGCTGTGGAGTCGCCTTGAATAAATTGTAGTAAGACAGGACATATATGCACTATGTAAATATTAGGCTGTAAGATATACATGCATAGGAGAAATTTCATCAGATTGTTTAATAGGTTTCTTCTAATATGAGAATACAAGGATAGGCATACTCCGCAATTTTTTACTAGCTTTTTGACACATGAGCTGCACATATAATCAGAATGATATGGTTATGTACTCTTTGAGAGAAACAATTACTTAAGGCCATCATTTGATTTTCGAAGAAATTATTTCTCGTCTCTTATATTTCTAATGCAGAAACTCAAATGGGCTAATGATAGGGGTGTAAACGGATAAATCCGATCCGATTTCGTATTTGTATTTTGACAATACGAATATCTAATATCCATCCGTTAATTATATGTTTAACGATATGCATATTGCTAACTAGCTGAAATATTCGAAATGGATATCCAAATAACCGAATGCATATCCAAATTTAAAGAATCCTTGTAAAAATACAAAGATTATAGTCATCTCAACATTATATTTTGTACCAATAAATTCAATAATTGGTATAACTTTTTTTTAAAATTAAAATATTCAATACGAATTTGAACACCCAAAATTTAAATATGATATTATTATTGAGATACCGGTTTGAGTATTATCTGCATTCGTATTCATATCCACAAAAAGAAAGTGGATACAATATGTTTACACCCATACCCACCGGATCCATCTGCACCACTACTAATGCATTACATAAGATAGGCTAACTCACTGAAAGACTAGAGTCTACTCATCCAAAAAAAAAAAAAAAAAATCTCTGTGACAGACCAGTCACCACTGGTAACATACTACAGGCCAGCTTCACACACTTGGTGAAGGCTGTTTTTCAAACATTCTGACTTACAATGCTCAAGATTACCTACTTCATTTTAATTTGCATTATAGTTTACTATCTTCGCAAAAACTTTCTGACGCTATACATTAGTGTAAAACAGTCAGAGTAACTCCCAAATGAACACACCCTAATACAACAATCTTAATCTTAATCAGCACTGCTACATCATCTCATCAGAACACCCAAAACCTTATAAAATTCAAACCCCACGCAAACTAAACCTAAAACACCAGCAACTAAATATTAATTACGCTTTGATTCATTTTAAGCAATCGATTTAGATTTGTAACTGGGTAGATGATCTGGCAGTCCTAATCAAACACTACCACACTAATAACTAATGAAATGAATTCGACCTAGATATATTAATTCGGATTTGATATGCTTAACAAGTCAAGTTACATTTAGCTGAGCTGATTATGTGTCACAACAGTCCTAGTCATGCAGAGCAGAGCAGAGCTGATGAAATGAATTCCACCATTAGACATGGCAGTCCAGTCATAATCTACACAGCACCGCCACATCATCAGGGTTGCAGCTTGCTTACTCTATATCATTTCAAGTTAAATATCTTTAAAACTATATATACAAACAAGGATCTTTACCTGTTTGTAGCTCCCACCATTACCGGGAATAAACAAAACCGGAACGCCCCCAATCCCCTTCAAATGCCCCGCGAAATCGATCTTCTTCCACCCCTCGTGGTACAAGAACAGCCCATACTTCTCCGCCGACACATTCGCCGGCGTCGAGACGGGAATGTAAGTCGGATACATGTACGTCATAGTACACCCACTCGGCGCCGGCTTCAACAACCCATACAACGCCCCGAGCCCAACAGAAACGAACAAAATTACCAAGGTTGCCACTCGACACTTTGCTCGGTAGCCCTTCATCGTAGATCGGGATTGGATCGGGGGGGAGGGCGAATCGGAGCTCGTTCAGAAGCGGGGGAGGAGGTGAGAGTGATGGTGAGGGGGTTTGGGGAGGAGAGGGAGGGAAATTGATTGAGATCGGAGAGTTCGAGAAGAGGAGAGATTTGAGGTGATTGGATTTTGGGGAAGAGGGGTTTGCCGGCAGAATCCGGTTGTCGTTACCGGGATTTGCCGGTGGGGTTTGGACTCGGTTTGAAAATTATTCCGAATTTGGTGTTGAATCTGAAGTTGCTTTGACGGACGGGAGGTGGTCAAAGTGGAATTGTTTATTTGTGAGGAGATTGGGCGGAGGTTTTGAGTTTGATTTGGAAATGGACCGATATTGGGCCCATTGGGGGGCGTGATCCAAATTAGTAACATATAGCAAATTTTTGTTATAGCAATCTTCAACAATCTATCTTCATGCGCTAGATGAAATATTTACTATCTTCAAGAAAGTGCACTGTTTAGTTTTTTTGGTTAAGCCCTAAGTAAATAATCTATCTTCATGCGCTTGCTGAAATATTTATTATCTTCAAGAAATAAATAAGGATAATAAATAATATATTTAAAATATATTATTGCCTTACAAATACTCTCATTGTTCTTCCCCTATAAATAGAGTGGTGGTGACTAGGGTTGAGAAACACAACAACATATGACGTAGATTGTATTCTCATATTAATCTTTAAAGATCCCTACGAAGAAAACAGAGTTCTCTTTTGTTGCTCTCCTCCACACTTGTCGTCCCTCCGTCTAACTTTGGGAATGGAGGCATGGAAATTAGTACGTATCCTCATATATAAAATCTATCACCGACCTCACTAGCAGTTCGTTGAGGTGCTCCAGGCTATCAGGGAGATCGCTGGTTCCGCTTCCGCAACTACCAAAACCCAATGTAAGACTAACCCTTCTTGTAATATTATGCTAGAGTTTATGTTTATGTGTTCTCTTTATATGTCATAGTTGTGATGTCAGTAAAGATTGCAATAGTAAATATCCCACATGGATGAATTGACAAGTATATTCAGGATGATGTATCGTGTTGTAACGCCCCGAATTTCGTACCAAAAAAAAATCATGACACACCCAAGATCTGTTACTTCAATTGAGTACATAAACATAATATAACACAGAAAAATATAGAAATATTACTATGATGTCACACTTCTATGCTAAGACCTCAGACACTCTTACCTACAAAACCACAATCTATGGGTTTGTCAGCTTGTGAGACCGACGGTAAAAATCTTGACAACCTTAACTAACTCACAAAAAACGGCATAATAGAAAAACATTAATCAATGTATATGTTAAGTGGAAATAGAAAAATAGTCAATTATACAATATCGTATGAGTAAGTGTAGAACTAATTTACTAAAGTGTCAAACATATACTTACTTTGCTAACATGCACAATTCAAATATACACTTTTAATGCACGCTTGTTCGGAACGATATGCCATCCATACAACATAGTTTTCAAATGCAAACTACTAACGTTTCTTCTCATTAGAGCATCCACTATCGTTTGTTAAAAACCCAAAATTTAGCAATTTGTTTGGAAAAACTCTCCACAATCGTTTGCTAAAAACCCAAAATTTAGAATATAAGTGAACAGGTCGACTGCTAAAGATAGCAGAGGATTTAGACAATTGCTAAATATAGAAGGCGGGGGATCAAGCTCCGTTAGTTTAAAAATATATAAATAAATAAATAAATATATATATATATATATATATATATATATATATATATGGTCGAACGGAAGATCATCTTTCATCCGCAAACTTTTTCAGAATCTTTTTCCCTAAAAATTACAAAAATGTCACTCAAATAATTACAAAAAAGTCGTTAACAAATTACAAAATTGCCATTTAAAAAAATTTAAAAATCAGACGGAATATCTTCTTCCGTCCGATCACTTCTTCCCTTTTTTTCATATATTACTAAAATCTCATTACTTATTTACGAAAATACAATTTTAAATCGGATGGAATATCTTCTTCCGTCCGATCACTTCTTCCTTTTTTTTTTTAATTTCACATATTACTAAAATGTCATTACTTATTTACGGCAATGCCAGTTTTTAAAAAAATGGACAAATGAAGATCAACCATCTCATTTTTTTATTTTCATTTTTATTTTTTTGCAAATTCAGCAGAAATGATAGAAGTGCGTCCCCTTCGTTGCTAAAAACCAAATGCTAAATATGCATCTTTTAGAAGTGACGATAGTGGATGCTCTTACAGGGTTCAATCCCTCGGTATGTAATGCCAAAACACAATAATTTATACTCCAACACGTAATCACGTGTAAGTCACACTCCCAGGATATTTGACTTGACAGGCCTACCCATAGCTCATACACCATGGATTTTCCGAGCGTATCCTCAGTCACGAAACCCAGCAAGTCGATCTCCTATAACTACTGACCTAACAGGCTTACCCCTAGCCCACACATTGTGGATTTACGGGCGTATCTTTAGTCCCGAACAATCCTAGGAACCGTAGCTTTCTACCGGACATGTTCGTCATTATTTCTGTCGTATCTTCTTCCAACGCAAAATAATAATTTAACTAATGCAATATTTTAGTCTAAATGATGCAAAATATAATCTGGACTTAATGATCTCTATTCCGGACTTACATGTCACACAAACTGAAATCTTAATCATACCAACCCCATTCCACTCCTCCCTCGGAGTTCTCTAACTCTTATCAGACTCGAGCATTGCCTAAGTCACAATCATTCCCTTGGATTTGACCAAGTCATTCTCTCGGATTCATGGACCTTACCAGCCTGGCCCTAGCCCATATACTTGGATTTACCGGGCGTATCCTCAGTCCCATATATAGAATCCAACATTTAAATATTCAAATATATCTTTGGACAGCAACAAAGAGCAGTGAAAATTATATAAATTCCAACACATATCAGAAAAAATAAATTTCTTAGTTTCATATGAAACAGTAACGCCCCGAATTCTAAATAAGACTGATTTCGAGATTCCACAGGATCTTTATACTTCACTTCGTACAATTTTACAAGAAAATTAAAACTTTATAACTTACATTAGAGTTCTTTACATTTATTTACACAGCAGAAGAATAAAAGAAATACAACATTGAAAATAAAATACAACTTATACAACTTTATCAACGTAAGTCATCAACTGCATCATAAAATCTTTACTTCTTCATAAAAAGTTCATTACCTGCATATTAGGTTGTGGGCACGTCAGTCACTTACAACCGACAAAAATGTTATACTCGGTCATCCTTTCTATGCCGTACATATAACGATCTGAAAACTTTAACAAACCACAAATTTGAATGAACAATAAAGTGTCAAAAGTGATTACTCTAAACATGTAAGTGTATGTGATACCTTAATGCCTAATGTATACATTTTTGTACTAAGATGACACTAATGCATACTTGTTCGGATTCTATGTATCCCATACTACATAGGTCCGAGGGCAAGCGCCTACGTACTCCTCATTAAAGGGTTTGATCCCTCGCCATGACACTACCCAGTAGTAAGAAGAATGTTCAGATATTCCACGAGTACGGATCCCGGCCCCGGAGTACACCGCCCGACTGTTATACAAACTCCTCGTCGTGCGAATACCCCGTAAGTGCCCTTTTAGCCCCGATATACGTATATACACTGGAGTACGATAAACTATCCGCCCGACTATGCATAGTCCCCGATTTCAAATAAAAAAATTCGTCTCCATCGAAGCAACCTCAGCTTCGGAGTACACCGCCCGACTATATAGAGTCCTCCACTTACGTTTGCCCAGGTTTACTACACTTCTCCTAAGTGCCTAATTCTTAAGTTCAAGACATGAATAATTTATCATACCTAGAATTAGTTTTACCTCCTACCGGACTTAGTCACAAAAATACGAGATAGCTCCATGACAATATGTCATAATTATATCTCAAATCTTTTATTTCAATAGTGTCGGTACCAGAGGTCTCACTAACTCTAAATCATAACTTCTCATGTACAGTAAATCATGGGTATTTATACCCTTTAATAATCATGTCTTAAACTTAAAGTATTCTTATTTTCATCTTATTCACAAATTAATCAATGTCTTATCTAGCATCATTTATGATTCAATTATTCATTTACAATTCTAAGCTAAAATGATATTTCTTTCCATGAAGATAGATTCATCCACTTAAGTCTCACTAGCAATTTTAAACTTACATGAAAATTCATATCTCAACCCACATCAAGTATTTCATTCAAAAGAAGTATCAAAAAACTCGGAAAATATCAGTTAGAGCAGTAGCAGTCGACTTCATAGGGTGATCGATCGACTGTCCCGCGTGAAATCCAAACTCAAGAAATCCATCAATTAGAGTAGTGACAGTCGACTGCGTACTTTAGCCAGTCGACTGTCCCGCGTGAAATCCAACTTAAGCAACAAAATTAGGGCAGTGGCATTCGACTGTGACAAAGGGTCAGTCGACTGTCCCACGCGAAAAATTCGAAATTCTAGAAATCACGGTAGTCAGGTTCGCGACGGTTGACTGTCGAAACTTACTAGTCGACTATCACACCTCCAGACTGTAGTTTTTGGGTTTGTGCAAATTATTTCCAAACGGAGTTTACTTGAAAACTGTGATTCCCAAATTTTCAAATTTATATTTTAGACATTGTATCTATAATTCGAATTATCTCATCCGCTTTTATGAACATGAATTTGGTTCTTCTTCGCAAAACTTGTTTATCCAATAATCCAATCCTTTTAGGATATTGAAACAAACTTTTCTTTTGGACTGAGATGAATCTTAAAAACAGTAACCAACAAGTTCAACCTTATTTTTAAAATATATCACCATTTTCAAATAGTTTTTTTTTTTTTACATACAAATTTGCATTTTTCTCAAAACTCGAAATTTAGAATCATGTTTGTTAAAACTAGTTTATGTACTCCATTATACTAGTTAGATTTTTGTAATAAAACCAAGCATGTCTCTTAATCAACCATGAATATCTCCAAGAAAATTCTTTTTATGCAAAATTTGTATTTTCAACATAAGTCAATATGTTTCATGGCAATAACTAAATTTGTTTTTATTTCTTTCTTCTTTCTTAATCATCATGACTCTAAAGCATATATTTGAATATAACATTCTTTAACAAATTCTCATACGAATCACACATTCGACATGCATAAATTTACAAGCATTCTAATATGATTCATATTATTAATTCTTTAGTTGAACTCTTCTTTTTAATTAGCTTGGTATCAATTATTTACTAAGCCTCAACAAGATTATTGCATGTTGATATGGCTAAAAATGGGGTTAAATCGAAACTGTCCAGATTGGGCACGAATCTTGAAGCTCGGGGGTAAAAAGGTAATTTCACATACAAATGGGTCCAAAACGGGTACTGGATCTCCTTCTCACAGATCCAATAACCCACAAACGGATCCACTCCAATTGGGTGCGGGTCCCGACCCGAGGCAAACCCAGACCAACAAGAGGTAAATCAGGGTCACTGATTTGACCAAGTCAACGGACCTGATTTGCTCTTACCGGGGATCAGGGATTAGTTTCCTAAACAGACTGTGAGGATTTTGCTCCTGACAGTTACACAGGGAATCAGGCCCCTAATCACTCCCATGGCGACTATAAATACCTCCCTCCTACCACTGTAACCAGGTAATCACTCTTTTTCCACCTAAAAGCTCTTTCTTAATCACCACTGATTACTGACAAGAGCATCGGAGGGTGCGTCGCCGGAATCAACCCCGGTGTATTGCACTTTCTTGCAGGTAGCGGCGGGAATCAGAAGGCTTGGATCCGCTGTTCAGGTTTCCTACGAACTCACAAATCTCATCTGTTTACCCCCACACCGAAATCAGCGGTAACAGATTGGCGCCGTCTGTGGGAATACCACACGAACAGCCTCCGCCACTTCCTTATCGACTAGCCCTTCTCCAGCCCCTCTCCAACCATGCCTCCCAAGAAGGTCAGGTCTAGGGGGTCCAACCGCGGGCCCAACCCCGCCGATCAACCAGAGGAGGTCCCTATCCATCCTGCTCCGCAGCCCGAACATCTTCCTCCCCCGGCCCAACAGGGCCAGCCTCCTCTTCCGAACCAACAACCCCCAAATGGTCCTGCTGGTCAGAACCAGCGGAGGCAGAAGCAACCACTCCATCCAGACCACGTATCAATTCACAACGCCTCCTCGGACTCTATGGCTTCCCATCACCCCCGAGCCTCCGATCTCCGCAACACCGTCCTGAATTGTCAAAAGGAAGAGGACCTTCGCAACCACCTAGATGAGTGGCGGGCCCGAGAGGGAGCCTCCCGCCAGCATCATGGTGAGCGATCTCCTCACCGAAGAGACGGTAGGAGGTCTCCGGACCGAAGGGGCCGGGCGGAATCTCCCGAGCGCCGCAGGAGAAGGCCACATTCCCTCGCGGATTGGCATCATCCGAGGAACAATGAGGCACCTATCACTCGTGCCGAGTTCCTACAATTCCAGGAGACCGTGTTGCAGGCCCTCAACCTTCGCCCCAACAACCATAATGCCCAGAGGGTTCCAACACCCCCACGGGTTCCAAGTCCTCGCCACCGATCCAGAAGTCCTCTCCCAGCTTCCAGTCGCTAGCAGCATCCCTATAGTCCTCACCGATCCCAAGACTATCAACGCCGCAGTCCCCGCTCCCTTCCTATGAAGAAGAGTCCAGGGGATCGTTTGATTATCAGCGGAGGGACGATGCCCTCTACCGTCGTCTCCACGAGGTGGAGAGGCGCATCGGTCGCATGGACAAAGAGGAGGAGTCGAGGGCAGGGACCGTCCGTCCCAGCAGACCCCCCTTCTCTCGGACAATCATGGAGGCCCCCATACCAAGGGGTTTTAAACCTTCGCAGTTTGAAACGTACTCAGGGGAGTCCGACCCAGTTGATCACGTCGAAAGCTTCAAGACCTTAATGCTGATCCATCAAGCTTCCGACGCCATGCTCTGCAAGACCTTCCCCGCCACCCTCAAGGGGTCGGCACGGGAATGGTACTCCAGGCTCGCTCCCTCCTCCATCTTCTCGTTTGAGCAGTTCGAGACGCTCTTTATAACTCACTTTGGAGTAGCAGGCGAACGGAGAAGACTAGCCTCTCCCTACTCCACCTCCGACAGGAGAGGGGAGAGAAGCTGAGGGATTATGTGAGGAGATTCACCGCGGAGGTCAGGTCGATCGCCTCCCTCGACCAGTCAGTGGCGACCGTCGCGTTCCAGTCGAACGTCCTCAACTCCAACCTCCGGTCGTCCCTCGCCAAGAAGCCCCCGCACAACTTCGCCGATCTTCTCCAAAGGTGCGAGAAGTACATTCGGGCGGAAGAGGCCGAGTGCCTCCCGAATTTCGGAGGATCGGCCTCCGGATCGAAGAGGAAGGCGACATAGGAGGAGGGGTCCAAGAAGATGCAGAAGGACAACGGCGGTCAGTGCCGTCCTCCCCCTAGGTTCGAGAAGTTCACTCCCCTCACCACCAATGTCTCCACCATCCTGATGGAAGTGGAGAAGGAGGGGGTCATACCTCCAGCTCCGAGGATGAACACCCCGGCCAAGAGAAGGAACAAGGAGAAATGGTGTCGTTACCACCGGGACCACGGCCATGACACCAACGACTGCCGGGCGTTGAACAATGAGATAGAGGCCCTCATCCAGAGGGGGCAGTTGGCCAAATTTGTAAAGGCAAACGATCGGGCGGATCGCAACTCGCCTCCGCCTCGGGGGGCTAACAAACGATCGGGGCGCGACGAGACCCCCGAGTTCGAGGAAGAACGAGTTCTACACCTCATCCACGGAGGCCCCATGGGGGGCTCCTCCAACTCCTCTCGGAAGGCCTTTGTCCGAGAGGTCAACTCGGTTCACAGCGCCCCTCCTTCCAAAGGCCTCGGCGTCCCAGTGACTTTCTCCGATGAAGACCTCGAGGGGGTCCGAACTCCCCACTGCGACGCCCTCGTCATCGACCTTCGCATGGCAAACTTCAAGGTGCAGAGGGTCCTGGTAGACAACGGGAGCTTGGTGAATATCCTCTTCCTCTCGGCCTTCCGAGGGCTGCAGCTGTCCCGGGACCGTCTCAAGCCGGCCGGTTACACGCTCCACGGGTTCACGGGAGTACCAGTAACTGTCGAAGGGGTTATAACCCTGGACATAACTGCTGGGAAGACCCCTACTACTCGGACCGAGCCGATGGACTTTATGGTCGTCGACGTCCCGACCGCATATAATGTCATCCTAGGCTGACCCGGTCTAGCTGCCCTGGAAGCTATCCCTTCAGCGTACCACCTTAAAATGAAGTTCCCCACTTGGTCGGGAGTGGGAGAAGTCAGGGGCAGCCAAGAGACGGCTCGGAAGTGCTACATGACTTCCACGGGGGGTCCAGTGCTCTCCCTCGAAACCCTAGAGATTCCCGAGCCGAATGTCCGACCCACGTCCGAGCCGGCGGACGAATTTGAAGAAGTACTCTTTTCGGACGATGACCCGAGTTGAAAGTTCCTCATCAACAAGTCCTTGCCGACTGCACTGTGTTCCGACTTGGTGCAATGCATCCGGCATAACCGCGACATGTTTGCTTGGTCAGCCGCGGATATGCCCAGGATTTCCGAGGAGCTGCTAGTCCACCCCCTTAGTGTCGAACCGGGGTGCAAACCGGTTCAGCAGAAGAGGCAAAAATTCGCTCCCGTGCGACAGCATGCCATCAAGGAGGAGGTGGATAAACTCTTAAAGGCTCGGTTCATACAGGAGGTGAACTACCCCGAATGGCTCTCCAATGTTGTAATGGTCAAGAAGTCCAACGGTTCCTGGAGGACATGCATCGACTTCACCGACCTGAATAAGGCGTGTCCGAAGGATCCATTCCCTCTCCCAAATATAGACACCCTCATTGACGCCACCTCGGGCCATGAGCTCCTCAGCTTCATGGACGCCTTCTCCGGCTATAATCAGATCCGAATGTTCCCCCCAGACATTCCGAAGACCTCCTTTATTACCGACCAGGGCCTCTACTGCTATAGAGTCATGTCGTTCGGGTTGAAGAACGCTGGAGCCACCTACCAGCGCCTCGTCAACAAGGTCTTCCAAAGCCAGATAGGCCGCAACATGGAAGTGTACGTCGACGACATGCTCGTCAAGAGCATCCGAGGTACCGACCACGTGGCGGACCTCCAGGAGGCATTCGATGTATTAAGAAGACACAATATGAGACTAAATCCGAACAAATGTGCGTTCGGAGTCTCCTCAGGAAAGTTTCTCGGCTTCATGGTGAGCCAGCGAGGGATCGAAGCCAATCCTGAGAAAATCAAGGCCATACAGGACATGGCCCCACCCCAGAACGTTAAAGAAGTGCAGAAGCTTACGGGTCGGCTCGCCGCAATTGGGCGGTTCCTTTCAAAGTCGGGGGAAAAGTGCCTCCCCTTCTTCGAGGCTCTCAGGGGAGCCAAGGGTTTCCAGTGGGGGGAACTGCAACAGAAGTCATTTGAACAACTGAAAGAATACTTGGTCAATCCTCCCCTGCTCAGCAAGCCCGTTCCGGGGGAACCCCTCTTCATCTACTTAGCCGCCTCCGAGCAGACGCTAAGTGCTGTTTTGGTGAGAGAGGAAGACCGGGCTCAGCGGCCCATCTACTACGTGAGCAAGGTGCTTCGGGACACCGAGCTCCGTTATCCAAAGATAGAAAAAATGGCCTACGCACTGATCATGGCGGCGAGGAAGCTCCATCCGTACTTTCAGTCCCACTTGGTTGTGGTCCTCACTGACCAACCGTTGAAGCAGATCCTCCACAAGCCCGAAACCTCGGGTCGGCTTATGAAGTGGTCTATAGAGCTAAGCCAACACGACATCTCCTACCAGCCTCGGACTGCTATCAAGGCTCAGGCCCTCGCCGACTTCATCGTCGAGTCCACTATTCCCGAGGTCAGCCACGTCCCGAACGGTCCCCCAATTTGGACGGTTTTCGTGGACGATCCTCCTGCAACGAGGGTAGCGGTGCCGGTATCATCCTGAACGGCCCTGATGACTTCGTCCTCCAGTATGCCCTCTGCATGAACTTCAAGGCCTCAAACAACGAGGCAGAGTATGAGGCACTAATCGCGGGCCTCGGACTTGCCCGAAGTGCCGGGGCGCAGCGCCTCCGAGTCCATAGTGACTCTCAGCTAGTTGTGAACCAAGTCTTGGGCGAGTACGAGGCGCGGGACGAACGAATGGCGAAGTACCTCGCCAAGGTCCGAGCCCTCATGAGCCGGTTTGAAGAGGCACTCATCCAACGAGTCCCTCGAGAAGAGAATTCACAGGCCGGCGCCCTCTCCAAGTTGGCCTCATCCTCCCTCCAGGGTCTTGGGCAGACCGTTTTGATCGAGGTCCTCTCGAGGCCGAGCATAGAAGACGAGATCCTCGACTCTGTGGAGTCTTTACCGGTCCTGCTGCAAGATAACTGGATGAAGCCGTTAGTGGAGTTCTTAAGGGACGGACTCCTCCCCGAGGACCCCAAAGAAGCACGCCGAGTCAGAACCCGGGCCGAGCAGTATGTCTTGATCGAGGGGATCTTGTACAAGCGCTCCTTCTCGCAAATTGATGGCCAACCATACCTAAGGTGCCTCTCCCCAGAACAGGCCGACTATGCCTTGCAGGAGCTCCACGAAGGCATCGGCAGAGCACATTCGGGGTCTAGATCTTTGGCTCGGAAGGCTCTGAATTACGGATACTTCTGGCCGACCCTCCTCCAAGACGCAGAGCGACATGTTCGGCAATGTGGCTCTTGCTAGAGATACTCCCACATTCGTCGCCTCCCCCAAGCAAACCTCGCCTCCCTATCAAGTCTTGTCCCTTTCGCAATGTGGGGAATGGACTTACTAGGGCCTTTCCCTCCAGATCCGGGCCAGTTCAAGTTCTTGGTTGTTGCCATCGACTACTTCTCGAAGTGGATTGAGGCCGAGCCCCTCGCCACTATCACCGAGAACAAGGTGTTTCAATTCTTCTGGAAAAGCATCATCTGTCGGTTCGGCGTCCCCCGTGTCATAGTAACCGACAACGGAACTCAGTTTACTGGGGCTGCGTTCCGAGCTCTATGTGAGGACCTTGCTATCCAACAGCACTTCTCTTCCGTCTCACACCCGCAGTCGAACGGCCAAGCAGAAAACGCTAATCGGCAGATCCTCACAGGTATCAAGAAGAGGCTAGACAAATGTTCCAAAGGCTTATGGGTCGACCAACTCCCCAACGTACTATGGAACTACCGCACGAACAAGCGGACCCCCACAGGAGAGTCCCTTTTCAACCTCACTTATGGGTCCGAGGCGGTGATACCCCTCGAGGTCGGAATACCTTCCCCTCGCCTCGCAGCTTACAATGAGGAACAGAACGCCAGAGACCTCAGGGCGAACTTAGATCTGGTGGACGAACTGAGGGAGAGAGCATCAATTCGGCAACAGAACTACCGAAGGAGGGCGGAATTAGCATATAACAAGAAAGTCCGACCCACCAATCTCAAGCAAGGGGACTTGGTCCTGAGAAAACTGGCCATATCCTTCCCCAATCAGAAGAGCAAACTGGCTCCGAACTGGGAAGGGCCTTACAAGATCACAAGGGTAGTTCGGTCCGGAGCATATCGCCTGGAAGATCTAGAGGGCAGAGAGATTCCGAGGACCTGGAATGCCGACCACCTCCTAAAATACTAAGAAAGCACCCCGGCGCCTCTCTAAGTATTACAGGATATCGAGCCATTCCTCTCCTCTAACTTGTAATTCATTTTTTGAGTTGTTACATGTAAAAACGGTTTGCCGTCAATTATCAATAAAGAATGCTCTCTTGTTTTCTAAAAATTTGCTTGCTTCTCTCTGCCTTTACCTTTTATTTCTTTTATTTTTCAACCAATGGTTCGGAGTCCAATGTCCGGCTCGGACTTTACCTCCTCGGCTCGCCCCCAGACGAGTCAGAGGTAGATCGCCGTTTAGAACTGCTCCCACAACCGTTGAACTACACCGATGGTTCGGAGTCCAACACTCGGCTCGACTTTACCTCCTCGGCTCGCCCCCAGACGAGCCAGAGGTAGATCGCCGTTCGGAACTGCTCCCACAACCGTTGAACTACACCGATGGTTCGGAGTCCAACACTCGGCTCGACTTTACCTCCTCAGCTCGCCCCCAGACGAGCCGGAGGTAGATCGCCGTTCGGAACTGCTCCCACAACCGTTGAACTACACCGATGGTTCGGAGTCCAACACTCGGCTCGACTTTACCTCCTCGGCTCGCCCCCAGACGAGCCAGAGGTAGATTGCCGTTCGGAACTGCTCCCACAACCGTTGAACTACACCGATGGTTCGGTGTCCAACACTCGGCTCGACTTTACCTCCTCGGCTCGCCCCCGGACGAGCCAGAGGTAGATCGCTGTTCGGAACTGCTTCCACAACCGTTGAACTACACGATGGTTCCGGAGTCCAACACTTGGTTCAATTCACTCCCTAAGCTTGCTTCTCGGCGAGTTAGGAGTGGATCGCCATTCGGAATTGCTCCCACAACCGTCGAACACTCGCTATGATCGGCGAACCCCACCATGGGGAAGGGCTCGACTCACCCCTCGACTTCGCATGAAGAGGGAGACCAAGGCACTGTTCGGCATCACCGGCCGAGCACTCTTGTCGCCGAGACAAAAGCAAACAAGAAGAAGGGTCAGATCATGCTGCCCCCGGTCGGCTAACCGAGCAAGTGCCATTCCGAGCTCGCAAACGGAGAAAACTCACTTTCTCCTCAACTTTCGTGTAGGATCTCGATCAGACGGCCCAGATCTTGCCAACGACGTTAAACGACAAGATAGCGTTTTCTTGGGAACTGAGCCGCCTCGAGATTCGTTCCAGAATCCAACGGCCCAGATCTTGTCAGCGTCGCTAAACGACAAGATAGCGTTGCCGTGGGGGACTGGTCCACCTCGAGATCTGTGCCTAATTCCTACGTTTCAGAACGCACCAAGGCGCCGAACCACGAACAAAGGAGGGTTCAGCTCGGAGACCTTGGCACGACGAACACAATCATAAACGAGACAACTACGCAGAGCAACAAAAGACGTGCTAGTTCATAAAGGAAATTTTATTAATAACCGGGACATAATACAAAGCAATCCTTCCATGGTTACAAGGCATTAGAAAACAAAAAGTGCAGCGCCGACCCACTACACTTGGTTTTTAAACAAAAAAATCATCACCGTCCCGCTCGGTCGCCAGTTCGGCCACTTCGGCCGCTAGTTCATCCGCCTCCTTCCGAAGCTTCGCCTCCAGGGGCTGCAAGGACGGATCTCAGAGAGCAAGTCGTCCCGTTCGGCAATTATCTTCGACAAATTGTGCCAAATACACTGAACCCGAAGGGCGTTGCTAAAAGCAGTCTGCGAATCCTTGTCCTCTTCTATAGAGGTCACCTCGGCAATCCTGTTCTCCAAGCGCTGGATCTCGGCGTCTCGCTGATCGAGGACGAGCTGAAGGTGGCCCCGCTCGCTTTCTACTCGGCGTAATTCCAGCTCGACTTCATAGAGTCGCTCTCGGCACCTCGCCGAACACGACCTCGTCACCTCCGAACCAACCTCGGTCCGAACGTCATTATCCGAGCAGTTGGAATCAGCGTCTTGAGCTGCCACCACGAGCTGAAAAGAAGAAAAAACAAATAACAAAATTTCAAGACATTGCCGAAGTCCAACACTTGAAGAATTTTCCAAACAAACTCTCAGATTCGTATTCAGATATAGTAGCTCTACATACTACAAGACCGACCCTACAATAGAGTTTTACAACAGCCAGAAGAAACATAAAACGACATGTTCAGGGCCTTTTCGGAAGGGGCACGCTTCGGTTCAAGGAAACGCGAGGACGACGAGACCTGACCTCCGAGCTCGATTCCAAACCAACAAAGCGTGATCCCCCTTCGCCACTGACCCTAACTGTGGCGCCGACCGAGGCACCACTGGACGAGACGGCTACACTACTCTGAGCATCGGCAGGGCTCCGCCTAGCCAGAGGCAAGCGTGTCGCAAGTTCGTAGAAGGTAATCCCTCTCTCGCTCTCTTCACGAGTACACGATGTACTGCGGACGTTGGCCCTCTCAGGCAGAGGCTTGAGTGACGCGACCTCTTCCTCCAGTTCAATGATTCTGTCTCTCAAAGCGTCGTCCTTCGCCAACTTCTTCAAACGAGGAGGCCTTGACGAGCCCGAGGCGTTGGCGCTATCGGTCGCAAGCCGTCGGTAGTGGGTGACCTCGATCCCCCTATCTATCGTGATCCTCCTAAGCTTGTCGACTTCGGCCAATAACTTTTTGCGCTCGGACGATGCCTTCTCCAGCTCGGAAGCAAGTTTCTCTTCTTCCGCCGAGCGACCTTGCTCCGCTATCTCCAAGTGTCGGATCTTGGCCGAGAGCTCGTCGTTCTTCCGCTCGATGACGGCAAGCTCTCTACGAAGCCGCTCAACCTCGCCCTCTGGACAAGGGGCTTGGGGTTGCTTCCGCAGTTGCTTCAACTCGCGACAATACCCCCTCACAGCTGCCGCTTCAAGAACATGAAAAACCGCCTCTCTCGGCTATTGGAGAACTCCCCCTTCGTTTTAGCCAGCTCCTTACGAAGGTGTGCAACCTCCGTGATCGGACCGAACTTCACCTGAAAAGCAGAGATAAATCCGAGACCCAACACTTGGATAAATTTACGCCTAATCAAACACGAAATCCGGAGAGTAACACTTGGATAAATTTTGGCCAAACAAAGTGTTTTCATTCAAAACTCAGGAAAAAGTTTTACAAGAGCGGTGGCCAGTCCGTAGTTAGGCTTACAAAAAAGAAACAAAACAACAAAAGACTAGAAGAGGCAACCGAGTCAGGGGTCGACCTTTTTGTCGCTCGGGTCTGTCGACCCCTCGGCCTTGTCCTCGCCCTCGACCTCGTCCCCATCCTCGCTCACACTCTCCTCCTCGGAGTCGTCCTCCTCCTCATCCTCGGCCTCTGTCTCCCCCGGGCCTTCGACACCGTCAGTATGTCCCTCGGGGCCGATCATCCCCTGGGGAAGCTCCTCCTCCCCCTCCACGGGGTCGTAGAAACGGTAGGAGGACGTGTCGAAACCCGGATTCCGAGCGGCGACATGAAGCAAGGCTCGGCCGTACGCGTCCTCCATGTTCTTAAACATGTGATGCTCGGCCTCGTCCTGGACGGCCTTCTTCGCCTTTGCCACCTTAGACCGGTGCCTGGCCATGATCTTCTCGGCCCTCTTCCAAGCCGTCTCCGCCTCCGATCGAGCATTGGCCAGCTCCTCCTTCAGCTCGACATTCTCCTTCTCCGAGGCCTCGAGCTTGGCTGCCGTGTCCTTCGACCGCTGAACGGCGTCGGCCAGCTGCGTCTCCAACCCTGCCACTTCGGCACCCCATTTTGCCGAGAGGAGTTGCTCAGCATCGAGCAGCTTCGTAGCTTTGACACGCTCCGACCTCTTCCGGTCATACTCCTGTTCCTTGCTCGCAAACTCCTCGAGCAAGAAGTTGAAGTGGCAGAGGGTCTGAAAAGAGAACAAACCGTTAGAGTCCGAATCCAGGAACTTAGAAAATTTCAGAAAAAGTTTCAATAAGAAAGTGTTCGGTCCACTTACCGACATTGTGTTCCGAGCGATCTGCATTGTGGCGTCCCCAACCAGCCCGGTCTTAAGGGCCGCTCGATCCTTGGGGGTCGGCAAGTGCTTCACCGCTTCCATACAGATGTTGCCGTCCCCCAAAAAACCGTCAACCTTCATCACTTGCCAGTCGGGGACGAAGATCTGCTTGTGCCTCTCGGTCAAGATCTTCTCCGCATCGGCAGTGAGGGGCGGAACTTGGAGGGATAACACCTCTTTCACGCCGAACACACCGCTCGACGAACCGGGAGCATCCCCCTTCGCCGTTGGTGTCGGCGCATCTGAAATAGGAGGATCGGGGACCGCGGCCTTCTCCTGCTCGGGACCGGCCTCCAGGACAACGACCTTCTGCGGGTCGGCGGTCTTCGCGACCGAAGGCATCTTCTGGGCTCGGCCGCCCTGAGGCCCTGCCGAGGGTCTCTTCTTCCTCGACTCCTATTCCTTCGCCTTGGCCTTCGCCATCAAAGCCCTGTAATCCATCCTAGGAGTCTCTGCACAAGCCGAACGAAAAAACTTAGATAAATTTTTCAACAACTTCAAGCAAAGAGTAAAAATACCAGAAGCGTACTAGGATCGATCGGACTGAGACCCCCTCGGAACAAAGCTTCCTCGGTAATGTCCTTCCAACTTAGCGTTGGCAAGGCGATGAGCTTCTTGAGGACTTCTGCTTCCTCGTCACTCAGCACCGGCTCCTTCTTGGCTCGCTTGGCCAGGCCATCCTTCGCCCAAACTATCGGAATCGCCCACGGCGCGGGAGCTCGGATGATGAAATACTTCTCCTTCCAATGCTTGATCGAGTCCGGGTTCTCGATCAACTTCACGCCCATCCGTGGCGAAAAATAGAACCTCTGTTCGTTTCGGCTTGGCTGGCAAGGGCGGTAGAGGCTCCGAAAGAGAAACATGCTCGGTTCGGCACCGACCTCTTGGCACCGGAGAACCAACACCAAGACATGCCTCCAGGTGTTCGGCATCAGCTGGGCGGGGCTCAAACCATACCAATTCAAGACATCGACTATAAACGGATGAAGGGGAAAGCGGAGCCCGGCGGCCAGGGAGTCGAGAGGAAAGACGCACATGTCTGTCGAAGACTTCGTGTTGGCTCGAAAACCCGGTCCAGGGAGGAGTAGCCCGTACTCGGCGGGGATCTGGAATCCCTTTCGGATCCGATGCAGATCGGCCTCCGTAAGAGACGATATGGTATGGTCCACCTCGGACAACTCTCTCGGTTCGTTCTCCTCCACCGACCTGGCCGTGCCCTGGGTCACTTTCTCTAACATCTCCTCGGAGTAGTCCCGAACGCCTCCAACGCTCGACAGAACAATAGGCTGCCGACCGAACTCCCCTGCCGTCTTCGGCTTCTCGATGATCGTGACCACTCCTTTACCCTTCTGAGACATCGCCGCGACCTCCTGGGGCGGCTCGGCTACTTCGCCCTCCTTGTCCGGCCGAACAACGCTCTGATCGGTCAGCTCTACCACCTCCTTTCCTTTGCCCGCTCGGCCTACGGCTTGGTCCGAGGCGGGGTCTCATTCGAGGAAGTAATCTTAACCATTTTCTAAAGAGAGAGGAGAGAGACTGACCTTGAAGTGACAGCTACGGTCGAAAAAGTTCACCGGAGCCAAAGAACGCCTTGCTGCGACAGCTAGCAGCGCCACCAAGGAGCTAAAAACTTCGATGGTGAAAGTAAAAACTGGAGAGAGAAAGTGAAAGCGAATAATGAGACTTGGATTGAGGGGGGGTGAAGATTTATAGTAAAAAAGAAAAGTCCTTTGGACTTCCAAACGCAAGGGCGCGACTTTTGGGCCGCTCTTGAAACGTCGCGAAGGCCCCAAACAACTTTGTCTTTTCACCAAGTCAAGTTGTTCGGCACGACAGTCTCGAAATCCGAGCAACGTGCGATCTGAACTCATCAGCAAAGGGACCGGTCGGCAACCCGGACCGTTGCCCGACCATCAGACAGTCAGATTCCCGGTCGGCTAACCGAGCAAGCGCCTTCCCGAGCGTCAATACGGAGAAAATTCAATTTCTCCTCCATCTGACGACTCCGATCGCGCCACATTGCCCGGACGAGACACTTCGGATTCAGGCGCTCCGCCCCTATCTGAAGAAGCCATAAAAAGTTTTGATTGAAAGTTTTAAGGCACCGCCTTCGACGAGTCCCCCCGGGCTCCTGGGATCGGTCGGTTAACCTCTAACCCATGGGCAACTCGAAGCTTACGGCCTCGGAGCCGAAACCACAAATCGCCCTAGGGTTGGAGACGAACCGTCATCTCACGGGGCCCGGCCAGAAAGCGGATCGGCATACCTCCCATCTCTAGCTCCTTCGGGCTGACATCCATCAGAAGCCGTCAGCCCGGAAGGAAGACAGAGATCGGAAGAGACCTATCCTTCCAAAGCGCATTGTCCCCCGGATCCGGACTTTGGTCATCACCTCTTCCACCATGATCTCTCCTGACCCTGACACCCGCAGGGGCCCGTCAGAGTCAGGAGAATATCATGGTGGAAGAACGACCACCCGTCCTTCTGAAGCAACTCGTCCCTCGGGTCTGGACCGCTTCTGCCCTGTTCTCCCTCGACCCTGACACCCCCATCAGGGCCGTCAGGATCGGGAGAAGAACAAGGCAAAAGAGTGACCACCCCTCCAAACCTCACGAGGTTAAAATTTCACAAGACAGGCATCCGCCTTGACCCCGGTCGTCACTTCTTCTGCTATGATCTCCTCTGGCCCTAACATCCGCATCGGGGCCGTCAGAACCAGGAGAAGACCATAGCCGAAGAGCAACCACCCAAGGCAGACGCCTCCGAGAGCTAAAACTCAACAATTTTGTGACTGAAACTGCAAAGGGAGGAAGTATTTATAACCACCCTCCAAGAACCAGCCATTATGACCCTCGAAAGTTGAAACGCCACGCATTAATTGGAGAGCGCCATTTCTTAATGACCCCGGGAAGTTGGAACGCCACGCGAATCCTGGGACGCCATTAATGCCCTTGAAAACTGAGTCGTATCGAGATCCGTTCCCCCCTTCTACGGCCCAAAATGCGCTTCCATGCTCGGACTGCCGCACCCCCATGCCTCCGGTCGGCTGCCGAGCAAGTGCCATTCCGAGCTTGCAAACGGAGAAAACTCACTTTCTCCTCCACTTTCGTGTAAGATCTCGATCAGACGGCCCAGATCTTGCCGAAGACACTAAATGACAAGATAGTGTTTTCTTGGGAAATGTGCCCGTCTCGAGATGCGTGCCATCATCCGAAGGCTCAGATTGCGTCACGTCGCTCGGATAGCCGAAACCCCATGCCTCCGGTCGGCTGCCGAGCAAGTGCCATTCCGAGCTTGCAAACGGAGAAAACTCACTTTCTCCTCAACTTTCGTGTAAGATCTCGATCAGACGGCCCAGATCTTGCCGAAGACACTAAACGACAAGATAGTGTTTTCTTGGGAAATGTGCCCGTCTCGAGATGCGCGCCATCATCCGAAGGCTCAGATTGCGCCGCGTCGCTCGGACTACCGAAACCCCATGCCTCCGGTCGGCTGCCAAGCAAGTGACATTCCGAGCTCGCAAACGGAGAAGAAAATTGCCGAACCCCATGCCTCCGGTCGGCTGCCGAGCAAGTACCATTCCGAGCTCGCAAACGGAGAAAAAAGCCACCGAGCAACTACGACTGTTGGATCTCTCAGAAATTCGTGCTTCTGATGATGAACGGTCCAGATCGCGCCACGCGCGTTAAAAGACAAGATAGCGTTTTCTTGGGAGATGCGCCATCATCCGATGGCTCAGATTGCGCCACGTCGCTCGGATGGCCGAACCCCCCCGCCTCCGGTCGGCTGTCGAGCAAGTGCCATTCCGAGCTCGCAAAAGGAGAAAAAAGCTGCCGAGCGATAACGACCTCCAGATCTCTCAGAAAATCGCGCTCGACACTGATCAAAGGTCCAGATTGCGCCACGCCATTAATCGGTATTTAAAAATCAATTTTTATTTATTTAAATCGTTTTATTTATTTAAAAATTGCAAAAAATTGCTAAAAATATGGAAAATTAACTAAAAATTCTAGAAAATAATTAAAAATTTGGGGGGAGATTTTTGAGCCCCTGAATGAACAATTATTGTCTAGAATGTACCGTTAAGGCCCCCGAACGATTAGTTAACACATCGCAAAATTAAATAAATAGTCCGAAAAAATAGATAAAAGCCGCCAAATACTCGATACGGCTACAGAACAACATATGGCTTCAAAAAATTACCTCACTACCCCCTTTCGAAATTCAAAACCCTCCATTCAGACTCCGATACAACTCCACTAGCCACTGAAACAGTTAAACTACTCCTCAAAGGCTGATCACACTCAGTCTTTAGAAGTGGGGGGCTCGTGATATGGCTAAAAATGGGGTTAAATCGGAACCGTCCAGATTGGGCACGAATCTTGAAGCTTGGGGGTAAAAAGGTAATTTCACATACAAATGGGTCCAAAACGGGTACTGGATCTCCTTCTCACAAATCCAATAACCCACCAACGGATCCACTCCAATTGGGTGCGGGTCCCGACCCGAGACAAACCCAGACCAACAAGAGGCAAATCGGGGTCACTGATTTGACCAAGTCAACGGGCCTGATTTGCTCTCACCGGGGATCAGGGATTAGTTTCCTAAACAGACTGTGAGGATTTTGCTCCTGACAGTTACACAGGGAATCAGGCCCCTAATCACTCCCATGGCGACTATAAATACCTCCTTCCTGCCACTGTAACCAGGTAATCACTCTTTTTCCACCTAAAAGCTCTTTCTTAATCACCACTGATTACTGACAAGAGCGTCGGAGGGTGCGTCGCCGGAATCAACCCCGGTGTATCGCACTTCCTTGCAGGTAGCGGCGGGAATCAGAAGGCTTGGATCCGCTGTTCAGGTTTCCTATGAACTCACAAATCTCATCTGTTTACCCCCCACACCGAAATCAGCGGTAACACATGTTATACTAGCATGGATTCTATCTACATATTTCACATCACATTCAATTTATACTACTCATTTAAAATATTCGACATCTCCCGGAGGAGTCAATCAGTGAGGGAGGGAATTCAATACTTAACAGCCTTCCTTTTAGCATGCAATTTCTACTTTAGAAAGAAAGAGATCACCCACCTCTAAGAAGAATGAAAAACCACAAATGAAAGAGACCCCTTCTAGCTCCTAGCTCCACTAGCACCTCCTTGTCCTTCTCCTCCTAGCAAGTCTCCAAAGCACCAAGGTACTCTCTTTCTCTTTCTTTTTCTTTCTAAATTTTGTTAAGTTTTGGTGTGACAAGAGAGGGGAATATGAGGGTGTATTTAAAGGATAATGGGAGGGTTTAATTTGCATAAATCTCTACCTAATAAATTGCTCCCTTAATTCTTCCAACCTTTCACAATCCTAACTCCTAAAACTCCCAACTCTTCATGCTCACAAACTTTCACAAGCTCAACCCCCCTCCTCCACTATCAAATCTGGTCAACCCCGCCTTGGCCTCTCACATTCCATGTGCACGTGTTGTGCACTAGTGCACACACATGCACAAAAAATTAATATGATTCCTATAGTTTACAAATGTGTATTAAAAGTTGTTACATGTCATGCATTAGTCCATGCACAACTTAAAATAAGATTTAATTAGTGGGCTTGTCCCATGGGCTTTCATTTTAATTAACTAACTTATTTATTCTAGTGGGCTCTCATTTTAATTAATCTAATGTGCTAGAATTTAACTTTAGGTCCATAGGTTAAATAAACAGGCTAAATAAGATTATGCATGCTAAAATTAGTAAATGAGAGTAAGAATTAGAGATGGATAAATTTGCACCTGCATCATACGTGCAAAAAACGAAAAATGCATTTTTAATTGAAACAAAAATGTGGGGTGTTACAGAAACCTAAACGAGTCTACTAAAATATTGTAGTTAAGAACATCTAAATTTAACCACAATTAATTTGTCTAAATCCATATGCAAAACAGTAGTTTCAGATTTCAGAAAACTGCTGCTCTTGCTACTTATAAAAATCACCAAAAATCTCACACCTCATGAAAATTTGATTTCTTAGCCTTGAAAAGAAAGATTAACGAATCTACTTCAAACTCTTAGTTTTGAGTTCCTTTAAAATACTGCATATAAAAGGATAAAATGGTAAAAAACCAGAATGTATATAAATTTTCAGAACCAATGCATACTGTCAACTAGTCCTAAGTTCGAATTAATACTAAACAATATCCAAATCTCATGAAATTTTGTAAACATATTATAGACATATACTAGATTCTCGTATAAAAAGTTCAGCTTCAAATTTCATATATTTGGAGAGAAACGACTTTAGGAAGTAACCATGATATTCAGGACAAAATTATAGAATATGTCATATTTCCGTTCTTAATCAGGAATGAGTTCGGATTTATTTAAAATACCAAATAACATAATAAAAAAAACCATGAAATTTTGAAGAGATGTTATAAACATATACGTGATATGCATATAAAAATTCCAGTTTTAGATTCTATCAAGTTAAAGATAAATGATATTTGAAAGTAAGTCCAAAATTCAGGACAGAAATTGTAAAACGTTTCCAAGTAAATCTTACCACAATTTCATTCAATTAATTAACAATTAACACATAATCTAAGCAAGAATATTCATCCAATACAAAATATATAGCTTCTCTAACATGCATACACCCAACAATACAGTTGAAATTAGAGTAGTAAAGTTAATACCTACCTATACTTTCTGAAATCAATTCTTCTAAGCTTCTCGAAATGTTCCAACACCAAATTGATAAACTTAACCTTATGACCACAACAAAGCATACACTATTACTATCATCTTTATGTTAATAATATACAACTCATGAAATAAAAATAGAGTTTCTAAGTTTACCTTATGAAAATCTTAACTCCAAAGATTTTGTTTCTCATCTCTTGAAAGTTAGACTTATGTGGGTATTTATAAGCCTAATTATACACTATATCATCCAACTCATTAATACACCTCCCTAACTCTAGATTCTAACTAATTCCACCTCCCTTAAACCTCCCTTATGACAATAACTAGTAAGAATCATGCATAATGAAAACTTGAATAGTTTCGTTAAGGCCCTTTTTCATGATACTCATTTCCTAGAAGTCCCTAACACAATTGCTCTTAAGACCGCATTCAAAAAATATATAATATTAAATATGCATATATTTATATTCCACAAATTAACATCTAAAAAAATTCAAGGTATTACTTACGATATTATACGCAATTGTACAAAATATCAGTGCATAACACATGTGGGAGCAAAATTATCATAACTCAATTTTCTGTTGGGGAGGGGGGTTATATGTTGTTTGCAGATGATGTAATTTTGATTGATGAGACTCGGAATACGTGGCTTGTAAATTAGAGAAGCGAGTGGAATATTAGGGATTTACAATTAGTTTAGAAAAAAAAAAAGGGTAAGAGAAATGATTAGAGTGTAGTTTGCATTGAGGACCAAAAGTTAGGTAGAGGCGACTACTTTCGTACATTAGATTTGATCATTCACCAAGATGGAGAAGTTGATGAGGAAGTTATGCATAAACTTAAAAGTGTTGGTTAAAATACTGAAATTCATTGGGAGTTTGCTATGATTGGAGTTAAGGGTGGCAATTGGTCTGAACCCGACTCGGTCATGCTTTTGTCCAACCCAGTTATTAGCGGGCTTCGGCTAATGATTTTCATTTCGAGTCAGGATCGGGCTCGTGTTTTTAGGCCCGAGGGAAATCCAGCTCGAGCTCGGGCTTGGGCACGGAATCGAGTACTTAGGCCTAATGTGTTTGAATCAAATTTATGTATATACATGTGTATATTTTATGAACATATCATATATATTTATACTAGGTTTGCCCGTTGACATTTGCCTATGGCACGTCTTCCAAACGGTGCACCTGGTTTGATTATATAAAATAGTTTTGGAGGTCCAGCAAATTAATTGACGTAGCAAACATATTATATGAGGAAGCAGTATATCTACCTTTAAGCTCAACCATCGCCTTCTTGATCATTAGCTTGAACTTACCTGGAATAAATATAGTTTGTTAGAAACACTGCATAGAGTTTTTTTTAACTTTAGCATCACTTTTAGATGCTTGTAATAGTTATGCATGGACATTATCATATAGGTTTATATAGCTTACTCTAATTCCATAACCACTATGAGCATTAAATACAATGGTAACGCAAGTGCAGGTGTGAAGGTATCTACAATACCAATAATCTAAATATTTGTTTGTCTAGGACTCAATTTGCAATTGAAATACCTCTTATTATTATTCCAACCAAAATAAAATACATGAAGTTCTCAAAACTCTAAACCAAGCTAATCATTTCTTTTATCTCCACTTTGTCTTCCCATTACACCTTTATTAAAAAAAATCAAAGTGGATAAATAACAAATTTACTTTAGCTATCTTTCTTGGGTGAAGAGTTTGCACCCTTCACTGGTAAACTATAGTCATCCCAATCCTATATATCCACACATACACTAAAAGTTCTTATATGTTATATTATCCATGGTTTCTTGTGATTGCTAAGAATGGATTTTTAGATTGAAGTAACACTAACTTGTTCTAATGGTTTTTTTACATCATCTCATAGACTTTCTCAAGTCCCCTGTGGTCTTTTCACACAATCTACTTTCTGGGAATTTGATGTTAAATGAAAAAGAAGATAACTCGTATCATACTTGTCTACAGTAACCTCATCTAGCAGCGTGTATCTTGTGGGTAGTGCTATTATGTGTTTTATGTTGTGCTTTAACCTTTTCAGTATATATTGAATTTGGCATTATTTTACACCATATACTCTATAATATTAAAGCTTATTTTGATGTTACGTTTATATAATTGTGTTTTGTGTTTTGACACACTGTGTTTTGTTTATATAACTAGATTTGCCTACGACACGTCTTTAGAACGATACAACATATGAAAAGCCTTGTAAATAGTAAATCAACAATTATGTAGCTGAAGTTTGAATAGTATGACAATAATTAGTTGAAAATAAAAGCCCATGTTTCCATTACTATATGGTGAAAATTAATTATAAATTGGGAGAGAGATAATTCCATATATATATATATATATATATATATATATATATATATATATATATATATATATATATATACATACATACATACATACATACATACATACATACATATATATATATATATATATATACATACAGACACACACACACACACACACACACACACACACACACACACACACACACACATATATATATATATATATATATGGAGAGAAGGAGAGAGAGAGAGAGAGAATTAAATAAATAAATGAGTTGTTTGGGGGGGGGGATTTGAATTTGAGTATTGGGAGGGACCTTTGGGGGGGGGAATGTGTTTTGTGATGTTAGATCCGGGCCTTTGATTTTGGGGGATTGAAAGAGAGCCACTTGATAGCTTTCTTTGTGTTTTATTATATAGATTGTGTGCAACAATGGGTGAAATAATTCTATGTTCTTGATTGAAAAAATACGTTGTTTTTTGTAAATTATAGTAAGTCATCCAAATATAATCAGCAATGGAAAAAACACATGCAATTGCATTCACAGGGGAACATTTGCAAGAAAATGACCACCTTGCGAACTTCTATAGCAGTATTTCATTAGCAAACGGGAAAAGTCCATTTTAAAACACATCTGCAGGAGAAAATTTTGTTGTAGATATTCTCTTATGGATGGTAAAAGTAAGGAACAACTTCTCTTGCAAATATTTTATTGTAACTAATATTTGCAAGGGATAGTTACAATTTTGTTGCAAATGTGTAGATTAACCATGAGAGATTTCGCAACTGTACAACTACAAGGGAATGAGAAAAAATCCCTTACGAATGTGCACTAACCATGGAATTTCGCTATTTTATAAGGAAATTTTTTGTTACAATTGTAACATTTTCTACCGGTGTTTGTTTTAAAATAAGTTTATAATAACCAGTAATTTCTCACCTATATTATTTTCATTAAAAAATATTTAGACACCTATCATCACCGAATATGACTAACTGTTTTTTGAGGATTTTGTTTGTAGAGATGGATTAAAAAAAATGTTGGCGGTGGGAAACGCATACCCGCAGTTGATGGTGGTAAACATAGTACTCATCGTCGGAGCACAGTGTCGAAGAGCAGGAGGACGACAACATATACAAGATCGTTGATTTCTATGGTTGATATTTGATCTTAAGAATCTCTAATCACTAATCTCTAATATTATAATGGCAGAGTTGGAGTTGTCGTTTGTAAACATACCAACTTTCGTATATCATGCGTACAACTAATATGAAGGAGGTCTCAAATTCGAGACCAGACTACATCGGAGTTTTTATTTTAAAAAATATATATTTATTAAGATGTGTATTGCACGTATAATTGTATAAATTACTAGTTGATTTAATGGGAAACCTTAGAGGACAAATTCATAATTCAATATATTTTATAGACAATAAATATATATATTGTCATATTTTATATACTCCAGTTTTAACTTGCAAATTCATATATACTAGTATTTTTTACTTGCGATGCACGTTTTGATAAAGAGTTGGAGTTGAACGTGCGATACACGTAAGTCGATAGTAATTACACGTGTGATGAATGCCTTAATTTAAAAAAAACTGGAGTTGAACGGGCGATACACGTTTTTTTTAAAATTTAAGAAGAAAAAACTTTTATGTGTACGTGTGATGCACGTGTTGAAAAATAGATTTGGAGTTACCAGCGCGATGCACCGATTTGTTTGGTGTCAAAATTGGTGTTTGTTTTGTGACAAACTCTCTCATTAAATCTCTAATGTCTAATATTATAATGGGTGAAAGCTTTAGTGTCATTTGTAAATCTACCAACGCATGCCTTGCACGTTCATAACTAATATGAAGGAGGTCTCACGTTCGAGTCCTCACAACATTAGATTTTTTACTTTAATTTTTAAAAATATATTAAATGTGCATCCCATGTATAAATTACTATATATTAATCTATCTATCTATTTACCTATAACTGGTAATTTAAACATGCGATGCACGTTTTTAATAAAAAAAATAAAAAAACTCTGACGTAGGGAGGACTCGAACCTGAAACCACCTTTATATTAGTTATGTACATGTGTTGCACATGTTGGTAGATTTACAAATGACACTAAGGCATTCTCCCATTATAATATTAGAGATTAGAGATATAATATATAATAACTATCTATATAATAAAACACAAAGAAAGCTATCAAGTGGCTTTCCTTCAATCCTCTCAAAATCAACGGCTCAGATCTAACCTCAATAAACACTCCCCCCCCCCCCCCCCCCCCCCTCCCAAATTTCAAACCCCAAAACTCAAATTCAAATCCCCCTCCTAAAAAAAACTCATTTATTTATTTAATTATTTTTCTCTCTTTTTCTCTTTTTCTCTCTCTATTTACTAAGAAATTTAGATTTTCAGATTTCGGGTTTGTAAATTTTCTAATTTTTTATATTTTTTTATTGTTCATGTTACATTGAAAATAACAAATATATCTTCAATAGTTAAATTTCATCATTTTCCACCCTCAAAGTTCTAAGAAGTTGGATTTAATACCCTCATTTATAATTATTTTTCAACATATACTAATGATATGGCTAAAAACAAGGTTAAATCGGGACCGTTCGAAGCGAGCACGAATCTTAAAGCCACCAGGGGCAAAACGGTAACTTTACTTACTAACGGGTCCGAATCAGGAGTCGGGCCTTTATCCAGAACCCGACAGACGTGAGCAACCCAGTCAATAGGATAAAAAAGAATCCAGCTTCATGCTTATCCTTAAATGCGGTTTTAACCACTTCTATCCACCTACATCGGGAAATAGGGATTTGGTCTTATCCTGAAGGAGATCCCCATGGCGACAATACCCCCCCCCCCCCTATCTCATACTAAAAGAGGTGATCACTCTTTGCACACTTGAGCTCTTTCCCTGTAAATCCTGTTTCCCCGTATTTGTATTTTTATACTGTATTTTTCTCAATTGTACTCTTATATCTGTTTGAGATCCCGTATTTTGTTTCTATTCGAATAAAATCATCAATTTGTTTTCGACTCAATTTTTGGTCCTTTTATTGAATTCGTTTGTATACCCTTTGTGTCGTTCTTCATTAAGAATTGACCAATTCTTCTCATTTATCTCCTTAATCCCCATTTTAGTGCATTTTGACCATTTCTTCTGTTGGACCCTATTTGAATCGGATACCCAAAACCCACAAACCCGAAAACCCTACTATATAAACCCTACCCTAACCCTAATCCCAACTCTATACTGTATAAACCCCAACTACCCCGCCGCTAACCCTCCTCCTTCCTCCGTTTCCTTCTCCTTCGATTTTGTACGCCAACCAAACCCACTTCCGATCGCCTCTCCGCTCGTCCCCTCATCACCTTCGACCCCGCTCCACGTCAACCCCACAGCACCACCACAACCTCCATCGCCGTTGCCTCCGCCCTCAGCCAACTCCGAATCCAATTCCCCATCGAACCCATCCTCGACCAAACCCACCTCCGCCATTACCCATCTCCTGTCACCACCCCGTCGCCTCGTTAACTCCTCAACACCACACCCGACCACCTCTACACCTCCGTCGCGTCGCCACACACCACCGAACCCAACACCCACTCCTTCGCTCGCTCCTCTGTTTCGAAACCACAGCAGAGTCGCCGCGCGCCGTCGTCCTCATTGCCATCGTGCGCCGCTCGTCACACCACAGTCAGCCGTCGCGTCTTCACCATCGAAGCCATCGCCAGTCGCCACCGCACATCTCTCTCTCTCTGTGATCGCCGAAGAAGCGAACGAAGAAGAAGAAAGAAAGGAGGAAAAGGCGGGATCATATCTCGACCGTAGGATCGCGCCAAGATTCGTGCCTGTGATCGTTGTCCCGTGTTCGCCCACAGCGAATCTCAGATCCGCTGTTCGCTGTTCGGAAGGGATCCGCTGTAGAGGAGCTCAACCATTGGCCGCGCTCGCTGTCCCGTGTTCTGCGCGCAGCGAATCCCGATTAGCTGTTTGCTGTTCAGCCGATCTGGTGTAGGAATTTTTGGGCGCTTCTATTGGATCTTCGCACGTGCTTTTGGGAGACTTCTTCCGAGATTTTTCAACCCAATTTTCTACAATGAGTGATCTAATCGTCGTCAAATTAAGACAAGTATCCTTGTACAATTTATTTGTTCTAGTACAAGCACCCCTTGAAAAATACTACAAATAGTTAGAATTGTGATTCCTCCTTGAATATCGTTGTTGATCAATATTGAACCTCCAAAATTTATAATTCTAAGAGTCACAATAATTTCATTGTATTAAATTATAATTACTTGGACTCTTTTACCCCTTGAACACATGAACACATGAGATTAAGTAGCCCTAAATATGTAGACACATGGCATATTGTGCATTTGATGAACTTACAACCATTTGACTTGAAAAATAATTATTACTTACTGTTTGGACCACCAATATCATGTATTTATATCACACAATAACTTAGACGCCTAATAACAAATTTCCATGAAATCTATACTAGTAAGTTATTCTCACATGTTGCTGTCCTGAATCTTCTTTTGCTGTTTCGACCCATTTAACATTAGAATCTGAACCCGAGACCTGAATAGAAGATGTAGCCCTGGATGTCTAGATGTCGTCAGATTCCGAAACTTTCGAATTCGGAGTTACGGTCTAGGAGTTATTGCAGTTTTACTGCAGCTGTGTCGGTAGACACAGATTTGCAAAACTGCTGCACACTTTTATTTTGCGAATTAATTTAGCTGTGTAAACAGCAAGCGTTGAACATGAAATTTTATATGTAGTTGCTGGACACCCCATAGGACATCCCCAATTTTTTTTGGAATTAATTTACATTACTTCAATACTATTTCATATGTATGAATACATATACACAAATTCTGCCTGAACATTTTAGCTGGGTAATTTATTCATGTCGACCCTCTATTATGCCATATAGTTACCCTAAGCTCATCCCATGTACATGAACCTAATTTCTTGATTTGTTTCGCACACATGTATGCTCGCTTGATAAAATAATAAGTGTAACAAGCCGGAGTTTAAGGGAAAGACCATAGTAATGGACAATACAGGTAAGTGTACTCAGAAGGGGGCCCGTGTTTCCCAGTACTCGGTTCATGAACCTGTTGCACTTGATGTATTCATGGAGCCAGTTACTTGGCTCATGAACCTGTTGTATTCATGGACCCACTGTGTGGTCCTTGAACCTGTTAGTATTCACGAACTCATTTCGTGAACCTATTATTTAATTTCGTATTCATGAACCGTGCCTGCCTGATACCTAATACTTGAGACCTGAAACCTGAGTACGCCGCCCTATAGACTCCATTACTAGGCCTACACGAATTTTTTTTGACTGTAGCAACCATGTAGTAAAAGGATGGATGCATGAAGTGCTACCTAGATAGTAATAACTACAAGACTTGAACATGAAACTTGAGCATGACACCTGTTACTTGATACTTGATGATATGATACATGAAACATGATACATGAGACTTAAAATCTGAAACTTGAACTTGATACTTGTTACATGATACTCAACAACTTGATACTTGGGACCTGACAACTTGACACTAGACTTGGCACTTGTTATATGATACTAGACTTGAGACTTGTCACTTGATATTAGATACTCCTACAGGTTCACTTGTCATGTATTTTACCATTAATAATTGTTATCTAGCCCGTTTACTAAGATGTCCCTCTTGCTAGCTAGTTCTTGGATTTTTCTATTATTTTGTTGTATCCCTGTTACGTTCTTGATTCCAATTCCTGTTCCCAATACTTGTACTTGTTTTCACTATTTGTGGCCCTAGCTTGCACTAAGGGCATTTTCTCTTGTTTTCTCTATTTTTCCTTTTTTATTTATTAAGCAGACTTTGGAGACGAGTTGCCTACTGGGATTAGCGAGCAGACATTTTAGGCTTCGCTGGTAGTAAGAACTTGTTTAAATAATTGCTTTCCTTAAGGTATTTATTTCTTCTGCTGTATAAGACTTGTCCCCGAGTTTTACCTTTGTTCCAGACACTGAAAATATTTTGGATATTATTAATGTTTAAATTGTTTTCCGTTGCTTAATAAATTATTCATGCATGCTTGGTTGTATATGTATGTTGTTATAATCTTGTTGTGATGCTGAGTCGATCCTACAGCTTATGGATGATGTTAAATCATCCGCCGGGCTTCGTCACGTGCTCGTATTCCATATTTTTGGGAAGCGGGGCGTGACAAGGTTTTTAGTGGTATCAGAGCTCAGGTTTGGCTAATGTGTTAGTTTGACTAATATATCAGACAGGCTTGACTCAGTCAGGATTAACTCAACATTAGACAAGCCATGCAACCACATGAATAATTTGATAATCAACTCGATCTGGACACAAGTCTTATCCCATCCATTTTGATCCATTCCTTGATTCATTGCTTCCTTCCATTTCTATAGTCATCCTGATTTAATTGATTCCTTATTTGGTACAATTTATTCTTTCCGTACCCATATGCTTTTGCTTCCGGTGCAAGCAGTCTCTTATTTCTGCTTGCCTCGTTGAACCCTCCTTATTCCGGTTCGTGTGTCGTTTATTGCTCTTTGTGCCTTGCATTCATCTTCAATTGTTAACTTACTTTGAGTACCATGCTAGTTATTTCTCCTCTGCTATATTCTCTTCAATTCCGATTTTGCCCCTTGTCCCTCTTCCTTCGTATTCATTTCCTTAACTTTCTTTTGTCCCTTCCAGTCATCCTCTTCTTTAACTCCTTATTGGGTGTAGCTTCATTTTCGCCTACCTATTTTTCTCCTTATAATTATTTTCTCGAATGTTTTCTATATTGCGATTTCTGATTGTTATATTTATTTTCGATCTTCTATATAAAAAAAATGTTTCTCAACAAAGATTTTGTTATTCGAACAATGGTGTATTTTAACTTCACTTTTCATTCTTGATCGACTATATATTTCCACTGGAGTATTTTGATAAGACAAATTCTTATTTTGTTGTATAATGATATTATTACTACAACTATTATTATCGCTATTATTTTCATTATCATTACTAGTATTATTATTATTGTTACTACTATTGATATTCTTATTGTTGTTTTCATTATTTTATTACTATTGTTAATATTAAATTGCTTCCACAAAAATGTTGGGCACAAACTATATCTTGTCTTGCATTATCATTTTTACTAGTGTTGTTGATATTTTAATATTATTGCTATTATTATTATTATTATTATTATTATCATTCTTTCTACGATTTCTGTTATCATTACTCTTATGATCATTGTTATTCTTATTGTTATTAGTATCGATATTTTATTTGTACTATTATTTTTATCGTTACTATTATTATTATTATTAATTTATTTTGAGCCTGAGCATACTCAATTTTATATACATTTCACCACTTCGGTGCAACCTAATGTCGAGACGGCAAATATGCAACTCGATGTCAATAGAGGCAAATTGCAACTGGATATCGGCAAGGCAAAATGTGCAACCGAATATCCGGACGGCATCCTGCAACCTGATGTCGTGAAGGCAAACATGCAACTTGATGTTAAGGAGGCAGGATTTTCTACCTATTACTAATTGATATTTCAAGACTCGTTACTTATATAATGAAACTTATGGTAAAAGAATATTTTTGTTATTATCATTAATATTACTATCATTTCAATTTATGTTATTATTATCGTTTCATCACCTTTATTACTGTTATTATTTTTATTATTATTACTGCTACTTTATTGATATTATTGTTATTATTGCTATCATCATATTATTTATTATCATTATTGATATCATTTTTAATGCTATCATTATTATTATTATTGCATTATTTTCATGAGTGTGTTGAATTCTATTATGTCATGTATGTGTTATCGTTATTATTAGTATTGTCGATATTTTTATTATGTTATTATTACCTGTATGATTATGATGATTTTGATTTTTGTTATTATTATTGTTATTATTATTCTTTTGTTACTATTATTACTAACTTTATTATTATCATTGTTAAATTTATTTTTATTATTGTTATTATTATTCTGTTACTATTGATATTATTATTATTGATATTTGTTGTGTTATTATTTCTGTCAAAATCCATTAGTTTTGATATGTATTCTATCTTTTAATTATGAAGAATGAAGCTCAAGCCTTATATCCATTTTGCATTATTACCTATCTCTATTTGGAGCCCATACCCTTTTTGATCTTGGTGTCTCATTCTTTTCTTCCTGCTAAGATCGTCGCTTGGTATCACATGATCTACAACGACATGTCTGAAGCTTGGAATGTCACCATCAGAGTGTCGCAGCGGAAGCGTGGTGGGCCATAACCCACAGGTCCCGGGATCCCCTTGTTGCGACTAGTCCTTTGTATTGTTGCTTCCCTCTCTGTTCCTTGTATTCATCCCCATCCGTTGAATCACTGAATGGGTTGATTCTTCCCGGTCCTTTTCCTCTCTGATTTCAGTTCTGCCGACTTTTATCTTGCTTTATTATCTCGTGTTGTTCTTTCCTTTTGATACTGTCTATTCTCTTTAATGCATTCCATTTGACATCGTTGTTATCCACTCCCATCTTATTTTGGTGTTACCACCAAGTTGACTTTTCTTTGGATCCCTTGTTGTTACCCTCCCCTAAGTTGCTTTTACCTTGTCCTATGTACCGCCTAAGCAAATTTCGAGGACGAAGTTTTTGTGTAAGGTGGGTAGGATTTGTAACTCCTGTTTCCCCGTATTTGTATTTTTATACTGTATTTTTCTCAATTGTACTCTTATATCTGTTTGAGATCCCGTATTTTGTTTCTATTCGAATAAAATCATCAATTTGTTTTCGACTCAATTTTTGGTCCTTTTATTGAATTCGTTTGTATACCCTTTGTGTCGTTCTTCATTAAGAATTGACCAATTCTTCTCATTTATCTCCTTAATCCCCATTTTAGTGCATTTTGACCATTTCTTCTGTTGGACCCTATTTGAATCGGATACCCAAAACCCACAAACCCGAAAACCCTACTATATAAACCCTACCCTAACCCTAATCCCAACTCTATACTGTATAAACCCCAACTACCCCGCCGCTAACCATCCTCCTTCCTCCGTTTCCTTCTCCTTCGATTTCGTACGCCAACCAAACCTACTTCCGATCGCCTCTCCGCTCGTCCCCTCATCACATTCGACCCCGCTCCTCATCAACCCCATAGCACCACCACAACCTCCATCGCCGTCGCCTCCGCCCTCAGCCAACTCCGAATCCAATTCCCCATCGAACCCATCCTCGACCAAACCCACCTCCGCCATTACCCATCTCCTGTCACCACCCCGTCGCCTCGTCAACTCCTCAGCACCACACCCGACCACCTCTACACCTCCGTCGTGTCGCCACACACCACCGAACCCAACACCCACTCTTTCGCTCGCTCCCCTGTTTCGAAACCACAGCAGAGTCGCCACGCGCCGTCGTCCTCATTGCCGTCGCGCGCCGCTCGTCACACCACAGTCAGCCGTCGCATCTTCACCGTCGAAGCCATCGCCGGTCGCCACTGCAGATATCTCTCTCTCTCTCTCTCTCTGATCACCGAAGAAGCGAACGAAGAAGAAGAAAGAAAGGAGGAATAGGCGGGATCAGATCTCGACCGTAGGATCGCGCCAAGATTCGCGCCCGTGATCGCTATCCCGTGTTCGCCCACAGCGAATCCCAGATCCGCTGTTCGCTGTTCGGGAGTGATCCACTGTGGAGGAGCTCAACCATTGGCCGCGCTCGCTGTCCCGTGTTCTGCGCGCAGCGAATCCCGATTGGCTGTTTGCTGTTCAGCCGATCTGGTGTAGGAATTTTTGGGCGCTTCTATTGGATCTTCGCACGTGCTTTTGGGTGACTTCTTCCGGGATTTTTCAAACCAATTTTCTACAACGAGTGTATCTAATCGTCATCAAATTAAGGCAAGTATCCTTGTACAATTTATTTGTTCTAGTACAAGCACCCCTTGAAAAATACTACAAATAGTTAGAATTGTGACTCCTCATTGAATATCGTTGTTAATCAATATTGAACCTCCAAAATTTATAATTCTAAGAGTCACAATAATTTCGCTGTATTAAATTATAATTACTTGGACTCTTTTACCCCTTGAACACATGAACACATGAGTTAAGGAGCCCTAAATTTGTAGACACATGGCATATTGTGCATTTGATGAACTTACAACCATTTGACTTGGAAAATAATTATTACTTACTGTTTGGACCACCAATATCATGTATTTATATCACACAATAACTTAGACGCCTAATAACAAATTTCCATGAAATCTATACTAGTAAGTTATTCCCACATGTTGCTGTCCTGAATCTTCTTTTGCTGTTTCGACCCATTTAACATTAGAATCTGAACCCGATACCTGAATAGAAGATGTAGCCCTGGATGTCTAGATGTCGTTAGACTCCGAAGCTTTCGAATTCAGAGTTACGGTCTAGGAGTTATTGCAGTTTTACTGCAGCTGTGTCGGTAGACACAGATTTGCAAAACTGCTGCACACTTTTATTTTGCGAATTAATTTAGCTGTGTAACAGCAAGCGTTGAACATGAAATTTTATATGTAGTTGCTAGACACCCCATAGGACATCCCCAATTTTTTTTGGAATTAATTTACATTACTTCAATACCATTTCATATGTATGAATACATATACACAAATTCTGCCTGAACATTTTAGCTGGGTAATTTATTCATGTCGACCCTCGATTATGCCATATAGTTACCCTAAGCTCATCCCATGTACATGAACCTAATTTCTTGATTTGTTTCGCACACATGTATGCTCGCTTGATAAAATAATAAGTGTAACAAGCCGGGGTTTAAGGGAAAGACCATAGTAGTGGACAATACAAGTAAGTGTACTCAGAAGGGGGCCCGTGTTTCCCAGTACTCGGTTCATGAACCTGTTGCACTTGATGTATTCATGGAGCCAGTTACTTGGCTCATGAACCTGTTGTATTCATGGACCCACTGTGTGGTCCTTGAACCTGTTAGTATTCACGAACTCATTTCGTGAACCTGTTATTTAATTTCGTATTCATGAACCGTGCCTGCCTGATACCTAATACTTGATACCTGAAACCTGAGTACGCCGCCCTATAGACTCCATTACTAGGCCTACACGAAATTTTTTTGACTGTAGTAACCATGTAGTAAAAGGATGGATGCATGAAGTGCTACCTAGATAGTAATAACTACAAGACTTGAACATGAAACTTGAGCATGACACCTGTTACTTGATACTTGATGATATGATACATGAAACATGATACATGAGACTTGAAACCTGAAACTTGAACTTGATACTTGTTACCTGATACTCAACAACTTGATACTTGGGACCTGACAACTTGACACTAGACTTGGCACTTGTTATATGATACTAGATTTGAGACTTGTCACTTGATGTTAGATACCCCTGCAGGTTCACTTGTCATGTGTTTTACCATTAGCAACTGTTATATAGCCCGTTTACTAAGATGTCCCTCTTGCGAGCTAGTTCTTGGTTTTTCCATTATTTGTTGTATCCCTGTTACATTCTTGATTCCAATTCCTGTTCCCCATACTTGTACTTGTTTTCACTATTTGTGGCCCTAGCTTGCACTAAGGGCATTTTCTCTTGTTTTCCCTATTTTTCTCTTTTTATTTATTAAGCAGATTTTGGAGACGAGTTGCTTGCTGGCGAGCAGACATTTTAGGCTTCGCTGGGAGCAAGAACTTGTTTAAATAATTGCTTTCCTTAAGGTATTTATTTCTTCTGCTGTATAAGACTTGTCCCCGAGTTTTACCTTTGTTCCAGACACTGAAAATATTTTGGATATTATTAATGTTTAAATTGTTTTCCGTTGCTTAATAAATTATTCATGCATGCTTGGTTGTATATGTATGTTGTTATAATCTTGTTGTGATGCTGAGTCGATCCTACAGCTTATGGATGATGTTAAATCATTCGCTGGGCTTCGTCACGTGCTCGTATTCCATATTTTTGGGTAGCGGGGAGTGACATTCCCTTTACTTTTTTTGGTATTGACATGAGCATCGAAGGATTCGTCGCCGGGATCCATCCCGGTGTTTCGAATGTTTGTGCAGGTCAGCGGGAGCACCAAGGAGTTAGATTCTCAACAAGGAAGAAGGGAGATCTAGCATGTTCGGGTTCCTCACGAACCTACAAATCTCATCTATTGCCCCCACACCAGAATCCAGCGGCAACAGATTGGCGCCGTCTATGGGAACTTCCTCGACAAGCAATCCAGCCTTCCTCCTTCCACCAAAGCTGCTCCCAGCAATGCCTCCTAAGAGAAAGCCCGCAAACTCCAATCGAAGAACAACCACTTCTCATCCTCCTCCTCCTCCTCCGCAGGGGGATCTCCCTCATTCCAGCCAACCGACTCTGCAGCTCGATCCCAAAGCTCCGCAGTCCATTCAGCAGCCTCTGGGACCCCAGGTCATCGTGGGGGAACCCTCTCAACGAAGCCGCCGTAAGCAACCAGTGCATCAGGTTTGGGTTTTCATCCACAATGCCTTCACAGACTCTATTGCTTCCCATACTCCTCCCACTCCCAAGGTCTGCGGGATGTGCTTAACAATCGGCAGACCGAGCGTGGACCCGACCTTCGTACCCATCTGGATGAGAGGCGGACCCACGATGCGAACCCTCGATGGCCACTGTCACCTTCCAATCCAACGTCCTCAATGCTGACCTCAGGGTGTCCCTCGCCAAGAAGCCCCCTCGGGACTTCTCAGAGCTCCTTCTTCGGAGCGAGAAGTACATCAGAGCGCTGCCTCATCTTTCGCGAACAAGCGGAAGGGCGTAGAAGAAGAAGGAGCTAAGAAGCTCCAAAAGGACAATGGGGGTTAGCAGCGTCCTCCTCCTTGGTTTGAAAAATTCACTCCGCTTAACACGAGTGTATCTGCCATCCTGATGGAGATCGGGAACGAAGGCCTCTTACCGCCTCCCCCAAAGATGAATACTCCGGAAAAGAAGAGAGACCGGAATAAGTGGTGCCGTTTCCATCGGGACCACGGGCACGACACAGATGAATGTCGGGCCCTCAAAGACGAGATTGAGGCCCTCATCCAGAGAGGGCAGCTCACTCGCTTCCTCAGGAAAGATAAGGCCGATCCACCTCCACTGCCTAGGGGGGCTAACAGGCGAACTGAGCAGCGCATAGAGACTTCGGAGGCCGAAGTAGAGGGCATCTTGCACCTAATACACGGAGGCCCAATGGGGGAAGATTCCAACTCCTCCCGAAAAACCTTCGTAAGGGAGGTTAACTCCATGCAGAGCCATCCTCCACCTAAAGGCCTAGGAGTCCCGGTGCCGTTCTTCGATAGGGACCTGGAGGGCGTCCACACACCCCACTGCGATGCCCTCGTCATCAACCTCCGAATGGTGAACTTCTATGTTCATCGAATCTTGGTGGATAATGAGAGCTCCTTCAACATTCTTTTTTTGGAGGCTTTTAAGGGCCTCCAGCTGTCGAGGGACCGGCTCAAGCCCGCAGGCTACACTCTTCACGGGTTCACTGGGGTCCCGGTTATGATCGAGGGAGTTATAACCCTCAACGTAATGGCTGGAAAGGCCCCAATAACTCGCACAGAGCCAATGGATTTCAGGGTGGTCGACATCAAGGCCGCCTATAATGTTATCCTGGGTAGACCAGGTTTAGCCGTGCATCAAGCCATCCATTCAGCCTACCACATGAAAATGAAGTTCCCCACGCCCTCAGGAGTGGGAGAAGTGAGTGGAAGCCAAGAAGCGGCTCGGAAGTGCTATATGACATCGATGAGGGGTCCAGTTCTCTCTTTGGAAGCACTCTAACTCCCTCAAGAAGGCGGTCAAACTATCTCCGAGCCCGAGGACGAGTTGGAGGAAGTGGCCTTCTCCGAAGAAGACACCACTAGGACGTTCCGCGTCTGTAAGGCTCTCTCCCCCTTCGTTAAGCAAGACATCTCCCAGTGCATACGGGAGAACCGTGACCTCTTCGCCTGGATTGCAGCCGATATGCCTGGGATCTCAGAGGAGCTCTCAATGCACCGTCTAAGCGTCATCCCTGGGGTCAAGCCTGTTCAGCAGAAGAGGCGGAAGTTCGCTCCTGAGCGACAGCAGGTGATCAAAGAGGAGGTAGAGAAACTCCTCAACACCCGATTTATCCAGGAGGTAAACTACCCTGAGTGGCTCTCCAATGTGGTAATGGTGAAGAAGGCAAACGGGAGCTGGAGGATATGTATTGACTTCACCGACCTCAATAAGGCTTGCCCGAAGGATCCTTTTTCTCTTCCCAGCATCGACGCCCTGATCGATGCAGCCTCTGGGCACGAGCTCCTCAGTTTTATGGATGCCTTCTCAGGGTACAACCAAATCCGGATGTTCCCTCTCGACATCCCGAAGACCTCGTTCGTGACGGACCAAGGCCTCTATTGCTACCGTGCTATGCCATTCGACTTGAAAAATGCGGAAGCTACCTATCAGCGCCTTGTGAACAGGGTCTTCCGAGACAAGATTGGCCGAAACATGGAAGTATACGTCGATGACATGTTGGTCAAGAGCACCCGGGGGTAGGAGCACACTCTCGACCTTCAAGAAGCCTTCTGGGTGCTTAGGAGGCCCAATATGAGACTAAACCCGAACATGTATGTGTTCAGTGTCTCATCGGACAAATTCCTGGGTTTATGGTCAGCCAGAGGGGCATAGAGGCCAACCCCGAAAATATCCAAGCCATTCTCAAAATGGCTCCCCCTCCAACGTCAAAGAAAGTACAAAGCCTCACGGAGCGCCTCGCCGCGATTGGGCGATTCCTTTCCAAATCCGAGGAGAAGTGCCTTCTCTTCTTCAAGGCCCTCAGGGGGGCTAAAGGCTTCGAGACAAACTCAATGAATATTTAGCTAACCCTCCGCTCCTGAGTAAGCCAGCACCTGGGGAGGTCCTTTACCTCTATATCGCAGCTTCGGAGCAGACGCTCGGCGCGGTCCTTGTAAGGGAAGAGGAGAAGACGCAGAAGCCCATCTATTACGTGAGCAAGGTGCTCCGCGATGCCGAACTCCGTTACCCGAAGCTGGAGAAGATGGCTCTCGCCCTGGTCATGGCGGCCTGAAAGCTCCGCCCCTACTTCCAATCCCATTCGGTGGTCGTCCTCACTGACCAGCCGCTGAAACAAGTTCTCCACAAGCCTGAAACTTCCGGGCGGCTCATGAAGTGGTCCATCGAGCTGAGTCAGTACGACATCAGCAACTAGTCCAGAATGGCAATAAAGGCCCAAGCTCTGGCCGAATTCATCGTGGAGAACACCATCCCCGACTCATGCGAGTCGTCTGCCAACCCCTTTGCCTGGACCGTTTATGTAGACGGGTCCTCTTGCACCGATGGAAGCGGGGCTGGCATCATCCTAACTGGCCTCGATGCTTTCTTCCTCCAATACTCCTTCCGCCTAAACTTCCCGGCATCAAACAATGAGGCAGAGTATGAGGCCCTTAAAGCGGGGCTCTGCATGGCTCGTAAGGCAGGCGCCGAGCGCGTAAAGGTCTTCAGCGACTCCCAGTTAGTAGTCAACTAGGTGTCCGGGGAATACGAGGCAAGAGATGACCGTATGGCCAGGTACTTGGCAAAGGTGAGGGAGTTTCTAGCTCTATTCGAATATGTTCAACTATAGTGGGTTCCCCGCGAGGAAAACGTACAAACGGATGCCCTCTCTAAGCTCGCCTCCTCGTCTCTCCAGGGTCTAGAACGGACCATCTTGATAGAGGTCATTCTCAAACCAAGCATTAACGAAAACGGCTCAGAGCCAATGGAAGCCTACCCCCTAAGACTTGGGGAAAACTGGATGAAGCCCCTCCTCGAGTACCTCCGAGACGGAGTTCTTCCCAAAGATCTGAAAAGGCAAGGAGGATCAGGACGTGAGCCGAGCGATACACACTCCTGGATGAGGTCATGTACAAACGCTCCTACACCCAGATAGACAGGCGACCCTATCTGAGATGCCTCTCCCCGAAGGAAGCACTCTATGCCCTTAAGAAGGACCATGATGGGCTATGTAGCGCGCACTTGGGAGCAAGGTCCCTTGCCCGGAAACTCTTGAACTACGGCTACTTCTGGCCCACATTACTAAGAGACTCCGAGGAATACGTCCGCCAGTGCAACTCCTGCCAGAAGTTCGCCCCAATCCGTCGCCTGCCCCAAGCACAACTCGCTTCCTTGGCGAGTCCAATCCCCTTCGCAATGTGGGAATGGATTTGCTCGAACCCTTCCCTCCAGCACCGGGCCAACTGAAGTTCTTAGTGGTTTCAATAAACTACTTCTCAAAATGGATCGAGGCTGAACCTCTTTCAACAATCACCAAGCACAAGATCCAGAAGTTCTTTCGGAAGAACATCGTCTGTCAGTTTGGGGTATCTCGCATCCTCGTAACCGACAACGGAACTCAGTTCACCGGGGCAGCCTTTCGCGACTTTTGCACCGACCTCGGCTTTCAGCAGCGGTTCTCTTCGGTGGCTCACCCCCGGTCCAATGGTCAAGTAGAGAACGCAAACCGACAAATCCTCTCTTGCTTGAAGAAGAGGCTTGACAAGTCCACAAAGGGGCTATGGGTCGAACAACTCCCCAATGTGCTTTGGAGCTATCGCACCACCAAAAGAACTCCAACGGGTGAGTCCCTTTTTAACCTCACATACGGATCCGAAGCTCTCATCCCTTTGGAAGTGGGTCTGCCTTCACCCCGACTCCTAGCTTACAGTGAAGCGTATAATGCGAACCAGCTTCGCAACTGCCTAGACCTTATTGACGAAGTCCACGAGAGAGCCGCAATTTGCCAAGAGACCTACCACCGTAGGATAACTCAGGCTTACAATAAGAACGTACGGCCAACCAACCTTAAAGAAGGGGATTTAATGCTCAGAAAGTTGTCAATATCTGATCCAAGCAAAAGAGGCAAGTTGGCACCCAATTAGGAATGACCATATAGGGTCTCCAGAGTTATTCGCCCGGGAGCGTATCAACACGAAGACCCGGGGGGCAGGAAGATACCAAGGACGTGGAATGCAGAGCATTTGATGAAGTACCGAGAAGGTGCCTAAACACCGCTCCAAGCAACTTCCCCAAGAGCGCTCTAGAAGCCATGTCTAAAGTCCTTGATTATATTTTCTTCTTATCAAAATGTAAAGGCGGCTCGCAACTTAGAAGCGGCCGCCCAATTGTTCTCGATAAAAAGTAATCTGTCCCCCCACAAGTATTCTATCTTTTGAGTTGTCCATCTCTACTTAGCAAATTTTCCATTTTGGAGTAGTCTAACTCTACTTACAATTTTTTTTTCTTCAAAAACAACGAGTTCGGAGTCCAACACTTGGCTCGATTCCGCTTTAAATACTTGCTTACAAGTGAGTAGGAAGCGGTTCGCCATTCGGAATTGCTCCTACAATCGTTGGTTCTCTCTTAAACGACGAGTTCGGATTCTAACATTTGGCTCGATTCCACTTTAAATACTTGCTTACAAGTGAGTAGGAAGCGGCTCGCCATTCGGAATTACTCCCACAACCGTTGGTTCTCTCTTAAACGATGAGTTCAGAGTCCAACACTTGGCTCGATTCCGCTTTAAATACTTGCTTACAAGTGAGCATGAAGCGGTTCGCCATTCGGAATTGCTCCCACAACCATTGGTTCTCTCTTAAACGATGAGCTCGGAGTCCAGCACTTGGCTCAATTCCGCTTTAAACACTTGCTTACAAGCGAGTATAAAGTGGTTCGCCATTTGGAATAGCTCCCACAACTGTCGAAACACTTACAAAGCATAAACGAGGGCAGCGAGCACTCAGAAGAAGTCTTATATTATTTGATCAAAATTGTGATTGCAAGCGTCATTCGACATACAAGCTCTACAAAAAGAGACAACTTTTATCAAAGACCAAAATTCATACGAGTCGGCACAAAACTACCAGACTTATCCCTAGCATCTTCGGGGGATGGGAATGCTTCTCTTGAGCGTTACACAAGGACGACGAATACCGTGTTGTCGCCTCCCTACCTCCACGGACATCCCCAAGCTAGCGAATCAAGAAGCATCGTCCGGCCCCGACCTAACGGTGGCCCCAACAGATGTTCCGCTCAACAAAGCGGCCACACCACTTTGCGCTTCTCCGGGGCTTCGAGGTACCAGGGGCGAGCAAAGAGTAGGTCCACGGAACGATATTCCTCAAGCATACCCCTTCGAGGTACGGGAAGTGGTCCTGACATTGCTTCTCCTAGATAGCCGTTGCAAGCGAGCATTCTCCTTCTCCAGTTCGATAATCCGCTCCCTAAGCGAGACGTCTGTGACATTTATCTCCAGACGTGGCAACCGCATTAACCATGCCCCACGAGAGGCATCAGAGATTGTCCGCCGTAGATGAGCGACCTCGATGCTCTTTTCAACAACCACCTTCTCCAGTTCGTCCCTCTCCACAGCGATCTGACATAGAGAACGGCGAAAATGTGAGAGTCTCAAGCCGAGGTTAACAGCCATCGACGTACCCGCTTCCTCGCCTTCAGGCTCCGCCTCATGACGCTCCTCTTCTAACAGTTTCACCTCTATGTTGCGACGAGCAAGGATCGACCTCAGATAACTGAGCTCAGACTCCGCTTTACGAAGTAACTCCTGACTTCGCGAAAGCGCTAGCTTGGCGACCCCGAGTTCAATGCGAAGACGAGCCACGATGCGATCCTAGGGAGAACGAAAGAAGTAAAATCTATTAGGATCAAGAAGCAAGTCCACAAGAGAATACATTCAAGCTACAAGGCAACTCAAAGACAAAGCACTCCAACACTTAGCCAAAAAAGAGTCTTCTTTTCATTCAAACATGTTCGCTAATACATCAGATGGTGGCCAGTCCGCTACAAGGCCTACTTGCGAAAATAAAAACAAAAAAAAGGAAGTACAAGGGGGATTAGGGGGCCTCCTCGGTGGTAGGCACCTTAGCAGCGGTGTCACCCCCGCCTTCTTCTTCTTCTTCCTCCTCTCCTTCGGCCTCCGCCGACCCCTCAGTAGTAGGAACAACGTCGTCATCAAGGGGGTCGTAGAGGCTGTACCCCGCACCATCGAACCCGGGGACACGGATAGCTATGTGCTTCAGAGCTCGCGCATAGGACTGCTCCATGCTAGTTCGCATGTGAGCCTTCGCCTCCTCTCCGATGGCCTCCGAAGCCACCTGCACCGTTGCCTCCCTCTCTCGAACCGCATCTTCGGCGGCCTTTGCTGCCACCTCCCTCTCCTTGGCAACCAGCTCGGCTTACTTGTCTGCCCTCTCCTTCTCCGAGGCGAGTTGTTCCTTCACGGCGGCAGGGGCGGCCTCGAGAGCTTAGATATCTGCCGCTTGTGACTCGGCCAAACGCTTCTCCGCCTCGAACATCTTTACGGCCTTGGCTCGCTCGGTTCGGTCCTTGTCGCTCGCCATCTTCAACTCTTTCTCCTCTTCGGTGATTTGCTCCAGCATATGGCTGAAGTGGCAAGTCATCTGCGCGAAGTGCAGAACCATGCAAGCACTAAACATAGTGAGAAACAAAAGGGGCGGAGTCAAAGAGAGACGGATCGGAGTCAACTTACCGTCATTGAGGCCTTAGCAATCTTGAAGGCGTCGTGGCCAACCATCCCCGCCTTCAACGCAGCCCGGTCTTTAGGGGTCGGCAAATGCCGAATCGCCTGCATACAGCTGATGGCATCCCTGAGGAAGCCATCGTGCCTCATAACTCGCCAGTCAAGGACGAACAGGCTCTTATACTCCTCGGTCAGTATGCTCTCCGCTGCCGCTGTCAGAGGGGGAGCTTCAAGCACCAAGACCTGATCGAGGGAAGTCCCTTCGGTGGTCACGTCGGGGGTAGTGACAGGTGTCTGCGGCTCTGGGTCCAGAGTAATGATCGGGGTCGCATCGACTCTCGGTGCCGCTACCACTGAGGCCCTGGGCACTTTCGCATAAGAAGGGCCCGAGGAAGTTCTCTTCCTCTTCTTGCCATCGGGGGCCTTGTATGCCACCCCGGTTCGGTCCGAGAGCATCACTTTGAAATCTATGCCTGGAGTCTATGTAAAAGAAGAAAGACAAGTATTAGCTGACAAAGAGGTTGAGACTTAAACATGAAAGACTTAAACAGGAAAGCAAAGACAAAAATCTAAAGGCGAAGCATACTAGGGTGATCGAAGTGAGACCCCCACCATAGAGAACTTCCTCGGCTACCTCCTTCTACCCAAGTGGATCCCGAGCCATAAGCTTGGCCACGGTGTCTTCTTCCTCCAGGGTCAGGATCGGGTCGATCTTTGCCCACTTCGGTACGTCCTCTCTCCACATGGTCGGGATTGCCCACGAAGCTTTGCCTCGAACCAGGAAGTACTTCTCATTCCAAAATTTGATAGACTTCGGATTCTCGATCAATTTCACCCCCCGCTTCGGCGACAAATAGTAACGATACTCGTTTCTACTCTTTCGATAAATACAGTACATACCCGGAGAATGATGAGTTGGGGCGCGATGCCTATTGCCTGGCATTGGAGGATGAAGTCGGTGACATGTCGCCACATATTCAGCATATATTGTACCGGACTCAAACCATAGAACTGTAGAACCTCCGCGATGAAAGGGTGAATGGGTAGGCGCAACCCGGCGAAGAAGGCGTCGAAGGAAAACATGCACGTGTCAGGAGACATCGGTGTGCAAGCTCGGATACCTGGGCTCGGAAGAAGGAGCACGAACCCCTTCGGGATCTGAAAGCTCCTTCAGATCCGGACCAGGTCCTTCTCCATCAACATCGAGGGGACATCATCGACCTCGGTGACCTCCCTCGCCTTACCCTCTTCGTATGATGCGGACCTCCCGTGTACCACCTTCGCCAGAAGCTCAAAAGAGTACTGCCTCACTCCCTCGAGGTTCGTCAAGGGGCCTGGGAGCCGACCCAATGCCCCAGCCCTATGCTCCGGTTCTACTATGGTCACCGACTTCACCGGTTTACCACCACCTTCCCCTTGTCCACGCTCTGAACCGGGGCCAGGGACTGCCCCTCTTCGTGCTCCGAGGTAGAGGTCTCACTCCCCGAAGATACCCTAGACATTTCGCTGCGAAAAAGGGGATAACTTATCGTGATGTGACAACTACGGTCGGAATATCTCACCGGAAAACGAAGACGTCTGGCTGCGACCGCTAGTAACACCGCTCGAGAGCAAAGATCTCCGCTAGTAGTGCGGCTCGAGAGTAAAAACTTCCAAAGAGTAAAAAGTGAAGAAGTGAAAAAAAATGAGTGAGGCAAGGCAGGCTTATAGTGCTCAGAGCGAGGCCGCTGGGGCTTTTGAAACAATTGGGCCGAACAAACGCCGAAAGCCCAGAAAGGCATAACGACGGAAGGCCAAAGGATGGAATCTCATGCGACGCCCTAGAAACTGCGAATTGATCAGTCGCTTCAACTTTTGTGCCCAACCAAGATCAAGCGACCCAGATGAAGCCACATCCCCCGGTGACTTGACACCGACCAAACGTGGCACCGAGCAGCGTATTGGAAAAAAAACTAGTTTCTCCTCGTGGTTTGCGCCTGATCCTCAATCAGACGGCTCAGATATGGCCGCATGGACAAAAATCGTTTTATTCTCGTGATCCACGCCGTTTTCGTCGTGATTTGCGCCTAATCCTCATCAGACGACCCAGATGAAGATACGTCCCTCGGTGACCATACACCGATCAACCGTGGCACCGAGTGCGTCACGTGGAGAAAAAACCTCCTCGCATCTGGCCGACCGTCCGATCCATTCAAAATTTGCACCGAAGCAGACGGGTGCTCCAGATGAAGCTACGTCCTCGGCGACCCTGCACCGATCCACCATGGCACCGAGCGCGACATGTGGAGAAAAAACCTCCACGCATCTTACCGACCGTCCGATCCATTCGAAATTCGCGCCGAAGCAAATGGGCGCTCCAGATGAAGCCACGTCCCTCGGTGACCATACACCGATCCACCGTGGCACCGAGCGTGCCACGTGGAGAAAAAACCTCCACGCATACCGGCCGTCCGATCCATTCGAAATTCGCGCCGAAGTAGATGGACGCACCGGATGAAGCCACGTCCTTCGGCGGCTATGCACCGATCCACCGTGGCACCGAGCGTGTCATGTGGAGAAAAAACCTCCACGCATCTTACCGACCGTCCGATCCATCCAAAATTTGTTCCGAAGCAGATGGGCGCTTCGGACGAAGCCACGTCCCTCGGTGACCATACACCGATCCACCGTGGCACCGAGCTCGTCATGTGGAGAAAAAACCTCCACGCATCTTACCGACCGTCCTATCCATCCAAAATATGCACCGAAGCAGATGGACGCTCCAGATGAAGCCACGTCCCTCGATGCTTATACACCGATCCACCGTGGCACCGACCTCAACTCGAGAAGAAAACGCCCCCACTTTGGACCAGCCCTCCGATTACTTCAAAAATTATGCCCAGGTCTGATAAACAGCTTAGATCACGCCACGTCGATATTGGATTTGATTAATCATTTTATTTTATTTATTATTCGAATTAATTATTTAAAATTTGCTTTAAAATAATTAAAAATTCAGAAAAATTAATTAAAAATTCAAGAAAATAATTATAAAATCGGGAAAAATATTCTAAAGCTCCTGAATAAATAATTATTTATTAGAATAATTAATTGATATTTCTTGAAGACAAATTGTTGCTTCGCAAAATTAAATAATTGATCGGAAAAATAGTTAAAAAATTGGAAAAATCGCCAAAAATCCTACTGAGCCCAAGAACAAGCCTGAGCATATGGCCAACACAGAAAAGCATCGTTACGCCCCAAATAAAAATCCGAAATCCTTTTCAGAACTCCGATAAAACCTCGGTCGCCATTAAAACAGTAAAACTACTCCTCAGATGCTGATTTAATTAAGTCTTCGGGAGTGTGGGGCTCGTGATATGGCTAAAAACAAAGTTTAATCGGGACCGTTCGAAGCAAGGCACGAATCTTAAAGCCACCAGGGGCAAAATGGTAACTTTACTTACTAACGGGTCCGAATCAGGAGCCGGGCCTTTATCCAGAACCCGACAACCCTGAAAATGGATTCGTCTTACTGTGTACGGGTCCCAACCCGTGAGAGACCTAGTCAACAGGATAAAAGAGAATCCAGATTCATGCTTATCCTTAACTGCGGTTTTAACCACTTCTATCCATCTACATCGGGAAATAGGGATTTGGTCTTATCCTGAAGGAGATCCCCATGGTGACTATAAACACCCCCTATATCATACTAAAAAAGGTGATCACTCTTTGCACACTCGAGCTCTTTCCCTTTACTTTTTCTGGTTTTGACAAGAGCGTCGGATGGTTCGTTGCGGTGTTTCGAACGTTTGTGCAGGTCAGCGGGAGCACTAAGGAGTCAACTTCTCAACAAGGAAGAAGGGGAGATCCAGCCTGTTTGAGTTCCTCACGAACCTACAAATCTCATCTATTGCCCCCACACCAGAATCCAGCGGCAACAACTAATGGAAACATGGACTTTCATTTACAACGAATTATTGTCATACTATTCAAACTTGAGCTACATAATTATTGTTCTACTGTTTACAATGCTTTTCATATGCTGTATCGTTCCGAAGACGTGCCGTAGGCACGTGCTCACGGACAAATCTAGTTATAATAGAAGAGCTGGAGTTGTAAATCTACCTACTTACGTGAACACACGTGTAACTCCAACTCTCCTATTATAGTCTTCACATTTACATTTAAAGATATGTAATCATATTTATTAAGACCTGCATCGCATGTATAAATTAGAGTTCTTACTTTATTTTTTTCAAAAAAATTAATACGTGCATCGTACGTGTATATAACTAGAAGTAGATAGATAAGTTTGGGCCGGTGCTGGCTAATTTCATATGCTTGTTAAGATTAGTAAATGGCCCACCAAGACCTGGCCCGCTCCCCTTCCCCTTTCCCTCTACCTTAAAACCCAATCCCAGCCGTTCATTCAACCCACTCAACGGTCCAGATCGTCCTAGACCCGGCCTGCTCCCCCTTCCTTCTACCTTAAAACCCAATCCCTGCCGTTCATTCAACCCACTCAACGGTTCAGATCGTCCGAACTCCAAACCCTAATCCGGCCCATAGCCTCCCCTCCTTTTTAACACCACCTACTTCCTGTAGAATTCGATCCTCTTCCTCCCCATATCTCAAAACCTAACCCTAAATCCCCAAATCGAACCCTAGATCGATCTGAATACTGCCATGCCGAAAGACGTCAAGAGCTCCGAGCACGATGGCGCCAGCCCTGGGTATCTCTCTCTCCCTGTCCCTTTTCTCTTCCTTCTTGTTTCGCTTTATAGGGTTAAGGTTTTCTAAGTTTCAGTTTTCCCGCCACTTTTCAGCAAAATTTTCATCGGAGGGCTCCCAAGAGACACTAGCATGGGTAAAGATTCAATCTTGAAAACTTTCATTAGATTTAGAATCAAGATTTAGCTTTTTGTTGAGTATTTTTTGATAATATATTTGTTACAGGTTGAGGTGTTTTATGTGATTTGGGGTTCTTTTGGGATTAATTTGGTGTTTTTTTGGTTTCGGAAATATTTTTGCAGCTACCTTTTTGGAGCACTTTGGGAAGTATGGGGAAATTATCGACTCGGTCATAATGAAGGATAGGCATACACACCAGCCGAGGGGTTTTGGGTTTATCACATATGAAGATCCATCTGTTGTCGATAAAGTGATTGAGGATACCCATGTAATTAATGGGAAAACGGTAAGTTTTTATCCGAAAGTAACGATTTTTGTTATTTGATTCAATTGTTGGACGTTTTTGGGGTTGTTTAGTATCATGCATCTTTTTGTTATAATGCCACTGCATGATTTATTATGTTGTTTCCATTGAGTTGTAGCTCATATGGTAAGGGTTTGGGATGGGTAAAGGGAGGTTTCAGGTTTGAGGCAACCCAGGCTACTTCGCAGTCTTTACTAAAAAAACAGAGAGATTTATCATGTTCTGTGATGTTGTTGTTATATCTAAATTAGAAAGTCTGTTGGGCATATGTATTATTTGGCACCTCATCTTTATGAGCAGTGATATTTGTGCTACTTGTAGTTTTAAGTACATCATATGATCAAGATAGATAGAGTTGTGTCCAGTGTCCATGAGCAATTACATGGACCCACCTTAAGTCTAGTTTGTTTTGTAAAAGCAGCACTTGACATTTTCCCAATTTAATAGTTGTCAGTGTTCTGCTTTGATTGCATCCAGTTTGCAGTTACGGACTTGTAGATGCTATTGGTAATCTCACTGATGGTTGGCTTGACTTCAGTTCCGAAATTATTACCTAATTTCCAAGCGGGGCTTTGTTAAGGATGGTACAATTTTGAACTGACCGTATAAGAATTTAATGATTTAGCCTACCGGGATTCTGAATCCTTTTTACCATGTTTAAATGTGGATATTATTTATTTTCATCTTAGTTATTTTAGCAATTTGTGTCGCGTGTGAAATTTATTTAATAACTGAAAGTCTAATCAAAGCTGATAGTAGTCACATCATCAAAGAGAATGAGAATTTTGTCCCTGCCAACATTAATTCTATACATTGTGAGAACTAATGTTGCATGCCTATATGCATAAGTAGAACAATTGTTTTGAACAACCTTGTTTTCCATCTTTTAAACCAATATCCATATTTGAAGCTGATATTTTAATCGTTTCACAGTAATATTATTTTGTCACGTTTGGACTTTAGTTAAACATATTTGCATTTGTGATTTGTGTAGGGGAATAGATACAAATACATAGCTTAGCACCTTATTTAGCATTGCAAGTCTGTCATGAACCTGTATACATGTCGTACCTGTGCTAGGAAGTAGGAACCAATGCTTCATGGACAATCCTTATACACTTCTCCTACACTTCTTACCTGTCATAGGTTTTAATGCATATCTTATATTTTGGACACCTTTTTGCACTTTCAATACTTATTGAGCATATAATGAACAATTTTCAAATGCTTTCTCACCTTCTTTGTATTTGTAACACTAATTACTTTTGTAACAATTATAGACCTCATCGTATTTTGTAATTCAGTACGGAGTATGAAACTATTATTGCTTTTCTATGCACTATAAATCCGATAACATGATTAGCTTGTTGGACAACGTACGAGTAGCAATGCATAAATATGATATTATATTATAACATGTAATATTGTGGCAGTGTCCCGATGCTGTACTTTCTGACTAATCTGTAGCATACCTGTACTAGTATTCGTGATTTCTTACTACTACCATGATTGACATGATATGAATAACTGCTTAGAAAATGTTGGGATTTCGTAATATTTTTTGGGTTGACCCAGTTGATATAAGATGGTCAGGATTTAATGTGACATTACAATTTCTTATTATTATAATTTACACTTGTTTCCAAATTATATATCTTTCGCTAAATTTGTTGGGTTAAATTCTTCTATGTTTCACCATTTTTCAAAGGTCTACTGCAATGCACAATCTTTTGCATACATATTCTAATTCTGGGGACACTGGATGGTTGTATCCTATTTTTATTAATGTTATTTTTAAGAATACACAGCAAATCCTTTGAGCCATTGATCGATGAAGGTAAACATTGACCAAATCAAGTTACTGTATAAACATTTTTCTCATAAAGCAAAATTTAGTCTACAAACTGAGACCGGAATTAGTTTATGACACAGTGTGTGTTTGTTTGAGATGCAAGCAAAAGTGGAAATTCCTTTATCCTTCTGAACTTTCCAGTTCAGTTTGCAAATAACCTTTAACTTATGGAGGGAAACAAGTTTTGTAATATTAACAAATTGAGGTTTATTGGTAATTGAATCAAAAAGTTGGGAGGGAATTTTCGAAATTTCCACATGCATTTCAATCCAAACACACCCTTAATCCATTGGACCTATTGGGTCCCGATTTTCTTTCTTTCGAATGTCTTTTTTTCGAAATTATTTGCAAAAAGAGGACACCTGCCAAACTAATAGCGTCCAGGGACTCAACAACTACACTCGTTGTTCCCAATAGCGAGCTTAGTTATTTTGTGCTCGCCGTTGGGAACTTCGGGCCTAGTTTTATTTTTTTTTGGAGAAACTTGCTGTTCTCAACGGCGAGTGTAGTTCAAAATTATCAAACAAGACTCAATGTTCCCAACAACGAGCTTCTTTATACTAGACTCGCTTGCTGTTGGGAATGACAATGTTCTTTGAAATTTCACTCTCTGTTGGACTTGGGTAAATTTTCGGAAAAAACTCCATAGAATAGCTCGTTGTTGTGAACAATCAGTCTTGTTTGAAAATTTTGAATTAAACTCGCCGTTGGGGTAACAAATGTTTTTGTTCTTTCAGTTCTTGAATGTGTATTTTCCCTAGTCATGTTAATAACATAACATTGAACTGCAGGTTGAAATAAAAAGGACAATTCCTAAAGGTGCCGCTCAATCGAAGGATTTCAAAACAAAGAAAATATTTGTTGGTGGTATACCAACAACTGTAGGAGATGGTAATGTTTCCACTTCGTGTTTTTTACATGCTATTGAATAATAAAATTACTTGTTGCTAACCCTGTGTTATCATCTTCTACTCTGATTAGATGAATTCAAGGGTTTCTTCTCCAAGTTCGGCAAGGTAGTGGAGCATGAAATCATTCGTGACCATAGTACTAAGCGTTCACGTGGCTTTGGGTTTATTATTTTTGACAATGAACAAGCCGTAGATGATTTGTTGTCCAAGGGCAATATGATCGATTTTGCTGGTAGTCAGGTGAGTGTAGAGAAAAGTTTCAACAAAATATTGTTCATGAAAAGATTGTGCATGTGTCAAGTTTGGGAATTTTCTTTTGATATTTTATGTCGTTTGTCTTTTGGGAACGTGTTCGATAGAGAAACTTACATTCTGCATTTCAGATTTTGTAACTTGGCAAAGATTTATACTATTGGTGGATGTACAATTTTTTCACTTTGTCGTCCAACTATAGTGTCCACAATTCGAAATGTGACCTAAGCAAATGCGACCTTTACAAAGATTTTATTAGTTTCCATGTCAGTACAGTAAAATATTTCATGATATTTTTTATTGTGATATTATATGGTACACGAGTTTCTAAGGTTAAAAATGTTATTTAGCATACATAAGGAATGTCATAAAATTATAGATTATCTTATTATGGAAATTGTAATTTAGCATACATAAAATGAATATGATAAAATTATGGATAATTTTATTATGCATCAGACCTTTACACATCAGTTCATCTTCAGCATCTTATAGATCTTTCCTGATCCTTCTTGTGCATTGTTAGTATGTCACCTCTGCTCATAGAAATTCGTGAACTTTGGCTAAGTAGACCCTTTTCAGGCTAGTCCTTAGGTTAATATTATTGCTCTATTGTAGGTTGAGATCAAGAAGGCTGAACCCAAGAAATCCTCCAACCCTGCACCTCCTTTTGCTAGTGAACCTAGGGGCCGCCCTTTTGGCGGTGGTCTAGGAGGATATGGAGGCTCTTATGGTGGTTTTGGTGGGGGCGAATTTGGCCCATCATCTTTTAGGACACCAGGGGGTCTCGGTCATAGGATTGGTGAGTATGGTGGTTATGGGGGTGGAGTAGGGGAATTTGGTGGAGGATATGGTGGTTATGGTGGTGGGTTAGGGGGTTACAGAGGAGAGTCATCCCTTGGTTATTCTAGTCGTCTTGGCTACGGTGGTGGCGGAGGTTATGGTGCTGGGGGTTATGGTGCTGGTGGCTTAGGTGGTGGATATGGACGTGATGAGGGTTTTGGCGGATATGGTGGTTCTAGCTATGGTGGTGGTTATGATTCAGGTGCAGGTTCTAGTTTTGGCTCAGGCAGTCTCTATGGTGGTAGAGGAGGCTATGGAGGTGGTGCTGGTGCTGGCCCCACTGGCAGATATCACCCTTATGCACGCTAGACATTTTAGCATCAACTCTAGATGTCACCCAGGTTTCCAGCTGAAGACTTCAGATGATAAGGGTCCTGCTAGTTAAGCTATTAGCAGTCTTTTATTGCAGAGCTAGAATAGACTCTAGTCGCTTCGTTTTGGAGAATTTTACAGATGTAACATCTACCAGGTTGAACTAGAACTCCTTTTATGCAAGCTATTCTGAGTGTGGATTTGTACTTATTAGACTAGATAGATCTGTGTTCTGGAATGTAGAATGTTATAGACTAAGCAGGTTTCTATGTTTCGGGATCATAGAATGTTTTAGACTTGAGTAAACTTCTAAGTTTCTGGATTTCTGCAAGAGCCTTGCGTATCTTCTGATTTCCTTGGTAGTTTTAGCACAAATTAGCTCATACTTGATTTTTTATTTAAGTTAATTGCATGCCACACTGTCTTTTAAGTTGCACTTATCCTTTTTTTCCCCATTGCGTGGCTGATTAGAAATGAGACTTCCAGGTGGACTGTAGTATATTTGTCTGCATCTGTTAGAAATGGTGAATAGATGTTAGTTGATGGCTTAATGGGCATCAAATTAGAATGATTTTTTTTTATCAAGTTTCTTTTATTCTTACTTGTAGACATCCTGACATTTCTTATGTATTTTAGTCCTTTGTCATCAAAAGGTGTTTTGATAGTTCTGACATATTAGGCTATTTTAGTGAGTTTACCAGGTATTTATCTATAGTTTAATTTTTTTTGTTTTGGGACCCCTTAACATCAACAACAACAATAACGTCTTTTTTCCAAGTTGGGGTTGGCTACATGAATCCTGATTCATTCTGCTTGATTTAACGCATTATCTTCTTTTAGACTACAAGCTATCATATCATTTCTCATAGTTTTCACTTAAGGAAGCTTAGGTCTTTCCCTACTCCTAACTCTACCCGCAATATTTATCAAATCACTATTTCTAATGGGGGTACTTCTAGGTTTCTGTGTGACCACTGTTTTAAATTTCCTCTGATACGGTCGAAATTTCGTTTCGGCTAGCTTGCCGATACGAAATCACATATTTTATACTCTATTGTTTTGGACGGAAATGTGTAGATTTTGGCCAAAATTGCCGAAATATTAGCCAAAATATTGCCGAAATAGACACATGTTATTGTGAATATATATTAAAAAATTGGTTTAATATATATTCACAATAAGTCTTTCAATATAGGACATGTGTCTCGCTATTGTGAGAATTTCGTCTCGATATTGTTTGTATAGATGCAAAGTCAAGTAAGTTTATTAATTAATACATTTTTTCTAATCAATGCAAATTCAATTTAGTTATATATTTATATTACATTTTCTTTTATATTGTTGTTAAATTTTGTGAATATTTACCGTAATTGATTCATATCATTAGTTGCATTATACAGTATTTTATTTGATTATCATATCTTTTCTCACAGTTTTCACTCAAGGAAGCTTAGGTCTTTCCTTACTCCCAACTCTACCCGCAATATTTATCAAATCACTATTTTTAATGGGGGTACTTCTAGGTTTGTGTGTGACCACTGTTTTAAATTTCCTCCGATACGGCCGAAATTTCGTTTCGGCTAGCTTGCCGATACGAAATCACATATTTTATATCGTTTTGGACGGAAATGTGTAGATTTTGGCCAAAATTGCCGAAATATCAGCCAAAATATTGCTGAAATAGACATCTTATTGTGAATATATATTAAAAAATTGTTTTAATATATATTCCCAATAAGTCTTTCAATATAGGACATATGTCTTTCAATATATGACTTTAAGTTAAGATAATGTGATAATTTCGTCTCGCTATTGTTTGTATATATGCAAAGTCAAGTAAGTTTATTAATTAATATATTTTTTCTAATCAATGCAAATTCAATTTAGTTATATATTTATTAATTAATATTACATTTTCTTTTATATTGTTGTTAAATTTTGTGAATATTTATCGTAATTGATTCATATCATTAGTTGCATTATATAGTATTTTATTTGATATCATATCTTTTCTCACAGTTTTCACTCAAGGAAGCTTAGGTCTTTCCCTACTCCTTACTCTACCCGCAATATTTATCAAATCACTATTTCTAATGGGGGTACTTCTAGGTCTATGCGTGACCACTCTTTTAAATTTCCTTCGATACGGCCGAAATTTCGGCCAAAATTTCGTTTCGGCTAGTTTGCCGATACGAAATCACATTTTATATCGTTTTGAACCGAAATGTGTAGATTTCGGCCAATATTGCCGAAATTAGCGAAAAATTTTGTTGAAATTAGCGAAATATTAGCCGAAATGGACACACGTTATTGTGAATATATATATAAAAAATTGTTTTACTTTTTGCATGTCTTTCAATATAGGACCTTAAGTTAAGATAATGTGAGAATTTCGCTATTGTTTGTATATATGTAAAGTCAAGTAAGTTTATTAATTAATACATTTTTTTCTAATCAATGCAAATTCAATTTAGTTATATATTTATATTACATTATCTTTTATATTGTTGTTGAATTTTGTGAATATTTACTGCAATTGATTCATATCATTAGTTGCATTATACAGTATTTTATTTGATAAATGACATGTAGGACATATAATATCTTATTTAGTAACAAAAAAATATATTTATTGAGTATAGAAAATGAACATCCGATATGATCACATTTTTCCGATATCTCCGGTCCGAGACGAAACACCCCATGCCGAGACGAGTCCGAAATCCGAGATTTAAAACTATGTGTGTAACATGTCCAAACCACCTGAAGTGTTTCTCTCTTAATTTATCTTGAATAGGAGCGACCTTTACCATGTCTCGAATATGCTCATTTCTAATTATGTCCATCCTAGTTTTACACACATCTAGCTTCGCATCTTTATCTATGCTACAATCATTTTTTGAACTTTTTGTTTTTTTTTGTTGTCCAATATTATGCTTAATACATCATTGGAGGTCTAATAGCTGTCTTATAAAAAAAAAATTTCTATTTCAAAGGTATATGTTTGTCACAAAAATACCACTGACGCTTCTCTACTTAAGCCACCTTACTTGGATCATATGTATAACATTTTCACAAATCTCCCCATCATATGTATAACATTTTCACAAATCTTTCCATCTCTTTGTATAATCGAGCCTAATATTGAAAACGGTCTTGCTTAGCTATTTCTTACCATCAAGTTTTACTACTTGCTCATTTGTGTTTTAAATATCGTGAAAGTTACACTCCATATACTCTGCTATAGTTTTGCTTACTTTTTACCTTCCAAAGTTTCTATCCACAATTCTAAGTTAGCATTGATTCTTGCTCTATTCTCGTTCACAAAGATGTCATCGGCAAAAAGCATACACCAAGACACCTCATCGTGTATTTTTCGCGTTAATTCATCCATCACTAAAATAAAGAGGTAGAAACTTAAAGTCGAACATTTGTGTAAACCTACTGTAATAGGGAATTTACTACTTTATGAAAATTTACTACTTTCTCATATGGTAGAAACTTAAAGTCGAACATTTGTGTAAACCTACTGTAATAGAGAATTCACTACTTTATGAAAATTTACTACTTTCTCATATGGTTGTTCTAATTGTGGTCATTGTAACTTTATACACATCTTTAATCACCTCAATATACCGAATAGTTACTCTTTTGTTATTTAACAACCAACATACAAACCATCACAGGATGGCCCAGTGGTTAGAATGATGTGACCTGGAGTATGCTCCTCCCAGAGGTCACAGGTTCGAAACCCGGAGGGTGCAAGCATTATGTGATGGCCAGTGGCAGTGGGACTGTTTAACGGCCTGCTCAAAACCTAGCTCACGGGACTGGGAATAGTCGGACCCCCAGAGGGGGGATGGATACCCAGTATAATCAAAAAAAAAAAAAAAACAACCAACATACATGTTTTTTCTATATCGATAAACACCATATATAGATCTTTCTTATTCTCTTCATATTTTTCTATAAGCCTCCTTAGTATATAAATTGCTTCCATTGCTGATCTTCTAGACATAAATCCAAACTGACTCAGACACTATAGTTTCTAGTTTTAGTATATATACGATTACTCTTTACCAAAGTTCTATCATATGGCTCATTAATTTAATGCTTCGGTAGTTCCCCCTATTGGGTGGAAATAGTCAATTCATGCTTTTCAAGTAGTTTATGCGGTTCACGATATTAGATTACTCCCAACAGTTTCAAAATTAAAATGAATCTGAGATTCTTGATATTTGTGATTTTTGGGATTTTTAAGTAATGTGGCTGATACCAGCTTTTTAGAACAAAGTAAAATTCCTTGAAAGATGTTCTTCATGAAGTTTTTCCTTATTATTACTAATTTTCTCACTCATATTGGATTGTACATGGGAATGTGTGAGATTCTTTGTATTTGTGGTTTTGGGGTTTTTAAGTAATGTGGCAGATTTTTTTTTAGAACAAAGGAAAATTCCTTGAAAGATGTTTTTATGAAGTTTTTCCTTTTTGTTACTAATTGTCTTGCTCATACTGGATTGTACATGGGATTGAATTTGAGATTCTTTGTATTTGTGGTTTTGGGGTTTTTGAGTAATGTGGCAGTTTTTTTTAGAACAAAGGAAAATTCCTTGAAAGATGTTTTTTATGAAGTTTTTCCTTATTGTTACTCATATTGGATTGTACATGCTAATGAATGTTTTTTAGAACAAAGGAAAATTCCCTTCTTAATGCAGTTTTTTTCTTCTTATTGTTACTAATTTTCTTAGTCATATTGGATTTTACATGGGAATGGGAATTTTTTGATTGAATTATTTCAAAAATATTGCGGCTTAGTGCCTTCCCTTCATAAAAATACTGGCTTTAATGATTTATGATTTTTTTGGTTATATTTGTTACTGATAATTCAGTTTGATTCCTCAAATATTGTATTTGGGGGGTTCAAATAATGTTGCTGATTTTTTTTGAACAAAGGAAAATTTCCTTCTTAATGCAGTTTTTTCTTATTGTTACTAATTTTCTTAGTCATATTGGATTTTACATGGGAATGGGAATTGGAATTTTTTGAATGAAATATTTCAAAAATATAGTGGCTAAGTGCCTTCCCGTCATATAAATACTGGCTTTAATGATTTATGGTTTTTTTTATATTTGTTGCTGATAATTCAGTTTGATTCCTCAAATATGGTTCCTTGTATTTCTGTTATTGTATGCAAGGATTCTGTATAGCTTTTCCGTCAATGCTTATATCATCTTCATTATTGTCTGAGCTTTATTTCATGTGTCTTCCATCGGAGGAATGCTCTGGTTCATCCTAATAAAGCTGAAATCGCTCGAAGAAAATAATGACAGAATCACAACCATGCGGGATCGTTCCCTCATGGTTGTGATTCTGTCATTATTTTCTTCTGATCTTCTGTCACGTTGTGTTATCCTTGTATAGACTGGACTTTATCTCGGCTAGGAAATTGTACAGTGTACAGTGGCTGAGACATGCCTTTGTTCCTGTAAATTAATGAAAAAGACAGCAATAACATGAAAGATTTGCCAGTACTGTGAACTTGTACTTAATCTATAGTCTGTAATGTATTGTTGAGGGCTGTACATACAGGCAATACCATATTTTTCTTCCCCCGTTCACATTTTTTCTTTAGTTTGTGCAGTTTATAATCGTTGAAACGTTAAGAAAGACTTATTATGTTTTTGTTGTTACAAAATTGTTCGCTCTGAAACTGTGTAACTCGGGGTTGTGGATTGTGTTAAACTTTTTGTGCAACTCTGGTTTGTGGTTTTAACTTTTTTCTTTAGCAAATCTATTCGATATTTTTTATTTGTCTGGGAGATTGTTGATGCTTCTCTGTTGATTTGGAGAAAAAAGAGAAGGTCAAAAGGCTTACTATTTTCTTGTGAAGTAGTATTGTCATTTAAAATGTTCGAATTAAACGAAAACGAAAGCACGTCAAAAATAATGAACTTCCAATTGAACCGGCTAGTCATTTTGGATCATCTTCTAACTCAAAAGAAAAAGTACTTCAACATCATACTGCTGCTATATTTTGAGGCTAAATTACAGAAACTTATTGAACTATGAGCTAGTGCAAAATACTGCCGTGTACTTTTTGCGAAAAAAATCTCTGTGAACTGTGTTTTCTAAAAACCTAAGACAGCATGGATAGCTTCTGTTACCATTTTGACATGTGCACTGTGCGTGACATATTTTTGGACAATTGTTTTTATCTGAACTTATCACATAACCTCACTCATATACTCGTGTGCTAAAAATTTTTTATTAATCTTTTAAATTTTTTTTTATTACAAAATCTCTCTTTATTTACTTGTGTTGTTTTAGAAATTTTCATTTTTTAAAAAAAATCAACATAACTCCTAATCATATTTCCATTTTCTCCCTTAAGATCCCGATCAACCAAAGAGTAATCCTTTGCAAAAACTTCATGACTTCCGCTCAATTTCTATTCTCATCCAAACAATTAATAGCAAACAATTGCTTCCTCATTTCTCTTTCATATTCTTTCTCATTTTATGCTGCTTCTTTCAGCTAAGGAGGATCCACCAGTTATCCCACTCCATTTAGAAAAACTCGGCTCAAAGGTACCTGATATGGTATAAAATATGTGGCCCCTTCTGGGCCATCAGATCTCCTCAAATTTTGCTCTCCTGTGATCATCAAAGTCCAACAGGTCTAATGGGCTTCTGCCAGCTCAGGCCCACTGACTAACGGGTCCGACCTGGCCCATCAAGGCTAGAGACCCGTTAGCCCCTTCCTATAAATACCAGACCCCTCATTCATTCTCAAGGTAATAAACTTTTTCCTCTCTGAACCCTAGCTAGTGTTGCTTTCTCAGTGACCGACTAGATCGTCAGAGGGCATGTCGCTGGGAACTCTCCCGGTGTTTCTAGGCAGTGCACAGGTATCAAGATCCGAGCCGAGCTACGAAGATCCGAGCCGAGCCACGAGATCTGAGCCGAGCATCCAGCCTCTATCTCTCTCCTACTACTTCCGAGCCGATCGTACAGCCCGGGGATTAGATCAACGCTAGTGTCGTCCTTTTCGCATCACAAATTACAAGAACTCACACATGTTGCCCCCACACCCAAAAACAAGCAACATCAGGTTGGTGCCGTCTGTGGGAAAGCGCCACTGACACATATCCAATTCCGGCCTACGTCGTTATCTCGAAGCCAGGCTTTCCCATGGCTCCCAAAGCCATAAAAGCCCTCACCGATGGACGTCGTCCAGACCCTCCTTCCTCCCACAACCATGCGTACACTCAGGGCTTTGGTCAGCCTCGAGCCAATGGTGCGGCAGGACCCGAACCGAGCACTTTACGTTCGGTTGCGGCTCGCGACTTACGACATGTAATCCAGGACCGACAGATCAGCTAGTCAAGGGGAGGGGCCGCTTCCAACTCGGTCCCAAGCCATGGCAGGCAGCATACCCAAGAACGGGAACCAGCGTACAACCACTCACCCCGGGGGCCTCTGTCGTCGCACGGCCAAGTAGAGCAGACCCCGGTCACAGGAGTCGAGTTCCAAAACTTTAGGGACGAGGTCATCCAGGCTATTCGGGGCGGCCACCAGACCGAGGCGCGCAATAACACCAATCCGCGGCCAGAAGCCTAAGGCAGCAAATCTCATGGATCGACTCGCCCACAGGAGCGAGACGATCCCGTTCTCCGGTGCATCCGGGAGATGGAGAACCGCCTCGCCCATCTCGGCGAGGGCGAACCACAATCTGGGCAAGGTAACCGGCCGAACCGACCTTCGTTCTCCTCTCAAATCCTAGACGTCGAGATTCTGAGGAATTTCAGACCGCCCAAATTCGAGACTTACAATGACGGGAGTGATCCCGCTGATCACATGGATGGGTTCAAAACTTTCGTGTTGATTCACAGCGCATCGAATCCTCTTCTATGACGTGCCTTCCCTGTCACCTTGCGTGGTCCAGCTCGGGAATGGTTCTCAAAGCTCACCCCCGGCTCGGTCTTCTCGTTCGACCAGCTAGAAGCAAGCTTCCTAGCCCACTTCGTGACTAGCCGGAAAGTCGAGAAAACGAGCGCGTCCCTTCTGGACCTCAAGCAGAAGGAAAGAGAACCCCTCCGCGAATTCGTTCGGAGGTTCACAACCGAGGCGAGGGCGGTCTCCTCTCTCGACGCTGGCGTCGCCTCTGCAGCTTTCTGGTACAATGTTCTCCACAGCCAGCTAAAGGCCTCATTAGCCAAGAAATTGCCCGTCGATTTTCCTGACCTCTTTAACAGGGTCAAGAAATACATCCGGGTTGAGGAGACTCTACATCCTGAGGGCATCAAAGAAGCTACAGGCAAAGGGAAGCGCAAAGCGGACCACACCGAGCTTGCCAAAAAGGCCCCGAAGGATGCGTCTGGTCAAAAGAGGCCACCTCCGGTCCCCCATTTTGAAAGATATACGCAGCTGACCCAGAACTTATCTACCATCCTCTTAGAGATCGAGGACAAAGGGATCGTCCGACTCCCTCCCCGACTGACCAACAACAAAAAACGGGACCAGACGTTCTATTGTCGATTTCACCGGGACCATGGGCACGAGACGGACAATTACCGTGCCCATAAAGACGAGATCGATTCCCTCATACAACGATGGTACCTAAGGGAGTTCACCCGGACCAGCCCAAGAGACCGAAGGGACCCGAGGAACCCGAGGCCATCGCCTCCTCCTCGAATGGTCAACCGACAACCCGAGTAGGGTCCTGAGCCCAAAGAGACTGGGTGGACGACCATCCTACACTGCATTCACGACGGACCCATGGGAGGAGAATCCAACACTTCCCATAAGACCTTCTTGCGGGAAGTAAATTCAGTCCACGACCATCCCCCTCCTCGGCGGCAGCATGCGGTCTCCTCCTCAGAAGATGACTTGGAAGGCGTCCGGCTACCACATTGTGACGCTCTCGTCATCAGCCTCGCCATGGCAAACTTCGAAGTTCACCGAATTCTCGTAGACAACAGAAGCTCGGTCAACATCCTCTTCTTGGAAGCTTTTGAAAACTGCAAGCTCCTCCGCGAGAAGTTAAAACCGGTCGGGTACACTCTTCACGGGTTCTCCGGCGTCCCCATCCAAATTAAGGGGATCGTCACACTTGACATTACCGCCGGGACGACCCCGATTATTCGAACCGAATCAATGGACTTCATGGTGGTCAATGTCAAGGCCGCATACATTGTCATTCTAGGCCGACCCGGCTTCTGCTCGTCTTAGGCAATTTCCTCCGCCTACCACCTGAAACTGAAATTCCCTACCGACCGCGGAGTCGGTGTTGTCCGGGGTAACCAGGAGTTTGCATGCTCGTGCTATATGACCGCAGTAGGGATCGGGGTATTCCCTCTTGATGCGGTGGAACTTCCACCCAAAAGAAACCAGTCCGAGTCGGAACCCGTAGACGAATTGGAAGAGGTCTCCTTCGAGGCGGAAGACAAGTCTAAATGGTTCCGTGTGAGCTGCTCCCTGTCCCCCGATCTTAGACCGACCTTCATCGAGTGTATTCGTCGTAATATCGACCTCTTCGCTTGGACCCCGTCCGACATGCCCGGGATTTCTGAAGACCTCATTATGCACAAACTGAGCATCCATTCGGGCTCCAAAGCGATCCAGCAGAAGCGGCGGAAGTTCACTCCCGAGAGGCAACAAGCAATAAAGGAGGAGGTCGACAAACTTCTGTCTGCCCGGTTCATACAAGAGGTCGACTATCCCGAGTGGCTGGCTAACGTCGTGATGGTGAAGAAGGCAAGCGGGAAGTGGAGGATCAGTATAGACTTCACGGACCTCAATAAGGCATGCCCCAAAGATCTGTTCCCTCTCCTTAGCATCGATGCTCTGATCAATGCGATGTCGGGTCACGAGCTACTGACCTTCATGGATGCTTTTTCGGGCTATAACCAGATCCGGATGTTCCCTCTGGACATCGCTAAGACATCCTTCGTAACCGACCAAGGTCTCTACTGCTACTGGGTCATGCCCTTCGGGCTAAAGAACGCCGGTGCCACCTACTAGAGGCTCGTCAACCGGGTCTTCAAAGAACAGATCGGTCGGAACATGGAGGTATACGTTGACGACATGCTCGTCAAGAGTCATCGAGAGCAGGATCATGTGGCCGACCTCGAGGAAGCTTTTGGCGTCCTTCCGTTCTACAACACGAGGCTTAATCCCGCTAAGTGCGCCTTCGGTGTCTCTTTGGAAAAATTTCTCGGGTTCGTCGTTAGCTAGCGCGGCTTAGAGGCGAACCCCGAGAAGATCCAAGCCATAATCGACATGGCTTTGCCTAGAAATATAAAGGAAGTTCAATGGCTCACGGAAAGACTAGCGGCCATCGGCTACTTCCTCTCCAAATATGGAGAGAAGTCATTCCCCCTTTTTAAGGCCCTACGAGGGGCAAAAGGCTTCGAATAAGGGACTCCCAGCAGCAGGCGTTCGACCAATTGAAAGTCTACCTCGCCAACCCTCCTTTTCTAGGCAAGCCTGAGCCAGGAGAATCCCTCTCCCTCTACCTATCGGCCTCGGAACACGTGCTCAGCGCCGTGTTAGTCAGAGAGGAGGACGGGGTTCAGAATCTGCTCTATTATGTCAGCAAAGTCTTGCTCGCGGTCGAGACCTGTTACGCCAAGATGGAAAAGGATGCCTACGCTCTGGTCGTAGCTGCACGAAAGCTCCATCCGTATTTTCAGGCTCACTCGATCCAGGTTCTCACGGACCAGCCTCTCAAGGCCGTCCTCCACAAGCTGGAGAATTCTGACCGCTTAATCAAGTGGTCGATCGAGCTGAGCCAGTACGACATCAGCTACCAACCCAGAATGAATATTAAATGGTAGCCCCTCGCCGAATTTATCACGAAGTGCACCATTTCCGAGCCTTCTGAACTTCAGGAAGGGGAACCAATTTAGGAGGTTTATGTAGACGGTTCGTCCTGCGAGGTTGGAAGCGGCACAAGCATCATACTTAAAGGCCCCGACGACTTTGTCCTCCAGTATTCCCTATGCCTGAACTTCCCCGTCTCCAACTACGAGGCGGAGTACGAGGCGATGATTGCAGGGCTCACAGTAGCACATAAGGCGGGGGCAAGGCAAATCAGGGCCTTCAGCGATTCCCAGCTCGTGGTCAACCAGATCACCGGGGAGTACGATGCTCGCGACACTCGGATGGTCCAATACTTGGCACTAGTCCAGTACTCTTAACCGCCTTCGACTTTGCCTCGGTAGAACGGATCCCGAGGGAGCAAAATGCTCAAGCCGACTCTTTATCCAATATCGCCTCATCGTCATTCGAAGGCCTCGATCGCACCATCTTAATCGAAGTTCTCCTGAAGCCTAGCATCGACTTTCTCGAGGTCCCATGCCTCGCTGTCGAGGCTCAATCAGACACTTGGATGGATCCCATCCGAAAGTTTCTGACAGAAGAAAAACTTCCTAAGGATCAGGCCGAGGCGAGAAGGACCAGAATCCTTAGAGAGATTCGCTATGATCGATGGGACACTCTTTAAATGCTCCTACACAAAGGTGGACGGAAGAAGACCGTATCTCCGTTGTTTGGCCTCGGATGAGGCCAAATACGCGCTGAAAGAGCTACACGAGGGGATTGGAGGATGCCACATGGGGAGCAGGTTGCTCGCAAGAAAAGCCCTAAACCACGCTATTACTGGCCGACCATGTTACAAGACGTCCAGGACCTCGTCAAAAGGTGCAGCCCTTGACAGTGGTTATCTTTGGTGAAACGACTTCCGCAAGCCCACCTCAATTCGCTGGCCAGCCCGACCCCCTTTGCCATCTGGAGGATGGACTTGGTCGGCCCCTTCCCAAAAGCTTACAGGCCAAAGGCGTTTTCTAGTAGTAGCCATCGACTATTTCACCAAGTGGATCGAGGCCAAACTCCTGGCCACGATCACCGAACATCAAACTCAACAATTTTTCTGGAAACACATCATCTGTCGGTTCGGGATCCCACATGTGCTCGTCACCGATAACGGAACCAATTCGCCCGCAAGTACTTTCGAGAATTCTCTGAAGACATCGGCATCCAGCAGCGCTTCTCCTCGATATCTCATCCTCAGTCAAATGGCCAAGTAGAGAACGCCAATCGCCAAATCCTTGGCAGGCTCAAGAAGCGGTTGGATAATTCTCCCAAGGGACTGTGGGTCGACGAGTTATCGAGCGTCGTTTGGGCGCACCGAACAACTCAGAGAATCCCCACGGATGAATCACCATTCAACCTAACCTACGACACCAACACAGTCATCCTCTTAGAAATCGGACTCCCTTCGCCCAGGTTCATGGGCTTCCACGAGGAGACCAACTCAACCGACCTCAGAGCCAACTTGGATCTGATCGACGAGGTCAGAGAAAAGTCCGCCGTCAGAAGAAGCATATACCTCCAAACTGAAGCGACTGAAGGAGCAAGCTCGGAAAGTGAAGGAGGGAAGTCCCTCAAAGTCCAGCAAGCTATGCAAGAAGCTAGAGTCCCATCGACAGTCTTTGTTCGAGGCTAGAGCCGAGAGACACGGTCTGAAGAACGTGGTGCTCGAAAAGAGTTTGGAGATGGCGCAGCTTCGGCGGAGTATCTCTGAAGCTTCTCGTGCAGGCAATACGAGTAGAACGCCTCGGCTGCGTGTTTAGGTAACAGACGACTCGCTGAAGGAGCGAATCGTTGAGTTAGAGACAGAGGTTCACCGGCTGCGACGTCTCTCAGAGGGAAGCAACGTTAGGACCACTTCTTGCCCCTGAGGAGCGTATTCACAGGGACGGTCGTTTCACGAATTGGTGCTACGTTCGCCTCCGACCTTGGGGCGTCCCGGAGACGCGCAGAGCGGAGTGGCTGGCTTGTCGAGCGGGGCCTCAATCGGTGCAACTCTCGATGATGCAACTAGGCTCGTCGGCCTAGAGACCTCCATAGGCATAAGTTCGCAGCGGCAAGGTGTTCATCGACCCCATTTATCGCTCCAGAGGAGTATCCCACTCCCTAGGAGGCATTAGGGCGTCTCGCTTGTGATGTTGCAGACTTTTTGTACAAGTTTTGTTTCCCGATGTAAACATGGGCAATTGGCCTTGTACTTGGACTTGTAATCCCAAATTCGAATGAAATAGCATTTGCTTCGTGAGCTGGTGTGCTAGCGTCTGTAGTTGTCTACAGTTGTAGGAGCAATTTCGAATGGCGAACCACTTCCTACTCGCTTATAAGCGAGTAGTCGAAGCGGAGTCGAGCCAAGTGTTGGACTCCAAACTTGTCGTTTAAAGAGAGAGTCAACGGTTGTGGGAGCAATTCCGAATGGCGAACCACTTTTTACTCGCTTAGGAGCGAGTAGTTGAAGCGGAATCGAACCAAGTGTTGGACTCCGAACTCATCATTTAAAGAGAGAGTCAATGGTTGTAGGAGCAATTCCGAATGGCGATCCACTTCTTACTCGCTTACAAACGAGTAGTTTGAAGCAAAATCGAGCCAAGTGTTGGACTCCGAACTTGTCGTTTAAAGAGATTTTTTTTTTTGCAAGTAGAGTTAGACTACCCCAAAAATAGAAAATTTGCTAAGTAGAGTTAGGTTACTCAAAGAGATAGAAAAGTTGCGGGGAAAGATTTTCTTTTATTGCAAACAATTGGGTGGCCACTTCTAAGTTGCGAGCCTTTACATTTGGATAAAGAGGAAATACAAGTAAGGAGCTCGAGACATGTCTTCTGGAGCGATCCTGGGGAAGTTGCTTGGAGAGGTGTTTAGACACTCTCTTAGTACTTCATCAAGTGCTCTGTGTTCCATGTTCTTGGTATCTTCCTGCCCCCTAGGTCTTCGAGTTGATACGCATCCGGACGTATAACTCTGGAGGCCTTATATGGTTCTTTCCAATTGGGTGCCAGCTTGCCTCTCTTGCTCGGGTCGGAAATTGACAATTTTCTTAGCACCAAGTCTCCCTCCTTTAGGTTGGTGGGTCGTACCCTCTTGTTGTAAGCTTGAGTAATCCTACGACGGTAGGTCTCTTGGCAGATTGCGGCTCTCTCACGGATCTCGTCTATGAGGTCTAGGCAGTTGCGAAGCTGGTTCGCGTTCTGTGCCTCATTGTAAGCTATGAGTCGAGGTGAAGGCAGGCCCACCTCCAAAGGGATGAGAGCTTCGGATCCGTACGTGAGGTTGAAAGGGGACTCTCCCGTTAGAGTTCTTTTGGTGGTGCGATAGTTCCAAAGCACATTGGGGAGTTGTTCGACCCATGGCCCTTTCGTGGACTTATCCAGTCTCTTCTTCATGCCAGAGAATATTTGACGGTTTGCGTTCTCCGCTTGGCCATTGGACTGGGGGTTTGCTACTGAAGAGAACCGCTGCTGAATCCTGAGGTCGGTGCAAAAGTCTCGAAATGTCGCTCCTATAAATTGGGTCCTTTGTCGGTTATAAGGATGCGAGGCACTCCGAACTGACAGATGATGTTCTTCCAAAAAAACTTCTGCACCTTGTGCTCGGTGATTGTTGAAAGAGGTTCGGCCTCTATCCATTTGGAGAAGTAGTCTATTGCTACCACTAAAAACTTCAGCTGGCCCGGTGCTGGGGGGAATGGTCTGAGCAAATCCATCCCCCACATTGCGAAGGGAATTGGACTTGCTAAGGAAGCAAGTTGTGCTTGGGGCAAGCGACGGATTGGGGCGAACTTCTGACAGGAGTCGCACTGGCGGATGTACTCCTCGGAATCACTTAGCAGTGTGGGCCAGAAGTAGCCGTAGTTCAAGAGCTTGAGGGCGAGGGATCTCGCTCCCAAGTGCGCGCCGCATAAACCATCATGGGCCTCGTTCAAGGCGTAGAGCGCTTCCTCCGGGGAGAGGCATCTCAGATAGGGCCGACCATCAATCTTGGTGTAGGAGCGTTTGTACATGACCCCGTCCAGGAGTGTGTACCGCTCTGCTCGTGTCCTGATCCTCCTTGCTTCTTTCGGATCCTCGGGAAGGACTCCATCCCTGAGGTACTCGAGGAGGGGCTTCATCCAGTTTTCCCAAGTGTTAGGGGGTAGGCTTCCATTGGCTCTGAGCCATCTTCGTCGATGCTTGGTTTGAGAAGGACCTCTATCAAGACGGTCCGTTCTAGACCTTAGAGGGACGAGAAGGCGAGCTTAGAGAGGGCATCTGCTTGCGCGTTTTCCTCTCGGGGAACCCACTGGAGTTGAACATCTTTGAATAGAGCTAGAAGCTCCGTCACCTTTGCCAAGTACCTAGCCATGCGGTCGTCTCTCGCCTCGTACTGCCCAGGCACTTGGTTGACCACTAGCTGGGAGTCGCTGAAGACCCTCACTTGCTCGGCACCTACCTTGCGAGCCAAGCAGAGCCCCGCTATTAGGGCTTTATATTCTGCCTCATTGTTTGATGCTGGTAAGTTGGGGCAGAGGGAATACTGGAGAACGAAGGCGTCGGGGCCAGTTAGGATGACGCCGGCCCCGCTTCCATCGGCGCAAGAGGACCCATCCACATAAACAGTCCAGACGACGGGGTCGGCATACGACTCACATGAGTCGGGGATTGTGTTCTCCACGATGAACTCGGCCAGAGCTTGGGCCTTTATTGCCGTTCTGGGCTGGTAGCTATTGTCATGCTGACTCAGCTCGATGGACCACTTCATGAGCCGCCCGGAAGTCTCAGGTTTGTGGAGTACTTGCTTCAGCGGTTGGTTGGTAAGGACGACCACTGAGTGGGATTGGAAATAGGGGCGGGGCTTTCGGGCCGCCGACCAGGACGAGAGCCATCTTCTCCAGCTTCGGATAGCGGAGCTCGGCATCACGGAGCACCTTACTCATGTAATAGATGGGCTTCTGTGTCTTCTCCTCTTCCCTTACCAGGACCGCGCTGAGCGTCTGCTCCGAAGCTGCGAGATAGAGGTAAAGGACCTCCCCAGGTGCTGGCTTGCTCAGGAGCGGGGGGGTTGGCCAAGTACTCTTTGAGCTTGTCAAAGGACTCCTGTTGCTGTTGTCCCCACTCGAACCCTTTAGCCCCCCTGAGGGCTTTGAAGAAGGGGTGGCACTTTTCCCCGGATTTGGAGAGGAATCGCCCGATCGCGGTGAGGCATCCTGTGAGCCTCTGCACCTCTTTGACGTTGGAAGGGGGAGCCATTTTGAAAATGGCATGGATCTTATCGGGGTTGGCCTCTATGCCCCTCTGGCTGACCATAAATCCCAGAAATTTGCCCGATGAGATACCGAACACACACTTGTTCGGGTTTAGCCTCATATTGTGTCTCCTGAGCACCTCAAAGGCTTCTTGACGGGCGAGAGTGTGCTCTTGCCCTTGGATGCTTTTAACCAGCATGTCGTCGACATAGACCTCTATGTTTCGGCCAATTTGATCTCGGAAGATCCTGTTTACCAGGTGCTGATAGGTAGCTCCCGCATTTTTTAAGCCGAAGGGCATAACACAGTAGCAATAGAGGCATTGGTCCGTCACAAACGAGGTCTTCGGGATGTCGGGAGGGAACATCCTGGTTTGATTGTACCCTGTGAAGGATGAAGGATCCATAAAACTGAGGAGCTCGTGCCCGGAGGTTGCATCGATCAGGGCGTCAATGCTGGGAAGAGGAAAGGAGTCCTTCGGGCACGCCTTGTTGAGATCAGTGAATTCACTGCATATTTTCCAACTCCAATTGGCCTTCTTGACCATCACTACATTGGAGAGCCACTCAGGGTAGTTCACCTACTGAATAAAGCGGGCGTTGAGGAGTTTCTCAACCTCTTCCTTGATCGCCTATTGCCTCTCGGGGGCAAACTTCCACCTCTTCTGTTGGACAGGCTTGATCCCAGGGGTAACACTCATACGGTGCATTGAGAGCTCCTCTGAGATCCCAGGCATGTCTACCACAGTCCAGTCGAAGAGGTCGCGATTCTCCCGTATGCACCGGGAGATGTCTTGCTTAATGGAGGGGGAGAGAGCCTTGCTGATACGGAACGTCTTAGTGGTGTCTTCTTTGGAGAAGGCCACTTCCTCCAACTCGTCCACGGGCTCGGAAATAGTCTGACCACCTTCCTGAGGCAGTTCGAGCGCTTCCAAGGAGAGAACATGACCCCCCATCGAGGTCATATAGCACTTCCGAGCCGCTTCGTGGCTTCCCCTAACTTCTCCCACTCCTGAGGGCATGGGGAACTTCGTCTTCATGTGGTAGGCTGAAGGGATGGCCTGAAGCGCGCCAAACCTGGTCTACCCAGGATAACATTATAGGCGGCCTTAACGTCGACCACCATGAAGTCCATTGGCTCTGTGCGAGTTGTCGGGGCCTTTCCAGTCGTTACGTCGAGGGTTATAATTCCCTCGACCGTAACCGGGACCCCAGTGAACCCGTGGACCAAGTAGCCTGCGGGCTTGAGCCGGTCCCTCGACAGCGGGAGGCCTTTGAAGGCCTCCATGAAAAGGATATTGACGGAGCTGCCGTTGTCTACCAAGACCCGACGAACTTCGAAGTTCACCATTCGGAGATTGATGATGAGGGCGTCACAGTGGGGCGTACGGATGCCCTCCAGGTCCCTGTCGGAGAATGTTACTGGGACTCCAAATCCCTTTGGGGGAAGATGGCTTTGCACGGAGTTAACCTCCCTTACGAAGGATTTTTGGGAGGAGTTGGAATCTCCCCCCATTGGGCCTCCGTGTATCAGGTGCAAGATGCCCTCCACTTCGGCCTCCGGAGTCTCCGTGCGCTGCTCAGTTCGCTGGTTAGCCCCCCTGGGCAGCGGGGTCGGATCAGCTCGGTCCCTCCTTACGAACCGGGTGAGCTGCCCTCTCTGGATGAGAGCCTCAATCTCATCTTTGAGGGTGCGACATTCCTCGGTGTCGTGCCCATGGTCCCGATGGAAACGACACGACTTACTCCGGTCCCTCTTCTTTCCTGGAGTATTCATCTTTAGGAAAGGTGGTAGGAGGCCATCGTTCTCGATCTCCATGAGGATGGCCGATACACTCGCGTTAAGCGGAGTGAATTTCTCGAACCGAGGTGGAGGACGTCGCTGACCCCCATTGTCTTTTTGGAGCTTCTTAGCTCCTTCTTCTTCTGCACCCTTCCACTTGTTCGCGGAAGACGAGGCCTCGAAGGTGGGGCAGCGGACAGCTTCTTCCGCTTGGATGTACTTCTCGCATCGAAGCAGGAGCTCCGAAAAGTTCCGAGGGGGCTTCTTGGCGAGGGACGCCCTGAGGTCGGCATTGAGGACGTTGGACTGGAAGGCGATGGTGGCAACCGAGGGTTCTAAGGAAGCAATGGACCTGGCTTCAGCAGTGAAGCGCTTGACATAGTCTCTCAGTCATTCGCCCATCTTTTGACTGAGGAACAGTAGGGTGTCGCTTGTCTTCTCGGTGCGGCGACTGCTCACGAAATGTGTGAGAAAAAGGCCCTCGAACTGGTCGAAGGAGAAGATAGATGCTGGTGCAAGCCGAGAGTACCATTCCCGAGCTGGCCCCTTAAGTGTGGCCGGAAAGGTCTTACAAAGGAGGGAGTCGGATGCACGGTGGATCATCATGAGAGTTTTAAAATTCTCAATGTGGTTTGCGGGGTCCGACTCCCCGGTGTAAGTCTCGAAATGTGGAGGCTTGAAGTTGTCGGGAACTGGAGCCTCCATGATGGCGCGGGAAAATGGGAGCCTACTTGGACGAAGGTCCCTTGCCCGTCTCTCTTCTTCTCGGTCGAGCTGGCCGAAGCGCCTCTCCATCTCGTGGAGACGATGGTAGACCGAGTCCTCCCTTCGGTCTTGCCTGCCCGAGCCCCGAGACTCATCCTCATGTCGAGGAGGGCTGGGACTGCACCGGTGATGGATCAAAGTAGGTGGTGGACTAACTGAGTGACGGGGGTGACTAGGAGTAGGACGCGGACTTCGGGAGCGGCGGTGATGTTTGGGAGAAGGGCGGCGATGGCTCACAGCAGGCCTAGGGCTTCGGGAGCGGCGAGGATGGTGAGGAGCCGGTCGGGGACTACGGGAGTGGCGAGGTTGGTGAGGAGCCGGTCGGGGACTACGAGAGGTGGTGAGGAGTCGGCTGAGGACTGGGAGCCCTACGGCCATTGTTGGGGACAGCGTTGAGAGCCCGGAGGGTTGCCTCCTGGAATTGCTGGAATTCTGCCCTTATGACGGGGGCCTCCTGCTCATGATGGGCCCGAGGCGCAGGGTAGCCTGCCGGGGAGCGACTACGTCTTGGGCAATGTTGGGGCAATTCTCTTCGCCTACGGGAAGAGTTGGACCCTCCTTGGTTGGATCGGTGCGGCGAACGGTCCCTGGTATGCTCGAGGTGAGGGTTCGCCTCTTGGGCCCGCCTCTCATCCAGATAGGTACGGAGATCGGGTCCGTGCTCGGTCTGTCGATTGTTGATTACGTTCCGCAGATCCTTGGGAGTTGGGGGAGTATAGGAAGCCATGGAGTCAGTGTTGGCATTGTAAATGGAGACCCGAACCAGATGGACGGGTTGCTTGTGGTGGCTTCGTCGAAAGTGTTCCCCCACTGTGGCCTAGGGTCCCACAGGCTGCTGGATGGACTGCAGAGCTAGAGGATCGAGCTGCAGGGTTGGCTGTGTAACGCCCCGGATCCCCGTCATCGGATATCCGTGACACAACTAGAATCTTTACCTTCAAATGCATCTCAATACAGTAAATAACACGAAATTTAAAACACTTTTATTGCCCTCAGAATCAATTTATCATATCAAACTGTAACGCCCCCATTTTGAATCCAAACTTAATTCTTTCAATTTCTATATCACTTTAAACATAAACTAAGATAGTTATATTTCTAAGAAAATTTCGGCAGAGTTTCTCCTGAAATTTCTGCCCCGAAACACAAAAAGCTTACAGAATTCTACTCTAAATTTCGTAGCTCACATCACAGGCAATTATATCACGGGCTCCCCAGGCCAAAATGAGCAGAAACACACAGGCAATATATATATATATGCTCTGGGGGCCAAACTCATAATAGAATATCAAATATCAAATAAAAACCATAAATTCGTTTGAAAACGTAGTAAGGTTTTTAGAAAATAACTTATAAAACATACCACAGGGCCCGGTACTCCACAACGAGGTGGGTACGGGTCAACAACATAACATGCCACTCCACACTATACTCATCATCATCATCCACATACTTATACATCAAAAATACAATTTAAACCATAATTTTCACTATTCACATAATAAACCTTAAACAACAAATGTAAAATGAAGCTCCATTCCACAGATCCATGAATCTACACCTCACTTCTGCACCGCTGAGGACCTGTAACAGTAGGGGTCTAGGGTAGTCCAGAGACTCCCTAACCCTCCAAATACTAAGGGGTTAGCCATTTCTGGTGTAAGTATAATTTATTAATAAAACAAATAAGTTAAACTTTACAAGTAAAAACAGAACAACTTACAAATACCAAGATAATCCAACTTTACCTGAAATCTGAACATGTAAACATCATAAATGGAAATTCACATCAAATACTCTCCGAGTCATTTCCTGTATGCATATCCATACCAGCTCACAACATACTTATCTTTAATCTGGGAATCATTCCCAAATTGGTCGCTTAAGGCCCATCACTTTACGCCTTACGCAAATATTCCTAAAGCTTTATTTTCCCATAAAGTTTTACATTCACAAATAACTCTACTTCCACATAACTGCACCCCATTTACCATTCATTTGCAATTACAGACTCACGACTTATATTCTTTCCCAATCTTATATCACATAACATCGCATTCATTCATTCTTACGACATATATCATCATGTCTCGCAATGCATTATTTCGCACTCATTATACACTTCAACTATCACACTCACAATTCATCATGGATGGAAAATAAACGTGTATCCTAATTTTCTAGTGTTCATGTATGCCGTGACTTAAGGTCTAATACAAACACAGAAAGTAGAACAGATGCACTTAATCTAATGTCAGTAAGACTCTGGACACACATGCATCCTATACTACATGTGGCCCAGGTCAAGCCAATGTACTTAGTCTAACGCAAGCGAGACTTGGAAATGTATGCATCCCATACTACATACTTTCCAAATCAAGCCGTTATCTCCAAGTTTAGGAATTTGAACTCTCGCTATGCAATGCATTCTAATTTGGTCTACTTCCTATTCCCGATAGATCGTGGCAATGAGGTTGCAGTCAACGGTCCCACCGTTCTGCAGTCAACAGTCGTGACGAACTTAAAGATATACGGTCCCACCGTATGGCAGTCAACAGTCCCACCGTTCTGCAGTCAACAGCCGTGACGAACATAAAGATATACGGTCCCACCGTATGGTAGTCAACGGTCCCACCGTTCTGCAGTCAACAGCCATGACGAACTTAAGGATATACGGTCCCACCGTATGACAATCAACGGTCCCACCGTTCTGCAGTCAACAGCCGTGATGAACTTAAAGATATACCGCAGCATACCTATAGCGCCGTATCCCATACGACCCATTTGTGTCCACCAGCATGTGCCCGGATCCCATCCGTCCGTACCACGGTACCTCAGGAATCAACATTGCAAGATACGCCCGCAACACGTATCCCTAATAACAGAAAGAGACAACCCCATAGTATCATCACCTAGTGCTAACTCTCAAAACGAGTTGGATTATAGGGAGTCACCCCTAACACCAATTCGGTCTTCAAGCGAAACAATAAAAGAAAACCTAATTAATGCAATTTATTGGAACAGTTGTTACCAAATTACACTCGGTGTCGATCAACAATGTCGAGTCTGTCAGACAACAATCATCACAGGGATCAGATCCACTGATTCCCACTACCTTCACAGGTCCGCGACCAAATAATCCTGACCCGTGACCCTCAGCGAGTGGTCCAACGACGCCCCAAGGATGCAATACAAATCAATGAAGGTAAGCACACACGTAACCATCAATTCTAGACCATTGACAGACTCAGGCATCGAGACACCCAACACTAACTGACCAGAGCTATATCCCAACTCACTCATGTTCACCATGAGTATTAAGCTCAGGAACTTATCCAAGCTCCAAATAAAATGCTAAAACATCATTAAAACCTGATAGCTCATGATCACCATACTGCGGCATGCAGAGGATTCTCCATCAATTGTCCGATGAAATAATTCAAGAAATAGCAGTTGCTGTGACCCAAGCTACGCTCATCGGAGTTCAACACAATCAGACTTCTAGAAGGGTAGGGAGATCCACAGCAATCCCCTATTGGGCAACTCCCTCAAATATTTAAGAGTTCGAGTACCCGACTAACTTAATCTTGAAGTCATTCTTAACAACAGGGTGCTAAACTTACAACAACCACAACTTCCAATACACAGCTCAGATTTGCTTGACACCACCCATTCTGAAAATCTAAGACCCTGGTCTACAACTCTCCAGCTAACCATTTCCCAAATTCAATAATTAAAGTCCTCAACCACTGACAGCTCCAGCTGCAGCTTTCAGACCCGTTGCATTCTACAAACTTTTCGAGGCATCAATGACCTCGGAAAAATTATAAGATTTTAGACTATAGTTGTGGACACATACAAGAGTGTCCACACAAATTCTCAGCTCAAAACACCCATGCTATATTAAGATACGAAATCAGAAATACACAACAAATCGTAAATTTAAAATCGTCATAACACACCATGTATATAAAATAAAAGAGGTTATACTCACAAAATATTCCGCGAAGACTTGAAGTGCCATCACGCCTCCAAAGTCGCTAGTATATCCTATCATCAAATCTCAAGTCAATTTAAAGCTCAAAGCATGCAAACTAGTCACAGATAGCAATAACACAAATCCTAACATCCCATAGGCGTTTAATTAAATGCATGTGATGCACACGTGTGAAGCACGGGATATCCAAAATCCTACGAGATTTTTATTTCCCAAACAATAATAAAAATCACCCCTAAAATAACCTAATGGCCCAACAAAAATTCTATCACCATAAAGGAGACAAGTTCTCATATACTTACTCTCCCTTTATAAACCCAAAACCATAATTTATTAGCAACTTGCAAATTCTCCATCAACTTGCTAATTTCTCGTATCTATAACACCCAATCCCTCCTAATCTCCCTACTACCATATTTCTACTTAATAGAAATTGAAAACACTTAATTTCATACAAACAAAATAACTAGGGTATACCTTTCCGAAGCCCTCTCCAAAAATCGATGCCACCACGAGCTAGAGCACCCTCCAATTGGCCATCCCCCCAAATTAATTTAAAAACAATGAAGAGATGGGGCGGATTTGGGTGGGGAGAGCATCGGCCGAATGGGTTCGGGTTTCTTTCGTCTGAGAAGGAAATGGGAGAAGAAGAAATGGAGAAGGGAGGAGAAGGTGGGGGGGTTTATAAAAGAAATAAATAAATAAATAGATAAATAAATAATATAAAGGGAATATTACATACAAGCCCCCAAGTCCCAATTATATATTTCAAATAAACCCCAACTCTCACTCTCTAAAATACTAACAATCTAAAATAAATAAAATTGTCTCATAATAACCCTCCAAAAGTATTAAGATAAAGTAGACAATAAATCTGATATTTCTCAATAACAATCAATTGTTATTAGAAAAATGCATAATCGCGTGCAATTCTCAATTGCGCACAGATTACGATGCAAAATAGCCATATGCTATTTTTGCGGGGTATTACAGGTTGGTTGGGATGAGGGAGATCCCCCTGCGGAGGAGGAGGAGGATGAGAAGAGGTTGTACTTCGATTGGAGTTTGCCGGTCTCTTCTTGGAAGGCATGGCTGGGAGTAACGTGGGCTGAAGGAGGAAGACGAGATTGCTTGTCGAGTGATTTTCCATAGGCGGCACCAATCTGTTGCCGCTGGATTCTGGTGTGGGGGAAATAGATGAGATTTGTAGGTTCGTGAGGAACTCGAACAGGCGGAACCCTTCATCTTCCTTGTGGACTGGTTGATCCCTTGGTGCTCCCTTGAACCTGTACAAACGTTCGAGATACCGGGATGAATCCCGACGACGAACCCTCCGACGCTCAAGTCAGTACACAGAAAAACTGAAGGGAAAAGAGCTCAAGTGTGCCAAGTGTGATCACCTGTGACAGTAGGAGGTAGGGGATTTTTATAGTCGCCAAGGAGATCTCTTTCAGCATAAGAGTGAATCCCTACTTTTCGGTGTGACAGGATAAGAGTGGTTATAACCACTTCCTCTAGATCAGGGGGAGCCAGGATTTCCTCCAATTCTGTTGAACTAGCCCCTAACGGGTTGAGACCCGTTCTCAACTGGCCAGATCCGTTCATGGGTTAGCGGGTCCAAGAGGAGAGACTCGGTTCCCAATTCGGACCCGTCTGTAGGCGAAATTATCGTCTTGCCCCTGGGACTTTGAGATTCGTGCCCACTTTGAATGATTCCGATTTAACTCTATTTTTATCCATATCAAGTATTATGTTGTTTCTTTAATTTATGAAATATCTAATAATCAGCTACATTTACTTATTCATTTTACTTTTCAGGTTATAGTGGCATGTGCTATTTTGAGTGATTTGTATAGGGGGGATATTTTTTGATGGTCATAATAACACTAGTGTAGGTTATAGATTTAGGAGTATCTGATTTTAAAACTAATATAGAGCGAGTTGTGTATTTGTGACAGATTTTTGTATCAGAAACTGGTTTGGCACATGATATTTTGAAATTGATGTAAAGGGAGCTGTTGTATTTGTGATAGTTTTTTGTATTTGGGTGTAGGTTTGGCACATAATATTTTTCTTGTTTGTGCCATATCTCTGATATTAATTTAGGTGTGAATGTGTTGAATTTGTTGGACATTGTATTTGTTGATGAAAGAATGTGAGAATGTTATATATTGTGCATTTATTTTGATAATTTTGGTGAGAATATGTTCAATGTGGTGGATGTTGGATTTGTTGATTTTTTGTTGGATTTTGATAGGTCATACTATGTATGATGAATATGAAATTAATTATAACCCGATTGGATGAGGTTTCTAAACAAAAACATTAGTTCTATGAAGGTTTTAAACAACCTGGATAGATGAGTGAGGTTTTGTAAAAAAAAAAAATTAGAAAGATAAATGAGATTTTTTTAGTACAGCCTAAGTATATAAGTGAAGTTTTGTGATAATGTACAGACAAAGGCATATGAAATAGTTTGGTTGAATGCTCAAAGCATTCTTTTGTTAGAAGTATGCACCCATCACAAAACCTGCTCAAATAGTAGCCCCCGCATGAAAGTCCTTGCGTACAAGTCTGATCGAGAGATTCAGTGCTCTCTTATCTCTTTGCATTTTGGTTGAAACAAATCCTGCTCGTTTGGACAGCTCATCAAGAAACTTGGAGAATTGGATGCAAATTACAGTATTGATCAGCAAACTCGATGCCTCATATGCTAGAAAACTCGAGGTGGTTTTATCCACGATAATCTGATGAATTAGGACTTAGCTGCTGTCCCAATATTTATTACTGAAGCTACAGGTTGTGTAGATATTCATCAAAGAGTTAAACGAGTCAATTTCGGGGGAATGAATCGCCAAGATACGGGGGAAATTTTTGCATGATATTGATTGAACAACTTAGAATTATAGCAATGCTCTTATCTCAAGTTTTCAGTCATACGCAGCTCATCCATTCATATCCCTTGAAATGGTAGCCAATCCCAGCTAGCATCCATTACAACCTCCATTCTGTAGGCAGGGCCGGCTCCCAAGTGCAGGCCGAGGAGGCAGCTGCCTTGGGCCCCCGATTTTTTTGGCATTTTTTGGGGCCCCATCATTTTCCCCCTTATACAGGTAATTACGTATTTTGCGCGTAAAATAATATTACACTATTTATAATTGTTATTAGGGGCCCCAAATTTAATTATTTGGCCTTTATAATTTTTTTTTAATACTTGGGCTTGGGCTTGGGCTAATGCTTTAATTGAATTTGGGCTTGCTGCGGAGTTGCTGATTGAATTTGAGCTAGTGCTTTGATTAAAATAACTTGTTGTTTAATTTAGACTAGTTGCTGATTGAATTTGGGAAAACAACTACATCTTCAAATCCAATTTGCACCTGCACCCCCCACCCGACCCGCACTCACACTCGAGATCCGACCCTCCACTTCAATATCCTACCCTCCATTATTTAAATCCAGTCTATCTCCATCCCGTTGCTTTCTCCCCAAATCTCACTCTCGTTGTCTCACAATTTATTTTCTGAAAATTCCCTAATCTAAATCCCCAAATTCCTAAACCCTAATCAAAATCCCCAAACCTCTGACCAAGGCTCTGACTCCATCTCCCATCTCCGGCTTCATTCTCCATCTCCTAACTCCTAAAGTCCTAAGCTAAGTCCAAATTCCTAAACCCTAATTCTAAATCCCAAATCTAAATATCAAATTCCTAAACTCTAATTATATGCAAATCTCTTTTTGTTGTTGTTTTGTGGGTGTGGTGGGTTGTTGCTACTGAGTTGCTCTTGCTGCTGAATTGCTCTCGTTGTTGCTCTCGTTGTTGCTCTCTTGCTCTTGCTAAGTTGTTGAGTTGCTCTTGTCGTTTTTCATTGCTATTTGGTAGCTATTTCTCACCCGGTTTTACTGTTCAGCATGATTGATTGTTGCATTATTTTATCGTTGCGATTCTCAATTTAGGGTTTCATATTAATAGATTATGGTATTGTTTTATTGTTGTGAATCTCAAGTTAGTGTTTCAACTTTCAAATTGATAGAATATGACTTAATTAAGTTGCAATTTGTTATAGTAGTAGGGCTCATTTATTTAAAAAAAAATTACATATGTTTTTTTTAATGTACGAGGGTTCCATTTCGAGAGTTTGCCTCAAGCCTTTGTGAACTCAGGACCGGCCCTATCTGTAGGGACAAGCAGTGAGGCTTTTTCTCTGCATTAAATTTCTAATCAGAAATAAGAAAGAGGAGAGGGCATTGATCACTGGCCACGAAAGCTATATATATGTAACGAAATTCTAATTAGAAATTTGTGCCTATGGCCAGGCAGTTAACAGCCGAGTGCTTTACCACTCTCTTTCATGGAAGATCAATATACTTAAGATTTCTTGAAATCTTTACGCTTCAATTATAGGAACTATATATTCCCAGACACAGCCAGAACAAAAGGTGCAGTGCTTTGTTGTGTACCTGATGCATCACGCCTTACTCAATCTGAGTTAGCAGGCCATTATTGCATGACCCACTGTTTGGCATAGGGGTAGGGCACAGAACTGAACACCTGTTTAACCTTTTTCTTTCTCAATTGCTCTATCATTTTTCTATTTCTGGTCTCTCTTAAGCTTTTAGTCTGTCACAAAATTCACTCTTAGTGGACCATTTCTTTTTCTTTTTGGTAGGCAAGAGCATATCAAAATCAATCTTTATGTAGAATAATACACCTTAACCATCATTTTGTATGCCACTTGCTATACTTACCTATGTGTTACTTTGTGCAAGTTTAGATGACCCTTTACCTACTAAGAACACTTTAAAATAACCCTAGTCTTCTCGTTTCGTCATATAACTTGTGTTCTTCGTGTAGCATTCAGACCGAATGTTTCTATTATATTCACGAAGATCGTAATTATTACCACTGAGGTATGGATCATATTCGAAGACTGTAGAGATAATTTAAATGTATGTTGATTTGATCTGGTTAATGTCTGCGTTATAGTTAGATTTATCAGTTAGTATGTGGATAGGGCTGCAATCGAGCCGAGCCGAATACCTTCAGGCTCGAGCTCGATTCGTTTACAAAACGAGCTCAGTTTTGAGCTCAAGTTCGATTCGAGCCGAGCTTTGACCGAGCTTTGATCGTATTTGAGCCGAATAGCTCGCGAGCTTAGCCAAAAAAAAAAAAAAAAAAAAAAAAACCAAGCTCGAACTCGGCTCGTTTAAGAAACGAGCTCAGTTTTGAGCTCGAGCTCGGTTCAAATTGCGCTTTGACCGAGCTCGAGCCGAATAGCTCAATTCCCCTATATGTGGATAAGAATCCGAGTATAATTGGTCCCTAGGATTCCTAAATGATCATCCTTTTATCAAAATGTGAACACCCCAACCCCATGCAGCATTGTAGCTAGCATCACATTCACACACAAATTGGTAGGTATGGTCAAAAGTTGTATAGGGGTGAACCCCAAGTCTGAATATAGGGCAGCTGTTTTGATGTGATTGCTGATAACAAGAACTCATGGTTGGTCTGGGATTAAAAGGAACACTCACCAAATTAGTAAATGATTTCAGATAGTGAACCATTAGATCCATTAGATCTTTTCAAAATTTTGTGTCCCTACGCGATCTGCGGTTGATGTTTGTTGCCTATAGGATGTAGTATATGTATCAATCATTTTTTTCTTGGACTGGGACAACCCATGCACATTGATATATAGTATAATTCAGTCAAACATTTTTCCGACATGTGAACAAGTATCCAATGAGTTATGTTAGATGTTCCTTTTGCTAGTTGCTAATCTACCTCTCAAGCTTTGTTACTTTCATGCATGAATCATGCTGATAAGCTTCTTTATCTTATCTCTAATTTCAAGAAAGCCAAAGTGCGAGTTTTTTCTTCTTTTTTTTTTTTAAAGTAAAAAATTGAAAATTATGCCCTTATTTTATTATTAATATATAATGAAACAAATTATAACAAAGTTGTTCCTAAAAAAAGAAACCTGCAACATACATTCCGATCCCACAAGTGTCGTGCAACATAACCCCTACCAAACACACCAGTGAAGACTCATCAATCAACCATATCAGTGACGACTCGCTAATTCACCACTTGGCGATGACTTACCTGAGTATCACTCCAACGACGACACCTCCAGGCGATGCCTCACTCGTATAACACTGAAGATAACTTGTCTGTTCACTATACTGGACAACTTGTTTGTTCACTATACTAAAGACAACTTGCCTATACACCCTTCCGACAACGACTTGCCCCTTCTCTACCCCTGATGTCATGCTCGTTCACTGCCATGGTGACAGCTTACCCATTCACCACTTCGATAAGGGCTCACGCGAATGCCACCCCGGGGACGGTTTGCCCATCTACCGACATACAACGGCTCGCACATTTCTCGCCACAACAAAAACTTGCACACCACTCCAAAACAGTGATGACTTGCGTATCTACCACAACAATGATGACTTGCACGTCTGTCCCAATAGCACAACTCACACATCAACCACTATATCGACTACTCATACATCTCTACTATTTTAATGGGAGAGTTGGGGTTTGTAACAAACAAACCCTAATTTTGTAACTATATAAACATGTATACTATGCGTTCAAACTATATCTAACAAATATAAATTTGCACCACACGTGTAGCCTAAATGAAAACATTCAAATATAAACTAATTTTTTCTTATTCAATATATATTCATTTAATTTGATGACTTTACTTTTTTTTTAAACGTGCATCGCACGTACATTATACTAGTCTATAATAATGCCAAAGATTTGTTTATTAGCCACAACGGTGAGGACTTGCATATTCATCAATTACTCGGCAACAACCTATACATCCAGCCACAACCCCAACTCGCACATCCCCACACTATGTGACTCACTCCCAAGAGCAACCCACATGTGTCCCTTCAATATTCAATCTCAAATCCACACAAGGACTCCATCCAAGTTAAACTCACAAATAAAATTACTCGGCAAAGTCTAGAGTTTTGTTACCAAGGGAAATCAATAAAACAAACTCATTAGTCATAAATTTTTTTATAGCATTCAATTGTTTGGATATTTTGTTCAAATACTTTTGGAAAATTTAGCTAGACAAATTTCAACTATTTGTATTCGTTAAAATCTCTAATATCTAATCTAATATTATCTAATCTAATATTATAATGGGAGAGTTGGGTTGTCATTTGTAGGCAATCTATAATTTGTAAACATTCATTCAATTATCTAATTTCAACCATTTCTTTTAAGCGAGAGTTATATTAACCATTCATTTACTCAACTGTTGTTAGTTACCACAATACCCTTAAAGTTTAAATTTATTTACGCCATAATTATTTACAAAAGTGTCGCCCATATCTCTAATCTCTAATATTATAATGGGAGAGTTGTCATTTGTAGACAACCTGTGATTTGTATGCATTCAACCTCAGTTAGATTTACACCACACAATTAGATTAGAGCTAACCCTAACCTAACTAAATCTCTCAATTAAATCTACACCACACAATTAGATCTAACCCTAACTTAACTGAATATAAACCACACATTTTTGACAACTTTGGTAAAAAAAAAGGATTAATATTTTGGCAACTTTGGTAAATTTTAGGAATGAGTAATTGGAAGAACATACTATTTACAATTGAGTAATCTCTACTATTTTAATGGGAGAGCTGGGGCTTGTAACAAACAAAGCCTAACTTTGTAACTATATAAACACGTATAATACACGTCCAAACTATATCCAACAAATATAAATGTGCATCACACGTGTAGCCCAAATCAAAACATTGAAATATAAACTTTTTTTTCTTATTCAATATATATTCATTTGATTTGATGACTTTACTTTTTTTAGACATGCATTGCACGTACATTATAGTAGTAATCTCTAATATTATAATGGGAGAGTTGTCATTTGTAGACAACCTGTGATTTGTATACATTCAACCTCAATTAAATCTACACCACACAATTAGAAACATGTGATTTATATGCATTCAATCTCAATTAAATCTACACCACACAATTAGATTAGATCTAACCATAATCTAACTAAATCTCTCAATTAAATCTACACCATACAATTAGATCTAACCCTCTTAACTTATTCTAAACCACACATCATAATCTCACTCCAACCTAATTAAACTCCAATTAATTATTTAAATAAATAAAAACCCCACTATCCTCTCCATCTCTCCCGAAAGTCCCTCTATCTCCAAAAAAAAATAAAATCAGATCGATCGCACCTCCTATCTATCTATATTTTTTGTATGCATGCATCGCACGTACATTATACTAGTAAAATATATAATGGGAGAGTTGAGGTTGTTATTTATAGACAACCTGTAATTTATAGACATTCATTCAACCATCTAATTTCAACCATTCATTTTTAAGTGGGAGTTATATTAACCATTCATCTACTCAACTGTTGTTAGTTACCATAATACCCTTAAAGTTCAAATTTATTTACGACATAACTATTGACAAAAGTGCCACTCATATAAAATATAAGTTCGTGCCACTAAGGGTAATTTGTAAAGTGTAACCCCTGTGTTTCTTTTCTTGTATTTTGTATGTATTTATCTTTTCCTGGGTATTTATTCTGATTGTACTCTTTTGTCTTTTCTTAACCGTGTAATCATTTCTTCGTTCTTATTAAACTATTTTTTTTATTGCCGTCAAATCAGTTCTGTGATTTTCAATCTTCTTGATTTAAATTCTTCTGTCAATTATTATCTCCGAATGAATTTGTTTATTTCTAAATCATCTATTTCATGGCCTAATTATTTATTATTGATTTCTATCCCTATTGGATCCAATTTCTAACACAATCTACCCTATTTAAATCCTATACCCTCTTCTTATTGGATCTAGACCCGAATCCTCTACCCAAAACCCTATAATTTGTCCTATTGGATCCTAAACCCGCTACCCAATAACCCCATTTTATCCAGTCTCCCTCAAATCTCACTAGTAGAAAATGCTACAGTCGCAATAGAAATTTCCCTTGTAGAAGAGTACAATTCCATGGTTAGTGTACATTTGCAAGGGATTTTTCTTCATTCCCTTGTAATTGTGCTGTTGCGAAATCTCTCCTGGTTAATGTACACATTCGCAACGGAATTTTAAATATCCCTTGCGAATATTAGCCACAATAGAATATCTGCAATGGAAGTTGTACCTTGCTATCTCCATATACAAGAGAATATTTACAACAAATTCGTCTCTTGCAAGTGTGTTTTAAAAGGGATTTTTTCCGTTGCTGATGAACTATTGCTACAGAGATTTGCAAGATACCGATTCCCTTGCAATTGCTACCTCGCGAATGCAATTGCACACATTTTTTCTTCATTACTGATTATATTTGAATGGCTTAACCAAATTTACAAATTAAAACAATGTATTTTGACAATGAAGAACATATAATTATTTCACATATTGATTCACACAATTATATAAAGAAAACACAATAATGCAAAATAAGTTTGAATATTATATAATTCAGAACCTTCTCATTACAAAATTTTTTGTTTGTTTCATAGTGCCAAAACAACAATACATTTTAGAAGAAAAGATAAGTTGTGAAACTCCAAGAAGCAAAATAAAATGTTTTCAAAACAACTTTTAACCCGCTACTGCTTCCATGTATCCCCAACTTCACTTTTCACGTAAGGTCTTCTGCATGTTTCTCATTACCCACTGTCTCATAGTCATCGCCACTACATATAGACTACATGAAAAAGAAACAATACAAAATTAGAACTCGTTATTCAATATATATAGATAATAATATATTATCCAACTGAGGCAATTAAATATATGGCTACCTCTTGTCGTATTTGACTATTGGATGAGTCGACAGTAGTATTTTCCAACCTTTGTTTCAAGGCTTCCATCTTATCAGGATGCAGCTCAAAAAAAAGTCGTCTATATCACCTAACTGCAAGATATAGGTGATATTTAACCAAATAAATAGATATAAGATGAGAGACACTCAACACTGTTATTTAGCCCAATAAATAGAGATCTAAATCGTTTATAAACATGACAAATAGATATTAGTTTGGCTGGCGCATCCAAATGAAGTTTATCCAACTTCATTTGGATAAACTTCTTTATACAGACAATGTAGGTATTTTCACTTCAAAATGGATAGCTAGCTGTACCAAAAAGTCCATAGCGTCACATAAAAGTACCATCTACAACACAAAAACTCTTTGCAAACAAAATTTCCCGAGTCTTTGACAAATATTAACACTCCATCAGGTGACCATTTGAATAAAAATGAATACAGTATGCACTTACCTGTCTATTTTGCATTGGTTTAAATCTGACTCTTAACCTTTTTCACCAGGACGGTGTGGCGTTATTCAATGTTCTAAAAGTCGCTAGGCGGTAGTCGGGCGGCCGATGGGTGCCTAGCGCCTAGGCCTTGTAAGTGGAGCTTAAGCGGCTAGGCGCTAGGCGGTTTTATTTATATATTATTTATATAATTATTTATTTATGTATATATTTTATTTATATATTTTATCATTTTGTTTTGTTATTACTAATTCTTACCCTTGATATTCCTCCTTTCAATTGCAGGATGGGCTTTACAAAATCAAATCGATGTATTATTGTATCGATGAACACAAAGGCAACAAAATATTTGACTCCTCTTCTCCACATCCAACCATGGACTACTAATGCATCAATACTGCCCGCTTCGGAATATAATTTTTATATCAAGAAATAAATAATGTTTGTAGCCTACATTGTTTTGTATTTTTCATTATTAAAGCCAAAAATTGTATTCCTTGCAATAGGACCAAAATAACTGAATTATATCCTTGATTTTTTTTTAACAAGATAATAGAATGATTTGAAAGGTGTTAATAATATGATATATGATATATCAGAACAATTGTTTGTAATTTCAACTAATATATAAACAAACAAATATCCATCAGTTGCTTGCTAAGTTGTTCAAATGCAAGAATGCTTATCTCCCAAATTAAGAACGCAACATGAAACAAACATTCTACCTTCCATGATAATATGATATCAACAATAGCAAATTGACCAAGAAGCAAGAACAATTGAAAAACAGAGAATCAAAGCAAATAAGAAGAATGAGTATACCTCCATAAATGATCCTAGTTGATGCAGCAACTTGATCACTCACATGTTTTTCAAGCCACTTCCTCAAACCAGCATGAACCTTCAAAGCAGAACATACACAATAACACAAAGAAAAGTCAGTTGCATCAAAGTCAGTTGCATCAAAGCAGAACATAGTCAACATACACAATACACAATAACACTTCTTCTTAACAAAGACCACCTTATACCAATACAGGATATCAATTATGTGTCTGATATATATAGAATATGTGATCACAGTCAATTGCTCAGTCTGTGCATCCCCAGCTTTTCTGAGTTTATCATTAGAGACAAACAAATGCCACAGTTAGTCGCTACTGTGCAGTCATCGTAAAATATGAATCCTTCAATCACAGATATTATGGACTCTAAGTAGGTTGAGGAGCATCTTAGCAGTTCATCATCATTTTGTCTGTTCCTCCGGTCTGAAACTGTAGAGAGCACCTCCACCAGGCAGTGTGAAGCAACCAGCTTAACCAACGATGTTCCAAAATGTATCAACCTACATAAATCATGGCATTTTATGCATATAACTGGCAGTTGTTGCACTTCATCTGATGATGGTTGGAGAAAATCTTGCCAATAAAAAGTTTCCTGAAAAGTAGCATTTAAGCTGAGGGAAATATCTGTTAGTAGGCTTGTAGCATTTGGTATAGGGCATAGAAAGATGAGTTACCATACCAACCTTTTCAAGGAGAAAAAGTATAACAAGAGGACAAATATTAAGCATTCCCCCATTGTTGTTTCTTCTCGATCAACTAAAGATGGATCTTTTGCACAAACCATTTGTACTATGTTTTCAACTGCACATATCAAAGATTTGTTCAGCAGGATGGCTAAAGAAGCTTCTCTTAGCACACGGCTGGTGGAATGGTATAGGATAAGGCAAAATATCCCAATTACTAAGCATCCTTCTTCATCAAATGAGTGAGATGCCAATTTGGGGTTTACAAACTCCAGTAACTGCAGAAGAACACAATTACCCAGTTAGCTAGTTATTCTGTGAATAAAGAGTAATGGATCTTTCAAACTCTAGAAGTTATCTACTGTTCGAAACTATCAAATTTTGTCCTCAAACAGGGCTGTACAAGATTTCTTTACGAAATGGAGGTACCCGGCCTCCCTCGAGATTTCAGATTGGTGACTGAGCATATATATGATATTTCCCAAAACTGAAAGCAAGTTAAAGTAAGTACATATTATTTCACTAGTTCTAATTTCTGGTCACCCAAATTATGCATCATCAACTAATTAAATCAGACTGAACTAATAATAGAAGACCTGCCTTACTGTGAAAACCTGGATTACCTTCACAGTAACTTTAAACCACTCCCCATCTTCAGAAAGAGTTGTATGATTTGCCGAGTAAAGGATGTTGAAGATCAAAATGGAGCATTCTGTAAAGATGTGTGAAGAGCATAGTGAAGAAGAATACACATGGTGGAAAGCATCTGAAATGCCCTGCAAGCAGAACTGGTTAGAAGCCTCAGGGTATATATCTAGAATTCCTGCCATGACATTCACTACAGATTGCATATCATATTCAGATTCTTCACTACAATCTTCGTGCACCTGCTTCAGCAATGATATCAGAAGTGACGCCATACAGTTATCCCCAGAAATAACCAGTTCTGCAATGTTTTGTATGTCCATTGTCTGGACTTCAGTTGCATGAAAGTTAATTTGAGTCTTGTTACTGCTATAAAGTTACTCTAAACTGACAAAACCCATCAATCTACTAATAGATTGAAATCCAAGTAACACACATGGCAACACACAATCAAATTTGGTCACAAATGCAACCAAACAACCGAAAAGGAGGCTACTACTACTACTACTACTTATCTTTGGTGGCAGGGATCCCATACTTGTCCTGCATCTTCTGAATCTCCTCTTCCTTCTTTCTCTGATCGAACTTCTTGCTCATCTTCGCCTGCTGGTAGTAGAGCACAATCAGATACCTATTCGCGACATTGAAACCCGAAAGATGATCCACCGTAGTCTTGGCATCGTAAATGTCCTCGTAAACGACGAAGAACGTGCCTCTGGTGTCCTTCCCGTTCCCGATAAGGATCTGGCGGATGCCGTACTTGCCAAAGATGTCGTACATCTCATCGCTCGAGATGTTAAAGGGCAGGTTGCACACGTAGAGCACGCGGTTCACCTCCGGGGGGAGCCGGGTGTTCGCTTTGCGGAGGCTGATGGTCGCCATTCAAATTTAAGGATTTTGGGGTTAGGGTTTGGAAGGGAGTGGAATTGGAGGAAGAAGAAAGAAGCGAACTGGGGAATTTTTTTTATTTTTGTTTTCCTCTTTTTAGGCAGTGGGAACTGTGGATCCGACCTGAACATTAGGTTACCAAAAAAAATTTATATGTATTAAGTATATATATATTAAATTCAGCAGATATCCGTATCCGAATCCGCTTTATTTAGGAATATCCGTATTCGTATCCGTATCCGAGTTTTTTTGGATTTGGATATCCGAATCTGAATCCGTATCCGCCCGGATACGGATTTTTTATATCCGTATCCGCTAAAAAATCGGATTCGGATGCGGATCGAATCGAATATATCCTTATCCGAGAGCATCCCTACGTAAGACCCTATCCGATTCATCAAAAAAAAAAAAAAAAAATTAATTCCCTGGATACGTACCAGACACGTATCTGACACGTATACTATGTGTATCGCGTCCGATACGTCCAGGTTACTTGGTACGTGATCCCGAAAGAGTATCCGTGGTTTATAGGGGTTTATGTTTTGGGGGGAAGGTCACGGGTTTTTGTTATTTTTTTTCGCTTTTTGATTTTGGAAGGGGAAAGAAGATTGTGTTAATTGATTTATTTTTTTTACCCGCTCAGTATTTGAGAAGTGAGGGTAATTTTTTAACATCAAATTGTTGGGTGGCAAAATTATCTATGTAATGCACGTGTTTATATCTAATTTATTTTTAAAAATAAATATTTTATTACTACTTTGGTAATGGAGTATTGTTTGTTGCAATTGTTCCCTTGTAATTGTCAACACTTGCAACGGTTGAATAAAATCTCTTGCGGATGTCAAAATATTTGCAATGAATGGGTTTGTTGTGAGTAATTTGTTGTTGATAGTAACAACTACAAGGAATTTTTGGTGCTTGCAAATAATCCATTATTATTGTAAGGTTTTCTACTAGTGTCTCTTCCTCACGTTCCCTCTATCTGCCTAACTGCAGATCACTCTCCCTTCAATCCCATGATCTTCTCCCCTGATTCTTCAAATCTTAACTTTCTAAAATTTCATTAAATCCTAATCAAATTGCTCTCTATCTTTCTCCATACAGTAAATATTTCCTAATCAACTCTCTCTCTCCAACTTACTCTCTCCTTCCTCTGTGCTCACCCTGCCCGTCGACCGGCCCCCTCGCGACCTCCCGTCGTGCCCTTCGGTGCCAACCGCCCTGTGCCACGCTCACGTCGACCGGTCGACCCCACCTCCATCATCACCTGCATTTCATCCTCTTCCCGAAGCCAGTCGACCCCCGTTGTTCAGCCCATTGTGCCGTCGTCGACCTCCCGTCCGAGCATTGCCGTCGAGTCTCCAATCCCGTAACCCTCTCGTGCTCGTGAGTCGTTGTGTTCGTGGTCGTGTGCCGGGACCCGTTCCCGTTATTCTATTCTCTTCGGGTTCATCGTCTTCATTGAGGAAAATAACTTGTATATTATTTTTGTTCTTCATACAAGTACAAATACCGCAAGTAGTCTTGCTTTCATTGCATTTCATTTTCATGTCAATTCCTTGGTAATCATGATCTTATTCGCTTGATCCGTTTCCATCATTTCGTGATCATGATTAATCACCACAAGTTGTCACACACACGCACACTACACGAAAATAAACTAGATCTAGATAGATTTCTTGATATATATATACTCTTTCATGAACTATTGTAAGTTGTGGTGTTCGTTATATGATTGATGTGCTAGATGTGTTTTCTTGTTGTGGACTTGTTAATACCCATGTCATGTTGATTTGAATATTCAATATATCATGTTTTGCATTATACTCTAAATTGAACCCATCGTAGATGAGTTATTTGATAAAATGCATGCAAGAAACTTCTTTTTGCTGCTGCCCTGACTTGGTACAGAAATTTAGACCCTGTTAATGTTAGTAAATTAAATTAATTTGTGAATGTGATTCGTAGGCCTCAGTGTCTATTTTCAGAACTTTTGATGGATCTCAATTCTGATTTTTGATGTGTGAGTTATCGCTATTTTACTACAGCTGTGCCGTAAATTTCAGATTCTGAATTATAAGATCGTTACATGATTTATTGTTTTTAAACTGATGTTAAAAGTAAAATTTGGACTTTGTATTATTCTGGGTATGAATAGACATGACTAGGATCAACCCCAAATTTTTGTAGAATTGTTTAATGACTTTTATAACTTATTTCATGCCTGTGAAACAATCATATAATTGCTAAACTGCATGTTGTTCAATGAAGAACTCTAATTTCAACCTAATTCCAGTCACTTTTGATTAAAACTTTGTGAACATAAAATGTAGCCTAGTGTGTCTATTTTACATCCCTTTTCACGAAATTGAATTCTGAATTGTATTTTGTGAATTATCACTGTTTTATTATTGTTGTGCCTAAAATTTCAGCTTTATAAAATTGCTATGTCACTCTATTTTCCAATTTAATTTGACTATGCTACCATAATATAATAACATGGAAATGAATATGCTGAGACTAGACATATTAGGGAACCTTCCAGAATTTTTCTAGATTTAATTGTTGTGTTTTTGGACCTCTTTCATGTTTATAAATAAAACTTTACTTTTATGACTGAACATGAATTATGTGTAAACACTGTTTTGAACCCTGTTTCTGTAGTTATAATATGACTTGTGTATATGCGTTGGATTCGGCATAGAGTCTAGTTTCTAGAATTTCTGACGGATCTAGGTTTGCATACCTGTGGAAACGGGAATCGCGATTTTGGTGCGCAACGTCTTACTATCCAGAATTGAAAGTCTCGTTGTTTCTAACTATTATAAGTTGTTTTGTCACCCGATTATATTTTCTACCCGACCTGAACTTGTTCCTTGTTCCTTGCCATGTTTTCTTGTCGTGTTTGTGCACGTCTATGTCCGCTTTAATAATAATAATAAGTAATCAAGCCGGGATTAAGGAAAAGATTTAGTAGTGAAAAATATAGAATTGTGTACTTAGAAGGGGGCCCGTGTTTCCCACATGATTAGATGATTACATGATTACTTGATTACATGATTACATGATACATGATCCTAATTACTTGTTTACATGATTACCTGACTACATACTTCCCTATTGGAAGGTGTACTCAGAAGGGGGCCCGTGTTTCCCACTTACTTTACCCGACTACATACTTCCCTATAGTAGAGTGTACTCGGAGGGGACCCGTAGGTCCTACTTGATACATGACTACTTGATACATGATACTTGAGTACATGACCCTATATAATCCACTACGAAATCTAAACGCAACTTATTTGTTTATAGCAACCATGTGGTAAAATTTGGGACACATGAAGTGCTACCTAGATAAGATTAAATATAAGACTTAAGAATAACATGATCACTTGCACATTTCTGTTACCTGTACATGCTACCTGACACCCGTTACATGTTTACTTGCTTGCATGCTACTTGATACCTGTTACAAGTTACCTGTACCATGTTATCTACTCATGTTACTTAATTCTGTTTCTTGATTTAAGAGTTAGTTGATCTATTTTACTGTCACGTTCCTTCCATGCTTTATCCAGTACTTGATTCTTGTTGTTACCTTGTACCTTGTTTATTTGTCTCCGTGCTTTGTTACTTGTACTGCTTGCGGTCTGTAACTTGCACTAACGGGCGCATTGTTTCCTGTTTTCCTTTTTTGCAAATTGATGACTTTGCAGATTTTGGTGATCAGCTGTCCAAAAGAGTGAGTGACCAAGTATTCTAAGCTTGGCTAGAGTTTCCTGCTTAAATTATTTCATGTTTGAATTATTTGTTTATTGTTGCAACTTGGAACTTGTACTGGGCACTTTGTCCGAGAACTTATTACTTGTTTATTCCCAGATCCGGTTATTTGAGATTAAGTATTTTGTTTCAAGTAATTTCGTTGATTTGAAAATTTGTTTCATACATGCGTGGTTGAGTATTTCCTATTTATTCCTTGTTTATTCCTTTGTACTGTTGAAACGATCCTTACAGCTCATGAATGATGAGAACCATTTGCCGGACTTTGTCGCATACCGTATTCTATATTCTCTTTTAGGAAGCAGGGCGTGACATAAAGAGTATGTGATGATTAAATAGAGATCTCATATTCGAAATCAAATTATGTCTTATTATTTACTATAATTTTTTTAATCAAGACGCGCATTGCACGTACATATTACTAGTACATATATATAATATACTAGATTCGGATCTGATTAATCATATTCCTTTTACCTCTAGTTAGGGATGGTGATCTCTTCATTCAAACCATATATAACCACCAAAGCAGAAACATCTTTTTGTCACAGTAATTTGCTTTCAAAAAAGTGCATGCCCATAATTGACCTTGCATGACAAATTTGGAAAATTATGATAACTACAAAAGAAAGTTATGATGGCTAAGAAAAATCAGAATCAAAATCAAGGGTCCAAGGGAGTTTTTTCATCTTCCAATAGCATATATATATCTCCTATGCTCATAGGTTGCTATTTAGAAAACTTTGTTAGGCAATCCTATGACCACATCACTACTTCAAGACCTACTCGATATTTTTTGCCCCGAAAAAGACCTTATATAATTCTAGATTAGGTAAAGTCTATGGCAAGAACTTGACACAGCCTCAAAAAAGGTATTAAAAAAAAAATTAAAAACTATATATATATTTATATAGATTTTATTATTACAAAGTCCGAAAACCGGTTAGTTGACATCTTTACCAAAGCTCTTGAGAGGTACGAGGGATTATACTCACCATTACTTAACAATTTTTGTAAGTCATTCTAAATTTCTGCATGGTCATAAAAAATATATATGGGTTCTACACCGCTATAAAGAAAAATATAGGATTAACAAAAAGTACTAATATTTTTGATTTTTTAATCTTATAAATTAGCTATCAATTATAAAATATTCAATTTATCATCCTCTATAATTTTAGTATTACTCATTTTATTTAAAAAAAGGTAAAGGTAAAATTAAAAATCTCATTAAAAAAAATACTTGATGAATATTTAAGAATGACAAAATATTTGACTAAAAAAGTGACTTATATATTTTTAATAATAAAAAAAACAGAATTATTTAATATTTTTTTGATACGGAGAGAGTATTATTTTAAGCCCTTGCACTTTTTTCCTTCAAATCATACAATGTTTTGTCGCAATCTTTAGATTATCTCGTTGTGAAAAATGAGATTGTTGAGTATTTTTGACACCAATTTGCTCCTGTACTAATGTAGATACACTATAGGAGTGGTAAAATATAAAAAGCATATACTTGAAGAATATTGAAGAGCTAAAATATAAACGCATTTACTGTATATAGTTGAACACTGGAAGTCTGGAACACTTGATTGTCTAATTTATAACTAGTTGTCTAGTTAGTCCCAAAAAATACCCGAATCTTTTAATTTTCTTGTACATGGGATATCACAAGATAATTTATGACGAAGACAGGGTATGTATGTGATATTTCCTAATCTCGTATTCCATTACACTAGTAATTTACACGTGCAATACACGTCTTTATAAATATATATATTTTGAAGGAAAAAAAAACGATGTTGTCAGGCATCAAATCTCATACCTCCTCTACATTAGTTATGTATGTGCATTGTACGTGTTTGTTGAGTTACAATACACGTATTTGTTTGGTGACAAATTCTTCCTTTAAAATAGTAGAGATAAGTAAAACTCCAAAATGAAGGGCCTTGGCTTTATTTTGAGACCAGTTTCAACCTCATGAGAAACATCAATAGCGCCGGCCCCCCAATGGAGGCTAGGGAGGCGACTGCCTCGGGCCCCCGAAATTTTCACAATTTTAGGGACCTTCAATTTTTTTTCCTTGTATTTACATTTATGTATTTTTGCCCGTAATTTTTTATAGGGGCGTCCAAATTTAATTTGTGGGGCTTTTGTTTTTAAAATTAGTATTTGGACCGACTTATTTTAGTTGGGCTTTTGTATGAATTTTTGTTTCTCACATTTCTCAATCTCCATCTATTTCTTCATATATATATATATATAGGTTTTTAAGAATTGTAGAAAGAAAAAAAAATTTGTTTAAACAATTTTTTTTGAAAATAAATTTTGTATGGGGGCTCCATTTCGGGAGTTTGCCACGAACCCTACGAGCTCAGGCCGGCCATAGACATCAATATAATGATTAATTTCAGTATATAAATGTTAACTATTTTGGACTTATTGGAAGGTCAAAATAGATATATATAAACGAACTAGACAAAGAAGCATCGGTGGGAAAGATAATTTGTTCTTTTCATATTTTGTTTAGTCTTCAAGAATGAAGATGATAAATTAGATAAATTGCAAGAAAGACATGAATTTCTTGTTTTACTGATGCAGTTGAATTAGAGAGATGAAAAATCAATACAATGTGCATAAAATATATGGTAATCAATCACCAAAAAGATTCAAAGTTATATAGACACGATTGACATATTAGTTTACGATCTCACCGTTAACTTCGAACTATAAGCATGGTCATATATTTTGGAAATATTATTTGGCTCATTTCGGTTCAAAATAATCACTACTAGATACTCCTGCACTACTTAGAGTATCCACTATCGTTGGCTATAAACCTAAAATATAAAATTGAAATGAAGAGAGTTCTTCTAAATACAGCTGGGGATTTGAGAATTTGCATATTATAGAAGATGGAACATCTTTTTTCGTCTCATTATTATTATTTCTAAATATAGACGGATAGAAGATGTTATTCCATCTGCTAAGTTTTTTAAAATTTTTTTACAAAAATGCCATTTAAAAATTACTAAAATGATATTTTCATAATAAACAATATATTAAAAAAATTTAAAATGCAATCGACGAAAGTAGTTCTTCTGCACAACTTTTATAAAACAAAAAATATTCCAAAAATTACTAAAATGCCATTAAAAATTACTAAAAGTGCCATTTAAATATTTTTTTTAAAAAAAAAGGCCTGGACAGAAAATCCAAAAAAATAGTTAGTTTTTTTCTTTTTGGTTAGACGGGTGATGATCTTCAGTCGGGGAATTTTTTTTTTAATATTGAAAAATGGTTATATGAAAGATGTTGTTCAGATTTTCTTTTTATATGCCACTTTTTGAAAATATTTGCACTTATAGAACAGTTGTCAAAGTATTTGCGTTCATGAACTCAACAATTAAACTCGCTATTCCCAACGGCGAGTTTAGTTGTTTCATACTCGCTGTTGGAACACGATAAGTTTAGTGCTAATTTTTTGAAAAACTCGTTGTTCCCAATTACGAATTCAGTTCAAAATTTTTCAATGAAGACTCGATGTTCCCAACGGCAATGACATTTAGACTAGATTGGTTGCTGGAAATAGTGTGTTTGTTCAAATTTTTTAATGAAGACTCGCTGTTCCTAACAACGAGGATATTTACACTAGACTCGCTGTTGGAATGACGAGTTTAATTCAAAAAAATTGTATATAGTTTTTTTAAACTTTTTTTTTTTAATTCACTAAGTCCAACTGAACGTTTTACTCTCTGTGTAATTTCCTATATCATCGCTGTTCCCAACAACGAGTCTACTATAAATGTCCTTGTCATTGGGAACGACGAGTTTTTTTTCCAAAATTCTGAACTAAACTTGCTGTTCCCAACAGCGAGTCTAGTATAAATGTACTTGTTGTTGGTAACGGCGGGTCTTCATTGAAAATTTTGAATTGAACTCGCCGTTGGAAATAACGAGTTTAGTTGTTGAGTCGATGAGCATAAATACTTTAGCAATTTTCCAAATGTAAAATTTGCACAATTTAGCACCAACGATAGTGTAAATATGCTACATCTAAACTATGTATATTTGGGTTAACACTTTCTTTTGGCATTCAACTTTAACAAATTTTATTAATAGTATATAATATATTTATTTAGATTTTTAAGTGATGAAATTAGTAAACTAGGAGCTACTTTGAAAGTAGGGAACAAGAGATTCCCCCCAAAGCTCTCATTTTGTTCTTTACATAACTCAGGGGGTTAAAAAAAAAAAAAATAATAATAAATTAATCCAAAGACCAACTTTTAGCTTTTGACTCCTACCATTATTTTATTTTACATTTTCCCCACACCCCGGAAAAAATTAAATATAACAAATAAATCACACAAAACTTAACAACCTATATTGGCTTCTCTCTCTCTCTCTCTCTCCCTTCGTTCTTAGTTCTTACCTCCCCTTTCTCTCTCTTCCCTTTCTCTTTCTCTCTATAAAAAAAACCCTAATTTTGAGCAGCGATCGCAAGCTACGAGGTATTAATCTTGATCTCACTTCGAAAGATTGGAACTTTTTTGTCGTGTTTGTTTGGAGGGGGGGGGGGGTTCGGGATTTGGGGATAGCAACATTGTAGATTGTTAGGGTTTTGATTGGAAAGATTGGGTTTTTATTTGATTGGTGCGGATCTAGGTTGGTTTGTTAATTATGGTGGTGTTTTGTAATTTTAGTTTAATTTGGTGTTTTTTGATTGCGGCATCCGTTTATTTGGGGTTGGTATCAATTTAGTGTCCTGAAGTTTTTTTTTAATTTTTGATTTTAGCAGTGGATTTTGTTGATCATGAATTTGTTTCATTAATAAAGCTTTATGATCACTTTTGATATTGGGGTTTTCTGACTTTGCAAATCGTAGTTTCCGTGTGTTAATTCATGCTTGTGTTTGTTCACAGATGAAGTGTTAATGAAGAGAGAGAGAGAGAGAAGAGGATTCATAGTAATGCTGAGGTGGCTTTGAAGCCATAATTTGTCTCTTTCTTTTTCCTTCTTCTAGTAAATAACTAAAATTGGTATCAATGGCATCAAAGTCTATGTCGAAAACAAACTTGAAACTTCAGAATGAAATACATGGGAGCCAAATAGTAGAGGCAAATTCTCGGAAGCCGTCCCCTATTCAGATTCCTACCTTGCTACAATTGGGAGTAGAGACAACAAAAATGTTACTGAAATCCGAGGTTTCAGATGGTGAGGGACTAGTTCCCCATGAAAAGGGATCCGATGATTCTTTACTGAATAAGGTTTCTACAGGGAGTGATTCTTTTGACCAGAAGTTAATTCAAGAATGTCAAAGGGTCGAAATGCTCGAGTTGAATGGCAACACGAGTTTGGAAAATGGTAGTCAAGATGAAGAAACGAAAAAATCTGATCAAGGGAGCGAGAAGAATAGTTCGGCTTCATCTAAAGTAAATGATCGAGCTGAATTTGTTGAGTGTGAGAAGAATAGCTTGTGTAGAGCCAGCTCAAGCACTGATGTCAGCGATGAAAGCACTTCTAGTACTATAAGTAGCACCGTTAGTAAGCCACACAAGTCTAATGATTTTAGATGGGAAGCTATTCAGTTGATAAGAGCTAAAGATGGTGTCTTGGGTTTGAGCCATTTTAGGCTTCTTAAGAGGTTGGGATGCGGAGATATTGGGAGCGTGTACTTGTCCGAATTGAATGGAACTAAGAGTTATTTTGCTATGAAGATTATGGATAAGGTAGCGTTGGCAAGCCGTAAGAAGCTTCTTAGAGCTCAAACAGAGAAGGAAATATTGCAGAGCTTGGATCATCCATTTCTTCCTACATTATATACCCATTTTGAAACTGAGAAGTTCTCTTGTTTGGTAATGGAGTTCTGTCCTGGGGGAGATCTACATACCCTTCGGCAAAGGCAACCTGGAAAATATTTTTCAGAACATGCTGTCAAGTATGGACCTTGAACTTTGAACCTTCATATAGTTAATAATTATAGTGAATTGGTTAACTGGTTTCAGTTTACTACTTCACATTCTTGCTAAGTTATTTGATTTGTTTGCTTAAATCCTCCATGAATTGCTTACCTTTTAGCTATTTTGTAGTGCCCACTTATGCTTCATTCACAGGAAACTGTTACAAAGATTTAATTTTCCGTTATGGTTTTCCTTGTAAATAAATTTTACAAATGACCTAAAATTCACACTAGTCAGCCCCCAACCTCTCTTATCATCCATGTCCTTGTCGGATGTGAGTTTGCAGCGCTTATTCAGACCAGATTTGGATTTTAATTGTTTTTCTAGGACTTTGTGGTGGTGAACCATGATAAGTGGTTTGAGGGAAATGGAATGGAGAAGACATCGGCATTGTGTTTATGTGAGTGTCCATGATTGAGTTAATGGCGATCCACCCGAGCTAGTAAATGTGGGCTAATTTTTTGAGTAACTTTAAATTTGGTTTAGTCTAGTGCTTGAAATTGTTTTTAGTTGATTACGTTTTGTCTCTATTTTTGGTCACCTTGAACAATATTAGATAGAGAAGAAAGTAGAAAGGATGTTAAGATCATTAACATACAAATACTACATATAAGGAGGAAAAGAAGTTATAATTGTTGGTGTTGGTATCACGGAAAGAAGTGACACATTACTTCCCTGGCATGGCCGACCCCTACCTTGAGGCAGGAGGCCCCCGAATTTTTTGCAATTTTAGGGGGCCCCCAAATTTGTATTCCCCTTGTAAATTTAGGCGTGTATTTTGCGCGCAAAAAATTATATTGTAATTAGGGGGCCCAAAAATAATTATTTGGGCCTTTCGCCTTGGGCCTCTGGGAACTCCCTGTTCCCTGGATCTTCACAGAAATGGAAAATGGAAATATCAAAAATGGCAAAGATTCCAAAGAAATAATCTTAAGTTGCATATATGAAGAGGGATGGCTGTTTTGCAAGAGTCGGGTCCTCTATCAAGTATCACCTCCATAGATAGCTCACCTGATTAGTGGAGCCCAAAAATGAAACCCTCACCTCACCCAGTAAACCAGGGACTGCATATATATTAGTAGGCAAAAGTGGTTCTGAGTTGGAGGATGTGGAAGAATCTAGGTCAAGTAGGTTAGCATGGTATAATGCCGGGAACTCAGCTTAGAGGTTGTTTTACAGCTTAGTTCATCTGTACTGTTTAATTGGCAATCAGAATATATGAAGTGCTGATATTTTCCTTATAACTACAATAGCAATAGAATACTCACCATTAAAGCCTTTCTTGTGGTTTTATGGTGTGCAAAAAAAAATTCATTGTTGTTGGGGAAAGCAGCGTTAAAAGGATATTTGTTCTATGTGTAGTTATTGACTATGTTTTTCTCCCTTAAACTTCACCTTTAACAATCAATTGGCCGTAACTAACTAGATGTATAGTGACTTACCTAGACTATCGTGTATTACTCAGCAGATCTTTACATAAATATAAAATTGTTTGCTTAATTTTGTATGGTGCAAATAGCTCTGCTTATATGATTGACTAAGGCATTGACTGTGGCTGACGGGATATTCACTAGGTGTCGTAAACTTGGCAACTAGGTGTCCTGAACATAACTTCCAACTAGTTAGTAATTATATGTGCTGTGTCTTAAGTCTATGTTATTGCGTGTCATTTAGTCATGTTTGTTTACATGACTGTAATCGTGTTTGCTTGAATTTGAATGTTCCAAATAGCATATTCATTCAACTTTATGGTGCTTAATTATAATTAACTTATATGAATTCATGATGACCATGGATGTGCTGTAGGAAAGCTTATTTGACATGTTGAGTAGTTGACTACTTCTGTCTCTGTGAATGCATTATGGAACATCTCTGTGGGATAGGTTATAACCATTTACTGATATGTTGTATGTGTAGAAATGGACTTGCATATAAGGTCTATGACAATAATATGTATTCCCTATCTCCATTTAACTATCTCTAAACTTTTATCTTTCCTTTTTGTAATAGAACTAGATTTGCCCGTGGGAACGTGCCTACGGCACGTCTTCAGAACGATAAAGCATATGAAAAGCCTTGTAAACAATAAATCAACAATTATGTGGCTCAAGTTTGAGTAGTCTGACAATAATTAGTTGTAAATAAAAGTCCATGTTTCCATTAGTATAGGGGTATAAAAGTCCATGTTTTCATTAGTATGTGTTGAAAAATAATTATAAATTAGGGTATAAATGTCCATTTTCCATAAGTACATATATATATATATATATATATATATATATATATATATATATATATATATATATATATATGGAGAGAGAGAGAGAGAGAGAGAGAGAGAGAATTAAATAAATAAAGGAGTTGTTTTTGGGGGATTTGAATTTGAGTTTTGGGGGGGAAGGGAAATGTGTTTTGTGAGGTTAGATCTAGGCCTTTGATTTTGGGGGGATTGAATGAGAGCCACTTGATAGCTTTCTTTGTGTTTTATTATATATATATTAATCTATAATCAAACGGGGAACAAAAACTCCAACCTTACATTATTACATTTGGGACCAAGCCGAGGCCTCTTTCTTTAGCTACAAACAACCTGTTAGAGAATCCACAATGGTCTTTCTCATATTTGAGAAAATGACATAAATAGAAATAGGAAATAGGCGTGATGTGTGCAGTGGTCGTTTGCGAAAAAATTCTCAAAAAATAGCAAGGCGAAACAATATGTATCGTCTAGACCGATGAGTATAAACAATATTTTAAAATGTTTAAGTTAATTAACTATTGATTAGATATTAAAATAGTTAAATTAAATAAATTAAATATTAAAATATGGACTAATCTACACTAATCTACCTTTAACACTAACATTAAGTTGGACAAATGTGCTAGACGGGACATGTTGTCCCGTTTGACGTTTTTTCGAATTTTTTTTGGGTTCAGACGGTACATGTACCATCTGATCATTTTAATTAAAAAAAAGGTCAAACGAAACAACTTGTTTCGTCCAATCCCATTAAAAAAACAAAGGCCGTCCCCTATATTTTGAGAATCGCCAGTTCGTTCATCAAATTTGAGAAGCGACTGTAGCGATTTTGCCAAAATATGGCAAAATAGCAAACGACTGCAGACACTCAATTCTCAAAATATGGGAATTTGGCAAAAATAGCAAACGACTGTGGATGCTCTTAGTAGTCCCTTCTTTTATGGGTCGGGTGACTGCTATTAGATATATTTCATAAAAAAATAATAAATTATTTTCCTGCAATACTAGAGTAAATAGAATTGTTCGAATAAGTAAAGACAAAGGGTTGAACAAGCATAATAGAGTGAAACGAGTGTATCCAATATGCCTTAAGAACATAATGTCCCTTACGTGCAGGGTTTTCGGCGAATTTGCATGTTCCCAAGGTTAATCAACCTCCGGCCTATCTGGATCCTTGTTATAGCACGAATCTCAATAATGCTAATTTTCTGAAATGTATCGATGTTGAGCACTTGTAGTTTGACAATAAAATAAACAGTTTTCATTAATGGAAAAACTTCATTATTTATAGTTGTAAAATACTTCTATTGGAGAGGTGCAACCTTTGGCAAATAACAAATAGTTATGTTTTTTGATTCAAAAGACAACCAATCAACCATTCATGTAAGGTACGGTCAAAAGGTTTTGACCAACTCTTTGAATAGTGGTGGTTTCCAATTGAATAATTGCTTACAATTCCTCATTGTTAAAACATATTGTTTATTTTATATTTTTCTCTCACAAATTTTCAGCAATCTCCCCTAAAAATGTAAAATAAGAAAAACGTTCGAACACAAAACAAAACAAAACAAAACAAAACAAAACAAAACAAAGTAAAAGACAAGTGCTCGAACAAATTGTACAAAAATTCAAGTAGACTGATTGATCCTATCTGCAGGTTAATAGTGTCGTTTGAAACTATAACTTGGGAGTCAGAAGACGATCACAACCACACACACAATAAGTGATAAATACTTTTTTCAATGCTGGTTTGCGCATTAATAGGCCATGCGCCGTCACCTTGTTCTCGTGGAGCAACTAGAGTTTAGCCCTAAACTTCCGTTTGCGGCCATTACGCCGCTCTCACTTAGGTGTCATCTTATGGGATACTAGTCCCGAAAATACCTCAGTTTATTTTTATACCTTTGATGACATTAAGTGTTTCCACTCACCCTAACATAGACTTTATGCACAATCATCGTAGAGGTAGGCGAGAAAATAGTTTGTGCACTCGGGTCACATCAGGAGTTCGTTTTCCCATTTGAAGCCTTTATCGTGGGATCTCCAGTCAAAAGGGTTGGGTGTCCACTCTGTGTGTGAAAATAATGTGGGTGTATCCATCTCTCTCTAGATGATGATTTGATTAAATTGTTAGCAAGACTTTTAATCTATTTATCTGTCATAATTTTCACAAAATAAATGAAGTGCTTCATACAATGATTTGTTTAGAAGAACACTTAAAGAAAACTGATAGTAGATGAGTCGTAATTTTAGGATTCATAATGGAAATTTATCCATATTTATATAATATTTTTATCTTCTTAATTAGTCACATACATTCGAACATATATATTATGAGTAATAAATAATATAATTGAATAATTCATACTTGTAATTAAGTAATAATATAAGCATTAAAATTCATTTACTATGCTTTAAGATTTTATTATTAAAATCTCAAATAAATAAAATTGAGTAAGATACCACTACCCAACTTGAAGAACAATGTCAACTTTGGGCAAATTATTAATAGCTTATTCCATTCTTACTTTGACTCATTATCAGGTACCTTCTGTATCTCTTTTAAACAAATTATTGCATCCTGTAAAATAAAACCAAATGGAAATATACTCTTTCCTAAAGATTAGTAGTGATAAGCAATAAATAATAAATTCGGTCTTAGAAGTCATAGTCCTTGCATGAATCCAATAGACAACATACATAAATAAAACCTAAATAGTGTATTCAAATATTCAAATAATTAATATTTAAGGAGAAAGTTCGATTAGTAAAATAAATAATATTTTTGTCTAATTAAGAATACTCATGTTGACCAAATAGTCGAAATTGATTTTGAAAAACTTTCTTTGAATATTGGTGGTTACCAATTGAATAATTGCTTAAAATTCCTCATTGTTAAAACATATTGTTTATTTTATATTTTTCTCTCACAAATATTCAACAATCTCCCTTAAAAATATAAAATAGGAAAAACGTTTGAACATAAAACACAAAACAAAACAAAACAAAGTAAAAGACAAGTGCTCGAACAAATTGTACAAAAATTCAAGTAGACTGATTGATCCTATCTGCAGGTTAATAGTGTCGTTTGAAACTATAACTTGGGAGTCAGAAGACGATCACAACCACACACACAATAAGTGATAAATACATTTTTCAATGCTGGTTTGCGCATTAATAGGCCATGCGCCGTCACCTTGTTCTCGTGGAGCAACTAGAGTTTAGCCCTAAACTTCCGTTTGCGGCCATTACGCCGCTCTCACTTAGGTGTCATCTTATGGGATACTAGTCCCGAAAATACCTCAGTTTATTTTTATACCTTTGATGACATTAAGTGTTTCCACTCACCCTAACATAGACTTTATGCACAATCATCGTAGAGGTAGGCGAGAAAATAGTTTGTGCACTCGGGTCACATCAGGAGTTCGTTTTCCCATTTGAAGCCTTTATCGTGGGATCTCCAGTCAAAAGGGTTGGGTGTCCACTCTGTGTGTGAAAATAATGTGGGTGTATCCATCTCTCTCTAGATGATGATTTGATTAAATTGTTAGCAAGACTTTTAATCTATTTATCTGTCATAATTTTCACAAAATAAATGAAGTGCTTCATACAATGATTTGTTTAGAAGAACACTTAAAGAAAACTGATAGTAGATGAGTCGTAATTTTAGGATTCATAATGGAAATTTATCCATATTTATATAATATTTTTATCTTCTTAATTAGTCACATACATTCGAACATATATATTATGATTAATAAATAATATAATTGAATAATTCATACTTGTAATTAAGTAATAATATAAGCATTAAAATTCATTTACTATGCTTTAAGATTTTATAATTAAAATCTCAAATAAATAAAATTGAGTAAGATACCACTACCCAACTTGAAGAACAATGTCAACTTTGGGCAAATTATTAATGGCTTATTCCATTCTTACTTTGGCTCATTATCAGGTACCTTCTGTATCTCTTTTAAACAAATTATTGCATCCTGTAAAATAAAACCAAATGGAAAGATACTCTTTCCTAAAGATTAGTAGTGATAAGCAATAAATAATAAATTTGGTCTTAGAAGTCATAGTCCTTGCATGAATCCAATGGACAACATACATAAATAGAACCTAAATAGTGTATTCAAATATTCAAATAATTAATATATAAGGAGAAAGTTCGATTAGTAAAATAAATAATATTTTTGTCAAATTAAGAATACTCATGTTGACCAAATAGTCGAAATTGATTTTGACGAACTTTCTTTTCGATGAAATACTTGTATTCTTCATTTCCATGTGGTTCTGCATTTTACCTTCTTCAAAATAGTTCTTAACAAATAAACTCAAGATAAAATTAATTAGTATCATGGATGCGATAGGCATCAAAATTAACACAACAATATTAATACAATAGCCATATCAAAAAATATTAAATGGACAAATACACCTGGATTGGAACAAGTACTAATAGAAACATCATAAATGCAAAATCATGTAGTAATATGAATCTATTCGTGTGCATATATAGGAACAATTTAAATGTTATGAACTTTATGAAAGAGGAAATATTGCATGTACTAATTTGTACAAATTGAAAGGTTTTATGCACAAATATGAAATAACTTACTAACATGAGCATATATGTAAATAGTTAAATAATATAAACTTAATGGAAAAATGAGCATTACATGACCATGTAATCACATGCTTTCGCTGTTTATAATTGGATAGTTATCCAAAAGTCCATAGCATCGAAAAACTATTGTTTCTTAAAATCGCATAGCATCGAAAACAATGGTAATAGCACTTATAACTATTATCAATTAAAACAATTAATAAAATGGAAATATAAAATCCCCAAAACAAGATGTTGGGAATCATGAAAAAATTCTTATTTGGGAATTAAAAGAATGAATCAGTAACAAAGAAAATCAAAAGGGAAAAAAAGCAATTAATAGAAGGAGAATATGTTCTTAGATTGTTAGATATATTTCATGAAAATAAATAATAAATTATTTTCCTGCAATACTAGAGTAAATAGAATTGTTAGAATAAGTAAATACAAAGGATTGAACAAGCATAATAGAGAGAAACAAGTGTATTCAATCTGCCCTAAGAACATACTACTCTCTTACGTGTAGGATTTCTTGGTGAATTGACATGTTCCTAAGGTAAATCAACCTTCGTCCCATCCAGATCATTGTTATGGCACGAATCTCAAGGATACTAATTTTCTGAAATGTATTGGTCTTTGAAGCACCTGTAGAGTTTATTGAAGTTGTTTGGAAAATAAGAAAGATGAGAATTTGGGTTCTCATTTTGGGATTAATTCATCAATGGAAAAACTCCGTTATTTATAGTTGTGAATAGTCTCAAATGCTTCTATTTGGGGAGATGCAACCTTTAGCAAATAATAGTTGTCTTTTAATTCAAAAGACAACCATTCATGTAACTAGTAATTTACACGTGCGATGCACGTCTTAATAATATATATATATTTAAAGTTAAAATTCCGACGTAGTCTGGCCTCGAACCTGAGACCTCTTTTATATTAGTTATGCACGAGTGATACACGAGTTTGTTTGTCTACAAATGATAACCTCAACTCTTCCATTATAATATTAGAGATTAGAGATTAGAGATGTACGGTCAATGGGTTTTGACCAACTCTTTGAATAGTGGTGGTTACCAATTGGATAATTGCTTCCAAGTCCTCAAAGTTAAAACATTTTGTTTATTTTATATTTTTCTCTTACAAATATTCAACAACTTCACATGCATGTTGATTTGGCTAAAGTTGACTTTAGCTTTGTAAAGCAATATTAGCATTCGTAGAACCTCCAAGTGGATATTGCTTTGACATGTAGTCTATCCAACCACTTTTTCTGGCTCACTAACTACTTGAAAATATGTAATCTGCACTCAAATGTAGTAGTTAGCCCCACATGTGTGAAACATTATGGGGTGAACAAAACCATCTAATTTCCGACGTTTTCAATAATAGGGAAGAAGTTCTTATGCACATGGTTTGAGAACCTGGTATCGTATTCCAATTTTGGTGTTGGAATTGCGCATTCTTGGTGATATAGGGGCGTATTGACTCAGGGTATCAATTTTTTTGGTATCGGGTACCCAAAAGTGTTTAATAATTAATAAAATTTTCTATAAGTGGTTAAACTAACTAAATCTTCAAGCATTCTTTTAATTGATAACTTTGTCAAATTGTAGGAATATATAATAATAATTCTTCTGATTATATTTTCATTTACATTTACATTTTTTTAAAATATTGCTCTTCTAATGTATACTAGGAAAATTATAATTTTAAATTTTAAAACTATATTTTAACAAGATGAAAGGGAGCCTCATATTTGTAGGAGGAAAACTCCCTCATAATAGTAGTACTCTTATTATGAAGCTTTATATGCACGATCCAAACCGTTCATTAAATTTATTATGTCATAAAACACATGTATATAAAAATCAAGTTATTCGGAGGCTTCTTTCCCATGCATCACATGGTGCCCACGTTGTTATGCTATCGAAAAACCATTCATTTTGCGACCACTCAAAGTGTGGATAAACAATCTCTAAACAACTTGATATTTTATAGTCATACATATTATGACATAAAAAACAAAAATGAATAGTGCCAATTATCGATAGGGGGTCCCACAAAGTAATTATAAGCACTTTGTACGAGGAAATCACCTCCTATAAATATGAGGCTCCCTTTCCTCTTATAACAAAGTAGAATTTTAAGCTACGGAATATACTATAAAAACATACACTAAATATTCTTACATTATTTTTCGCTTGCTATCACTTGACCGTGTTGTCTCTCTTTAGCATTTGTTTCTTATTTCACCTATAAAGCAGTGATTTCATCTGCTTACCATCCTCCGTAGTTAGTATGGTAGATACCAAGTTGTCTATGTTTAGGCACATATCGTGTTGAGTATATCAAAAACTGAGACGAATATGGAGACCAATCAATATTTTTTTGCCTTTCTTTCAATATTCGTTCTTTTATGTCAGTTGATCAGTGAATGGAGTTGTTTATCCAGTCTTATCTGTCTGCCACCTAATGGTGACATAAAATTCGTTCTACCACGGGTGTTTTAAATCTGCTTTCACATTATATCTTATCGCGCATAGCTGGATTGCTTAAAGTTGGCTGATTTTAGAACTATTTAACTCATGTATATTTTTTCCTTTGCTAGACTGCACGGCAAAGTTGAACGGAGTGGATGATACAATTTAATGACATATCGTACACTTTTGTAGGCGAGCACCTTGATAATTATGCTCTTGGAGCATTAAACTCTTTGACAAGAGCACAGCCAATGATTAAAAATGTTAAATTGTAATTTATGGAAAATTGTCCTATATAAGAGGGAAAGAAATAGTAAAAAAAATACAGGTACATTTGAACATGCACAGACATTTGCAATATTAAGATTAGATATGATATGCATATAAAACAGTAAGTTATCAGATACTTGTATAACTTTATGTGGAATATGTCAACGTTACCTTTACCTAGAGTCAGGGCCGGCCCCCACCTTGAGGCAGGTGAGGCCGCTGCCTCAGCCCTTGATTTTTTTGCAATTTTAGGGGCTCCCAAATTTGTGTTCCCCTTTTAAATATAGGCACGTATTTTGCACGTAAAAAAATTTATAATGTAATTAGTGGCTCCCAAAAAAATTATTTGGGCCTTTCGCCTTGGGCCTCTGGGAATAGAGTAGGTTTATGTATGAACTTTATAGTTGAAGCACATTTTGGTTTTGTTATTGTTTAGTACCTGAGGTGTCCGAGAAGTGCCATTGTCCGAAATTGACTTGTATAGAAAGTTTCCATGTCACATGACAAAATTGGGCAGGTTTTTAATGCTTTTCACACCCTAACTAGAAATTTGACCGAATTTTTTGTAGGACTACTTTTCTGGTTTTGTGTCCTATATGGATGGGAGTAGGAAAAGTTTACAGAATTTTTCACACATTCCAACAAATGCATATGCAGTATAGGTGTATATGTACGTACGTAACGTACGCATGCAGGCCCGGCCCTATATGGATGCAAGTGATGCACTTGCAGCAGGCCCCCAAAATCATTAAAAAGGGGGGGGGCCCAGTTTTCTGAAAAGATTTTTTTTTTTTTTTATATTAGCTTCAGGGCCCCCGTTTTCATAAAAGAAAAAAAATTTATATTAGCTTCAGGCCCCTAAAATCCATGAATCGTATTATTTTTTTCATGATTTTATATTAGCTTTAGGCCCCTAAATTTTTTTTTATTAGTTTCAGGTCCCTAAAATTCATGATTTCTCATGTATACTATTTTATTTTTTTTTCTAATACATGAATTGTTTTTTTTTTTTTTTGGTATATGCGGGGCACCTTTTTTAGAGTTTGCTTCAGGCCCCTAAAATCCTAGGGCCGGCCCTGTACGCATGCATGCATGCGTGTGCCGACATATAGATACACGTATACCATCTAGAAACATACATAATAACACATGGGAGGGCTTGGGTTGATCAGGTTGTGATCGGGTGACCTAAACCGATGTGCTTGAATTCAGTTACTTTTTCTTTAGTTTTCAGAACCCATAACTTTTCTGTTGGGCTCAGGACAGTTCTACCCAACACTACTACTATCTTTAACATTGTGAAAGAGTAAGAAAGTTATCAGATAGACTGTTGGTGGTGCTCTCATGGAGAGAAACAACAATCATTAACAGGGAAAACAATATATGCATTTTTGAGGAATATATTGTTCTTCACCACTACTATACACATAATAAATTTCCTTTATATTGCTAGATTCATATTAAATTTCCTTTATATTACTAGATTCTATCACCACAATGGTGAATTCTATCACACATCTTTATGCATTTTCCAAGCGCGTATTCACCGTTTCTCATTTTTGTCGTCAGTAAATGCTAATATTCTACTTCAATCACTTCAATTCAGGTTTTATGTAGCTGAGGTTCTCTTGGCCTTGGAGTACCTCCACATGCTTGGTATTATCTATCGTGACCTAAAACCTGAAAACATCCTTGTTCGAGAAGATGGCCACATCATGCTGTCTGACTTTGACCTCTCCCTCCGTTGCTCTTTTAGCCCAACCCTCATCAATTCCAACTCCTCTTCAATCCCTAATAGTTCTTCTTCCTTCTGTATTCAACCCCCATCTTGCATCCAACCCTCGTGCTCCGTGCCAACCACATGCTTCTCCCCTCGATTCTTTTCTTCTTCGAAATCCAAGAAAGACCGCCAAAAAAACAAACCACCCTCTGAGTCTACCCACAACCAAGTCATCCCCCTACCTGAGCTAATTGCAGAGCCCACTGATGCTCGTTCAATGTCATTCGTGGGAACGCATGAGTATCTTGCTCCTGAGATCATCAGAGGTGATGGGCATGGGAGTGCAGTTGACTGGTGGACCCTTGGGATCTTTCTCTACGAGCTCTCCTTTGGTAAAACCCCGTTCAAAGGATCAGGCAATCGAGCAACCTTGTTTAATGTGGTCGGTCAGCCGCTTCGATTTCCTGAGTCGCCGACGGTCAGCTTTGCTGCGAGGGATTTGATAAGGGGGTTGTTGGTAAAGGAACCTAAGAATCGGTTGGGGGTGAAGAGAGGGGCAACAGAGATTAAGCAACACCCGTTCTTTGAGGGCGTGAACTGGGCGCTGATTCGGTGTGCGAGCCCGCCAGAGGTCCCGAGACCGGTTGTGGTGGAGAGGGTGGCAGCACTGGCTAGTGGAAGCAAGGGGAAGGCTGATATTCAACAGAAGAGTCCATCTGATAACAATTATTTGGAGTTTGATTTCTTTTAAGTCGATGCTTATGTGAAATAAAGATCAATGAGAGTTGCTTGTAATCAGTGGGAAATTGTAGAGTTTCAATGGGGTTTTTTTCTTTTTTTAAAATTTTGTTTTTGTTCTTGTTGTTTCTTCTTTCCTTGTTCTGTTTCTTGTCCTGGGAGTGGCCTTCAGATTTTTGTTATATAGATTGTCTGCAGCTTTCTGCAGATTTATTTTTAATTTTCTCTTTTTCTCCTCCTTTGTGGAATCATTATTTCCTGTGGTATCTGTTGAGCCTATTTTGCAAATTTTATTCTATATGTGAGTTCAACATTTCTGTTCAGTTAATGCTGAATGGTCATCACAAGTGCTGAGTTATAATGCAAGATTGTATATATTTAGTTTGATCTTCTAAATCTGTGCATCTATTTTTTCCTGTATGTCATCAGCATTGTTCTAGGTTGTCGACGGGTAGAAGTGAAAGTAGTAGCCCGTAGCCCGACCAGTCACTCTCGAACATACTACTTGGGTGCCGAAAGCCACAAAGTGTTTGCCACAGAGCCTCCCAGGGATTCAGAAGAAGCAGATAGATGGATGCCAAGGTCAATACTTCTTCTCCTTTCTTGCAATTCTGAGATAAATTTATTATCCTGGAGATTTAAGAACATCGCATAACAGCAATAGCAAACTGTATTGTTAACAGGTTAGCTCTGGATGGGTGCTTTTATGACAACTTTTCAAAAATGATTGTTCTCCAGTATTCAGAATGCGAACACCAACTTTTGCACGCCACTCCCTACTGTCAAGCTGCTTGGGGTGTTTGGTTTCTGCAGAATATGATTCCTCTCTATTATGACCAAGGACACACTTTGTGAAGCTCTCATTCTCGGAGTATTCTGCTGTCTCAATGAATTATGTATGTGTCGCATTAACAAAATTTCATATCTAATGCTCCTTTGCAAGTACTTCCTTCTTAACCATCGTAATTGAATGTTCTTTTCCCGTGTGTGCGTGCACGTATGTTTCGAATTTCATGTGCATTGCATGTATCGAATAAATAATTGACTTTGGCTGTTTGCATAATTAATATCAAAAATTGAATATTCTGCCTTTTTCTTTCCATAGGAGGACTAAAGTTATTAATATTAAAGACATGAATATCAAAAGAGTACCAGATCCTTGTTCACTTTTATCTAACTCCCATGTTACTACTCTCTACTCACATTCCTTCCACACTTTCAACATTATTAAACTGCACATGCATAATCGTATATCAAAATTATTCCCCATCTAAAATACTACTGGTAGTATAATTCTTGATTAAATATATGAAAAATGGGGAACCGTTGATACCTATCATGAGAATCTTAGCTAGCAAAGATAATATGCTAGTGCAAATTGGAACAACCTTTACAAAAAGTTTGTGTTAGGCCCCTCAGTTGACCCCAAATTTTCATTCAGGGAAAGTTTTTTGTTTGTCACCTTTGTGTTGTCGTTACATGTTGAGATTAGGAATACATGTCGTTATTATTGTTATAATTTTTCAATTTTCTATTGTTTTGAGTATTGTTTTATAGAATCAATTGTTTTTTTAGGACTAATTTTGAAAATATTTGCAAAAAGAGGACAATGACCAAAATATTTGCAACTAAGGGATAGTTTTTTTATTAATATTCTATGCTTATTATCTTATAGATTTTTCTATAGGATGTGTGATCTTTCTGCAAAATTATAGTTTGTTTTTTGTAATATATTCTATTTATCTTATCTAATTAATTTTTTAACTACTTAAATTGTACTAAATATTTTACTAAAATTTTGGGGAAACCAGGCAACAGTTTCCTACTTAAAAATGAGGCTCTGATACAAACTGGTTGCAAAGCGTGAAATATCCCGAAAAATAGAATTACAGAGAGTATCAAAAAAACTTTATAGGATCAAAAAATTTCAAAGATGATAGTTTTCTGTAAAATAATATTCTTCAAAATAATGTATATTGTCTATCTCAAAAAAGTAATCAAACATGTCTTCAAAATCTCCCATAGATTCTGATTCTGTCTCAGATATTTCACTATTACTATCATAAGTGGGTTTTTCAAGTTCTTCTATATGTCTATTTCCTTCTTCAATATGTTCATTTTCTTCTAGAAATTGTCTATATGCTGTTGTAGGGCTCCAGATATAATTGCTAAATACACAATTTTCATAAAATAATAAAGATCTTTCATAAAAGTTAGATCATCAATTATTTCGACATTTATATTACTAGTCTCTCCAGGATTTATTTGATTTATTGTTATAATTATTACTCGTTGTACACTGAAGAAGAATAATTTGAATTCATGATAATCATTCATGCTTGTTACTCTATGAGGATAATAAACATAAAAAAACTAGCATTCTATCACTTCCTTGATAATTAATCATTAATTCAAAAATTTCTGAGGTCATACTGAAACTATTATTATCCATTAGTCCTATTTAGCAATAATAATTATAAAATCAGGAGGAGAGAGAGATTTCTAAGGATACCCTAAAAATCAAAACAAAATGACCCATCATGCTTCTGACCTAGTTAAACCTCTTCGAGCTGCTCTGTACCAGTTACTACCAATGGATAAAATACCTCTGGTATGCACCCCGATTTCAATGCTCCTTTTACGTTCCTCCCATCTCAGGATTACTATGCTCTCAAGAGATCTTCATCCGAGAGATACGTATGGAACAACTAGTAACATTTCGATACAGGCAACCACAACCTAGCTCATTTCCTGCTACTAGGTGTATAGTCTAACTATAAAAGGTTACAAATGAGTCTTTTTGCAAGATCCTTCAGGCAGAGCCTTACGAAACTCTCCCTAATTAAGAAAAAACTATTTCCCCATACCTTAATATGTATAAGATCTTGTAGTAGAACTCGCAGAAAGATAATTTTTATTCCTTTCAATCTCCTTACAGACTCTTCTTAGAAACTTATATGGAACTTTTTCCTTCCTAAATGTTATGCCCTTCTCCCTTACCTAGCCTCCCCTTTTACAGAAGAATGGATGACTTTACATCAGTTACAATTATTGTTCTCATTACAACATTGCTTACATTGAGTCAATTACGTCACTGCTTACGTTGAAGATTCTTTTCTGGCCAACATCTTCACATCAAAAATAGCTCTTCGTCAGCCTCCTCGTGTTCTTTTCTGCATTGTCCGCATTCATGTTGTGGTTCCATCCTCATCAATCTATAGTAGTGGACAGCTGTCTCTTCTGTCATTGTCATGGCTCCTTTATGCAGAATTCGATACCAGTTGTCAAGGACTTCTTTCTTTGACTGTGGTTGTTTAATTTTTGTTATGCTATAAATCACTAATTTTTGTTGGTCAGGGCTATCATAGATCCATATGTTACCGTCTCTATTTTGTATGTCCTTCAGTTCACAATACATTGTTCTAAATCCCGTAGCTCTTCTTTCTGGGATCAGTTTTTCAAATTCTTCATTTTTATATGGTATAATATTGGTTGCTCCAAACAGGATTTGTGTAGTCATCCCTATCTTTATAATATGTTCAGCTAGTAGTTCCTCATCATCTTCAAGGAATTTTGGAATAGCTGAAAATACCCGGACATATATTTTGGATGTCTTTGTAAGACCAAAATAACTTTTAGCAGCTTTATATACTTCTTTTGGTAACTGGCTAAGTTCTTCACATTCTCGAGATGGGTATATGCAATGGATAAGTCCTCTTTCGAACAATACTCTCACTGTTTTTAGATTTGCTCCTGCTAGTATGATTGCTTTGTTCATATGTTGTTGAGAAATAGTCTTGATAAATTGGTTGACCTGAGTGGTCTGACATAATTTCTTAATATATTATAAAAATAAATCATTCTTGGAGTATTTTGGAGGATAAGAGAGTAAACTCTCTTTGTAGGTAGTAGGATGTGTATGGATGTGGAGTTTCCCTCTTGTGTGGCTATTTATGTGATCTCACTTGTATTTGGTGAGTTAATAGGTTCACTCCCTTTGCTCATTTTTTCAATATGATCTGCATTTATATGTTGGTAAAATATACTTTGAAGACCACATATTTGCAGCTGTAGTTGGTTAACTGCTCATTTTAATTGCTCTACAGTCTCCTTTAGGTTGACTATATCCTGTTCTATATGCTGGACTTTATTTACCATCCTGTAAAAATGAAATTGTTAGATTCTTGATAAGAAATCTGCTAGGATGTTATCTTTTCCTTTTATATTTTCTATTGAGAAGTCGTAATGTGCTAACTCCATTTGCCATCTTATCATCCTTTTATTTGCTATAGTTGGGTCTATTATTTTGTTTATTCTACTCTTTGCTTGTGTATTGTCTGTCCTTACTGTGAATTTTGTATGTATTATGAATAACTCAATTTTTTTATAGCTTTTCAGATTTCTAGTAGTTCTTTTTCATTTATGTGGTAATTTTGTTGGGTTTGTGTGAATGATCCACTAGTATATATGGCTAATCTTTCCTCTATTTCACCTATTTCAATGAATTTTAATACGACTCCTCAATTATTTTCACATGCATCTGTTTCTATTATCCATGAACATTCTTTAACATGTAATCTTAGTTTATTTAATTTTAAAGTTTGTTGTTTTAATATTTTAAGTTTTTTTTCATCCTCTGGGGTCTATTCACATTTCTTAAACTTTTTTAGTTTTTGTTGTAACCAATTTGTTTTTGCTGATAAATTTGGTATGTATCATCTTGTTTGATTTAGTAACCCGATTATAGATTGTACTTCTCTTTTTTTTTTTTTAGGACATTGGAAAATGTCTTTATTTTTTCTGCTATATGTGGCTGTAGTTCTATTCCTTCATGTGATAATTTTGTTCCTAAGAATTCTATCTCAGTTTTGAACAATTCAATTTTTTTTTTGATAGTATAATACCTGTATTTTTGACTATTTCTATGAATTTTAGTAGATGCTCTTTATGTTGTTCTTCGTTTTCGAATCCTATTAGAATATCATCTACATACACTAATATGGAATTGTTGTATTTTTCAAATATCTTATCCATATATTCTTGAAATATTCCAGGACTGTTTTTATATTCGAATGGTAATACATTGCATTCATAAAATCATTGGGGTGTGCTAAATGCTGTTAATTGTTTTGTGTCTTCTGTTAGTTTTACATAGTAAAATTCTGATTTACAATTGAATTTCGAATATATTTTTCTTGTTCTTACTGTGTTAAGTAGTATTTGCATATCTGGTAGTGGATATCCAAATCTCTTAGTATTTTTATTCAGTTCCTTATAATATACTACCATTCGAGATTTACCTCTTTTATTTCTGAATGTTTTCTTACTATGAATGCTGGTGACGAATGTGGACTTTGTGATTTTCTTGTAATTATTTTCCATTAATTCTTTTATATGTATGTTGAACTCTTCTAAATCTGTTGGAGTGTGCCTTATAGGTTTAATTTTTATTATTTTGTTCTTATCTATTAACTCTGTATGTGTTGTGAGTTTACTTAAGTCCCATTTTGCCAAGGGGTCTTCTCCGCACAGATCTTCTAATTGTTTTTGTAAAATTTCTTTTGTAGTTATTTCTTGAACTTGTTGTATTCTAGTTTTGTTTGGAAAATATTGATATTCACCATGCTGGGTTGAAGAAACTCTGATGTGAGACAGGTCGGTTCTAGAATAAGGTTTGGTTATTCTAATTGCTATTGGTTGGTATCGACAAGGTGTCGTAAATACAACTGATTTATGTGATATGGTTATGAGATAGTATTGTTGAAAAAAGTCATTTCCTAAGAGCACATCATTATTCATATCATCAAATTGGTATATTATTGGTATTTTTAGTATGTAATTTCCTATTTGTATATTAACATTTTGTTGATACTTATCAAGTATGATAGTTTATCTAGTTAATCCAGTTATTGCTTTTTTACTATATCCATCTTGTTTCCATTTTGTTAGTATATTTTCGCAACATAAGCTAGTGCCTGCTCTCGTGTCTTTTAGACTATCATAGTTTCTTGATTTGTGTCATTCGTAAACAAATACTGTTAGTATGTATAATGTATTTTTTGTTGCTCTTAATGGATTCATTTGTCTAATATTCTATTTATTACTATACTATCATTGTTTACTGTTATTGTGATTTTTTCTTCTTGAATTGAGTAAGGTTGTACTAATCTAAGGAAGTCAGTTCCTATAAAATTTTATTAACATGGTGTTCTGGTTCTACGTGTAAGTGTAATAACATTTCATTTCTGCCATTTATCCTTAGTGGTAGTATAATTTTATGTACAATTGGATGTCTATTATTGTAATAGTCTAGGTAGTAATATGGGTTTTCTAATTGCATTGATTCAGTTGTTTTTATATTTGTTTGTTTAATATGTGAATTAGTAGCTCCTGTATCTACTAAGCCTACTTGTTTATTCCATTTTCCATTGTCATAATATTCTATTTCTATTTTAAATTGGTTATTGTTTTGGTGTTCTAATGTATTTATTATCTCTACTACTATAATGGGAGAAGGCCTTAGTCCTTAACCCAACCCGTGTAACGCACGTATTGGTAAAAATATTTTTTTTTTTTGCCCTTTTCATTCCCCCCCCACCAAAAAAAAATTCCCCCATGTGCAAATCACGTAATTTTTTTTCCCTTTTCATTCCCCCCTCAAAACAAAATTTCCCACGTTCAAAGCACGTGTATAATACTACTTGATATTAATTCCAATGCTTGTTTGTTTCTTATTGATAGTGATCTCTTTCCGAACATTATTTGTAGTGCTTTTACTTTTGCAATTTCTTTTACTTTATTAAAGTCAAATTCTATATAATTTGGTATAGTCATTTCATGATTTTTTCTAGCTAGTTTGAATCTTATGATTTCGCTGAATAGTGGCTCTATTTTAAAATTATCTGTATTTTTATTTTTTGCTTCATGCTTACTAGTGAACGCATAAATATTTCTTATTTGTATACTCATAACTTTGCTTTTTTCTATCATTTCTATTCCTGATAATTTGTGATACATGACTAGACTTTTGTTTTTATTTTTTTCTGCCATACTTATAGAGAAATTAGGTTTTATTGTAAATTTTATCTTTTGGTACATTAGGTTTCCTTGTACTATTCCTATTAAGGCATCTTGTATACTTAATATTATTCTATCATTCATTAGGTATATTTAAAGGGGTGTATTTATTCCTTTCTTAAAATAGGATTTTATTATTATTTGTACAGCTCCTAAATGTACGTGTCTTAATATTTTTCTGGTTTTCTCACTTATTTTTTCCATCTCTTGTCTTATTATTCTTTCGGTTATTAATAGGATTATGGTTTTTTCTTGTGCTTGTTCAATGTCTATAGGTTGTTCATTATTCATGGCTATTTTGACTGTGACGCCCCTGCTCCAAGCACAAACAATTTATACAATTTATTAGACAAATTATTTATAGTATAGTACAACTGCCCACCACAGGCTGCCTCTCAAAAGGTGGTTAACCGGATTTGTGACTCTTGATCATAGGCTATTATATTTATTATTATTTTATTCTAGTTAAACTCCCGATATGGGACAATATAATACTCTCTCTCTTGCGAAATGCACAGCCGAAAGCCCTGCGGGCCCCAGCTCCACGTCATCAAATGAGAGAGAGACATAGCGCTATACTTCCTCTTTCATAACTGGCGGGCCCCCACATGGTGACGTCACCTTAGAGAAACAACAACTGCTCTCATGTAGCATAGGTACAAATACCCGAAATCCGGATCCAATCCGGACCCGGCATTGGACCGGAACCGATCCGGCCATTCCGGGTCCGGGTCTAGGTCCTAAAATGGGATCCGTTGTACTTTCGGGTCCGGGTCCGGGTTCGGTCAAAAGAGACCCGACCCAGACTCGGACCCGGACCCGTTAAAAAAACCCAAAAAATCAACATAAAAATAAGTATTCTATCATCATTCCTCCCCTCCTTCCTCCTCAATTATAAATCTTCATTTTCCAAACTCAACACTCATACATTTCTTTTCTTCTCTCCAATATTCTAAATTCTCCACTTGCTGCCTCCGCTCGCCGCTCACACTCCCGCTCCTACCCCAACAGGTAGGAATATTTTAATAGGACCCAGACCCGGAATCAGACCCGGTCCTTACGGGCCCGGGTCCAATTTTTGGACTCGTAGAGGACCGGGTCCGGGTAGTGAAGGACCCGACCCGACCCGACCCGACCCGAGACCAATGCTATTCTCATGTTGTTTCCTCTCCCCGTGGGCCCCCACCTCTTAACCATTAATTCATTATATAATACCCCCATAGGAAATCATATGGGGCTAACAGCCAATTCCTCTATATATTTTATATATTATTGTAATTTAACATGGGGTGTTACAGACACCCTCCCTTTCAGAGATCAGCGTCCTCGCTGAGGACGGGGCATGCACAGTCTAGTGCAGGATCTACTTTCTAGCTGTTGTGGAGCATCTGATCTTCGACTAATCATGATCTCGGAATTCACCGCCCGATCAATCACAGTCCCGAATTTAATTGAGGGCTCACCACAGTCCGACTGAGTCTATAGTCCCGGAATCCACCGCCCGACTATATAGACATGCCCCCACACTCGGTGTCGAAAGTCGCCTCTGATACCATTTGTAACACTCGTGCCCTAAGCTCAGACAATTTATACAATTTATCAGACAAATTATTTATAGTATAGTACAACTGCCCACCATAGGCTGCCTCTTAAAAGGTGGTTACCGGATTGGTGACTCTTAATCATAGGCTATTATATTTATTATTATTTTATTTTAGTTAAACTCCCGATATGGGACAATATAATACTCTCTTTCTTCTGAAATGCACAGCCGAAAGCCCTGCGGGCCCCAGCACCACGTCATCAGACGAGAGAGAGAGACACAGCGCTATACTACCTTTTCACAACTGGCGGGCCCCCAGATGGTGACATCATCATGACGTCGCCCTAAAGAAACAACAACAGCTCTCATGCTGTTTCCTCTCTCTGTGGGCCCCACCTCTTAACCATTAATTCATTATATAATACCCCCCCATAGGAAATCATATGGGGCTAACAACCAATTCCGCTATGTATTTTATATATTATTATAATTTGACACGAGGTGTTACAATGACGGTACTTTTCTTCCGTTCAAATATTGGTAGTTTAAAACTTTCTGTTGGATTTATATCTAATTTGGCCGCTCTTATTTTATCGTATTTTTGTATGTCAAAGCACATTCTTTCCCTTACTTCTTAATTATTTTCTTCTGTTTCTAATGGTTCTCCTATTTCTGTTATTTCTGTCATCATGTTTATTTCACATTCTTCTGTTTCACCTTCACTACTTCCACTATCTTCTTCCATTACCATTATTTCTTCATCTTCACTTATTTCTGACCATTCTTCCTCATATTCTATGGGTTCATAATTTATGTTATTCATTTCTCCAATTTCTTCTACGTATTTCACATTTTATTTTTTCATTATTTTAGAGCAATTTGGTGATATAAATCCTACCTCTCCACATATGTAACAATTAGATTTCTTAGGGTTTTTGGTATATTGTCTATTTTTATTTTTATTTATTTTTCTAAAGTATTTTTTATAGGGTTTTTTTATATCTTTTAAAAGTTTTTCTATATTTTGGTTTATATTTTTGGAATTTGTGATTATTCTTCTTTGTATAATTATAGTTATTATTACATCCCCAATGATTCGGTCTAGCACCCTCACAACAAATTCTTTGTTTATAAGTTCTGTAGTATTTCATTGTTGCTCTGGCATTTTGGCATACTTTATCCCTATAATCTTTTACAAATTGTGTTCTATACCATAAAGTATCTACTTCTGGTTTTACTTTATGACTTATATATGCACTATATATGTTTATACTCCATGGATCAGCTAGTTTTAGAAAGAATGAGTTCAAGATTGGATTCCGTTCTTCTTTTGTATAATAACTATCTTGAAAATATTCTCGGAATTCACAAGCATAGTTGTCAAAATAACACATGTCACATATTTCTAAGTTGCTTAGTCTCCATCTTGCTTGATTCTTTTTGTATATAGTGTGTTTTTCTCCTTTATCGTAGACACTGAATTCTGTTCTTATTGCTATTTCGTAATTTGTAATTATTTCTTTCAGACCTAAGGTTCGTTGTGCTGATGTTTCTTTAGTTCCTTTATCATTAGTTGGTCTTGATTTTCATATAGTATTTCTCTCTTCTTCCTTTAGTCCATTCCACCATTTTGCTACTACTCCTATAAATGTGGCTTCTATAAATTTCTCAAATGTGTTTCCTGAAAAATTTTGCCTAAATCCTACTATTAGTCCAATCTTGAAAAATTTTGCCTAAATCCTACAAATGTGTTTCCTGAAAAATTTTGCCTAAATCCTATTTTTCTATTGTTCTATCTACGTCTTTTACGCAGTCTAGATCTAGCCATTCTCTATTTCTTGCTATTACTTTTTCGTAGTATTCTGCATGTTTATATTTTGGGGTTTCTTTTTCTTTGTCTCTTCCTAATTTATTATTTTTTGTGTTTTCCATTTCCATGGTAATTGATAAGGTCTTTTGTTAAGTGGTGGCCTTAAGATTTCGTATATGTCAGTTTGAGTTTCTGTAGGTTTTACTATAATCTTTTCTTTGTCCTAGTCCATTTTTATTTCTTCATTCGTTATATCTAGGTTTTTTAAGGCTTCCTCTACTTCTACTGAATTGGGATTTGTCATTAAATCTTCTATTTCTAAAATATTTATATGAAGTTTTGTTATGGCTTCTAACTCCTTCATACATTTTTTCGTTATGCCCAAATCTTCCTCTGTGTCATCAGTTATATACCTACCTAATTCTTTTATGTTCTTATTTATGATTTTTAAATCTTTTCTTATAATTCCTACAAACTCAGGGCCATTGCAATCTCTTTCCAACTCTTGTGTGTTTATCATATAAATTTATGGTCCTATATTTGGATTTAATCCTACTGCTCCGTTGACCATATTTAGCCTAATATTTTGTATGCTAGTAGGTGTTGGTAATACCAACTTGCTTCTTCATTTCTGTAATCTAATACTTTGTATGCTATCTTTTTTTGTATTTCCTTGGGTAGTTTATTAGTTGTTTTTCTTGTTATTAACAAATATTCTGATATTTCCCTATCAGTAATATGTTTTTTTTCTGTTAATCTTCTATCAACGTATCTAATTTTAAATTTTGAAAGATTTTTTAATCTTATCTCTTTATTTTCTGTGAAATATCCAGCTTTTAAATAGGATAGTGAGATATGTAATTTTTTAGTTTTAGTGTTATGTAAATATTCCTAAAGTTAGGGTCTTCCTTGACAATTTTCTTCCAGCTATCCTACTTTTATAAATAATTTGGAGGGTGTTCTATATTTGTAAATATTTTTTTAAAAAAATCCTTTAAGTGAAATTGAGTCTGTAAAATAAGCTACATCTATAACTATTATAATGGGAGAGATGGGGTTCCAACAAATAAACATTTTTTTATTGTTTTTTGTATGTGTGCAAACACGTGCAGCGCACGTGTTGGTAGTTTTTTTTAATCCTTTTCCTTCCTCCTCCCCGTGCATCGCACGTGCATCATACTAGAGGTTTTTTTTGTCCTTTTCCTTCCTCCTCCACGTGCATCGCACGTGCATCATACTAGTTGTTCAAAATTTAAACTCCAAATTTGTAAGTTTTCAATGACTAAAATAATCATGATCCTAAACTTTTTTTTCATTCCAGAAAAAGGCATGTAACCGTCTGCCTCAGAATTATCATATAGTATAAACTAATGTTACCCTGTACAAATTGCAGAGAGTAAAATAATTTGGAGGAACTCATAAAATTGTATGGTACTTAAAAATTTAGAACTGTCTCTTAGCTATTAATTTCAATCACAATATAATGAAAATATGACAAATATACAAATTAACTAATTCGCACTTTCAAACCAACCAACATCATTCTATATTTCTATTCAATTAAAAGAAAATTAAAAAAATAGTCGAATAATTACCGAAATTTAGAGATGCTAAAAAATAGACTTACAATCTTGTCAGATTCATCCATTCTAAAGCTTGCTTGCAAATACTCATATTGTCCGTGAAGTCCCTCAATATTTACCTCCAATTGTTCTATATTACTTCTTGGTTGTGTCTCTATAAAATGATCAAATTATAAAGCACACATACAATACTACAATTCACCAAAATTTTTCAAACAAAACAAAAAATAATGAAAATATACCACTATCTGCATGTTATTTTCCTTCTGATTCCAGCATATTCTAAAGCTTCTCTTGCTTCATCAAATTTTCATCTTCTCATTTCATCAACCATTTAATGCAAGTCCTTAGCTTTCTTATATATTCACTTATTTTTTCACTTTTACCCTAAGAAAATAAAAAATAATAAAATACAATAATGATAAATGGACCAAACTATTCAACTTTCATGCTTTTTACCATCATCTACAATCCATCATTCTTCGTAATTGAAAATTTAATGATAATATTACTTAGAATGCAAAAGTCCAATGAAAACATATAACAATTAAAAGAAAAAGCCCACATAAGCAAGTCAGTTCGTTCCAATCTCACACTTGACGATCCCCTTTCTTCTAATCTGAAACCCAATATTATTAGGTTTACATCTGATCCCGAATCTCAAAACTTGACCATACCATCAAATAAAAAACAGAAAAATACTCAGACACAAATAAATTAAATATTACCCTAAAAAAGATATAAAAAACTGAAACAATAATTCTAATTGAAGAAAGATTGCTAAAATAATTATGAGAGATTGGTAAAAATAAATAAAAAAACTCAACAACTTAACTAAGGTAAGTTTTTATGAGAAATAATTATGAGAAGTAGTGAACACAATTACCATCAAATTGAAGAATTAAAGTTGATATTCAGGTAACCTACATCTGGGCCAATTGCAGTGACGACATGACATACATGCCTAACTGTCATCTTCGTAATCTCTGCATGTACACATTGGAGAGAGTAGTGTAAATCAGTGAATAAACAAAAACAAACATATAATAAACACTTACATTACCTTTTACGTTCCCATAGTTTATTCTTTCCTTCATCTCTTCGCCTTTCGAAATTCCAATTACTACCATGGCCTCAAAAATATAATTTATTTGGATCTAAAGAAACAAATAATCAAGATCAGAACATTAGTTAGGATTTGGTCTAAAAATAACCAATCTTTATTTTTGAATCCATAATTAGGGTTAGGATTTCGAAATTTCAATAATTGAAATGCCCTAATTAGAAATTAAGAGTAAAAGCGGGTGGTAAATTCGGGTTTCATGAATACAATATTACAAAACAAATTAGGAATTCAAAAACCCTAACTTCTCATAGGAAAGTTCTTACTGATGGTGTCATCACCCATGGCGGGCCAGCGAGCGTCGACGGCGAGAATTTGAGCGGGCTGGCGAACGACGACTGCTGAGATTTTGGGAGAAGGGTTAGTGGGATTTTGGGGGAGGGGGAGTTGGGAGAGGAATAGTTTTTTTTTTTTTTTGTATTTTGTTTTTCTTAAATAAAAAAGTATGGAGTGCACGTGTTAAGGTAGATGAGATTTCCTACTTTTGCTCTCATTCCTCTATTTCAAAATGGAGAAATGAGAGAGGAGATAGACCTTAAGATATAGTATAAATATAAATAAGTGGAGAATCAAGTTATGGGGAATTATAAATAGGGTTTTAAACATGTATGCCCCTAATAAATCAGTGAATATCATATATGCCCCTCACAAATATGTATTATCATATTTGTCCCCAATAATGTATGCTACATTTCTTAATTATCCCTCTAGTTGGAAAAAACTTAAAACGTTGGAAAATTTTCATTTTTTTTAATGGACTTGATGAAAAAAGGTTGAAATATTATCTTATTTACCATTCAAACTTTATCTTCTCCATCCTTGTAAATCCGGACAATTGTTAATCCAACCGAGACTCATTCACTCGTCTCAAATTTTTTTTATTTTATCAATAAATGGACAAACTAATAGTGCATCTTTGAGAACTACACATTCCTCCTCGCGTTACTTCTTCAAATTTGTCATCAATCTTGTTTTTTAATGATAGATTATAAGCTTCATCATTTATTTCAATAAAACTCTTAAATATTTTTTCGTTTGATTGTCTAATTTGATCTTTTAATTTGATTTCTATTTGTCTCATAAAGGTAAAATCATGGTTAACTTAGTGATATCTAATATAGGGATAAATATGAAATATAGTCCAAATTGTTAAGGGCATATACGAAAATATATATTTGAAAAAGGTATATATGATAATATCATATTTGTTAGGGGTATGCATGTTAAAACCCCTTATAAATAATAGGGTAGTGCTACACCTACAACCTTTACAACCTTACAACCTTATGTGTTACAATCCAATTGGAGATGTCTACAACCTACTCTACAAGACTCTACAAGACATTTCCAATGAGATTGTGCTATCTAAGGTTGTAAAGAGAAAGGTTGTAAGAATAGGTTGTAGGTGAATCATTACCCTAAATAATAAGCTGATTTCACTGATCTTTTAAGTTTTCCTTAGTCCACCACTACTATTATTTACAGTTTTAGTTTTAGTTATAATTATAATCAGTCATTTCTTTCTGAATTACCCCCTGTCCATGTGATCATATAAATTTGGACTTAGACTAGTGGTGTAGGGACTAATGGTAAACCTCTCTACTAATGAACACATAGATAGATCGAAAGATCGAGTTCCCTGAATATATATATGGGATGCGAGTAAGTGATTGCAGTGTGGCTGGCTACGAGCTATGGCCTAGTTTTTAAAAAAAAAAAGACGAAGAAAATTTATACTATAATTCTTATAGAAAGTTAAAGAATATTGAGAGGAACCCAAATAAAGAAGGGCATAGCAAGTTAGCAACATTATATATATGTAACTTTATTCAAAGACTTTAGGAATTAGATTCACTTTCAAAAGAGAGAAATATATCTCTAATATTATAATGGAAGAAGGGCTTAGTGTCATTTGTCATTTTGTCATTCTACCAACATGTGTAATGCACGTGCACAACTAATATAAAGAAGATTTCCGGTTCAAAGTTTTTATTTTTATTTTTTGAAATTATTAAAACGTGTATCGCACGTGTAAATTACTAGTCTATATAATAAAACACAAAGAAAGCTATCAAGCGGCTCTCATTCAATTCCCTCAAAATCAAAGGTCTAAATCTAATATCGCAAAACACATTTTTCGCCCCAAAAGTTTTCCCTCAAAACTCATATTCAAATTCCCAAAACAACTCATTTATTTATTTAATTATCTCTTTCTCTCTCCACTTTATAATTATTTATTTATTTAAATCTCTAACTATTTATATATGGAAACATGGACTTTTATACTCTAATTTATAATTATTTTTCATCTTCCGTGGGTCCAGTGGGTCCAGTGTGGGTCCAGTGCATCTTCCACCACTTTGATCATCTTCCACCACTTTGATCATCTTCCGTGGGTCCAGTGCATCAAAGGCCATTATCTTTCGAACTCTCCTTGGTGGACTTTCCCCTCCGCCACTCACAGATTAGCCTCTCCTTTCTGGAAAGGTGTGTGAAAAGCAGCGACTGCTTTCCAGTGTGGTATTTCCCATAGATGCTCTGTTGGTTCTAGAACTCTCTTTTGGAACGATCTCTGGTTTGGCAACATTAAACTTTCCTCTGCCTATCCCAATCTTTATCGTCTTGCCTCTCTTCCTGAAGCATCTGTGTGCGATTCATACCATATTGTTAACTCCAATAGGATTTGGGTTATTCCCTTCGAGACTGAGCTTCCCTCGGTCTTGATATCGGAATTGTTCGAGCTTATCTCGGCTCGCTCCCGCATCGTTTGGCACCCTAATGATGGGATCGCCTGGCGATGGAATTCTTCTGGGATTTTTTCTGTCAAATCTTTCTATAACTTCCTAAATTCTCGTGGTACTTCCTCCTCCTCCGCCTCTTTCGTCTGGGATTCTTGTGCTCCCCTTAAGGTTAAAATTAATACTTGGCTTGCAATCCACAATAAATTGCTGACGGTCGAGATCCTCAACAAACGCAATCTTGCTTGGGGGCAACTCTGTCCCTTGTGCTCAGAGTTTTCTGAAGATATTGACCACCTTTTTGTGAGATGCTCTTACACCTCCCCGCTTTGGCAGTTGGTCTCCCTGGCGTGGGAAAATCTGGCCTTGCCTTTTAGCCTGGATGCTATTTGGAATGCCCCTTCTCCTCCCCCTAGATTTCGCAAATGTTGGCAGCTCTCGATTCACATCATTATTTGGCTCGTTTGGACGGAGAGGAACCGTAGACTCTTTTCTCATCGGGCTTCCTCTATCGCCCACTTGATTGACGATCTCCTATTCTACTTTAAGTTTTGGTCCTCCAATGCTCCGGCCAAGGATCGCGAGTTTTTTAACAATTCCCGTTTACATGAGTCTTATTCGGTTCTTCATAGCCTTAATGCATTTTAATGACGTTCTCTCGTCTTATCTCTTAATGTTCTTTTTTATCACTTTATGTGGTTTATCTTCTATTTAATTGTTTAGTTGATTTTATTTTTTGTTCCTCGCTGTAACTCTTTATGTTCTCCTTATCGCAGGATGGTTAAACTGGTCTTTTCTTCCTTGTCCTGGACCCTATAGGCTGTTTTGTTTGGCTGGTGTCGCTGGCCCGGTCATTCTGGGCTTCGCTGCTTAGTTGCTGGCTGTATTTTTGATTCTTGTTGGCCTTTTGTTGCCTTGGTGGTCTGGTTACTCTGGACTTTTGGTGGATCTTTTGGTGACGGCTTAAACCCTTTAGCCCTCACGCTGTCTACTTTCTTTCTTTGTTGTTTATGCGCTCTGTTGTTATGATTTCCTTGCTGAACCTGTGTTTTACATGGTTATCCTTACTGTTGTTCTAGATGTGTTTCGGGTTGTTCTATTGTTTTGTTCTTTCTTTCCTTCGCTGAGATGCGGTATTGCTCATGCCCCGGTGGGAGCTCTGTGTTTGTGTTATGGTTGTTTATGTTTAGTGTTCTTGTGGATGTTTGTTGCGGTTTTTGTGGGGGCTGAGCCCCTGCTGGCGCTCGGTTTGTCTCCATCGTTTCTGTTGTTGTGCAGCAGTTGGATTATTGTTGAGCTTTGTTTTTGCTTATTATTTCTTCATTGTTCTTCGTTATCCTGCGATAGGATTTATTGTTGAGAGGTGTTTTCGGGTATTCTTCTCGTCGCCCTTGGTGGCTGTTCCTCCCTTTGCGCTCTTCCAGGGGGTGCTGTGCTGGTGTTTTGCGTAGTTCGCGGTTCTGCTGCTCGAGGCTGCTCGGATCGTCCTCCCTCCTGATCGTTCCTGCGGTATAGTCGCGCAGTTGGCTTCCCTGGCTTTCCTCTCGAGGGGGTTGCTGTTAGCGTCCGCTTCTTCATTTGCGTTCGGGAGGGCTGCCGCGAGTTTCTTTAGATTTGTTAGCTTGTTTATTTAGTCTGTATTCGTTTTGTTCTTTGTTTTACAGCTTGTAAAACCCTCTATTGTACATTTTACTCGTTATTAATATATTTTTACTGTGGCTGGAGTCTTTCGACTCTATCCGTTCACATCAAAAAAATAATTATTTTTCATCATATACTAATGGAAATATGAACTTTTATTTACAACTAATTATTGTCATACTATTCAAACATCAGCTACATAATTGTTGATTTACTGTTTACACAACTTTTCATATGTTATATCGTTCTGAAGACGTGCCGTAGGCAAGTAACCACGGGCAAAGCTAGTTGTACAATAAAAGAAAAAGAAATAAAGAACCCTTTAAGCAAGACATGAAATCCCAAGAATTGGGTGATGCATAATTCAAACCGCGCGCATTAATGAAAGTGGGAATAAACGTACATGCTAAAAGATGAACATGATGAGATACGAAAGTAACTAACTAACAATATAGGATATATGGAGATTAAAAAAACTAACAACTTTTTTAGTGTTAACTGCTAAACTGGAATATTCTTCTCAACTTTGGCTCTTAATCAAAGGTCGACGTACAGCATAGATAAAGTAGGATTAGTGTGTAATGAGTCATGTAATGAACCTTTATCTTTCCAACATTTTAACTAAGAATTAACACTTAATGATCATCACATAGTGAGGGAGAGGGTATAAATTCAGAAATAATGGAGGACTGATTATTTATAACCAGTAGTTTACACGTGCGATGCACGTCTTAATAAATATAATTTTTTTAAAAATAAAAATTCAGACCTAGTCTGAATTTAATCTAAAATTTCATTTACAATAGTTATGCACGTGCATTGTATGGATTGATAAATAGTTATGCACGTGCATTGTTAGATGAGGAGCAGCTGTAGGGAATTAATTATCCAATGGTGAACCAAAGTTCTGTCAACTGGCAAGAAAATGGAAAAGAAGATGATGATGATAATGATGATGATGGCATGAAAGAAATTGGAAAATTTGACATGACATTATGTCCCATGTTATCCGATCCAAAATATAGTCATGCATCCATTCGCTCACTTTGAACCTTATTCTAAGAGAAGGAACGATAGTGGAGATATCTTTTTTGTTTTTGTTTTTAGCAAACGAATTGTGCATATTCAGTTGAGTTTGAGATATAGCTACTTTATTTCTATCTGAGATATTATATGACATAATGTATGTGTGTTTAAAGTCAGGTCATTATGTATACAGAAAAATTTTGAGATTGTTAACTTTGTGGAAAATAAAACAACTAGCGACCCTGGTTCAAAGAGGTTTGCTATCTGAAATAGCAACTACTATGAGAATTGAGAGTTTCCAGATACTTTGAAGTCTCTGAAAAATTACAAATTCTCACAAATAGCGACTGTATTTGAAGTTTCCAGATACGTATAAATTTTAGCGACTGGTACAATTCGAGATTTTGGATGATAGGTTTAGGATTTTGAGTGTGTCAGTAGAGAGTGTTGTGAGTGATGAAGTGGATTTCAATATATTTTGGACGGATTTTGTTGGTGAAATAACGAATTTGGGAGGCTAGGGTTTTGGGTTTCTTTCGGAGTTGGGAGAGAGAATGGAAAGAGATAAGTGAAAAGAAATAGCGAAACAGCGAGCGGGTCTTTAAAAACTCCGCAATCGACACTCACTACCTCAGTTAGCGAGTGTGGTATAAACACACTCGCTATCTGAGTCTAAATTTGATATTATTCTTCAAAATTTTCTCCAAGTAGTGGATAAACACCTCAACATACACTCGCTATCTCAGATAGCGATGTTGTTTTCACCGAACTCGCTATTTGAGATAGCGAGTCTAAACTTGAGAATTTTCTTTACGTTTCAACACCTCAATATATACTCGTTATCTCAGACAGCAACGTTATTTTCACCAAACTCGCTATCTTAGGGATGGCGAACGGGTCGAACGGGCCGGGCCGGGCCTAACCCGTACGGGTTGGCACCTATCTTGGGCGGGCTCGGGCCGGTTTGGCCACTTAGCCGGGCCGGGCCGGGCCCAAACTTGATTTGGGTGGCCCGCCCAACCCGTGAACCCTTTAGGGTTCAACCCGGGTCAGGTCGGGTCGACCCGCGGGTTGGCCCGTTTATGTAAGTAGGGGTTTTTTTTTGTAGCTTAAAATAATAATAATAATAATACTAAGTAAGTAATAATACTAATAAACATTAAAAATCGTAATAATAATAATAAGATTGAAAGAGTGAAATTGACAAAAAAAATTTGAAATATTATTCATATGAATTTAAGTTATACAATTTTCACAATTTCTAATGAAATGAAGAATTCAATTCACACATAAGTTTTATACAATAACATATTTCTTATATACAATTTTAATTGACTCCAATTTTTCTAATTTAACATAACAAGCAAAGATATAATACAATTCCTAACGTGTCAGTCGAGTTGCTATTACAAGCAAAGCAGCTATTGTTGTTGTTGTTGTTCTTCCGGCGAGTTGCTCCCACTTGTGGACGTTGATAGTGCTTTCCCTTGTGTCCTATCTTGAGCCTTCAGCCAGTCTTCTGTGCAAACGAGCATCTCTAACGAGTCGGGCTTCAAGCGATACCTGTAATCAGTTAGAACCCTGCCACTTGAAGAAAATGCACTCTCAGAAGCAACTGTAGAGATAGGAGGAGTTAGTAAATCTTTAGCCATAATTGACAGAATACTAAAAGTGTGTTCATGGTCTTTCCACCATTGTAAAATATCTAGTGGAGAAGTAGAAGGCTCAGAATCTTGTTGGTTATACCAATTTAATTCATTTGGTTGATTAGTCCTAGGTTTTTTGATTGAATTTGTTCAAGTAAATTAAATGTTCTATCACCAATTCTACTTTTACCCTTACCTTTAGAAGTACCAGAAGAAGAACTGACTACAGAAGTTGAACTACTAGAAGCAAAACGTCTATCATAATAATCATACAAGTTATTTAACGTAGATTCAAACTGAACTAAAAAAGTAGCACAATCAATTACTAATTCTATATTTTCCCCAAGTAATGCAAAAAATATTTCTATCAAACTCTTCGTACCTTCTAATTTGATACGAGGATCCATAACGGTAGCAACACAAATCAACATAAGAGGAGAAAAATAATACTTTAAAATTTTTTTGAATGCAGGTTTTACAATCTCACCAACATTGATATCATTTAACATTTCGTTACATGTTTGCATCATGCTAACTAATTCAATAAAAATGCTACTAGAAGTAGATTCATATGTTTTTGAAAATTTTAAAGTTGCGGTTTTAAAAGGTTCTAAAAATTTCAACAAAGATTCGGCAAAAAACCAATCGGGGGAGTCATTTCAAAATTATGCATATTTTTTGCGATACAAAAATCATTTACAACTACATTATATTTGGTAACAACATTTAGTAAATCAAAAGTAGAATTCCATCGGTGTCTAACATCCTTTGGAAATCTTCTAAAAGGTAAATTTCTAACCCTACACCAAGCTTTCCATTCTTGTAATATGCTTGGACTTAATGCAATGAAATGTATACAATTTCTAATTTTAACTATATATGGATCGGTTATTTTTAATGCATCTTAAACACGTAAACTTATAATATGACATGTACATCTAACATAAAAAATGTTGTCAGATGGAGGGTTTAATACGGATTTTAAAGTAGTAATTGCTACATTGTTGTTAGATGCATTATCAAAACTAATACACATAATTTTATCGCGAATATGAAAAACATCACAAATTTCTATAATACGATTTGCTATTTCAGCGCCACTATGGGGATACGGCAACGCCGCAAGTGATATGATTCTTTTTTGAAGAATCCAATCATTGTCGATCTAATGACAGGTTATTCCCATCGTTGGAATATTGTTGACACCCGTCCAACAATCCGAAGTTAAACCAACTCTACAAGTTAAACTCCATAAAATTGCAATCAAAGCGTCCTTCATTTCGATGTACATTTTAAAACAATCCGCTTTGCAAGTATTTCTCAGAATTCTTCTAAAATGAGGGTTTAAGGCAGTTTGATTAAAATTTTCCAAGTCCCTACTCTCGGGATAGGAAAATGGTAACTCTTCCTTAATGACTAATTGGGCCATTTCCCGACGAACAAGATCGGGATCATAAGGGTGGCTATCAACTAGACCGGTCCTAGGGTTGATTTTTTGTTGGCCTTGTAGGTCAGCAAGAAGGTCTTTATAGTTATATTGGATGTGTCTATTAATTGTACCGGTGCCATCACCCCTCTTGAATTTGTATATTTTATCACATGTTTTACAAACTTTCAAACCTATACCTGGAGTATGTTCGTCCGGGATATAATCGTAAAACTTATGCCAATCACTAGTTTCACCTCTACTTTTCCTACTACTACGGGGGTTGTGTGGTTTCGGTTGGTTGTTGTTCTTGTTCTTGTTCTTCTAATTGTATGTCACCTACAATCTCATCGTGTGTACCCCATTGTTGGGTAGGAGGATCATGGTACTCTTTAGCGGGCTCACTAATTGGGACAATTGGTGGCCTACGGGAAGAGGAGGAAGAATCTTGCCCGCTACGACCGCTACCGCGTGATCTAGACATAATGTAGTGATGTACTAATGTATGTAAAAAAAAAAATACACAATGTAGGAATGGTGAATTATAAAAAAAAATCTAAAAAACAAGAGGGTTGAGATAGAGAATATCAAAAAATCAACAATAATTTTGACTACAACGCAAAAAAAATATAACGAGAGAGGTATGAAATTTTGATACCGTTCATCGTGGAATACGCGTATGTAAAATAAACCGTGAAAATAAGAATAGAAATAGAACTAGAAAGAAGTGCTTTGCCGATTCCCGATTCTGCAATTGAAGAGTTGAGGAGAGCTTGAATGAGATTTTACGAGGGTTGAAGAGAGTTGAAGACGTTCAATTTTGATTTTGATACGATCGAAAATTGATCGTGTATACCTTGTTGTAGACTTGCTTGTTGAATACTATAATTGAAGAAAAATTCCTTAGAAATGATGTATAATAGTAGAGAGAGTAAGAGAGTAAGGTGTGAATTTTTAATGAGATTTTGAGGGGTATTTATAGGCTAAAAATACCAAAAAAAAAAAAAACAAAAAAAAAAACGGCCAAATGACCGTTCTGGTGAACAGTGCGCCCCCCAACGGCTAACCCACGGGTCGAACGGTCGACCCGTAACGGGTCGAACGTTCGACCCGTACGGGTCCAACGGTTCGAAACCCACGGGTTGGCTACGGGTTGGGCTTTTTTAACCGAGTTCGCGGGCCGGGTTTAACAGGTTGGATTCGCATTATTTGCGACCCGGGTCGATCCGGTACAGTTCACCGGGTTCGACCCGAATCCGCCAAGGCATTTTACTGGCCGAGTTCACCGTGCGGGTAGCGGGCGGACCGCCGGTTGACCCGGCCCATTTGCCACCCCTACGCTATCTGAGATAGCAAGTGAGTTACTTTGGTAAATACTTTCGGATGTGGATTAGTTTGGTAAATCCTTTTAAAAATTGGGTCATTTTTATAAAAAGTTTGGCCGATTGACCTGATTGGCACCCCCTACCGTAACGTATTTTTCCACTGTCAAAATCATTAACATAATCTGCCAACTGTCAACCTTCCATCCTTCCACTCCATTTTCTTAGCTTTGCTTTTCCATATCTCCACATTATTATCTTGCATTTCCCTTTTCCTACAAGATTTTTTTTTGATTGTGATTAGACAAAAATAGTAAATATATATAGACCTAAATTTCCTCAAATTAAATCCTTAATTACAGGTGGAGAAAAAGTTGCCATCTTTGTGTAGACAAATAGACTGAGTGAGTGATATGTAAATCTCGTTCAATATTCTATAGCCTACCTAATTGCTGGTAAGAGTATCCACTGTTTGCTATAATTTTTTCCTTTTTGCATATTTAGCAATTGGAAAAAAAAAAGAAGAAGAAGAAAGCGCTACTATCGCAATTACCAAATTTAGCAATTACCAAATTCAAAATTAAAAAATAAGATAGAAGATCTTTCTCAGTCTAACACCAAATTTCTTTTTTTAATATTAAGTATATGTGCGACAAAAAATCATCTTCGGTTGGAATTTTTTTATTGCATAAATGACACTTTAGTAATTACCGAATGGCAATTTAGTATTTTTTGATTTCCTTTTTCAAAGTTGCCTTCTTTTTATTTTTATTTTAAATTTTTTAAAATGACATTTTGGTAATTCTTTATGTTTTTTATTCTGAAAAGTTGGTGGACAGATGAAGATCTGTCGTATAATCTTCCTCCGTCTTCTATTTTTTGCAATTGATAAATCCAATTGCTAAATTTAGACGGGTACTGTTCATCCCTATTGTTATTTATGCATTTTAAGCAAACAATAGCGACACTTTTTCTCTCCAAAAATGCTGCAAATTTAGCAAATGATAGTGGATGCTCTAAGACCATCTCCAATGGAGACTCGCCAAACCGTCGAAATCGCCAAAATAGCGAGAAAATCCCAAAAATTTCTCTCCAACGGGCTCGCCAATCGACTCGCGGATCTGGCAATTTGAGAATCGCTCGTGATCCGCTCGCCAGATCTGGCGATTTTCGAAATGGAGGATCCGCTCGCCAAATCTCTTTCCTCTCAAGTCGCCGGAGATCAGGGACTCCCAACGGTCTTCATCGACCAAACTCATCAGGTATCTTCTTCTTCTTCATCTTCATCTTCTTCTTCTTAGTTTTTCCATTTAGCCGCTCTTCAGATTTCAAAGGCAGCTGATTCTTATTGAAATTCCTCAGATGGTTCAGAGAGATGTTCAAAGAAGAACTCTGACCGGGCTCGAAGAGGAAGATGCAATTTGGATTCTTATTAGGTTACAGATACTCAAGATTACAGGTACTTCAAATCAGCTCTCAAATGAATTTACTTATATTTCAAGTTTTTTCGAATTCTGAATTTTGATGTTAATGTTTAGGATATTCGCCGCGACATGGAATGTGGGTGGGAAATCCCCTCCAAGCCACTTGAATCTCGAGGACTGGCTTCATTCCTCTCCACCGACTGATATATATGTTTTGGGTACAAATCTTATTCTTAGCTTGTTGGTTGAAACTGTTGCTAATGGCAATGTTAGTTATCACACCCCTTCACCAGTGCCTAACCCCATAGTTGAGCTTGATGATGGTTTTGAAGGGTCCTCGACAAGGTAGAAGAACTTGTCGTTCTTTCATCGACGCTCATTCCAGTTGTTAAGTAGGAGCATGAGGTTTGATGGGGATATGATGATGCCTCAAGCGATGCTAGACCATAGGTTTATAGTGTTTGTGATAGGGTCATGTTTGGGAGTAGACCGAGTGATTATGATCCTAATTACAGATGGAATGGTTCATCTGATGATGAGAATATAGGTGGGGATTCTCTTAGTACAGCATATTACTCTCCAATGTCTTATGGTTATGGCATCCCCGCAGCTATAGAAGAGAAGGATCGAAGGGAAACTCCAGGTAACTATATACTTTTTTCCTATCTACTACTTAATCTTTCAGTCATTTGTTGTTATGCTTATCATGATAAATTGATTTATGTGTACATTTTGGACAATGCTAGGTATTGCTTGGTTGCTAGTAACAAATGGTAGGGATATTTCTTTCGGTTTGGGTGCATAATGAGATAAGAGACGATGTGAAAAACTTGAAGGTTTGAGAACAAATATGAACATATATACATAACTGACACAAAGAAAGATTTCTTTTACTGATTTGAAACATATGGGTTTTTATATATAAATGATCACTGATATATATATGTAGAAACCCCTCTTTACTGATTGAAGTACCTATGTATGTAGCTATTGATATGTAAAAAATAAATGCAGCTCTTGATACATATATATATGCAACTCTTGATGTATGTATCTACTGATATATAAATGATAAATGCAGCTCTTGATACATCTACTGATACATATATAAATGCAGCTCTTGATGTATGTATCTTTGAACATTTATTGTATTTTTCAAGCTTCACTTTTGTTACTCCATGTCAGGGTGTTTTTCTTGTTCTTTATGTTTGGGATGTCATATTGGAAACAAGTTTCCAGCACAGGTATAAAACATCCTCCTACAACCTGTTTCTTTGATGAAATTCGAAATTTTGTGTTCTGTCCAGTTTCATGTAGATATACTGCAATTAGAGCATTGGGTTGGAATATTTGTTTTGTAATTGCTTTCAAAAATAGGAAGTAGATTCTGATTATAGATGCATAGAGGGAGAGAGGAAATAAAGAGATTAAATTAGCTGGAAAAAATCAATAAATGATGGAATCTATATGTCAGGGTTTTTTGTTTGTCAGTATCTCATGCTCGGTATCTCATGCTGCATTCTCACATCATGCTTGAGCATCTTCCTAATATCTGAGTTCTAATAAAAATATTGATGGATTATAATCCTGATTTGGTAATTTTGTGCCCTTATTTATGTTTTCACTCATCATCAGGTGATGCCAATTTTGTGATTATTCAGACATAACTTAGAATGATCTGAGTTGGAATAGGTTAACAAATTGTAGCATAATGAGACCTACTCTTAATATTCATGATGACATGTTGTATAAGAATTAAGAAATTCATCTTTAATGACTGTACAAGCCTTTTTAAAAACATTCTCAGACACATACCCACTATTTAAAAACATTAGTTGCACGATGATTAGGACGTTTCAGTACTGAATGCAATGGATAAAAATTGGATAGTTACATCTTTGAGAAAGTCATCGGAAACCTTTTAAACTAATATATTCCTGTTGATAAACTCTGTGGAATGTCATGCTCTGCTAATTTTGTAGGGAGAAAACACAGTATGTTTTACTATATATTGTGTAACTTGAATACCAGATTCATTGTGTGAAGGTTTTGACATTACTGGGTTCACTGGAGAGGAATGTGCTAACATGTTGCTATGGATTGCTAGTGCTGTTAATTCCATTGTTTAACTGCAAGTGTGGGTGTATGTACAACACCGGAAATTTTGTCCAGGTAATTTTTCTTATGTAATTTTCACAGTATTTCTGCAGTTGTTGTGACAGAGTTAATTGTATGAGTTCACATTATTCTACTATTATGCTCCTGCTGCAAAAAATCCTGCCTATTTTCTGTTTTGAGTATCTAATTTAATTTTTGATATCGCTGGAGTGTGCTTAACATGTTCCAATTTGTTTTATTGAAAGTGTTAGCTTCATAGTTGGGGAAGAGTACCTGTGTGCAGTACAGATGTGGCTCTCTCATGGTTATTAAATGTTTGTTTCAATGTTTTTTGTTTACAGGATGGTAAAATGTAGCTGCACGTTTCTTAATGATAGGTTTGGTTTGTGAGTGTATAGGTGATTTTTGAAAAGTATAGGTCTCTGGAAATACATCTGGGGTGCTGCTAGGATAATATATAGAACCAAACATGAGAATCCTTCTTTTCCCATTGATGGAAATCTATTTATCTCGTTGGTGGAAATCTATGTACACTGATGCTCAGTAGGTGGTACATCAAGCTATTTTGTGTACACACCCATTCTTAATCAGTTCATCGGAGTGGTTGCGATCTGTGTTCAGTGATGCTCAATAGGTGGTTTGCTAATGCTCAGCTCACCACTAAAATTCACTCTGAAGCAGTTTTGGTTTGAATTTATGAATTAGTAATATAATGGTATTATCAGAGATGATTGTATGATTCATGTTCATTTTGCCAAGTGTAAGTAACACCATCTTTTTTTTTTCATTATCAGAGATGATTGTATGATTGTATAATCCCTCGTGTCTTTCTTTTTCATGCTCTAGATAATTTTTCTAATTGTAACTATTTATTAGTAAATAAAAATTAAAATATTTATGGCTAGCCAAAATAGATAGCATGGTTGGAGTGTGAGCTTTTTTCGCTAGTCAAGTTATCCATTTGTTATCTATTTTGGCTATTCTAGCTAGCCAAAATAGCTAGTGTGGTTGGAGATGCTCTAAGAAAGTAATATATAGTTGTGGTCTTTCTCGGATAAGTATTAAAATATTTCTTTAATATGTGTAACTTTTTAGGGTTTTCTGTTTTATTCAAAATTGGAAAAGTTATTTGTTGACCTTAAGTTTTGTAACACCCCGCAAAAATTGGAAATGACAATTTTGCCCTTGTGTGTTACGCACGTGTATTTTGTAACGTGTTTTCACTACGTATCTTGATTTCCGACTATTTATGCATTTTCCGTATCGATTTTATCCTATTTGAGTCAACTAAAATATAATATTTCAATCTTGAAAATTTTACGTGCTTTATACGTATTTTCGATGCACGTATCGATTCCGTATATTTTCATGGCGATGGATCGAACCCTTTATTGTGGAGTACGTAGGTACTTGCCCTCGGACCTGTGTAGTACGAGACACATAGAATTCGAACAAGTATGCATTAGTGTCATCCTAGTTTAAATGTGTGCATTAGGTATTAAGGCATGACATACACTTACATGTTTAGCGTATTCACAATTTAACACTTTATTGTTCATTCAATTTTTGTGGTTTGTTAAAGTAATGAGATCGTTAAATGTCAGCATAGAGAGAATGGCCCAGTCAGCATAGAGAGGATGACCGAGTATAACATTTTTGCCAGTTGTAAGTGACTGACGTGCCCATAGCTTAATATGCAGGTAATGGACTTTTTCATGAAGAAGTAAAGATGTTATGATGCAGTTGATGATTTACATTGTCATAGTTGTACAAGTTGTATTTTATTTCATCGTTGTATTCTTCCGCTGTGTAAACAAAAATGTAATGAACTCTGATGTATTATTGAAAAGTTTTAATTTTCTTGTAAAATTGTATTAAGTGAAATAAAGATCATGTGAAATCTCGAATTCGGTCTTATTTGGAATTCGGGGCGTTACAAGTTTACACTTGTATTTAATATTTTCATTTAGGATATGTACATAATAATAATGATTCAAAATTCAAATATAGTTTTAAAGATCTTTTAAATCAACTAAAAAGGAAAGAATCAAAAAGATTGTGAAGTATTAGATAGATACACACATAATAAACATGTGCCCAAATTCTCCAAGAAGCCATCAACTCCAGAAGATTATATGTCGTAATTGTTAGGAATATATATGTAAAGAATCGTTGGTAGAATATTAAGTGAAGAAAATAATATAAAGTGGATTCACTAAATAATCTGTTTTTGGAAGGGGACGGTCGGCCGCACTAAAAACACAGTCGACTGCCATAAAAAGTGCATTCGACCACACAGTCGACTGCCTTAAAAATGCAGTCGACCTTCAACCTGCATAAACTATATCTGGTATTCCTTTTCATTCTTTTGGAAAAAAATTATTTCTCACCATATAAATAGAGGTGAATTTACTGAGTATTCTCCAACTATTTTGACTCGAATTCTTTTGAACTCAATACTTTACCAACGATTAACAAATAATGCATTTTTATTGTATTACTAGATTTGCCCGTAGGCACGTACCTACGGTACGTCTTCGGAACGATATAGCATATGAAAAGACTTTTAAACAGTAAAACAACAATTATGTAGCTCAAGTTTGAATAGTATGACAATAATTAGTTGTAAATAAAATTTCATGTTTCCATTAGTATATGTTGAAAAATAATTATAAATGAGGGTATAAAATCAAACTTCTTGGATGTTTGAGGGTGGAAAATAACGAAATTTAACCATTGAAGAGATATTTGCTATTTCCAATGTAACATGAACAATAAAAAAAAACATAAAAAATATGAAAATTTACAAACCTGAAATCTGAAAATCTAAATTTCTAAGTAAATAGAGAGAGAATGAGAGAGATGATAGAGAGAAAGATAAATAGTTAAATAAATAAATGAGTTATTATTATTATTATTTTTTTTTGGGGGGGGGGGGGGGGGGGGGGTGGAGAATGTCTTTTGTGAGGTTAGATTTGGGCCTTTGATTTTGAGGGAATTGAAGGAGAGCAACTCGATAGCTTCTTTTATGTTTTGTTATATAGATTAGTCAAAACGTCGATCTTGTTTTTTTTTTTCTTCTCCGTGAGACGGTTTTCGGGGCTTATAGAGTAATAGAAGTTTCGTTGGGTGTAATAGGAATCTCAGTCTGAATACTGAGAACTCATTGTACGGGTTAAAGTATAGTGGAGCGCTTGCTGCGAAAAATTGCTGCTAGTAAAGGGTAGTGGACTAGACATGGAGGTCGAACTACTTATATCGTTGTGTCTTGCCTACCTGCACTGTTTGCATTCTCTAACTCTACTCATTACTTTACACATTTACTATACGTATTTACTTTAAATTTATAATTTCCGCACAATCACCCAATTCACCACCGTAAGGTGATTTACATTATCTACCTCAAATTTTTACTTGCTTTTAAGCAACTACCCTGCTCTAGTGACACAACAAGATAAATTGATCGTGTGAAAGTTAGGCGAGCAAACGGGGTTAAGAAGTTATTAATACAAATTTGAAAAGTATTAATTTGATAAAATAATAGCCATTAACGTAGGCTATGTAGTCGACTGGATAACAAGAATTTATGTGCTAGTCTCAAAATTTTGGGTGAAGGCTTCATCGTTTTTTGTTTAAAGAAAAATTGGAGTCTGGCCACCCTGTTTCATTAATAAGTGATTAATAAAACAAATTCAGAGTACTGATCCTACAACAAAATCCTACAATCAAAACAGAAGTACATAAACTCAATTCCGAACATGGGGGGTGAGACAAAAGAAAAAATATAGAGTAGCCGCAAAGAAATACATCATACCTCCTAACAAATCCTGATGTGATGGATATCAATGACCATCGTAGACCGTGCTGGCTTCATCCTTATTGTATTCAAGAAACAATTCTAAAAGTAGAGCAACTTTGTGGTATAGTGACACAATAAAGCTTCAGTATATTTTACTAAAGCAGAAAAAACAAACTCCGGTATATGGTAGTAATCTATAATTTAGTCTTCTAAAGGGGTTGAGTTGTAAAAATAACCGTATAAAATTCTTTTGGTCGCCATCCAGAAGTGGGATCCACCCACGGCAACAGATTCTCTTTACCACCGAATACAAACCCGTTCCAGATCCACTACAAGATTAGAAACAACAACATCCCAAACATCCACTCACATCACGCCACGTGTAATTACCCAACTGTGGTCAAATCAATTTCCACCGTCGGCGCATCAGGACCGGCCCCGATCAGATATACCCATTAGATTCCGTACGACAATAAGATATTCGGACAGTTTTAGAAAGCAAGCTTTACAAGTATCTCTCTAAAGTTTCGTATTTTGCATAATCAATAGTACTACATTTGATATTTTTTCCATAATTCTTTTTACACAAATACAAATGCACAATTTTTGTATATGTTTTATTTCACTGAACACATAAGTGCGAGCGATGACTTAGGTTCCAGCCTTGAAACTTCTATCCAGTACCTTAACTATAACTCCAAGTACCGACACAATTTTCTTATATAAGATAATTACTTCTTATCTTATCAATGAAGTATCAAAATCTGACATAATTTTTACAGTGCAAATCTAAAAAAATAATCTCATATTAATGACAACTTATGAGCTAATGATATGTTTGTTAAATAGAATAAATAACAATTACTGTAATAAGTAACGTGAATTAGTGCTCTAATCTCTATTCTCTAATCTCTAATATTATAATGGGAGAAACCTTAGTGTCATTTGTAAATCTATTAATGCGTGTATTGCACGTACATAACTAATATGAAGGAGGCCATAGGTTCGAGTCCTCACTACGTCAAATTTTTTTACTTTAAATTTTTTAATATATTAAATGTGCATCACACATGTAAATTATTATCTATCTATCTATCAATCTATCTATAATATAATATATAATCTCCAATATCTCTAATATTATAATGGGAGAATGCCTTAGTGTCATTTGTAAATCTACCAACATGTGCAACACACGTGCATAACTATTATAAATGAGGTCTTAAATTCAAATCTAGACTACATCTGAATTTTTATTTTAAAAAATCTATATTTATTAAAACTGTAAATTACTACACTATATATTCTGCATGTCATTTATCAAACAAGATATTATATATTTTGCATGTCATTTATTTAATAAATAAAGAAAAAAAATATACAGTAGTAATAACTGGATATTTGCTTCCATTCATGTGCCTAATTTGAATTTTACGTAATGAATTTGGGAGAAAGTTAAAAAATAGAAAGGATTTTTGTGCAAAAGGCAACTAGTATCCAATCTTCAAAAAGATGGAAAGACGGCAAATGCTTGAAAATCGAAAGCAAGGAGAACAAAATAGAAGAAGACCACCCGCCTTTATTGACTCATAACCCTAATTTACTTTGGAATTCGCGCTCCGGTTATCAGCAATGGCGATCGCCTACCAGGACGCGATCAAGCAGCTCAGTGCGCTCATGGACGAAGGTACAGACGCGAAATCTGCGAAATTTCGGTGATGTTTTTGAATTTTTTTTAGAAAATGAAGTGATTGTTATGGTGTTTTTGGTGGTTTTGCAGTGGACGAGCGGTTGAAGAGCACGTTTCAGGTATGGAATTCGCAGATCTGAGCAATGTTTGTTTTGATTTTTGAATTGGTAGGGGGTTTGGGTTAGATCTGTGGGATTTAGGGTTTTGAAGTGCGTGTTGGAGTTGGATTTGGGGAATCTGGGACCGATCCAGTAAAGTTGAGTATTTGTTGGTTGATTGAGTAGTGGTTGAAAATTGGGTTTGGGATCTGGTAATGTTATTGAATTGGTGGAATGAAAGTCCGAAATTGGGAACTTTATGCTTCTTAGTTGAAAATTTTCCGGTTTTAGTCTATTAGTGTTTGCATTTCTTGTTTACAGTCAAAATGTTGGCTTCATATTGCAAATGATTTTTATCAGTTGGAATCATATTTGGCTGTGGGGCACCTGAATTCATGGAAGAGAAAGCAAATTTTTTGGACTTGTAGTTGACTTTACAATTAACAGAGAGTTTTTTGTATTTAGTTGGCGTGTTAAGTAACCCACATGCAATAATCACTGTTTTAAATTTTGATACGGCCGAAATTTTGTTTCGGCTAGTATACTGATATAAAATCACAGATTTCATACTCCATATCGTTTTGGACCGAAATGTGTAGATTTCGGCCGAAATAGCCAAAATATCGGCCGAAATAGCCGAAATATCGGCCGAATAGACACACTAATGTTATTGTGAATATATAACTTTTTGTCTTACTTTTTGCGTATAAGTCTCTTTTAGTATAGGATCTTAAGCTAAGATAATGTGAGGATTTATTCTCTTTTTTGTTTGTGTGTATGCAGAGTCAAGTAAGTCTATTAACTAATACATTTTTTCAAATCAATACAAATTTAATTTAGTTATATACTTATAATACATTCCATTTTATATTGTTGTTAAATTCTGCGAATATTTACTGTGATTGATAATTGATTCATGTCATTAGTAACATTATATAATATTTTATATAATAAATGACATGCAGAATATATAATATCTTGTTTGGTAACAATTTTTTTTTTCGAGTGTCCGGAATGAACATTCGAGATGTTCACATTTTTCCAAGATCTCCTCCGAGATCTCAGATCCGAGACGAAACATCCCTTGCCGAGACGAGTCCGAAATCCGAGATTTAAAACCTTGGCAATAATGCACTTGCCTTGCTATTTTCCCTTTTTCACTTTACAAGGATGGTGGATATAATTTTGAGTTATGTGTATGGTTGAGTAATTTGGGCGATTGATTTATTATTTTCTATGTAGTTTCGACTGAAATATGTGTGGTTGAGATTGTAGTTTTAAGAGTGTGGTTGAAATTTAATTGGGTAATTGCTTATTAAGTGGATAGTTGTTATAACTCTATATTTAAAAAGTGTGGTTGAGATTAGTTATGTTGTTTATTAACACTCATGATTAGACTGCAGTAACTCACCATCTTGCATAGTTATATAGTGGATATTGCCCGAGGAAACTATGGAGAGGGAGGGGTTTGACATAATCTACAACGAGAGGTTTGGGTCTTCGAAATTCTTTAGGAATGCCATAAAAGGTTTAGAAGAGGATAGGCGATGATAAATTTGGTTGAATGATGTGTTGGCATTATTTAAATATAGGCCGTTGTATCTGTTTTCGAAGTTGGGTCATGCAGATTCATGGTTTTACTACCATTTTTCTGATCATTGAGCAAAATTTTTGGGGCAGAACTCTTATTCCAACCAATGTATGGGATATGTCGGCGGATATCAGAACAAGTGTTTATTGTAGTATTTATTGTGAGAATACTTCCACTTCAAAATAGCAAATGCAACAATATAACACACCTAATTAAGACCCCCCTGGTGACGGAGTTGGAAGATTACAAAAGATAAGTATTTGGGTTGGCAGGTGTATTTAATGTGAAATAGTTGCATAATGTACAAACTATAAACTTTTTTTTCATTATTATGTTTTGTTTATATGTAATGTAGTTTACATTGTTTTCAATATTTAAATATATTTCCTTTAACGGGGTCTGAACTTTGAAAACAAGAGGTGTTTTTTTTAGAATCAAGGTGGTTTCAAAACAAGTGAGTGATTTCAAAATTTATGTGACTCTCACTTTAACTCTTAAATATACTCAACTTGGATATCACATATTCTTATTGTTATCTATCTATATGAATATATTTGTTACATCAGAAAAAACTAAAAAATAAAAAAAAGAGTGAAAATTAGGGATGGCAAATGGGTCCGGCGGGCCGATCTGGTTCAGGGCCGCTGGGCCAGACAATGTACCGGGCTTGTCCTGGTTCCGGTTCGTGTCAGAACCAGTCCAGGTCGGTCTGGTTCCAAGGGGGAAGGAGGCGAGCTCAAATCGGCCTGGCAGCCTAGCCCCCCCAATTCCGAGCTGAGTAGGGCCGCTCTGGGGCGGTTTTTGAATTATTATTAATATTAATTAATATTTTTCATTTATTTTAACATGTAATAAAAAAACATGTAATATTAAAAAAATACCTGAGTAATTATTATTATTGTAAAAAGTTACAATTGTTGTTAATAGAAATTTAAAGTTTTAGTTATTTTTGATTGACAAAATGTAGGAAAGCCTTACCTCATATTAGCATATATTATATAAAAGAAGTTGGTACTAATACAAACTACGAAATGAGAGAATCTAAAAACAGGGTAAGCTTATGGTGATCTAGAGTTTGAGATATCTTAGGGTTAAATGGAAGAGAGGGCATTAGACTACTGCCGTGCACCTTAACTTAACCTAAACCTAGAATCTCATCGCCTTAAGCTTCCTATTGATCTTCCACTGCCACAAAATTGAATCTCTCCTAATTATTTTAAGTTTGAGTTAGTTAAAAGAAAATCAAAGTTTACAATTGGTCTTCAATCTTCGGGAGTTAGTGAGATTTGGTTTTTATACTCGGAGAGTTCTTGAGATGTGGTCTTCATTCCTCGGAGTTTTTGAGATTTTGTTTTTATTCTTCGGGAGTGTTGCTACCACGTGAGCCTTATATTCCTGAGGTCTTCATTTTCGCTTTCATCAAATCTTCCAAGCACACTAGCATTTGCAAAATCTCTGGCGTCAAACGATTTATTTTCTTGTTCTATATACTGCCACCAAGAGAACTAAAACTTTTTGATGCGACGATGGACACGGGGGGGGGGGGGGGGGGAGGGGGGGTTAGTAGATCATGTGCCAGGCGAGAAAGAATATGATATGCACCTTCATTATTTTTCTGCCATGTTAAAACATCATTGTTGTGTTCACTAGGCAGTGTAGGTTGTGCTTTATACAATTTTAATTTATTTGGTGCATTTGTCTTAGGTTTTTTAGATTTAATAAGACTCCATATAGTTGATGATGATGCATTGTCTTTACCTTTGAATGAAGATGATGTTGTTGTACTTTGGGCACTTGATGTAAATTTTCTATCATAAGTATCATATAGAGTACTTAATATTGACTCAAATGTTAATATAAATTTATCATAATCATAATTCAATTCTTCAACCATACTATAAAACAAAACAATCAAACCCTTCGCACTATCTAACTTGATATGGGGATCCATTATACTTACAACACAATATAACATAGGAAGTTGATGAAAATATTTCATGAATTTGCGTAAGCAGAAATAACAATTGTGCTAATCAAATGGTTAAATTTCATTTTTTGGAAAGTTTGCATCGTATAGTAAATAAAGCATAACTAGAAGTTGACTCATAAGAACTTGAAAATTGAAGAGTTGCATCTTGAAAGGTTTTAAAATTTTTAACAAACTTTCGGCATAATTCCAATAATCTTGATTCATGCAAAAGTTTTCATGTGTTTTGCAATTCCAAAATCATGTATAACATCTTTGTATATATGTAATCAATTTGTAAGTAGAATTCCATCTAGTTTTAATATTTTTAGGAAATTCTCTAAAGTTTATTCCTCTAAGACCACACCATTGTTGGAATTCTTGAAGATTAGGACCACTCAAATCAATAAAATGCACACAATCTTTTATTGCATTAACATATGGTTCGATTATGTTCAAGGCATCTTGCACATACAAAGTTGAGGATATGATATGCACCCTTAATCTAAAATATTTTAGGCAATGGAGGCATAAACTCATCAATTAAGGAAGGAACCGTTTTTTTATTATTGACAATATTATCAAGGCCAATAGAAATAATTTATCTTCAGTACCAAAAATTTCACATGCTTTCTAATTTGTGATGCGATAGCCGCACCATTATGGGGATACGTCAAATAACCAAATTGTATGATTCTTTTTTGAATGATCCGATCACTATCAGTCAAATGATAAGTAGTGCACATAACGGGAATATCATTACAACATTTCCAACAATCACTAGTTAATGCTACTTTAGGAGGTAAAGAAGATAAACGAGCAACTAGAAGTATCTTTAAGCACATTATATAGTTTGATATAATCGGATTTAACAATGTTTCTAGGAATTCTTTTGAAATGGAGATTTAGAGTGAGTTGGTTAAACATTTCTAGGTTCTTACTTTCAAAATAAGTAAATGGTGACTCATCCTTAATAATGAGTTTAGTCATTTCCTTACGTACAATTTCATGATCATAACTGAAATTATCTACTGGACCGGTCTTGGGGTTTATTTTTTGTTGGGTAAGATCTTATTGTATTTCCTTGTCTTTACTATTCAAGTGGCGCTTAAGTGTACCCGTCCTGCTAACCACTTTCCATTTGTAAGCTATTTGATACTTGTTACATACCTTATTTTTCTCTTTTGGATTGTATGCAGATGGAAAATATGTAAAAAAAAATGACGCACATCGGAAGTTTTTTCTCTAAATTTTGGGAAGATGGGGTCTCAGTATTTTGTGTTTCGATCGTCTAAACGAATTTCATTATCATTGCGGGGAAGGCCCGAAAAATAAAAAAAAAATGAATGTTTGTGGTATTCAACTCTCTAACCTCATCGGTATCTAAATATGTCACGTAAATTTGGTGAGATGTATTGTAGTAGATTTTTGTGCACTTTGATTACATGATGATGCTATAATTGTATGCAAACTATAAAATTAACATTAAACAAGTAACAAATTAATAAGTAGCAAATGTTGAATTATAAAAAAAATACCGCACTAGAAGAATTCTCTAAGTTTTGTTGTGAATGTGATGAGGACATGGATTCAAGACGATTCGGGAATTTCTATTGGCGCAGGCATCGTCTAAGACAGCTGCTTCTTTAGCTTAGGATTTTATTTCAGTACCATATTTGCTTTTGGCAATTATAGCCGTATGTAATCTTCCTTTTATGCATTAGAATACTTTTTAGATTTTTAGAATATTTTGAAATTTGTATCAAGATTTGTTTTGAACCTATTTATAGGCCTTGAGATTAATGAGAAGTGATGCTATTCTTGATTAAAAAAAATTATTGTGTTGAGTTTTGCTCTTCATCTCTCCTTTGTGTGATATAATTGAGGTCCAACTTATTAAGGTTTGTGATAAATCCTAATAAAATTTTAGGGTTTGTGATAAATTCTAAAACTATCCTACATCCCCAAATCAATTAAACCCAAACCCTAATTCCCAAATCCAAAACCCTAATCTCTCTTCATCTTCTTCCTATCCCTCCATCATTCCCAAAACCCCCCCGAACTCCTCCTGGCCGCCCTCGTCGCCTGCCACCTGCACCACTAGCATCTCCCCCATCCTCTCCCATCTTCGTCGCCTGCCACCCGTACCACCAATACCCCCCTCATCCTCTTTCATCTTTGCCACCTTTTCCCCACCACCCGACCAACTCCCTCAGCCCCTACACCAACCCTGAACCTCCCTCCTTTCCACCCCGACGCCGACACCACACCCTGTCACTGTCGGCGCCATCGCGGGCCGACGACGTCTTCCCCCCTGCAAGCAACCGATCCAACATCGACCCCCCTTCTCCTTCCCCCGAGTGCACAATGACAGGTAGATCAAGTCAGATCTGATTTGAGTGATTCTATTTTTGGTTGGATAGCTTTAGTGATTGGTGTTTGGAGCAAGGGATTGGATCTCTGTGTGAGAAGCAGAACACGTGGTACCACATTCTTCGAACCTCGGTATACTCTTTTCACTTCTCAAGTATTTGTGTTATACTGCTTTATCATCTCTATTATATTATTCAATTTAACTGTCGACCACAAATATTGAGATCGAGTGTTCTACTTGCCTAATTAGAGTACGAATCAATATTGTATCTTTTACTTGCTAAGAACGCTTAGGAATTTAATTATTGATTGTTAGAACTGAATTATTAATTGGGCTTGTTAAACTTAATTCAATTTTTGAAAATCCATCAAACTGATTAATTGTTTAAAATTCTAACTTTGATCCGCATTACATGTTGGTAAAATTAATCCTTTTAAGATTCTTGGAAATTTTTATTTAGGATTACGTTTTACATCAGAATGCTTCTTGATTCTTGAATGTTGATTGATTCCAAAAGAATTTCAAGATTGGACTTCTTCACTTCAAACTTTGAGATTCCACAAACTGCAAGAATAAATTGAGAGTGTTGAGAGAATTATGTGGAATAAATTGAGAGTTGAGAGAATTGTTTGGAAGTTTAGTGTGAAGAAATTTGTTTGGAAGGCTTCGTTATTTATAGAATTTCATATTTTTTGTGTTTCCAGAAATTAACCGTTTATAGCCGTTGGGAAGGGTAAAAACAACATTTATTAACCCTAAATATTAAAAAAAGAAAGAAAAAAGTATAACAGTTGGCTGGCTTGTCGGACTGGACTGCCCAGTTACGGTTTGGGCTTGTCTGATTTACGATCGTGAGGGGTCCCGAGTAGTGGTGGCAACAGGTCCGGACCAGCCCGAAGCTCGCTCGGTCTGGCCCCTGCCTGGTCCAGGTTGGACCCGAACTAGCTCCGAGCTTGGGGTTGGTTTGGGCTGCCAAAATGGAGTGGAAAAAAACTGGCGAGGCCCGGACCGGAAAAAGCCCGGCCCGACCAAACCAGGGACTGAACTAACCTGGGTTGGTCCCGTCCTGGTCAGCCCGACCGTGCCAATCGTTGGGCCTGGAAAATTTTGAATTTTTTAAACATGTTTTTTTTCTGTTTTTTAAAATCTTTTTTTTTTGTTTTTTTAAAATTAATTATTGAATTACAATCGTACCCCCTAATGGCTATATACTAGCTAGTTTTTGGGGGTAAAATGGAAAATATGAAAATAAACAAAATCTATAAATACCCACCTCCTTTCATTCATTTTTCTTCATAAATCTTCATATTCATTCAAAATATAAGGCTATTCTCTTGCAATGTGTGAAAGTGGTCAACATCAACTCTCTCCATTCTTTCAAGTGCTCTCAATCTTGCAAGACTGACTCTCTCAACTCTCTCTACTCATTCGTCTTTTACATTCGTTTGGTATTAATTTAATTGTTTAATTTTTATATTATCATTATTCTCTTCTCTTCTTTTTAGATTTTACTAGTTCATAATTTGTTGTTGGTGTTATTTTGAACTCTCTTCTTGTTAATTTTTTTTATTAACATACTCTAGTTCATAATTTGGTGTTGTTGTTTTATTGAACTCTCTTCTTTTTTAGATTTTTTAATTTAATATATACTAGTTCATAATTTATTGTTTGTGTTATTTTGAACTCTCTCTTTTGCTTTTTTACATTTTTTTAACATACACTAGTTCATAATTTGTTGTTGGTGTTTTTTTGGAACTCTTCTTCTTTTTAGATCTTTTTTTATTAACATAGTTCGATCACGCGGTAGCAAGCGTAGCCAAGAGTCCACCTCATCTCGTTGCACTCCTTTTATTCCACAATTAGACAATGAAGAAACATTTAGAAATTTTGGTAGTATTCCGGATTTTATATTCCCGACACACAGATGAAGTAATTGTAGAAGACATAGAATCACAAGACAATGTACGCGTCCCTTCTCAATCCCGTAAATATGGAGGATGCATTTCCGAAGTCCACAAATATTACACTTATGTCCTCTCAAGCCGATAAAGGACTTAAGGTATGTAATAAGTGTAAAACTGCATACAAGTTTTAATTGGGTGGGAGGACGGATACACTTAAGCGACACTTGGATAGATGCCGACTCGAACTATCACAAGATACTCTAACCCAACAAAAATAAACCCTAGGATCGATCACGTAGATAGCTATAGCTATGATCATAAAACCGTATGCAGTGAACTAGCTAGACTAGTAATTAAGGATGTGTTACTATTTTTCTATGCCGAAAGTAGGAATTTAGAGAGTTTTAACCAAACCGCCTTAAATTCATATTATAAACGGATTACTAGGAACATTGTGAAGGGAAATTGTAGATTAGTCGACGTCGACGAAGAGATAAAAGAAATGTTAGTTGCAACATTGACATCGCTAAATTGTAGGGTTTCATTGACCTCTGATGGTTGGGTAGGTGTTAACAATGTACCAATGATGTATGTAACTTGTCATTGGATAGATTCCGATTGGTTACTTCAAAAGAGGATTATTTCATTTGGATTTGTTAGGTACCCACATAAGGGTAGATTATTGCGACACGCATCACGGATGCATGTAATATATTTGGTATTTATAATAAAATTTTTGTTATCGGTTTTGATAATGCCTCTAATAATACTAGAGCAATTTCAGCATTGAAAATTATGTTAAATCCTGTAGAAACCGATATATTTCATGTTAGATGTGCTTATCATATTTTAAATCTGTGTACAAGCTGCACTAAAATACGGACATGATAAGATTAGTGCCAACTCCCTTGGTGTTACCTGTTGCATCGGAAAGAACTTTCTCTCTTGGTGGCAAGATTATGAGCCCAAACAAAAATTGCTTGCTATCGAAGAATTTGGAGATGCTCATATGCGCTGAAGACTAGATGAAAGTGGAAGAAATGACCCAAGATTTACTCTAAACGGAACAAAACTGATCAAGTAGTGATAAATGAAGATTGAAGACCATACAGATCAAGTAGTTCAAATAATGGGAAAATTTAGGACGATGAGATTGTAGATTTAAGTCAAGTAGAGGTGCACTGTAGTAGTCCAATGCCTTCTCTTCATTCTAACTTTAGGCCATCTCGAATTCAAAAGTCTAAACATCCCCCCAACTTGTAATTTGAAATTCTATCACTTTGTATAAAATGTTGCAACTTTATTTGATTCTATTTTAAATTTTGTAATTCATTTCCAAAAATTTAATATATGAATCTTTCCCTTTATTCTATATGGTCTTTAAATTGTTGTCTTTTTTTTTCTTCCATTTTTTCTACTATATTAAAAAAAATCAAAAAATCCAAACCCGCCAAGGCTCGGCCCAGACCTCAAATGAAGGGTTAAGGGCCAGGCCTGGGCCAGGGACTCGCTAGCTCTGGCCCGGCCTGGACTGGCCCAGATATCTTCGCAACCTGGACCGCTGTGACCTGGGACCGACTCTGGCCTGGCGGGTCTCGGCCTGGCTTGCTCCGCCAGGCCGTCTGCCACCCCTAGTCCCGAGCCTTAGCGGTCTGGTTCTATCAGGGCCGCGGTCCCAAAAAGGAAGGACCGACCCGGCCCGTCTATATTAGGCGGGCTGGCCCGGGACTGGACTGCTACAGTAGTGGTCCGGTCCGGTTTTGGGCCAAACCAGCCTGTTTATCATCCCTAATAACAACTAATTATTATGATTAATTATTGTTACAAATAATATGAATTGCTGAAAATTGTTTGAAAAGTCTCAAAAGTTTGTATTCATAAACTTCAAGTGCTTCATTTAGTTCACAATTACAGTTCTCATTTATTTCCTCAAAACCTTTTGCTTCTCTATTTTTATCACTCTTCTCAGTGGTTCGGTTTTAATCTCAGATTAATTTCCACAATAATTTGTTAACAAATTTTTTTTGGGTTAGAATATTTGTTATCATGGCCATTTACTCCCTTGCATTTTATTTTTATTTTACGTTTTCTTTCTATGATAACAGTTCACTATAATGGGTATGTTATTATGTAAGATTGGACCAAAAGCATGAGAAGAAAATCATAGAGACCACGTAGAGTACTACTATACCTAAGTATCCTTGCTTCTTGCGTCTGAAAAAAGAAACATACTATCCTTGGTCTACAATATTAATTTTATGAACGTACACACATATCTTCCATTTTATTGGTAGTTTAGGTATCGTTTGGTTTATGAGTCATAGTTTGCTCGTGCATCCCTCCAGTTTAGTGTTTAGGACCTTTAGGTAAAGTGGAAGTCGTTGAAAGAGTTAATTCAACCTGAACCTATATAAGTACTTTGTGTGTGGAGTCTATTAAGTAGGTAATCTGAACACATGCATCCAATAAGCAAAGTCTTTGAAGCTCTCTACACTAACAAAGATCCAGAAGGAGATTATGTAGCCTGGACAACTTCTGTTGAAGCTTTATCATGTTCGGCACATATATCACTGCTTTTGCACCTTATTATTTCTGTGTAATTTTCAGAGTTTTTCATGTAATGCTGTGTCATGTTATGTCATATTCGTATGCCCATGCTTCTTGGAATTACGAGGGGGATGATAATTTTGTAGAGGGAATTGCTTTCAGCTCTAAAGATACAACAGTGGTAGTTGAATAGCCTAAGTTTAACTCGTTTCTTGTCTTCATTTGTTACTAGTCATAAAAAAGTCTAGGATCTAGGTCCTCACAGTTTTATTTTATTTCATTCCTATTTCAGAATATGCACCAGGGATATCCAAATGAAACACTAGCGCGTTTCCTCAAAGCAAGAGAGTGGAATGTTTCCAAAGCGCATAGAATGGTTTGTTTTAATACTTGTTATTAATAGGATCCAGTGCATGTAGCAATCGTTGGCATTCTTTCTTAAGATGTTCCTTTCTGTTTGCAGCTGGTGGATTGTTTAAACTGGAGGATCGAAAATGAGATTGACAATATGCTATCAGTGAGTTATCATCTCTTACCTTCCACGTTCCATTGTCTTGGCAAATTTTTCTGGACAATGAATTACCTTAACACGATAGCTCCCAAATAGAATGCAGTACTTAATTTTGAATGGATATACATATAGATAACAATTTGTTATTTTTTGATTTAATACTGACTTCTGACTGCCAAATCATAGCTGTTCTTTCTCAGTATGGTATTCTCTATGTATTGTGTCTATTTTATTAGAATTTGGATCATTGATCATTCCAGCTAATAATGCATTGTCTTTCTGTAGAAGCCTATTGTTCCAGCTGATACCTACAGAGGAGTGCGTGAATCACAGCTCATCGGATTGTCAGGATACTCAAAAGAGGTAAGCTGCTCCTTCATTTGTTGATTTTTCCCCCCTTTTATTTTCTGGTTATCTGATCATGAAGTTATTATCCAGTAGTTTATTGTGGCTAAAGTTCATTTATTGCTGTCGAGGAAAGAACTGAACTTGTCCAATTATGATTACAAAGGGACAATCTTTTATTTTGGCTGTAAGGTTAATAAATAATGTCTTCAAATAAGCTGAAGGTTCTTAAATATGTCTCTAATCATCAATATGATTTGTTCACTTATCTGTTGTATGAATGCCCTAACTGTTAGTACATTCTGTGCGTGTTTCATTAATGTGGGCAAGTATCACATACAAGTTTGATCTGATGTTCGCATTAGATGTCAGCATTGATTACTCAAAATTGAGTAATTGAGAATTTATAGTTCTGTTAAAAAGTTCTATTGTCTGGTTAGTTCATGTTGGGTTGACTATTTCGTTTGTATCCTTACAATCAAATTTAGTATTGGGTGGAATTATACGTGCCTCAATGGTGTGGACAAACCAAAGATTTATGGATCTTAAAGTAAATTGAATCCAGAAATTCATTTTCGTCTTAAACCAATGTATCACTTTTTATTATGAAAGGTATCTGTATATAGCCTCTCAAGATAATTCATAAAAGAGATAATCTTGTATGTACTTTTTGATATATAATGACCTTTTCTACAACAATAGCATGTACAATAGTGGTTCAGTGATATATTGACTTAGTAAGAGTTTAAATGTATACATCTTCCTTTGAATTTTATTTATACATTCTAATACTGAACTTGGTAGACATCATTTCTCTGCATAGAACTTAAAAGGTATTTTACACACATTTATAGAGAGTGGAATTGCAAAGTTCCCATTAGAGTTTAAATGTAAACTTTAACACCCCCTGCTTAAGCCATTGGGTTTGTTTAGAAATTTGGGATCGAACCGAACTTTTTGGTGCAGTTAATGCACAAAAGTCAGACCACCTTTCATCAGTCTGAAGGCAAGGGGATAAAAGAAGGTGTTAAAAATGCTTTTCAAATTTTGCTTTCTAAATCTAACAGAAAAGATACATATGCATACGAAATGTTTGGTTACTCCAACCTCCATGGCTCTCTAGCCTCTTAGCAATTGTTGATACTATTCATCTAGCTTATATACATCTTCCACCTGGAGTTGTTCATGTCATGCAGCTGCTTTAACTTTTACCTTTTCCTTTACTTTCTGGCAGGGGCTTCCTGTTTATGCAATTGGTAGTGGGCTCAGCACATTTGACAAAGCATCTGTAAGTACTACAATTTTTGTTTGTTACTAGGCCTTCTTAATAATTGTCTATTGCTGAGTTGGACGTGCACCAAGCAATAACTTGACCGTCCGAAGGAAAGTCTCTTTGTATTTTCTTTTGGCATATGTAATCTGACTATTGGGTGGAGGTTAAGGGTCAGTCAAAGATTATGTAGTCATGCATATTGGTTGCTTTAAAATGAGCAAGACTTGCAGCATCTTTAAGGCTTGAGTTGGCTTCGTGTTTGAAAGAAATTCGGGATGTGCCGTGGTAAGGAGGGTCACCTTATCTGTGTTGGATACCCAATAGCTGCTCTTTGTGGAGACACAGTCACTGAAGTGATCAAATAATTTTCCAGTTAGGTTTCTGACACCTTATTATGATCCAACATAACCCAAAGCGCTTATATTTGAACCCTGTCTGCCTGAACCACTAAATACACTTTTTTGCAGTATAATCTATGTAGATTTTACTCCAGTAATCTGTAGTCTACCGTCTCCATATAACGTTCATCTTACTAGTAGTGTATGGATGCCCTTTGCACTACCTTATGTGTTTGTGCGTGTGTGCTTCTTGAGGACTTGTGCAGGTCCGGAATCATGATGAGTTACCACTGAGTTGTTCTGTAAATCATCATTTAGGATAAGTGACTAAGTGTGCTGTAGCTAGCTTGAATTGTTGTAGACAACATTCAAAGTTCTTCTCCAACTCTCCAAGCATAACGATTATATATTCCGTATTAGCTAGCAAGGTGTGTACGACAGATTGCTCGGGTGTATACAGAACTTTTTTTTTGTTTTCCCCTACTAAGAAGTTTATTACTTTCTTTTAAATGGGAACTTATGTTACTGATGTTTATATGTTCCTGAATCCAGTTATAGTTACATTGCCTTTTTTAAAACTTTCTTGTAGGTTCACTACCATGTGCAGTCACACATTCAAATGAATGAATATAGAGATCGTGTAATATTGGTGAGTCCTTTTTAAAAAATATAATCTACTAACTTTCAGCACTTGGTTTCCCTTTTATTGATCTACAATTATTTTTGTAGCCTGCAGCAACAAGGAAGTCTGGGCGGCATATTGGGACATGCATTAAAGTTTTGGATATGACTGGTTTGAAGCTTTCTGCATTGAGCCAAATTAAGGTTTGTCTTCTTGTCCAACTTGAGGTTGGTTTCAATTAAAATTGCCACTTCTGGTCAAACTGCTCTTTTTTTAAAATAATGTCTTTTGGTAGGTTTCCAACGGAAGGATCGACATTGTAAAATCTAACAAAATTTTGATTTGTTCATAAATTATGAAGATATAGTATTGATAATTTATTCAGGATTCATGCTTGTTTGAAAAGGGAAAAAAAAGAAACCCCTTGCAGTATGTATATACCCTACAGTATACAGCACCTTCTCCTCTGTATGAATCAGAACATACAGTAATGTCAGAACAGTAGACTTTGTTTTCATATTGCTACTTAAAGAAGGTGATCTGAGTATCAAAATTTTGAATTTTTTTTTGTAATTCAGTTACATCACCAATAATACAAAACCAAGCTTCTTACTTTGCCCTGTATATTAGTCAGTAGTAAGCTAGGAATTAGTTGCATGTAGATGTAGATATCCACTTCGACGATTTCATTCATACATGATAATATGAAATTATCATGCGGCTATTTTAATTACATCATCTGACCATTATCAAAATTGTTTTTTCTCTATACTTTGATCATTTGTTTTGAATCAATCTTTAAGTGTAATTATATGAGCTTTTTTGGATAACATACAGGCACATTTTCTTTTTAACCTGCATGCTACTATCTGATACTTATCTTTCTATTCTCCTGTTTGTAGATATTGACCATGATATCTACAATTGATGACCTGAACTATCCTGAGAAGACAGAGGCCTATTATGTTGTGAATGCTCCATATATTTTTTCAGCATGTTGGAAGGTAATGTTACTGGAACTCTAATTTGTCCACACATGAATTTGATTACTTTTATCCTTAGCACCGCTGCTGTTTACAACTACAATGTTTGGCTTTCTTCTTATTCAAAATACAAAGTTTTCCATTTTCCATGTAATCAGTGTTTTGTTTGGCTGACTTCTTGATTAGGTTGTGAAGCCTCTTCTGCAAGAAAGAACAAGAAAAAAAGTGCAAGTGCTGCAAGGGTGTGGCAGAGATGAGTTGTTGAAGGTAAGATATGTATATTTAACTGTTTCCACGTCTCATGTATGTGTAGCGTGTTTCCATGTGCAACTGATAAAATAATTTTATATTTGCTTAAATACTGTTTGATATTTTCTGCACCTGTTCCAGTTTTTATAATAGTTATTGGTCATGACAAACCCCATCTGCTTTTCAACGGAAGCATATTATAACTTCTTTTGCATTGCATATATCATATCTAATACAAATAGTGTTGTATGTAAATAAATTGACTGGTATAATAAAAACCAATGTAGCAAAACTTATGATGTCTTGGAGTTCAATCAGGTTTCATCACATGTCTGAAATCATCTTGAATAAAGCCTGTCTTGTCGACATGAAAAATTTGAACTTGTTAAATTGGCATCTGTAGATTATGGATTACTCGGCTCTTCCACATTTCTGTAAAAGATCAGGCTCAGGTTCATCCCGGTATTCATCTCCTGATGCCGACGACTGCTACTCTTTGGATCATCCCTTCCACCAACAACTCTACAACTATATGAAGCACCAAGCAGCACATCAACATTTCACCATTCCAATCAAACAGGGCTCATTCCACGTCAGCGTTCCTGAGCCCGATCCTGAAGGAACAATAATTGCCGAGACCATTGAATCAGAGCTCCACAAATTTGAGGACCAAAATGGCTCACCCACACAATGAATTATCCACACCTTACTAAAAAACTTTCCTATTAATTTTATGATGTTTAATTCCTAAAATCGATATTAGACTTATCTAAAAAGCAGTTGCAACGTCTTGCTGCAAGCTTTTTAGAGAGGAGATGAAAGGGGGAAGCTGTTCAGTGTACTATGTATTTAACTCTTATAAAACGGAGCGCCCGTTTCCAAAGCCTCTAATTGCTCAGTCAAGAGGGAAAAGAGGGAGGAAACTTTATGTATGTATTTTTAGTTAAAGTTTTTAAGTTTAAAAATAGTTTATTACTGAAGGCAAAATTCAGTATTCTACTTGTTTACATTATGTACTCTTTTATTAGCTTTTAACCTGTAATGGAACAACAAATCATGGCGAATTGAACATTATATTTATAGTTTATTAGTTGAATTTTGATCGAGTTTTTTATTTTTTTTATTTTTTTAAACCCCCATAGTTTTTCAGTCTTTTCAAATCCCTTGAGTGAGCCCCTTGTGGAAGTTCTTAAATCTTTTTAAGGTAAATTACGGCTAACTATCAGGAACTTATTTTGCCTTATTTTTAAAATTACTAGTGTTAAGACTCTTCATTGCATGTTTCTACCACGAATTTATTTTTTTTTTAAAATTTTTTTATTTTTGCCTTCTAACTTCCGTATTCATGGTAGTAAAGTAGAATAAAGCAGAACAAGTTCTTAATGAAAATGTAGAAAACGAAAACAAGAAACAAGTTCACGGTAGTTTACCGCTCTTCACCAAATTATCATTAACAAAAAAAAGTAAATCTCTAATATTATAATGGGAGAGTTGGAGTTGTCGTTTGTATACAATCCAACACCAGCATCTTTTGTGCATAACTTATATAAAAATATCCTATATTCATAACTAATATAAAAAATATCCTATATTCGAGTTTAGACTATGTTAAAATTTTCACTTTTAAAAATATATATATCTATTAAAATGTGCATCACATATGTAATTACCGGTAGTTATAGCTGTAACCTAAACAGAGCATTCCCCTGCCTTACAATTTAATAAACTAATAAACAAACAAAACTCCTAAACTAACTTATTGCTTAAATAAATTATGGAGTTAGCAAGAAACAAAGTAAACGGCTTCAGACAGTCACAAATACCTAATAAAAGCAAAATGATGTTTCAAAAAATATTAATTATAACCTAGAACGGGTCCAATCCAGCAAGACAAAAATCACTAAACCCCTATAAAAACCAATCCCCCCCTCCCCTTCTCAAACTCCTCAACTCAGAAACTGATTTTTTTTTAAAAAAAAAATCATCTTTTCCATTTGAAACAAAGTTTGAAAGAAGGAAGAAAAGGAAGAAAAAAAATGGAACCAGCCTCAATGCTAGGATGCGCAGGTGGAGTTATCAGTCAGATCACTTGTGTCGCATTCTTCTTCCGGCCGTTGTACAATTGCGTCCGCCGCCTCATCAACTGCCTCCAACACCCCACGCCTCCACCGGCACGACGCATCACATGGCACTCAGAAAATACCGACAAAGAAGACTAAGATAGATTGCTAAATGAGTTGCATATGTACAGATATATCTATTTCTATTTCTATTATAAAAGCCACAATAAATCTGTCCATAGGCGATCTCAATCATCCATCGATAGGCGATCTCAACCATCCATTTCGTCAACTCGATCTTAACTATTCATTTAAACAACATCTGAATCATACAAATTTCTCAATTAAATTCACTAAAATACCCACCAAAAACCTTCTCTCCCTCTGCTCTATTTCTTTCTCCAAACTCGTCGCCCCAAAGATCCCTAACCCAAATCCAAAATCCCAGTCTCCTTGCTCACCAACCGTGCCCTCTCCTCCGCGATCTTCCTCCTCCCTCCCAACTACTCCGACGAGACCCACAAAACCCTCTGCCGCCTCCCTCGTAGCCCTCCAGTTCCCCGACAGCCTCCTCATGTACTCCCTCCCCATTGCCGACATCATCCGCTCTTTCTCCAAAGTTAACGTCGTCGTCCTGGACGGACCCACCTACGGTGCATGCTGCATCAATGACTTAGCCACCGATTCCCTCAACTGCAACCTCCTTGCCCACTACAGTCACTCCTGCCTCATCCCCTTCACGTCCTCAAAGATCCCCGCTTTGTACTTTTTCGCTTTCTTCCTCTATTCTATCAATGTCGATTTATGCAATCCTAGATTGATAATTGAGGGGATTCTGGTGGATTGGAATCATATGCGAATGTCAATATTGACATCTTGAATGTGGAATGAATGAAAGATGTAATTAAAATAATTTTTGGCTATGAATGTGCAATGCATATGGTCAAAGCAAGGTACAAAAATTTTGACTTTTATGTCAATTAACAATTACTGTAGTTTCTCATCTTTACATTTGTTAATTTAGTTATTGTTAAGATAAATCAGAGAGATGAAAACAATACTGAATATTGAATTGAGAAATAACTGAGTACAATATCTCCTATATATAGAAGTGAACTAAATACAAAATTAGCCCAATACCCAATGTGAGACTATAATATCTAACACCCCTCTCAAACTCATGGTGGGTCAAACAGTGTGAGTTTGCCTACCAAATATCGAAATCTCTGAATAGTATGAGATTTGGTGAAGAAGTCTGCCGTCTGCTGTGATAAGGTAATAGAATGAAGAGAAATAGTCCCTGCTTCAAAGCGCTCACGAACATAATGACAATCAATCTCTATATGCTTCGTTCGCTCATGGAAGAATGAGTTGCTTGCAATGTGTAGTGCACTCCGGTTATCACAATGAAGAGGAGTAGGTCCTGAAAGAGTGATACCCATATTTGATAAAAGCCACCGAGTATGAACAATCTCTCTAGTAGTAGCTGCCATTGCTCTGTACTCAGCTTCGGTTGAAGAACATGCAATAAATGCCTGTTTCTTACTTCGCCATTAGATCAGCGAATTATCAAGAAATAGACAGAAACCGGTGGTAAACCGTCTGGTAGTAGGATCACCTGCCCAATCTGAATCAGAATATGCACTCAGCTCTAGTTTGGATGTAGCATGCATGAATAATGAGCGAGTAATAGTGCCCTGAAGATATCTGAGAATCCGAAGAAGAGCATTGTAGTGAACTGATGTAAGAGCAGAAACAAACTGACTGACAATTCTGACTGCATGAGCAATATCGGGTCTGGTCATGCATAAGTAGACAAGCTGTCCGACAATCTGTCTGTATCTAGTGGGATCAGAAAGGAGCTCACCATCAGTGGGACGAAGCTTCACATGAAGCTCTTAGGGTGTATCAGCTGTTTGACTGTCAGAAAGGCATTCAGCGGAGATAATATCTGATGTGTATTTCTGTTGAGAGATGAGTATCCCCCGAGATCCATAAGCAATCTCTAGGCCCAGAAAATAACGTAGTCTGCCAAGGTCTTTCATATGGAACTGCTGATGAAGGTATTTCTGGGTGGATGTAATGCCCACAGAGTCATCCCCAGTAATGATCATATCGTCAACATAGAGTAGTAGAAGTACTCTCCCCTGCGGTGATGACCGCATAAACATAGAATGGTCCTGAGAAATCTGACTAAAACCAGCATTGGTGATGACAAGGCGAAAACACTCAAATCAGGCTCGAGGGGCCTGCTTCAAACCATATATAGCCCGACGCAACCGGCAAACATGACGGGGAGGAGTAGGGAGGCCAGGAGGAGGATCCATATAAATAACCTCAGATAAGGTACCATGAAGAAAAACATTCTTCACGTCCATTTGGTATAATGACCATTGGTGGATGGCTGCAACAGCATGAAGAGTGCGAACAGTAGTCATCTGTGCAACGGGAGCTAAGGTCTCATCATAATCAATGCCATGCTCCTGAGTAAATCCTCGGGATACTAGACGAGCCTTATGCCGCTCAATAGATCCATCAGGTTGATATTTGATCTTAAAGATCCACTTGCAGCTAATAGGCTGAACGCCCTCTAGCAGAGGAACAACATCCCAAGTGCTAGTTTGATCAAATGCACTGAATTCCTCTGTAATAGCTTTTCTTCATTCAGGATATTGAATTGCATCTTGATAGGTTCAGGGCGCACGTGTAGAGTGTATAGCAGTAAGATATGCATGAAACTGTGGTGAGTAGGAAGCTGGGGTGGCAAAACCAAATTGGTCAGAAGGACCAGTGGCATCAGGTGTATAATGTGCCGGAGGAATACCAGAAGTGGAATGGGTAGACTGACGAAGAGGTAGTGGACTGACAGGGTGTGGGGGTGAGGACGGTGGAGTAGGTGCATGTGTCGGTGGGAAAGTAAGTGGGGTGGGTGCAGGCTGCTGTAGGGATGTAGGTGGTGTTTTGGTAGGGGGAACAACAGGTGTAAGGATTGCAGGAGATGTGAATGGAGCCAGAGGAGTGGGATCAAAAGGAATGCTGGAAGATGAAGTCGGGGGGACTAGAAACAACTGGAGAATCGAGAAATCTAGTATCCTCGGGAGAAATCAGGTAGTAAGGGGAGTCTTCCACAAAGGATACATGTTGAGAAATGCGGACACGACCCGCTGATGGATTAAAACAACGATAACCTTTGTGTTCGGGATTGAGACCTAGGTGAACACACTTAGCAGCACGAGCGGAGATCTTCATGCGCTTAGTAGGAGAGTGAAGGACATAACAGGTGCACCCAAAGGTACGGAGCATACTATCGTCAGGAGGTGAGTGATAAAGAGCCTCATAAGATGTCGTACCAGCTAGGGCAGACGAATGAGTAATATTGATGAGACTAACAGAGGTCATGATAGCTTCAGCTCGGAAAGAACGAGGAGCGGAAGAGGAGAGTAAAAGATCGCGAGCCGTCTCAAGGATGTGACGATGCTTGCGTTCAGCTACACCATTCTGTTCATGTGTGTGAGAGCATGATTGTTGAAAAAGGGTGCCGTAAGACTGAAGGATTGATCTCATGGTGGTGGAAGTGTACTCACGTGCATGGTCCGTTCGAAAATTCTTAATGCGCACACCGAACTGAGTGTGAATCATAGTTGTAAAGAACCAGTAAATATCAGGTATTTCAGATTGCTGACGCATGAGAAAAACCCATGTATGTCTAGTGAAGTCATCGATGAAGGCAACATAATAGAGATAGCCTTTCTACGAAGGTACGGGAGATGGTCCCCATATGTCAGAATGAACAAGTTGAAAAGGATGAGTGGTTTCAGAAGTTCTTTTGTGACTAAAGGGTAGGGCAATTTGTTTGGCCAAATGATAACCCTGACAATCAGATAAATGTTTAAAAATGAGAGAACCAAGGGCACCACTGCGACCTATAGTATGAAGTTGTGATGCGCTAATATGACCTAAATGTCTGTGCCACAGATTAGCATCAGAGGAAACAATACCGGCAAAACTAGAAGGAGAGTGATGTGCATGAAGAAAATCTAGATAATATAGACGACCCTGGCGACTAGTACTCTCAAACTCCTCACCGGTGGAGCAATCAGTAATAGAACAACCTATAGAGTTAAAAGTAACAACAAGACCACTATCGCACAACGCACTAATAGAGATAAGGTTTATTTATAAATGAGGAGCATAGAGAACATATGGTAATGTAAGAGTGGGAGAGCTAATTATCCCTGAGTGTGTAATAAAAAGTGGTGAGCCATCAGCTGTGTGTAGAGATGGAGAGTGAGAGGGAAGTGCTATGCAGGTGGTGAACAGTGTCTGATTACTGGTGAGATGATGTGATGCACCAGAATCTAAAATCCAGAATGAATTCATACCGGGAGTGGCAGAAAGTGCAGGAGCAGAGGAGCCAGCATTGATAGACTGACCCATAAGCTGTAGTTCTAGCTGAGTGAGACGTTGCTGAAAATTAGCCCAATCAGCAGGAAACAGCAAGGCTGGAGTGACGGGCATGACCGAGGATGTGAGAGAAGAAGCACTGCGAGGAGAAATAAGACTAGCACTGCTGTGATTGAGAGCACAATGTGGAGGGAGATGCTACTGGTGTCTGGATCGGGGTAGGGAGTAGGGCGGTGCTACCGGTGGCGGAAGTAGAGGTGGGGTAGGGGGAAGAATGATGTTGGGAGAAGGTAGGAGGTCGGAGGCAGACTGAAGGTGGTGTTGCTGCGGTTTGAATCTGGAGGAGGAACGAGAGGCGGTTGCAGCGGAGAAGTCAGAGGCGGAAATATGTGGAAGAGACTGAGATTCCATCCAGTGGTAGTTGTAGTACCTGTAATTTTTTTTTTCAAATTTTTTTTGATTTTTTTTAACAGGAAAAATAAAATAAAATATGGGTTTGTGGGTTTAGGGTTAGGAGATAGAGGATATGGGTTGCGGGTATTGGGTTAAACGGGTCGGGTTGGTTAGGGATTTAGGGTATTGGGTATATGGATTTGGGTTGGGATTAAGCGGAGATAGAAAAGTTAGGGTTAGAGTTTTGAGAGGAGAGATGAGGGTGGCGGGTCAGAGGAATTCGACGGTGGGTTAGAGGAGAGATGAGTGCGGCTTAGGAGGGAGACGGGATGAGATGGAGGTAATGGAGGTTGCGGCTCGGGTAGTAATGGAGTTAGGTTTGGAGGAGCTCGGGTGTGCAGCGGGTGTGAGGAAGAAGGTGAGGAAGTTGGTCGGAGTTTGAAGAGGACGAAGGTGAGGAAGTTGGTCGGGTGTGAGGAAGAAGGTGAGGAAGGAGTTTGATTGTGGTTGTGGATTTCGGCGAAGAGGATTGGTCGCCGCCGTGGATTTGCTGAATAGGAGAAGCAGTGGATTTTTTTTTTGCTTTTGGAATTTGAGGATTTTTAGATGGGAAAAATTTAAAAGAAGAAAATTTGTATAATTGGCTCTGATACCATGTTAAGATAAATCAGAGAGATGAAAACAATACTGAATATTGAATTGAGAAATAACTGAGTACAATATCTCCTATATATAGGAGTGAACTAAATACAAAATTAGCCCAATACCCAATGTGGGACAATAATATCTAACAGTTATATTAACCATTTGATGTCCTTTTGTCCTCATGATAAATACTACATAATTTACTATTCTTTGTTTCAGACAATTCACACATTCAAAAATTCAGTATGATACTTGCATCAAAGTATGTAACACAAATTTTGTTCTTATGTAGTTGAATATGTTATACCTGCATACATTTGTAAATAGTTTATCTGCAGTTAAAGAGTATTATCAAGTTTTTCTTTATACACTAGGACTTTGAATTATTTTGTTTTAATTAACCTATAGAAAATTAAATTGTAAAAATCTTGGTTTGGTAATTTTCATTCAATTGATTACGGTTTAGCTCTGAAATTGATTGTTTAAATTAACCCTTGTAAATTGAGATTTGAAACACAAGTTTCTAATTTATTTGCAGAGGTCTCAAGACATGAATGAGAAATTGGAAGCTTAGATCCTGTTACCGCTGAATCTGGTGTGGGGGCAAACAGATAGTATTTGTGGATTCTTGGGAAACTTTGAATAGCAAACCTGTTTACCTGTCCTGCCGGAGTTTGATCTTCGCTTCCGCCGTACACCTGCAAAAAGTGCAAGACACCGGGGTTGTTCCCGGTGACGCACCCTCCGACGCTCAAGTCAGTAATCGGTGAGATTATGAAAGAGCGCAAATTGGCAAAAGATTGATTACCTCTTAATGGAGATGGATGGGGGGTATTTATAGGCGCCGCTGGAATCAGATTAGGAATGTAATCCCTGTGGTTAGATAAGAAATGTAATCCCTAATCCCCAGTGAAAGGATAGATATGAATCAGGGCCGTTGATTAGGATTAATCAGAAACCTTAATTCTATCCTTTCTGGACCGGGTTCGTTGCGGGTTGAAACCCGCGCCCAGTTGAGGTGGATCCGTTCGCGGGTTAGTGGGCTTCCAAGAAGGAGAACCAGTACCCGCTTCAGACCCATTGGTAGGTGAAATTACCATTTTACCCCTAACCTTTAAGATTCGTTCCTGCTTTGGACGGTTCTGATTTAACCCCATTTTTAGCCATATCACGAGCCCCCTACTCCCGAAGACTGAGCTTGATCAGCCTTTGAGGAGTAGTTTTACTATTTTAATGGCTAGTGGAGTTGTATCAGAGTCCAAATGTAATGCCCTGATTTTTCATTTAATGAAAAATTATTTATTTTTGCACGTAGTGTGCACGTGCAATATTTTGGTTGAATTAAATCTTATAATTATTTTCATTTTGATGGGTATAAATATTTTAATAGTTGCTTTTAATTATTTTCTTTTAAATGGATGAAAAGCCCTTTCTTTTAAAAAACCTTTTCTTTTAAAAAGCCTTTTCTTTTAAAAAGCCCAAAATGTAATTCATTTATTTTATTTTAAAATAATTATTTTGGCCCATAAACTAAAGCCCATGGACTATTTTTATACAACATGTCATGTAGAATACAATTTAAAGACTATTTTATTTTTTATACAAAAAATTAATGTACAATTTTTGGGCCTAGTTGCATGCACGTGCACTACGCGTACACGTGCAAAATGCACTCTCCTATGTAGGCCGGTTGCATTCTTTGGAGGGAAACTCAAATTTTGGATGGGGATCATGGTGTGGTGGTTACTCATCATGGGTAGTTTGTGTAACTCCTCCTTAAATCTCCACCATTTGTTCCTAACTCCTACTTCAATCCTAGCCATCTATTTTCCTGGATTTTTAGTATAAATACCCCCCTCCCATGGCTAGTATTCTTGTGCAAATAAACTCTTCCAAACCTATAGTTCTATTACTTTATCTAGTAGTTATTTTTGAGAGTTAAAAGATTGAGAGAGTGTGGGATTGTGCTTGCATTCTATCAAGAAGGAGAGGCCGGCTTTGGAAGTGCTCGGGTTGGCTTTGGAGTGCTCGGATCTTGCTAGTGTGCGTGTTCAAGGAGAAGCATTTCGTTGCAAGGACATTTATCTAGGAGATTGCTAATTGTTCTTTTCTTCAATAAGGTGGGTAAATTTTCCCTATTTCTAAAGTAGGAATGCATGCTAGTTTATTTAGAAAGAATGAAGCATGAAAATGATTAAGAAGAGCACACTTTAGTTGGGAAAAATGACTTCTTGAATGATTGAAATGTGGATATACAAATTTATATGTGGTTCTATTATTTGAGTTGTATGTGAATTGATTAGAATCATGGATTGATTGATAAAAACACATTTATTACTATCAAGAATTACACACAAAAGTTAGTAGATTGATAATACCATTTCTTGTGTTAAATGGATCTTTTGTGTTAATATGGGCATGAATAATTTAAAATATGTGTTGTATAATTAAAGACAGAGAATTAAGGTGAAAATTTATTGATAAAGAGATTAGAATGCTAAATGCGAAGAAATGTCGAAAAAAAGAAGAAATGTAGTACTATAATGTGGAATTTAAATTAGTTACATGAAAATATATTTTAATTGTTACAAAAATTATTTTGCTCATACTGGTATGTGAATTATGTGAGGAAGAATTAATCTGGAGTTATACAGTAATTTTTATGAAAGCAAAATGAAACGAAGGCTAGTTGAACATCGAAACGTTTAAACAACAGTGAGAGTCGGTTCAAAAAAGAATTTGAGTTGCACTTAGACAACCTGAGCACATAGCTCAAGTGGTCAGAGCGTGCGGTTGGGTTCTCTAAGGTCACTGGTTCGACTCTTGAGAACACCACCTTTTATGAGTGTTTATTTAAATCCGATCAGTTCTGAACCGAAAGCATTAACTACCCTTCGCTCCTCTTTTATACCGCTGGCACAAACTGGCCTAGTGGTCCGTGCTTTAGGCCGTATCTCTGGGGTGCTGGGTTCGATTGGCAAGATTGAAAATTAATTTTTTTTGAATGTTTCGGTGGCCAAAAATTATGAAAAAAATATGGTTATTCTCCTAAAAATATAAGGGACTTTATAAAAATGATTTGGGAATTATTTACATGAAATAAACTATGCTTTGAGAATAAAATGCATAAATAGAACTATGGTTCTATATGTATACTTTGTGAAAAATTATACCTTGCAAAAAAGAACTTGAAATGAAGGATTAGAAGATTAATATAGTAAAGATTGAAGTGATATTATGTGATGGATGTGATTTATTCCTAATTGAGAATAGTATGAAAAATATGAATGGTGAATATTCGTTAGAGTAAAGTATTTCTCATTTGAGAATAATGTGACAACTATGAAATGTGAATTATTCTCGTTGGGGAATAGTGCGACAAATTATGATGCGTGAATATCCATCTTGATTGAATACTAGTGATGTGGGTTTTTAATGTGAAAATAATAATTCATGAGTTTCATGATGAATAATTAAAATTCATGTATAGTTATGGACTATTGAACAATTTAAAAATCATGATTGGAAAAGAGAAATGCTATTTGAGTATGATAACTCAACATAATGAATTTATGAATTGAAAATGCTCATTTTGAAAATTGTGAATTGGAATTGAAACGAAAGAGTAGCTAAGTCTCCCCGGCATTTGGAAAGAAATGAAATGAAATATTGAAATGAAAGACCAAGGTTGGTCATGTTTGAATGAAATGAATAAGTCCGGTTTAGTGGAGAGGCTAACTCTAGAGCTTTGATTTTTGTTCATGATTCTAATAAAAACTAAGGATTAGTGCATAGTGAAGATGTGATGAAAGTGAGAGAAAAACACGAGTATGAGAACTAGGGTTTACGGTGCGGGTGTGTGAGCCACAGAATGCATGCTTGATGAGTCAAGACATGGCGTGGGCACAACTCAGTAATGATCGGACTCTAGCCACGCTTGTGGGATGTTTGGTAACTGCAAGAGGATCGTGTGCCATGAAGTAAGGCTGAATTGCCACAGAATGCATGCTTGATGAGTCAAGACATGGCGTGGAATTCCCCTTCAGAATTTTCTGTACACGAGCTTGTACTCATAGATCATCTAGGATACTCACCGTAGTTACAGTAGTAGATTAAGTCATGGCGAGGGATTGAACCCTACAAAGATGAAGAACGATTAAGAGGCTTGCCCTCGAACCTATGTAGTATGGGATGCATAGAATCCGAACAAGTACGCATTAGTGTCATCTAATATAAATAACTGCAAGGACTAAGTGCACAATCAAAACACGACATCAATAAGGTAGTCCCTTTAGTTTGATATGTGACAAGTTTGTGTTTGCTAAATATGGAAAATAAGTTATACTATTTCCGGCATAGAGAGGATGGCCGTGTATAATGATCGTCGGTTGAATAAACTGACGTATCCACAGTCTTATATGCAGGTAAATGGCTTGATAAAGATTAAAGAGGAACAAATGCTTAAAGATTACTCAATGTTGTTGTATATTTGTTTTCATTGTTATAAAATTCTACTTCCGCTGTACAATGAAAAATGTAATATTGATGTAAACTCTGATGTAAAGTGAAAAGTTTAAATTTCCTTGTAAAATTGTACTAAAGGAAGTGAAAAGATCCTGTAGAACATCTCGAATTCAGTGTATTTGGGATTCGGGGCGTTACACCAAATACAAGGTTTTGAATCTTCGCAAGGGGCAGTATGGTGATTTTTTAAGTTGGTTGCGCTCTAAGTTGTCCTTGAGCTCTTCTGGTCATCCGGGGATATTTATCTATTTTTTCGGAATATTTACTTAATTTTGCGAAGTGTTGGTTCGTCGTTCGAGGGTCTTAATAAATAATCCTAGGCAATAATTACTTAGTCGGAGGTTCAAAAATATTTCCCCAAATTTATAATTATTTTCTAGGATTTTTAATTAATTTTACCGAATTTTTAACCATTTTATCGCAGTTTTTTAAGTAAATAAAACGATTTTAATAAATAAAATACCGAATTATGGCGTGGCGTGATCTGGAACATTGATCTTGAGCGAGCGCGGATTTCTGGAAGATCGGATGGACAGAGTCGCTCGGCAGAATTTTCTCGCTTTTGTAGGTCGGATGGGCACTTGCTCGGAGTCCGAGCGAAGTGGCTCGGTTCGTCCCTCGCACAAGTGGCTTGGATCGCTAGTCGCTCGGCTCGGAATACCGAGTGACGTGGAGCGATCTGAGCCGTCGGATCTTGGCGCGAATCTCGATGCTGGCTCAGTTTTTAAGAAAACACTATCTTGTCGTTTAATGGACGTGGCGTAACCTGGACCGTCCATCATCTCTGGCGCGATTTTTGTAGTGATCCAACGGTTGGAGACGCTCGGCAGCATTTTTCTTCAACTTCAAGGGTCGGATTGGCACTTGCTCGGAATCCGAGCGAAGTGGCTCGGTTCGTCCCTCGCGCAAGTGGCTCAGATCGCTAGTCGCTCGGCTCGGAATACTGAGTGACGTGGAGCGATCTGAGCCGTCGGATCTTGGCGCGAATCGGTTACCGCTGAATCTGGTGTGGGGGCAAACAGATAGTATTTGTGGATTCTTGGGAAACTTTGAATAGCAAACCTGTTTACCTATTCTGCCGAAGTTTGACCTTCGCTCCCGCCGTACACCTGCAAAAAGTGCGAGACACCGGGGTTGTTCCCGGCGATGCACCCTCCGACGCTCAAGTTAGTAATCAGTGAGATTATGAAAGAGCGCAAATTGGCAAAAGATTGATTACCTCTTAATGGAGATGGATGGGGGTATTTATAGGCGCCGCTAGGATCAGATTAGGAATGTAATCCCTGTGGTTAGATAAGGAATGTAATCCCTAATCCCTAGTGAAAGGATAGATATGAATCAGGGCCGTTGATTAGGATTAATCAGAAACCCTAATTCTATCCTTTCTGGACCGAGTTCGTTGCGGGTTGAAACCTGCGCCCAGTTGAGGTGGATCCGTTCGCGGGTTAGTGGGCTTCCAAGAAGGAGAACCAGTACCCGCTTCAGACCCATTGGTAGGTGAAATTACCATTTTACCCCTAACCTTTAAGATTCGTTCCTGCTTTGGACGGTTCTGATTTAATCCCATTTTTAGCCATATCACGAGCCCCCCACTCCCGAAGACTGAGCTTGATCAGCCTTTGCAGAGTAGTTTTACTATTTTAATGGCTAGCGGAGTTGTATCAGAGTCCAAATGCAAGGTTTTGAATCTTCGCAGGGGGCAGTATGGTGATTTTTTAAGTTGGTTGCGCTCTAAGTTGTCCTTGAGCTCTTCTGGTCATCCAGTGATATTTATCTATTTTTTCGAAATATTTACTTAATTTTACAAAGTGTCGGTTCGTCGTTCGGGGGTCTTAATAAATGATCCTAGGCAATAATTACTTAGTCGGAGGGTCAAAAATATTTCCTCCATTTTATAATTATTTTCTAGGATTTTTAATTAATTTTCCCGAATTTTTAACCATTTTATCGCAATTTTTAAGTAAATAAAATGATTTTAATAAATAAAATACCGAATTATGGCGTGGCGCGATCTGGACCATTGATCTTGAGCGAGCACGGATTTCTGGAAGATCGGATGGACAAAGTCGCTCGGCAGAATTTTACTCGCTTTTGTAGGTCAGATGGGCACTTGCTCGGAGTCCGAGCGAAGTGGCTCGGTTCGTCCCTCGCACAAGTGGCTCAGATCGCTAGTCGCTCGACTCGGAATACCGAGTGACGTGGAGCGATCTGAGCCGTCGGATCTTGGCGCAAATCTCAATGCTGGCTCAGTTTCCAAGAAAACACTATCTTGTCGTTTAGTGGACGTGGCATAACCTGGACCGTCCATCATCTCAGGCGCGATTTTCGCAGTGATCCAACGGTTGGAGACACTCGGCAGCGTTTTTCTTCAACTTCGAGGGTCGGATTGGCACTTGCTCGGAATCCGAGCGAAGTGGCTCGGTTCGTCCCTCGCGCAAGTGGCTCGGATCGCTAGTCGCTCGGCTCGGAATACCGAGTGACGTGGAGCGATCTGAGCCGTCGGATCTTGGCGCGAATCTCGAGGCGGCACGGTTCCCAAGAAAATGTTATCTTGTCGTTTAGTGGACGTGGCGTGATCTGGGCCGTCTGCCCCGAATCTTGAGGAGAAAATTGTTTTTCTCCATTTCGTGGCTCGGATTGGCACTTGCTCAGAATCCGAGCGATATGGCTCGGATCGCCTGTCGCTCGACTGTTGGATCCGAGGGACGTGGGGCGATCTCAGCCGTGGGTTGAAGGCACATATCTCGAGGCAGGCACGGTTCCCAAGAAAACGCTATCTTGTCGTTTAGTGACGCTGGCATGATCTGGGCCGTCTGATGGAAATCTAGCGCAAATTTTGAGGAGAAAGTTGTTTTTCTCCATTTCGTGGCTCGAATTGGCACTTGCTCGGAATCCGAGCGATATGGCTCGGATCGCCTGTCGCTTCGGTGTTGGATCCAAGGGACGTGGGGCGATCTCAGCCGTTGGATGAGGGCACAGATCTCGAGGCAGGCACGATTCCCAAGAAAATGCTATCTTATCGTTTAGTGACGCTGGCATGATCTGGGCCGTCTGATCGAAATCTAGCGCGAATCTTGAGGAGAAAGTTGTTTTTCTCCATTTCGTAGCTCAGATTGGCACTTGCTCGGAATCCGAGCGATATGACTCGGATCGCCTGTCGCTCGGCTGTCGGATCCGAGGGACGTGGGGCGGTTGGGTCTGGAGTGCCGAGCAGCTTTACTTAGGTCGAAACATCGTTTCTTTGGCCAACAGTCGTGTCTCTTCATCACTTAGCCGTTTGGGCTTTTGTAACGGTTCAAGGGAGGCCCAAGAGTCGCGCCCTTATGTTACAAAGCCCAAGAGGTGCCATTTTTACTATAAGTTTTCACCCCCCCTCATACTTCACCTCATTTCTTATTTTCACTCTCTCACTCTTGATTTTTTACTTGTGAGCGAAGCTTTTAGCTCTCGAGCGGCGCTGCTAGCTATCGCGGCCAGGCTTTTTAATCTCCGGTGATCTTTTCGGCCGTAATAGTACTTCAAGGTCAATTCCTCTTCCCATCTTTGTAAAAATGGTTAAGATTTCTTCTGCGGACGAGACCCCCTCCTCGGACCTAGGCGTCAGCGGAGTGGTCAGGCCGAGCAAAGATAAAGGGAAGAAGGTCGCGGAGCCGACCGAAGGGGCTTTGGTTCGGCCGAACAGAGTCGGGGAAGTTGCCGAGCCACATCAAGAGGTTGAGGCCCGATCTACCAAGGGCAAGGGTGTGGAGATAATTATTGAGCACCCGAAGATAGCAGGAGAGCTAGGTCGGCAGCTGAGCATTTTGTCAAGCGTCGGCGGTGTGCAGATCTACTCAGGGGAACTGCTAGAGAAAGTGACGCAGGGGACCGCCAAGTCAATCGAAGAGAACGAGCCGAGGGAAACTTCCGAGGTAGACCATATCTCTTCGGTGCTGACCGAGGCAGACCTGCATCGGATCCGGAGCGGGTTCCAGATCCCAGCAGAGTACGGACTTCTACTTCCGGGGCCCGGCTTCCGAGCGTGCACCTCGTCCTCGGCCGATGTTTGTGTTTTTCCCGCCGACTCACTCAATGCTGGGCTTCGTCTGCCGCTGCACCCTTTTGTGGTCGAGGTGCTGCAGTGGTACGGCTTGTGTCCGGCTCAGCTGATGCCGAACACGTGGTGGCATGTGATGGCGTTCGTTCTTCAATGCCAAGAGGTTAGGGCCGAACCGAACATGTTCACCTCCGGAGTCTCTACCGGCCTTGCCAACCTAGCAAGAACGAACAAAGATACTACCTCTCGCCAAGGAAGGGCGTGAAGCTGATCGAGAACCCGGACTCGATCAAGCATTGGAAGGAAAAGTACTTCCTCGTCCGAGCTCCGGAGCCATGGGTGATACCGACCGTGTGGTTGAGGGACGGTCTTCCGAAGAGGGCGAAGAAAGAGCCCGTGCTTAGTAATGAAGAGGCGGATGTCGTGGAGAAGTTGCTCGGCCTTCCGACCCTCAGTTGGAAGGACATCACGGAGGAGGCATTGTTCCGAGGGGGTCTCAGTCCGATCGACCCTAGTACGCCTCTTTTATTCTAGTTTTGTCTTTGTAGTTTCTGAAAATTTTTCTAACTTTTTTCATTCGGTTCTTGCAGAGTCTTCCGGCATGGATTACAAAGCTCTGATGGCGAAGGCCCGAGCATCTAAGGAGGAGGAGACGAAGAAGAGGAAGAGGACCGTGTCCGGACCTCAAGGCGGCCGAGCACCCAAGGTATCCTCGGTTTCTCCGACCCCCATGCATCCGGTTATTGAGGTTCCTGAGACCGAGACCGAGCAAGGCCCCATCACGCTGACCGTCTTACCTACTTCGGATGTTCCGACCTCGCCTTTGCAGACGGATGCCCCGGGATCTTCTAGCGGAGCGTTCAACATCGGCGCGCTGCTGGCTCTCGACGTTCTGCCACTCACCGTCGAGGCGGAGCAGATTTTGACCGAGGAGCACAAGCGCATCTTCATCCCCGATTGGAGGGTGATGAAGGTCAACGGATTCTTGGGAGACGGAAATATTTGTATGCAGGCGGTGAAACACCTGCCGACCCCCAAAGATCGAGCGGCGTTGAAGGCACGTGAAGTTGGGGATGCGGCGATGCAGATCGCTCGGAATACCATGTCGGTAAGTAGTGAATCACTTTCTTGAAGATTTTTCTAAGTTTTTGTGCTTGTTACTTACAATTTCTTACGTTGCCTGTAGACCCTCTGCCACTTCAACTATTTGCTCGAGGAGTTCGAGAGCAAGGAGAAGGAGATGACCGTTCTGAACGACCGTGAACGGTCGGAATGGTCTAAAGCGGTGAAGGAGCTGGAGGCTGAGCAGCTGCGTTCTTCTTCGCTCGAGGCCGAAGTCGCCAACTTGAAGGCTCAGCTTGCCGAGGCGCTAAGGAGCTCAGCCACCGAGGCCTCCAAGGTCGAGGCCATTGAGAAGGAGAGGGCTCGGCTCGAAGGGGAACTGTCTGAAGCTCGGAAGGCGACGGAGGAAGCCCTGAGCGAGCAAGCAGCGAAGGTGGCGGCCGTAGAGAAGGCCGTTCGGGAGGAGGCCGAAGCCCATATGCTGACGAACATGGAGGAGGCTTATGGCCGAGCTTTGAAGCATATCGTCGCTCGGAACCCCGAGTTTGACGTCTCGGACTATTACTTCTACGACTCCATGGAGGGTGAGGAAGAGCTGCCTTTGTCTGTGCTCGCGACAAAGCCGGGGGGCGAAGGTACCGAGGGCGACGGTGGTGCCGATCGTGCCATTGAGGCCGTGCCGAGCGATGACAAGGTCGACTCTTGACTTTGTCGTCTTCTTCTCTGTTTTCCTTTTCTTCTCATTTTTTCTTTGTAATGCCTAAGTGCGGACTGGCCACCGCCTTTTGCAACTTTTTTGATTTCAATGAAAATTTGTGGTGTTTTGGTGAAAAAGTTTTAACTCTTTTTGCTCGGATTGCGTCACTAAGTGTTGAGGACTACTCTTGACATTACTCCGCTTTTCAGGTTGAGTTGGGTCCAATTACTGAGGTCTCATATCTCCGTACTGAGCTGGAGAAAACGAAGAAGGCCCTTTCTCGCAACCGGGATAAAGCGTTTTATGACTTCTTGAAAATGAAGGACATCAAAGCAACGGCGAGGGAGTATTTAAGCGAGTTGAGGCAACTATGGAAGCAGTCTCGAAAGACCCCTCTCGAAGGCGAGGTAGAGTTGATCCGTAAGGGGCTTTTTGATGCCGAACAAAGAAACAACGAGCTGTTGGTGGAGATTCGCCAGTTGGAGGTGACGGTGAAAGAACACTCGGCCGAAGAGGAGGCGTTAGCTTCGAAGGTGGGGATGCTGATGTCCGAGCAGGACGAGTTGTTGGCCAGAATTGACAAATTGAGGAGAATCACCATCGACAGGGGTATCGAAGTGACCCATCTTCGTCGTATAGTGGCCGATAGCACTAACGTCGCAGGCTCGTCTAAGCTTCCCCATCTTAAATCGTCGGCGATGGACGAGATTCTGAGAGATAGGATCGTTGAGCTGGAGGAGGAGATTGCAATGCTGAAACCTCAGCCTGTAAGGGCCAACGTTCGCAGTACGTCGTGTACTCGCGAAGAAAGCGAAAGGGGGATCTCTTTACGAACTTGCGACACGCTCGCCCGCCGTTAGGCGGAGCCCAGCCGATGCTCAGAGTGGTGTTGCCATTTCGTCTAGTGGCGCCTCGATTGGGGCCACTGCTAGAACTAGCGGTGAAGGGGGATCTCGCTTCATTGGTTTAGAGTCGAGCTCAGAGACGAGGCGACGTCGCCCTTGCGTGTCTCTGAATCGGAGTGTTCCCCTTCCAAAGAAGCACTGAATAAGTTGTATTATGCTCCTCAACTCATTGTAAAAATCTGTTGTAGTGTCGGCCTTGTCCGGGCCCTTAATAAAAAAGTTTGTTTTGCTCCCGATGTTTGAATGCTGTGATGGGTAAATCAATAAGTATAACTCCTCCAACTTTTGACAACTACTCAAAATCAGAAGTAAATCTTCTTTCTTACAGGCTATCCACTCCTAGCTCGCTTAAGAGCGGTCTTGCGGAGCGAAGTCCAACCCAGTGTTGGGTTGCGAACTCGTCGTTAGAGTAGTTCAACGGTTGTGGGAGCAATTCCGAATGGCAAACTACCTCTAGTTCGCTTGAGAGCGAACTTGCAAAGTAGAATCAAGCCAAGTGCTGGACGCTGAACTCGTTGTTAGAGTAGTTCAACGGTTGTGGGAGCAATTCCGAATGGCGACCTACTTCTAGCTCGCTTAAGAGCGAACTTGCAAAGTAGAATCGAGCCAAGTGTTGGACTTCGAACTCGTCGTTAGAGTAGTTCAGCGGTTGTGGGAGCAATTCCGAATGGCGACCTACTTCTAGCTCGCTTGAGAGCGAACTTGCAAAGTAGAATCGAGCCAAGTGTTGGACTCCGAATTCGTCGTTAGAGTAGTTCAACGGTTGTGGGAGCAATTCCGTATGGCGACCTACTTCTAGCTCGCTTAAGAGCGAACTTGCAAAGTAGAATCGAGCCAAGTGTTGGACTCCGAACCATCGTTAGAGTAGAGAGTAAAAGCAGAGAGATGTAGACAATTTTTACAAGTAAAATATGAAAAAGATTCTTTTATTGATGACTAATGGTCTGCTGCTTCTAAAGTTGCGAGCCGTTATTACAAAGAGAGAAATAAGAGAAAAACAATACAAGTAATAGGAGAGAAACGGTTCGACATCCCAGAATACTTAGAGAGGCGTTGGTGCTCTCTCTTGGTATTTTAGAAGATGGTCGGCATTACAGGTCCTGGGGATCTCTCTGCCTTCAAGGTCTTCTAGTCTGTATGTCCCGAGCCGAACTTCTTTGGCGATCTTATAGGGTCCCTCCCAATTCGGAGCCAGTTTGCTCTTCTGACCGGAAAAAGAGATGGCTAACTTTCTGAGGACCAAGTCCCCTTCTTTGAGGTCGGTAGGGCGAACTCTCTTATTGTATGCCGACTCGATCCTTCTCCGGTAGCTTTGTTGACGAATGGCAGCTCTTTCACGGATCTCGTCAATTAAGTCCAGATTTGCTCAGAGCTCTCTGGCATTTTGTTCTTCTTCATAAGCCGTTAGGCGAGGAGAGGGTATACCTAGGGGTGGCAAAAAATACCATATTACCGTACCATACCGTACCATACCGTTACCATACCATATATTACCGAAATCTTGGTAATACCATACCGAAATCTCGGTATTATACCATACCAAAATTATATGGTATGGTACTGGTACCCAATACTGATACCATGGTATACCGTACCATACCAAGTAATTAATATATATTTAATTTAATTTTTATATTTAAAAACCCAGGTCCAGACCTATGTCCATGCCCATTTTTCGTATTTTTTTTTCCTTCAAATTTTCACCCCAGTTATACTACTACTTCAATTATTCTTCCTTTTTTACTTCTTCCTTTTTTTCTTCTTTGAATCTAGGGCACATGCACTGATTGACCGACGCACTACGCTGCCGAAGCACCACACTGTCGCGATGCTGCCTACCTTCTTCAGCCCCCCATCGGTACGGTATTTTTAGAGGATTTTTTCGACTAATTAAAGAAACTTTAGAGTTTAGTTGGTGTGTTAATATAAGATCCATCTTCTTCTTGTTCTTGTTGGGTTTTCTTGAGATATTGCGTATTATTATTCACAAGTAATTAGGAATTTAGGATGTAAAAGATCTTCTGATTTGATTTATCAAATTGATTTTTGTGTTTTTTAGGAGTTTTTTTTTACTGGTTAACATAGGTGAAATCTTATTTATGTAGTATATTTGTATCATAATCCTAAACTTGATTTAAATATAAATCTACTGAATGAGATACATACTACAAAAAAAAGGAGTAGAACAATACACAGAAATGAAAGAACCATCAAATATCATGAATGTTGTGAAAGAAAAATAGCAATACTGTTGTCATTCTTTATATATGAGTCTTCTTAATTTCAGGTATTGTTGTCATTTTTTCTCTATATGCTGAAGCTATCCAATTATATCTAATCAAGCATATTGCAGAATGTTAAATCTAATAGAGTAGCATATTGAATCAATCATATTGCAGAATGCTAAAACTAATTTTCATACATAAAGATACATTATATTGAAACTTATACATCTCTGAAATTGTACAACAATAAAGTCTACAACCCTGATTTGTTGTTTGTCCTGGGTGGATTAAGGATTGGGCAGAAAGGGTCTTTAGCTAATTCTTTTATTGAGGGTTAATCTATTTAGGGGATGAGAAGATGATGTTGATGTTTTTTTATCCATGATCTTAAATTTTGTGTCGATTCTTTATCGCTATATCAGGTGATGTATGTTTGTTTGTGAGGATAATTTTTTTATGTGAATCTGTTTTCCGTTAATCAGTTGAACTGTAGGTTTTTGTATACTATTCGTGCTGGTGTTTCTCTGTTCTTGTATATGTTTAATTTGTTTTGAGTGAGAATTCTAGAGCTTTTTGAAAGGAACATGCCTTAAGATATTAGTTATTTCAATGGAGTTTTGTGACGATTTCTTCCTTTATTGTTAAACAGAAACTTATATTATTTGGTACTACTGGTGATTGGGCTCTGGAAACACAGATGTTGGACTAAATTATGGACAGTTAGCTGAGTCTTGTTTGAGAATTGACATTGGCTGATTATTGGAACTTCTTCATATATTTATTTAATTATTTATGTTGAAACTTCTTCATATATATATATATATATATATATATATATATATATGTATGTATTTTGCTCTGGAAACACAGATGTTAGATTAAATTATGGACAGTTAGCTGAGTCTTGTATGAGAATTGATATTGGCTGATTATTGGAACTTCTTCGTATATATATTTAATTATTTGTGTTGAAACTTCTTCATATATATATATATATATATATATATATATATATATATATATATATATATATGTTGAGCTTATTTATCCTTCTTTTTCCATTTATATGAATGTTAATTTTTTAAGCTAATTGATGCCCGGTAGTACCATGGTATTACCAATACTGTACCAATATTCCGGTAATACCGAACTCGGTAGTACCAAAAACTTGGCACGGTAATGGTAGAGAAATTTGTGTACCAAGTATTCTGGTATGGTAGACAGTAGAGTAATGATGATACGGTACGGTATGGTATACCACCCCTAGGTATACCAACTTCTAGGGGGATCATAGCTTCGGACCCATAGGTGAGGTTGAATGGGGATTCACCCGTGGGGGTCCGTTTTGTCGTGCGGTAGTTCCACAGCACGTTAGGGAGCTGATCGACCCACAAGCCTTTAGAGCATTTATCCAACCTCTTTTTAATGCCGGAGAGGATCTGTCGGTTAGCATTCTCTACTTGGCCATTCGACTGGGGATGGAAAACGGAGGAGAATCGGTGTTGGATGTCAAGGTCTTCACATAGAGCACGGAAGGCAGCCCTGGTAAACTGGGTTCCGTTGTCTGTTATGAGGACCCGAGGCACGCCGAATCGGCAGATTATGCTCTTCCAAAAGAACTGAACTGCCTTGTTCTGAGTGATCGTGGCCAGGGACTCGGCATCTATCCATTTTGAGAAGTAGTCGATTGCTACGACTAAGAATTTGAACTGGCCGGGAGCTGGAGGAAATGGCCCTAGTAAATCTATCACCCACATTGCAAAAGGGATTGGACTTGATAGGGAAGTGAGTGGAGCTTGTGGGTGGCATCGGATGTTGGAGTACTTCTGGCAAGGGCCGCATTGCCGAACGTGTAGTTCGGCATCTTGCAGGAGAGTGGGCCAGAAATATCCGTAGTTCAACACTTTGCGGGCTAGGGACCTGGACCCCGAATGTGCCCCGCCGATGCCCTCATGAAGTTCTTGCAGGGCGTATTTGGCTTGCTCTGGGGAAAGGCATCTCAAATAAGGCCTGCCGTCTACCTGTGTGAAGGAACGCTTGTAAAGGATGCCCTCGATGAGTGTGTATCGCTCTGCCCGGGTTCTTACTCTTCGAGCTTCCTTAGGGTCCTCGGGGAGGAGCCCATCCCTTAGGAATTCGACGAGGGATTTCATCCAGTCATCTTGGAGCAAAACGGGCAGCGACTCCATTGAGTCGGAATTTTCATCCTCTATACTTGGCTTTAGGAGGACCTCTATCAAGACGGTCTGCTCGAGACCTTGGAGGGAGGAAGAGGCTAGCTTAGAAAGGGCATCGGCCTGAGAATTTTCTTCTTGGGGGATCCACTAGATGAGGGCTTCTTCAAATAGAGCCATGAGGCTTCTGACCTTGGCTAAATACTTAACCATCTGATCATCACGTGCTTCATACTCGCCTAGGACTTGATTTACGACTAGCTGAGAGTCGCTAAAGATCCGGAGGCGTTGCGCCCCTGCATTGCGGGCCATCCCAAGGCCGGCTATAAGTGCCTCGTATTCTGCTTCGTTGTTAGAGGCCTTGAAGTTTATACGGAGGGATTATTGGAGGATGAAGTCATTTGGGCCTGCCAGAATGACCCCGGCCCCGCTTCCCTCGTCACAAGAGGAGCCATCCACATAAACCGACCAGACGGGTGGTCCCTTCATTGCTTGGCTGAACTCGGGGATGGTACTTTCAACTATGAATTCTGCTAAGGCCCGAGCCTTGATCGCGGTCCGAGGCTGATAAGTTATATCATGCTGGCTCAGCTCGATAGACCACTTCATAAGGCGACCGGAGGTCTCTGGCTTGTGGAGCACTTGCTTCAGCGGTTGGTCGGTAAGAACGACCACCGAATAGGACTGAAAATACGGGCGGAGCTTTCTTGCGGCCATTACTAGGGCATAAGCCATCTTTTCTATCCTCGGGTAGCGGAGCTCCGCATCCCGAAGTACCTTGCTCACGTAGTAGATGGGCTTTTGGGCCCGGTCTTCTTCCCTCACTAAAATGGTGCTGAGGGTCTGCTCGGAAGCTGCCAGGTAAAGGTAGAGGGGTTCACCAGGGATTGGTTTGCTGAGGAGAGGAGGACTGACGAGGTAAGCCTTGAGCTGGTCGAACGACTCCTGTTGTTGTTGACCCCATTCGAAACCTTTAGCCCCCTTGAGGGCCTTGAAGAAGGGGAGGCATTTCTCCCCAGACTTCGAGAGAAAATGCTCTATGGCGGCTAGGCGGCCTGTTAACCTCTGAACTTCCTTAACATTCTTGGGAGGGGCCATGTCTAGTATGGCCTTGATTTTTTCAGGGTTAGCTTCAATTCCCCGTTGGCTGACCATGAAGCCGAGGAACTTCCCTGACGAGACTCCGAACGCACACTTGTTCGGATTGAGTCTCATGTTGTGCTTTCTCAGAACATCGAACGCCTCCTGGAGGTCGGTTACATGATCGGCACCTCGGATGCTTTTCACAAGCATGTCGTTAACATATACCTCCATAATACGACCGATTTGAGCTTGGAAGACCTTGTTGACGAGGCATTGGTATGTGGCGCCCGCATTTTTCAAACCGAAGGGCATAACCCTGTAGCAATAGAGGCCCTGGTCGGTCACAAATGAGGTCTTCGGGATATCCGGGAGGAACATCCGGATCTGGTTGTAGCTGAGAAGGCGTCCATGAAGCTGAGGAGTTCATGAACCGAGGTGGCATCAATCAGAGTGTCAATACTCGGAAGAGGGAAAGGGTCCTTGGGGCAGGCCTTGTTGAGATCGGTAAAATCGATACAAATCCTCCAAGTTCCATTGGACTTCTTCACCATTACTATATTTGACAACCATTCGGGATAGTTCACCTCTTGTATGAACCGGGCCTTCAAGAGCTTGTCCACCTCCTCTTTTATAGCCAGCTAGCGCTCGGGGGCGAACTTGCACCTTTTCTGCTGAACCGGTTTGGACCCCGGAGCAACGCTGAGGTGGTGGACCAAGAGCTCTTCGGAAATTCCGGGTATGTCTGTGGCTGACCAAGCAAAGAGGTCTCGGTTTCTTCGGATGCACTAGATTATGTCTGAGCATAGGGCGGATGGGAGGGTCTTGCTAACAAAGAACTTTCGGCATGGGTCCTGTTCAGAGAAGAGCACTTCCTCCAATTCATCCACCGGCTCGGACGTTGGTCGGGCAGCATCTTGGGGGATTTCTAGAGTTTCTAGGGAGAGGACTGGACCGAGAGTAGAGGTCATGTAGCACTTGCGGGCCATTTCCTGATTGCCCCTTACTTCCCCTACTCCTGGCCGGGTGGGAAATTTCATCTTGAGATGGTATGCCGAAGGAACGACTTCTAGAGCTGCTAGGCCGGGTCGGCCAGGATGACATTATAAGCTGCAGAGACATCTACGACCATGAAATCCATCGACTCCGTTCGGGTAGTAGGAGTTTTGCCAGCGGTCACGTCGAGGGTGATCACCCCTTCAATAGTCACTGGCACTCCCGTGAACCCATGGAGTGTGTAGCCGGCGGGCTTAAGTCTCTCCCTGGACAGCTTGAGGCCTTTGAAAGCGGCGAGGAAGAGGATGTTAACGGAGCTGCCATTGTCCACTAGGATCCTCTCCACTTTGAAGTTCGCCATGTGGAGGTTGATGACGAGTGCGTCACAGTGAGGGGTGCGGAAACCTTCGAGATCTTCGTCTGAGAATGTGACGGGCACTCCGAGGCCTTTAGGAGGAAGGGTGGTGCGAACCGAGTTGACTTCCCTTATGAATGCCTTTCTAGAGGAGTTGGAGGAGCCCCCCATTGGGCCCCTGTGGATGAGGTGTAGGACACGCTCCTCTTCGAAGTCAGGCATTTCATCGCGCTCAGGACGCTTGTTAGCCCCCCGAGGCGGGGGAGGAAGGTCGGCTCGGTCCTTTCTCACGAACCTGGTCAGCTGCCCCCTCTGGATGAGGGTCTCTATCTCATTCTTCAAGGCCCGACAATCATTGGTGTCGTGGTCGTGGTCCGGGTGATAACGGCACCACTTCTCTTTATCCCTCTTCTTGCCGGGGGTGTTCATTTTCGGTGCAGGAGGTATTACCCCCTCCTTCTCAACTTCCATGAGAATTATGGAGATGTTGGCATTAAGGGGAGTAAATTTTTCAAACCTGGGAGGAGGTCGGTGCTGGCCGCCATTATCCTTCTGGAGCTTCTTGGCCCCTTCCTCTTCTGTTTCCTTTCTCTTAGACCCGGAGGAAGACCCCTCCAAGTTGGGGCGGTGCTCAGCTTCTTCAGCTTGGATATACTTTTTGCTTCGGAGGAGGAGGTCAGAGAAGTTCTGCGGGGCTTTTTGGCGAGGGAGGAGCGGAGGCTGGAGTTGAGGACATTGGATTGAAATGCTGCTGCAGCGACCGACTGGTCGAGGGATGCTATGGACCTGGCTTTAGCTGTGAACCTTTTCACATAGTCTCTCAACTTCTCACCCTTCTTCTGGTGGAGGTAGAGTAGCGAGATGCTAGTCTTCTCGGTTCTGCGACTACTCACGAAGTGGGTGACGAAGAGGGTCTCTAATTGCTCGAAGGAAAATATTGAGAAAGGACCAAGGCGAGAGTACCATTCTTGAGCTGGACCCTTGAGAGTTGCGGGGAAGGTTTTGTAGAGCAGAGCATCAGAAGCTTGATGGATGAGCATGAGAGTCTTGAAGCTTTCGATGTGATCCACGGGGTCAGTCTCCCCGGAGTAGGTCTCGAACTGAGGGGGCTTAAAGCCGATTGGTACAGGTGCATCCATTATGGTTCGGGAAAAAGGAGGTCTACTAGGACGAAGGGTCCTTCCTCTAAGTTCTTATTCTCGGTCTAACTGACCCAAGCGCCTCTCCATCTCGTGGAGACGGCGGTAAACAGTGTCATCCCTTCGACGGTAATCACCCGAGCCTCTGGACTCGTCTTCGTACGTGGGAGAGCGGGGGCTTCGATGACGGTAGCTCCTGGAGCGGCGAGGACTTGGTATATGCCGGGTGTTGCTAGGAGCGGGAGGAGGAGTTGGGGACCGTCGGTGAGGACTTCAGACTGGAGGAGGAGAGGGGATCTTGAGAGCATTGGTGTTGGGACGGAGATTGAGAGCTTGTAGGACGGTTGCTTGGAACTGCTGAAACTCGGCACGGGTGATGGGTGCCTCATCGTTCCGAGGCTGTTGCCGACCGGCAGGGGAGTGTGGTCTTCTTCTGTGATGCTCGGGGGACTCTCTCCGCCCCCTTCGGGCAGGGGACCTTCTGTATTCTTGGCGGCGAGGGGATCGCTCATCCGGACGGTGTTGGCGGAAGGCTCCCTCTCCGGCCCGCTTTTCATCCAGACGGCGGCGAAGATCCTTATCCTTCTGCCGATTGAGGACGGCATTGCGAAGGTCGGAAGCTCGGGGATTGTGGGAGGCCATAGAATCCGAAGAGGCATTGTGGATGGAGACGTGGTCCGGAAGGAGAGGCTGTTTCTGCGGGTTGGGACCCTTAGGAGGTTGTTGATTCTGAGGAGGAGGAAGGTCCTATTGGAGAGGATCCTGGGCTGGAGCTGGAAGTTGCCCCTGCTGTTGAGCGGGCTGAGGGGGGACTTCCTGTTGCTGATCGGGGTTGGGTCCTCGATTGGATCCTCGGGATCTAGCTTTTCTAGGAGGCATGGCTGGAGAAGATCCGACCAACTGGAAGAGGGGAGGCTGCTACTCATTGTTTCCCACAGACGGCACTAATCTGTTACCGCTGAATCTGGTATGGGGGCAAACAGATAGTATTTGTGGATTCTTGGGAAACTTTGAATAGCAAACCTGTTTACCTGTTCTGCCGAAGTTTGACCTTCGCTCCCGCCGTACACCTGCAAAAAGTGCGAGACACCGGGGTTGTTCCCGGCGATGCACCCTCCGACGCTCAAGTTAGTAATCAGTGAGATTATGAAAGAGCGCAAATTGGCAAAAGATTGATTACCTCTTAATGGAGATGGATGGGGGGTATTTATAGGCGCCGCTAGGATCAGATTAGGAATGTAATCCCTGTGGTTAGATAAGGAATGTAATCCCTAATCCCTAGTGAAAGGATAGATATGAATCAGGGCCGTTGATTAGGATTAATCAGAAACCCTAATTCTATCCTTTCTGGACCGGGTTCGTTGCGGGTTGAAACCCGCGCCCAGTTGAGGTGGATCCGTTCGCGGGTTAGTGAGCTTCCAAGAAGGAGAACCAGTACCCGCTTCAGACCCATTGGTAGGTGAAATTACCATTTTACCCCTAACCTTTAAGATTCGTTCCTCCTTTGGACGGTTCTGATTTAACCCCATTTTTAGCCATATCAGATCCTAATGCAAAATTACTAAGGAAACCAAGAACAAGAATTCCAGCACAACCTGTGAGTTCAACTACTTCCAATGACGGAGCTTCAACATTTGGGGTTGCATCCCAGACAGCATCTATTGTGTTTTCAATATCTGGTGTTATAAATGGCAGACCTGGGAGTACTACATCTTCTGGTTTTCTTTCACAAATATTATCATCATTCAGAGCTGATGTGGCAAGGGAATATCTTGAAAAAGTAGATGATCTTATATTAGAGTTTTCTCAAGCTGACTCAATCGTAAAATTCGACATGTGTAACCAAAGCTTGCTCAGTCGACTCTTCCAAATGTTTAATAGGATAGAACCTCCAGTCCTTCTAAAGGTAATATTTCATTTTATAACTGCTATTCTTACAAGCTTTTTTCGTGTACATATTAGTTAAATGCCTCTTAACAAACACATCTACTCTCTTTAATGACATTCACATTGCGTTCTAGGGGTTAATTGAGTTACTAATCTTCAGTGTATTAATAATCTCCAATGAGGTAGTTGAATTTATCATAGTTTTATTTGGTTACTCTTAATGATTCATTTTTTATGCGAACATATACTGTGCTTGATTTATGCCTTTGTTTACATTATATAATATTCATTTATACATGACATCAAGAGCACATCTTTCCTTTATTTACAAAAATCTATATTTATTGAGTGTATGATTGGAATGCCTGATATGAGCTTATATCCATGTGATACTTCTATCTAGAACGATAAACCACTAACTAGATGATTCTTGTATCCGATATTTAGAACCATGAGCTTATTGGAATTAAATATATAATGAAATACTTTTACTCTGGCCTAAATGGAAAGGTAACTCAGAAATATATTCTTGGTGATATTTATTTGTGTAAATATGGAAAGTTGATTATGGCAGGAGATATCTCCATAGTTCGCTTTAAATAGAAATAAGGAAGAAAAACATAATAGGGGAAAAGAAGAAAAATATAAAACGAAAGATAAATAAAGGATATACTCTTAAATAGAAAGGGGAAAATGAATGTACAACTGACCTATTTAGTTGATCTTAATATAAATGTCACTGAGTGCTGGAAGTATGTTCGGTAGGCACATCATTTTCAACATACAACTGACCTATTTGCATAGGCACATCATATTCAACATTCTTTGCAAAGTTCTAAATCAGCAACAATGTTTTAGCAACACTATTAAATCCTTTCATGTAGGGATGGCGAACGGGTCGAGTGTGTTAAATCTGATTTGGGGAAATTAGGGTTAGGGTTAATCTCTAGCCGCTTAAGATATTATACCCTGTTTATCAGTATTGGAATATCACAGGGCACTACCTCTAGACCAGCTTATATAGAGATTAGACTGGGTTTAGGGTACTGGGCTTTTAGCCCACTCAACCCGTTCCAATATTAATACATAACACGTGTAAACCCGTGTTGCCCCATAGAATAATATACACAATATTATCCTATTATAATGAGAATATACATATACATCCAACAGAGTGGGCCGGGCTGGGCCCAACCCGTACGGGTTGGCACGAATACTTAGCCGGGCCGGGCCGGGTTGCACTCTTATACGGGCCGGGCCGGGCCGGGCTAAGTTTTCGTTTGGGTGGCCCGCCCAACCCGTGAACCCTTTAGGGTTCAACCCGGGTTGGGCCGGGTCGACCCGCGGGTTGACCCGTTTAATAATAATATTATTATTATTATTTTGGTAGCTTAAATTAAAATAATAATAATAATAATTTTACAAATGATGTATACAAACAACCATATCTTTGTTTGATGAATACTACAATTCTTCAAAAATTATAATACTAAGTAAGTAATAATACTAATAAGTAATAATACTACAATTCTTCAAATATCCCCAAATGATGTTTAATTATAATACTAAGTTATAATACTACAATTCTTCAAATATCCCCAAATGATGTTTAATTATAATACTAAGTAATAATACTAATAAACAATAAAAATCGTAATAATAATAATAAGATTGAAAGAGTGAAATTGACAACAAATTTTGAAATATTATTCATATGAATTTAAGTTATACAATTTGAACAAATCATAACGAAATGAAGAATTCAATTCACAAATAAGTTTTATACAATAACATATTTCTTATATACAATTTTAATTGAGTACAAGTTTTCTAATTTGACATAACAAGCAAAGCTATTGTTGTTGTTGTTGTTGTTGTTGTTGTTGTTCTTCGGACGAGTTGCTCCCACTTGTGGAACTTGATAGTGCTTTCCCTTGCGTCCTATCTTCAGCCTTCAGCCAGTCTTCTGTGCAAACGAGCATCTCTAACGCCTCGGGCTTCAACCGATTCCTGTAATCAGATAGAACCCTACCACTTGTAGAAAATGCACTCTCAGAAGCAACTGTAGAGACAGGAGGAGTTAGTAAATCTTTAGCCATAATTGACAGAATACTAAAAGTGTGTTCATGTTCTTTCCACCATTGTAAAATATCTAGTGGAGAAAGAGTAGGCTCAGTATCCTGTTGGTTATACCAATTTAATTCATTTGGTTGATTAGTCCCAGGTTTTTTAGATTGAATTTGTTCAAGTAAACTAAATGTTCTATCACCAATTCTACTTTTACCCTTACCTTTAGAACTAGCAGAAGAAAAACTAACTACATAAGTTGTACTACTAGAAGCAAAACGTCTATCATAATAATCATACAAGTTATTTAACGTAGATTCAAACTGAACTAAAAAAGTAGCGCAATCAGTTGTTAATTCTACATTGTCCTCTAAATATCCAAAAAACATTTCTATCAAATTTTTCGTACCTTCTAATTTGATACGGGGATCCATAACAGTAGCAACACAAATCAACATAGGAGGAGGAAAATAATACTTCAAAATTTTTTGAAATGCAGGTATTGCAATGTCACTAATATAGGGATCATTTAACATTTCTTTAAATATTTGCATCAAGCTAACTAATTCAATAAAAATGCTACTAGAAGTAGATTCATATGTTTTTAAAAATTTTAAAGTTGCAGTTTTAAAAGGTTCTAAAAATTTCAACAAAGATTCGGCAAAAAACCAATCCGGGGGAGTCATTTCAAAATTGTGCATATTTTTTGCGATACAAAAATCATTTACAACTGCTTTATAATCGGTGACAACATTTAGTAAATCAAAAGTAGAATTCCATCGGTGTCTAACATCCTTTGGAAATTTTCTAAAAGGAACATTTCTAACCCTACACCAAGCTTTCCATTCTTGTAAAATGCTTGGACTTAATGCAATGAAATATACACAATTTCTAATTTTAATTATATATGGATCAGCTATTCTTAATGCATCTTGAACACATAAATTTATAATATGACATGCACATCTAACATGAAAAATATTGTCAGATGGAGGGTTTAATACATATTTTAAAGTAGTAATTGCTACATTGTTGTTAGATGCATTATCAAAACTAATAGCCATAATTTTATCGCGAATATGAAAAACATCACAAATTTCTATAATACGGTTTGCTATTTCAGCGCCACTATGGGGATACGGCAACGCCGCAAGTGATATGATTCTTTTTCGAAGAATCCAATCATTGTCGATCCAATGACAGGTTATTTCCATCGTTGGAATATTGTTGACACCCGTCTAACAATCCAAAGTTATACTAACCATACAAGTTAAACTCCATAAAATTGAAATTAACGCGTCCTTCATTTCAACATACATTTTAAAACAATCCGATTTGCAAGTATTTCTCGGAATTCTTTTAAAATGAGGGTTTAAGGCCGTTTGATTAAAATTTTCCAAGTTCCTACTCTCGGGATAGGAAAATGACAACTCTTCCTTAATGACTAATCGGGCCATTTCCCGACGAACAAGTTCGGGATCATAAGGGTGGCTATCTACTTGACCGGTCCTAGGGTTGATTTTTTGTTGGCCTTGTATTTGATCAAGAAGTTCTTTATGATTATGTTGTATGTGCCTACTAATTGTACCGGTGCCGTCACCCCTCTTGAATTTGTATATTTTACTACATGTTTTACACACTTTCAAACCTATACCCGGAGTATGTTCGTCCGGGATATAATCATAAAACTTATGCCAATCGCTAGTTTCTCTTCTACTTTTCCTACTACTACGGGGTTGTGTTGTTTCGGTTTGTTGTTGTTGTTGTTGTTCTTCTAATTGTATGTCACCTACAACATCGTCGTGTGTACCCCATTGTTCCATAGTAAGATCAATGTAATCTTGGGCGGGCTCACTAGTTGGGACAATTGGTGGCCTACGTGAAGAGGAGGAGGAATCTTGTCCGCTACGACCGCTACCGTGTGATCTAGACATAATGTAGTAATGTGGTATGTAAAAAAAAATATACAATGTAGGAGCGGTGAATTATACAAAAAAAAATCTAAAAAACAAGAGGGTTGAGATAGAGAAGTTCAAAAAAACGAAGAATAATTTTAACTACAACGCAAAAAAAAATTAACTAGAGAGATAGAGATATTTTGATACCGTTCACCGTGGAATACGTGCATGTAAAAAAAACCGTTAAAATAAGAATAGAATAGAAAAGATGGAGGAGCGCTTTGTCGATTCCGCAATTGAAAAGTTGAGAAGAGGTTGAAGTAGATTTGACGAGGGTTGAAGAGAGTTGAAGACGTTGAATTTTGATTCCGATACGACCAAAATTTGATCGTGTATATGCCTCCTTGTACACTTGTTTGATGAATACTACAATTGTTCAAAAATTCTTTACAAATGATGTATAATAGTAGAGAGAGTAAGAGAGTGAGGTGTGATTTTTTATGATATTTTTGGGGATATTTATAAGCTAAATAAGTGGGAAAAAACAAAAATAAAATAAAATAAAATAAAATAAAATGCAACGACTCAAAGAGCCGTTCACAACGGCTCTGTCCCAAGACAGAGCGCATCAGCAGCGCAACGGGACGAATTTCGACCGTTCGACCAGCGGGTCAATGGTCGACCCGTCACGGGTCGAACGTTCGACCCGTACGGGTCGAAACCCGCGGGTTGGCGGGTCCAATTTGCGAATTGGGCCGGGTTTCGCGAATTTAATTCGCGTAAATTGCGACCCGGGTCGACCCGGTACTGTTCACCGGGTTCGACCCGAACCCGCGGAGCAAATTAACGGGCCGGGTTGGCGGGCCGGGTCGCGGGTGGGTCGCCGGTTGACCCAGCCCAGTTGCCATCCCTACTTTCATGAACCTTATACTATTTAATTATGATGTTTGTTTCTGCTAACATTTTGTAAGAATTCCGTCTGCAGGAATGGGGTGTTGATCCAAACAAAGAAAGCACTCCTGATCCCGCAACAATAAAATACACTGATTTTGTGCTTGCAACTGCTAAAGGAAAAGTTGAAGGGGGAAAGGGTCTGATTGCCACTCCTTTCGAGAAGACCAAAATCGCTGCTTATGCAATAGGCGCTATGATCCCCTGCATGAGGCTTTATGCAAACTTAGGCAAAGAACATCAAATGTTTCTTCATGATGATGGATATGAACATCTTTACAAGAAATGGATTGACTATTACTCCTCCAAGGATTTTGAGGTTTGTTTCAAATTTTCATTTCGTAGACAGTCCCTATGTCTTATTCTTTTACAGTTAAAGCCTTAAAGGTATTACATTTAATAGTAAAAATGATAGATGCATTCTAACATATTACATAATCCTTTATTTTTTTTCCTTGTCTGGATGGTACAAGATGCAGCTATACAAAATGAGGATTTACTTGACAAACTGAGTGTTCCACTGACAGGGGAGGAGCTTGACCTAATTGAAAAGCTTTATCGTCAAGCAATGAAACTTGAGATTGAATTCTTTTCTGCTCAGCCAATTTCCTGTCGGAAAAATCTACTCCCAACTCGTAGTGCTAATAGCGGAAGTGCACCTCAAGCAATAGAAACACCTAAAAAATAGATGAACCAAGAACAAGCCACCACAATATATGGATCTCACGAGAACACAACCAATATGCAGAGATAACCAATACTTCTTATTCCCACAGAAATACAAAGATTACAAAAGAGATTACAACTCTCAATCTCTCTCTCACACCTTTGAAACACTCGGCACAATCTCTCTTGAAGTTGAATAATGATCACCACCATCTAAACCCTAGAGTTTACGGCTATATACAGCCCCCAAGCAAATCCTAAACGATAAACACAAATATAGCAATTGGGCCTTTAACTCGTAAGCCCAAAAGCAATCAGCCGCTGATGTCGGTCGAACGCACCCCAAGTATCGGTCGACTGCAACGTGTAGAACCAACCCAGAAAGCTGACCGGTCGACTGCACCCCCTAGGTCGGTTGACCGTCCCCTCCTCTGTTGGACTTGTACACTCGAAGAACTCTCAGTCGAATGGGTCGGTCGTCCTCACCCCCAAGTTGGTTGACGGCAATCCTCCAGACTACTTCTTCTACTTGCTGCTTGTCTTCTTTTGCTTCTTTGTATTCTCCTCTTCTTCTCCAACTTTAAGTACCCCGTGCCTACGTGTATTTGAGGCCACAATTCCTAATAATCTCCCACTTGGACCAAATACACCACACTTCAAAGTTATTGCAATCTTTCCTCGCATTATCTCTGCCATCTCCCACTTTCATGGAAGACCCAAGTACCCCCCACTCTCATGAAGAGCACCTCCGTCACTCCACCACGTGGAGTGCACCAATCACCCCTCATTGCCTCATGAAGGATGTGCTCCACCAATCGCATAGAGCACGAATACCGGAGAAACAACCTCCTGTGTCGGATTCCGTATTATGAGACTCCCCAACTCGTAAGATCTCCATCAACACCGGACATGGTTTAAAGCCTCTTAATGCACCCTCTACACTAGAAACTTTCGTGGACGACACCTCCACAAACTCTGCAGACTGTTCAATCCCTACAGCCCTAATTCGGTTACCCTCATCAACATCACTCCGCATATCGATACCATTGCTCTCTATCATACAAGAGTAACTTGAAGTCCACAATTGAAAGAACTCGGTTGCACCTCACACAACCTACTACTCGATTCCGGCTGAGAGTCAACTACAGGAGAAATGCCCCTCACATCTCTAAGAAAATACAACGTTCCCTCACGCTTCCCTTTTGCAATTACCCTTGAACCTGCAGCTATACACCACTCTCCACTACCAACTGTAGTAGACAACCCCTCCTTGTCTAGCCTTCTAGTCGAGATAAAAATTTTTTTAAGTCTGGAACATGCCTTGTCTCCCGCAAGACAACAGTTTGATCATCAATGGTGTTCACGCGAACAGTACCAACCCTATGTACAGGACACCTGTGACCATTTCCCACGATCACATTTCCAAAAGAACCCTCTTTGTAGTCATCAAACACCTCTCTTCTCGGAGTGTAATGAAAAGAAGCTTCCGAATCAATACACCAATCTTGAGTGCCCAACTCCTCCCGAGCTGATAAGCATAACTCCTTAACAAGCCCTCCATGGACTTCCTTTGGGTTATCTCTCTTCGGTTTCTCCTGCTTCTTCTTCATATAAGCCTTACAACTGCGCATCATGTGAACCTTCTTATGACAATACCAACACTCAGGTCCATGTCCCCCATTTCTGTCATCAGACCCACTCTCAGATGTACTACTCTGATCCTTTCTTCTTTGACTGCTCTTAGATCTCCCACGTCTCTTCTCAATGTACATGGCGGAATCTCTAGAAGATGATAATGGATATCCTCCATTTCTCACTCTTCTTACCTCCTCATTCAGAATGCAACTCACCACATCCTGTAGAGTCGTCGAATCTGTTATAGTACCTGTAATAGTCTGTTCCACCTTACCATAAATATCGGGTAAAGTAGATAGAAGTAACAATGACTGCCCTCTCTCTGAAAACTTTAAACCTGCAGCTTCCATCTGGTTGTAAACCATACAATAATTGTTCACATGCTCTGCTACTGAACCCCCTTCCTTCAACTTCATATTAACCAATTTCTTCAGATGAAGAATTTGATTAGATGCTGACGATTTCTCATACATATCCGTGAGAATCTCCATAGCCTTCTTTGTGGTCTTTGCCTTCGAGATATGAAATAACATCTTCCTACTCAGCCCCAACTGAATCTGCCCCAACGCCTTCTAATCCAAACGATTCCATTCTGCCAAGACCTTCGCATCCTTGTCTGCACCTACCGGCTTCTCATCAAACAACGGACCATCAAGATCTTTCTGACGAAGATATGCTATCATCTGAATCTTCCACATCGTGAAGTCACTCCCATCGAATCTCTCGATCTTCATCTTGTTATCGGCCATCTCGAACCAACTGCTCTTATACCACTTGTCGGAGAAATCTACTCCCAACTCGTAGTGCTAATAGCGAAAGTGCACCACAAGCAATAGAAACTCCCAAGAAATAGATGAACCAAGAACAAGCCATCACAATATATGGATCTCACAAGAACACAACCAATATGTAGAGATAACCAATACTTCTTATTCTCACAGAAATACAAAGATTACAAAAGAGATTACAACTTTCAATCTCTCTCTCTCACATTTGAAATACTCGGCACAATCTCTCTTGAAGTTGAATAATGATCACCACCATCTAAACCCTAGAGTGTAAGGCTATATATATAGCCCCCAAGCCCGCAACAGTAAAATACACTGATTTTGTGCTTGCAACTGCTAAAGGAAAAGTTGAAGGGGGGAAAGGGTCTGACTGCCACTCCTTTCAAGAAGACCAAACTCGCAGCTTATGCAATAGGCGCTATGACCCCCTGCATGAGGCTTTATGCAAACTTAGGCAAAGAACATCAAATGTTTCTTCATGATGATGGATATGAACATCTTTACAAGAAATAGATTGACTATTACTCCTCCAAGGATTTTGAGGTTTGTTTCAAATTTTTATTTCGTAGACAGTCCCTATGTCTTATTCTTTTACAGTTAAAGCCTTAAATGTATTACATTTAATAGTAAAAATGATAGATGCATTCTAACATATTACATAATCCTTTATTTTTTTTCCTTGTCTGGATGGTACAGGATGCAGCTATACAAAATGAGGATTTACTTGACAAACTGAGTGTTCCACTGACAGGGGAGGAGCTTGACCTAATTGAAAAGCTTTATCGTCAAGCAATGAAACTGGAGATTGAATTCTTTTCTGCTCAGCCAATTTCCCAACCAGCTGTAGTCCCATTCACAAAACTGGTTGATCCCACAGAGCGTCTTTTCATATTTTCTGATTTTGACTTGACATGCACTGTGATTGATTCTTCTGCGATTTTGGCGGAGATTGCCATTTTAACTGCTCCTAAGATTGATCAAGGTGGGGCAGGTGCTAAAAAAATTTCTTCAGATATGAGAAACTCTTGGGATGCACTTTCAAATCAATATACTGTGGAATATGAACAGTGTCAAATACATAATGAAGTGAGTATCCATTTTCTCTATTGATTCAAATTTCAATAATTGAGTTCAATATTTTGCTCTGATTTGTAGATTATATTACCGAAATCCAATGATTCCATAATTAGATTTGTCATATGTCCTTAATTGATAAACAACTAATGTGTCTTTTTTGTTTATTTATTTTTCATAGGTAAGGCTGCAAACGAATCGAGCTATTCGTGAGCTATTCGGCTCGAGCTCGGTCAAAGCTCGGCTCGAACCGAGCTCGAGCTCAAAACTGAGCTCGTTTCCTTAACGAGCCGAGCTCGAGCTTGGATTTTTTTTTAGGCTAAGCTCGCGAGCTATTCGGCTCGAATACGGTCAAAGCTCGGCTCGAGCCGAGCCCGAGCTCAAAACTGAGCTCGTTTCCTTAACGAGCCGAGCTTGAGCCTGAAGGTATTCGGCTCGGCTCGGCTCGATTGCAACCCTAGTCATAGGTCCTTAATGCACCATTTAACCTTTGCAAAATCAACAAGAGGAGATAAGAAAAAATTAGTCAAGTTCTTCCAGAATTATCCTCAGCAATATTGTAGATATATTGGAGCCTTTCTTGAAGATGATAACGTACGTCAACTTCGATATCCTTTAATTCTTCTTTTTTATTTTTCTATTTTACAATTTGTCATGTTTCTATGAGTTATTTCTAATTATCTTTATCAAATATATACATTTTAAATAGATGAATTTTGTAGCAAAATTGAATTACAACAGTTCTTACTAAGAATATTTTCTTACTAAGTATATTTTCCTACTCTCCCACCATATAGGAAATCAGGTTCATGCAATCTATTTGGTCGCTAGCATTCAGTTCATCTCAACTATTTCTCTACTGTTCTATAAATTTACAAAAACACTCAACAATTCTAATGTATTTCTTTTTTTAATATGTTCAGGGAATTTTTATACTAAATTGATCTTATAGGTGTAGGAATTTTTATATTAAATTGTGCTTGGCATGTTTTGGATCCTCCTTTTTCCAAACAAATACAGTTTTTTTTTCCGCATTGAATTATATAAACACAAGCTGATATTAAAATTCATTTTTTAATATTTTCTTTATCATCTACAACACGTGTCTATATATACTAATATATGATAAGGTTAACTTCTGGCAAAAAGCATTAATCTGCTAAACTGTAGTCTACAAGATGATAAAAGAATGTTAGTGAATTTGGATTGATTAAAGTGACAAACTTTGCTACTTTGCATATCTCAATTATTGTTGGTGGATTACGTCATGTCCCACTATCGTGTTTATTTATTGCTGCAATTTCATATTGAACAAAAGAGTTGTCTTTCCTTCAAAAAAACCAAAAGAGTTGACTATGGTATGTAATAATATTAGCCGAATACCTATGTACTCATTTGATGTTGATACTGACTTGTGAAGACAATTTTTTTCTCTTAATAACGACACTTAATTTTTGTAATACATCTAGAATTTAGCTTCCATAAAACTTTAGTCCTTGCACCTGTTAGCTATTGACTATTGGTCATATTTAATTAGGAGTTTGTCTTTATTATATTCACCAAAGTAGTAACAAATTATTATTAATCTGTACTTTTCTTTATTCCTTTTATTTTTGCAGGTGGCAGTTTAAGTGTGAAAATAATATTGCATTTTAGATCTTGTGCAAATTCTACCTATTAATATTGTGAATGTTGCACAAAGTGAAAATGAGTCTTAGGAGGACAAGCAAAGATTTAAAACAAGAGATCCTGCAGAGGTTTGTAAACTTGTAATTATGTTTTTTATAAAAAAATTAATACTAATTGTGCAATAAAACTATTCTCTTTTCTTGATTATCGCATAACTTATTGGTCATTTATGTGTATCTAGATGAATATTTTTAATGGGTTGATTCCTTTGAAACTAGGGGGAGATAGAGGTGGCTTGTGTTGGCTTCCTTTTGAAAGATGTCGGAAAAATCTACTCCCAACTCGTAGTGCTAATAGCGGAAGTGCACCACAAGCAATAGAAACTCCCAAGAAATAGATGAACCAAGAACAAGCCACCACAATATATGGATCTCACAAGAACACAACCAATATGCAGAGATAACCAATATTTCTTATTTCCAAAGAAATACAAAGATTACAAGAAAGATTACAACTTTCAATCTCTCTCTCTCACCTTTGAAACACTCGGCACAATCACCTCCTGAAGTTGAATAATGATCTCTCGATCTAACCCTAAATTGGATTGGATAACTAAACCCTAGAGTTTACGACCATATATATAGTTCCCAAGTAAATCCTAAAAGATTTACACAAATCTAGCAAATTTGGCCTTTCTCCCGTAAGCCCAAAACAATTAGCCGACATTGTCAGTCGACCGCACCCCCAGTGACGGTTGAATGCAATGTGTAGAACCAACCTAGAGAGCAGACCGGTCGACTGCACCCCCAAGGTCGGTCGACCGTCCTCTCCTCTGTTGGACTAATACACTCGGAGAACTCCCAATCGATTGGGTCGGTCGACCGCACCCCTAGCCGGTCGACCGCAACCCTCTAGACTTCTCTTCTTCTACTTGGCTGCTTGTCTTCTCTTGCTTCTTTGTCTTCTCCTCTTCTTCTTTAACTTCAAGTACCCAGTGCCTACGTGTATTTGAGGCCACAATTCCTAACAATAGACTCCCATGGTATCAGTGGGGACAGTAGTGTTTATATGTGTTGATGGAGATATTTTTATCAATGAGATTAAACTAAGAGATGCAGGGTAGGGGATACATTAGTGGAAGTAGAGTCGCAAAATGTTATTGACTTGATTATCCTTCCACAATAGGTGTAGTTACAAAAAATAGTTAGTGAAAGGAGGCTCTATATTTTACTCCTATATTGGGTTAGACGTTGCAGTTGATAGGGAAGGTAGCAGGATGGCTCGTTGCTTAACAAATGACGATTATGAAATGTAGCTTTTTGTATATATATATATATATAACAAATGACGATTATGAAATGTAGCTTTTTGTATATATATATATATATATATACATATATATATATATATATATATATATATATATATATATATATATATATATATTTTTTTTTTTTTTTTCTGTTAAATTTTCTTACCCCAAGTGCCTTGTATTGTTGTTTACTTGCAAGCAACCATGGATGGAGATTTTAGCCCTTCCATTTGTAAATGGAATTTTCTTTCAAAATGTTTCCATATTTTCAGTATACTTTTTTTTAAAAAAACTGAATCCCAATTTCAAAATATATCTTTAATTACAAGGGATTAACTAAAAAAGAAAAAAAAAGGTAGAAAAGTAAATTCAACCCTCTGATTGTAGATAAATTTTTACAACATATACTAAAAAAATAGAATCCCCGATTAATTTCAACAACTTTAAATTATTATTACAGATAAAAAAATTACTTCCATGACATATTAGTTTCTCTAAAAAATTACTTCCATGACATATTGGAATAATTTACAAGCACACAAAATCGCAACAAATAGTATAGTTTAAAAGAAAAGAGTGTCGAACCCACAATGACTAATTATTTTATTGAGCATCAAAATTCACTAGATTAACTACTATTTGGATAATCGAAAATTTGATTAAAATAAAACTAAATTAAAGTAAGTAAAGTAAAAAACTAAACTAATTGAACGGAACTAAAATCTGAAATTTTATGGTTTATTAATAGCAAAACTAACTCTAGGGCTTTCGATTTCACCTAGATAATCTCACACAATTCATAATTCCATGTAACTCAAAACTCTACTTCCAAGTTGTCGACCAAAATTTCCTAATTATTCAATGTCTTCTCTCGAATAACACCAAACACATCCCCAACTATTAGTTTGTCATATCTCTATACAAATTTAACTATTTGAATATTCATTAAGTTCTATGGATTTCTCCACGGTCACATTAATCGCGGTAAATTATTTCTATTTTTGCTCAATCAATGATGTTCAATTCTATGATTCTAAATCATAAGTTACCTCTCGGCATCCCCCATCATTCAATAAATCAAATAATAGTTGGCTAAACAATTGCAAGCATTTAAAAAAAACTTAAACACACAACTATGGATAAGTAGAAAAATAAAGTAACAATGAAATTGAAATTGTGTTTTCAAAGCTAGGCTACTAAAAAGGAAAAACAAGTAGAAAAGTAAATTCAACCCTCTAATTGTAGATAACTTTTTACAACATATACTAAGAAACCAGAATCCACGATTAATTTCAACAACTTTAAATTATTATTACACATAAAAAATTTACTTCCATGACATATTAGTTTCTCTAAATAAAAGTATTTAGCATCCACAATTATTCTACCACCATATCTACATAGAAAATGCTTGGATATCAATTGTGAGGGGTCCATTTTATCAATGAAAGAGCTACGGCTCATTGTCAAACAAAAAAACACAAAATACTAAGAAGGAATCCAAAAACATTAATTGTAGGTAACGAATTAATTTGTAAACTTCCACTTATCCCTCTATTTAACTGTTACATGAACATGGTGGACTGGTTTTCTTAGAATCGATGGTGATTCAAAAAGCAATTTTGATTAGGTTTTGATGCTGAATTGATTAGAATTGTAGCTAATTGTGACGTATCTGAAATAATTGGAAGAAAAGTTGTCTTCTTTTGGTTATGGACTGCTGGTTATTGATATAATTTGAGATATTGTAGGAAATTGAACAATGTGTACGGAATTCGCTTGGAATTTCTGAATTTAGTTTATAGAGTGGTTGTAATGTGCCTGAGATATACAGAGGAAGAAGAAAGATGCAACTTTTGTAATAGACCAAATTAGTTATCTTTAAAAACAACTAAAATTTGATTTAGTTTGACCAAAATTGGGGATTTTTCCTAGATCAAAATTGAAAGCTAGATGAATTTTTTTATAAATATTGTTGTAGTAATTAAAGAGAAGCAGCTAAAAAAAGCAGAAAAAGATGGAAAAGAAAGGGATAGACTTTGAATATATTGAAATTGGCAGCAGATTTGATGTAATTATCGATAAAATTTGGGAACTTGAGAGGGGAAGAAGAGATAAAAAAAAGTTGACGGAAGTGTAGAAATTTTTGGGTCATATTCAGAAGCTGGCACCTTCAACATGAATGTATATTATTTGGCTATGTGAAGTTAGGCAATAATATTATTATGCTATGCTTTACTTTGATTGCCTTTTTTTTTAAATGTAGGAAAACTGCGGATTCAGATTTATTATATTATATTTTACATGATTTATTTTATGTTGTTGAACTCTACTAACACATTCCTATATTTGTGGGTCGTGATTGTAGTTTATCTGCATTGTTCATCGCTGGTATTAATTATTTGTGGAATTGACCGCAATCCACAATCTTCTGGCCATCATGTATTTTAACCACAAATAATTAGTCCCCTCTTTACCAGCTACGTAAAAGAATTTCGGTGTAGTTTCTATTCTTGTTATGAGTTAAATGTATTAGTTTGTATTATAAGAACCAATTGCTTTTTTGAGAAGAATCTCATCAAATTGTATATAATTTAAGAAGCCACTTGAACCTATAGTGGGATCAGGTTTAACGCCCCTGCCCCAACTCAGACAATTTATACAATTTATTAGACAAATTATTTATAGTATAGTACAACTGCCCACCACAGGCTGCCTCTCAAAAGGTGGTTAACCGGATTGGTGACTCTTGATCATAGGCTATTATTTATATTTAATTATTACTGTTATATTCCAGTTGTGGGATTATCTTTCATAGATTTCCCTTCAAATCCCGTGCGCACACAAACCCAAGTGGGCCCCATACACGTCAGCGAAGAGAACAACACACAACCGGGTGGGCCCCCTAGGTGACGTCACAAGCAACAAGTAGCAGCTCTTTGCTGTTGTTCTCAACCGTGCCCCACCACCCCCTCCCCCCCTCTTCACATTAATTACACTTTATGCCATCAACCTCTTTTATTATATACATATATTATACTTATAGCTGTTTAGAAATTACGGGATGTTACATAGGTCCACCCCAAAATTTTTGTCCAAAGACAATCATATGTCAGTCGTTTAATAGTTTCTAAAAAATTCTTTTGCTTTGGATGTTTCAGTTTTAACTTGTGATTACATTCATTCCATTCATCTCATCAATTCATTCCACCAGCGTCCCATCAATTCCTACGAGATGGACAAGAAACTCGTGGATCAAATGCTGCTATGCCTCCATCCCATTTTTCCCAACCATCAGTGCATTTCCCTCAGCCATCAGATCAAACTCTGCCTTCATCACAACCGATGCCAGTGCCACATATGCAAGCAAGTAGGTCAGTTACATCTAGGTCACTGCAGCCACCACTAAATACATCAGTGGCTAATAATCATTTGTCTAATTTAAATGGGCATGGAATGACTTTTTTTTCGTCATATACTATAAGGTTGGATGCATTACCTTTGAAACATTTAATAGTATGATAACAAAATTTTTAGTTGGTATTAGGTACAATAAGAAACAATTTGCACAAGCAAAATAATGAGATCACTTTTGCGTGTCATTCTATAAATGATTCACATCATGTCTCTTGATCTACATGACTAATATTGTCAAAGAATGCAAAATTAAAATTTTCTTGGCTAAAATTAAAGTGAAGCACATAATAAGGCGGTTTATGGGCAAACAAGATACATACCACTTAATTTCTTATTGTTGGGCTATTATGAGGTATGTAGTTCAAGATGCACTATGTGGATCATCCAAGAAGTGACCCACTAAAGTGATTTCATTACCTTGACGGAGATAATTCTTCTTCATAAAGAAAAAAAGAAGAACAAGAAGTTACGAGCAGTTTTAAGTTCAATAAAGTTAAAATCGAAAATGATGATTCATTTTATGAAAAAATACGATGATATAATTTTAAATTTCACTATTTTTTTAATCTTTTATGTTTTAGATGAGACAACTATTTACATGTTATTTTGTATTTACTCAAGACTAGGTATAATATTTAGAGTTAATATTAAAATTTTAAGTGTTTTGGGTACATAATTAATATATAGCGATCATACCATATATTCATTTGTGTTCTTAATGATATTTCTTCTATAATTGATTTTCTCAACAACATAAAACATTACTAAAATATTCAAATGTCATGTTTACGAAGCCACGTGCACTTGGTGCACGGCAAATTTCAACTAGTATATATATATGACCCGATGGCTGAGTGAAGTACATGCTTCGGACATTTGCCTTTAGTATCTATCCCTCACGAGGACTAAGATAATTGGTTAATATTATTAAGAATGGAGCTAATAGTATTTACTAATTTTTGATGTGTGCATGAGAAAGAGTAAATTAATATGTCCACCACCTATGAGTTTCTGAGTTTCGGGGGGATATAAATTAAAATGTGCTAGTTTCATTATATATATGTTGTGGAAACAAAGATGATGATCAAATTGTGATGGTAATTGGTGTGTACTTTACTCTTCTGTGAACCAAGAAATGTAATATTGTTTTTAGAGGAATAAAATTAATGTTCAATTAAAAGTAGTCGAATGCAAAGCGATCAGAGCATGAGGTTGGGAATTCTAGCTAGTCCAGCTTGCACCTTTAGTCTCCAATTAAATACACACTAAGTTGTTTATGTTTGGATCGGTTGAAAATGTAACTGCAGTCACATGCATTCAATCTAGACCACTCTTGGATACGGTCGGGTCTGTCGCAGCAAGAGCCAAATTTGCAAGACGGGTCTGTCGCAGCAAGAGCCAAATTTGCAAGACGCAAAACGCTATGAAGCAATCTACCGAAGCATTGCATGTAGAGACACTTTGATGGATTACAATAGCAGATTAACTCAATTCCGGCTGTTTGACACTTCGGTAAAAAGAAAACAAGCAATTGAAGTCCTTGATCAATGTTCCAGAGTTCACTGTAATAAGCTTTAGGATTTCTACAAATCCTGCACCAAATAAGAAGATTCAATCATCCAAGCAGTATTCAAGCCATTCTTTACAGTAATTCAAGCCATGCACTTCAAACAACGGAAAGAAAATCAAGCCATGCACTTAAAACAAATGCTGATACTCTTTTCTTTTTGCATCAAACTAAACAGCAATTGTATTCCAAAAAGATCAATCAAACAAACAACTTAGCTAAGATTACAGTGTTTCTCGCTGATGATAGTAAAAATCACAGCGGATCAGAGCCGTACGATCCCTGCACGGATCTCAAAGCGTCTACTGGCAGATTAGCCATCACAGGCCTATTTTACAGGTCTGGGCCCACTCCAAAATATGGGTTTCTCTCATGCTCATAAAAAGTGACAGACTAGGCCCACTAAGAGAGACACCTAACCCATAATGGCTAGGAGTCAAATATCTTATTCCCTCACAGAGATATCTTTTCTCTTCGGGGGGGGGGGGCATGAAAGATTCGACGGTCACGATTCGGCTTCTAGAATGTCTCTCAGGCCTATAAATACTCATCCTCTTCAGTCACCAGGTAATCAATAATTCACCACTTTTCACTTTCTTACTCTTTTTTCAGGTTCTGACTTGAGCGTCGAAGGGTCTGTCGCCGGGGGCCACCCCCGGTGTTTCAGACGTTTTGCAGGTCCATCGGCCGCATCACCAACCGTCGAATTCAGATCACAGGAGGTCAATCAACGATCCAGATTCAATCTCAGGAGCTCTGATGTCTTTTAACGGCCCAGACACATGTTTGAATTTTAGTAGTTTCCATCCATTATTAACTCACTATCTGTTTGCTCCTACATCGAAATAAGCAGCAACAGATTGGCGCCGTCTGTGGGAAACTACACAAGTAAGACTTATCGCCATACCACAAAGACTGAGAGGTAAAGGGGCGGCCTCCAGCCGTCGCACTACCACTCTTCGTCAACCATCTCCTCTTATGGAAGATCAGATTCCTCCTCAACAGTCACCCCGACAGCCTAATCAAGATTATTCCAACAGAGAGGCACCGGGGGGCTCCTGACAAAACCGTCTTGAACAACATCCTCCTAACGACCGCATCTCAGTCCACAATGCTTCAACTAGATCCCAGAAGGACGACCAAGTCCTTCACCGTATCTAAGAAGTAGAAGATCGCCTAGAATAGATGAAGAATGAGATAAACTGGTTCAGTAGGGCCTACCGCCCAAATCAATGTCCCTTCAGCAAAACCATCCTCGATGCACCCGTTCCAAGGAACTCCAAAACTCCTCAATTCGAATCCTACAACGGGAATCAGACTCGACGGACCACATTGAGAGCTCTAAAAATACTTATGATGTTCTATAATGTCACCGATGCACTCATGTGTCGGATATTTCCTGCTACACTAAAATGATCAGCTAGGGAATGGTATTCACGTCTGACACCCGAATCCACATTTTATTTCGATCAGCTCGAGGAGCTCTTCATTGCACACTTTGTTACTAGCCAGAGAGATGAAAAGACCAGCGTCTCCTACTAGAACTAAAGCAAAAGATGAAGAACTGCTAAAGGACTTCGCCAAGCATTTTACAACTGAAGCAAGGTCAATTTACGCCTTGAGCACTTTAGTCGCAACTGCAGCTCTTTCGCCACAGCTAGGGCTGCAATCGAGCCGAGCCGAGCTGAATACCTTCAGGCTCGTGCTCGGCTCGTTTACGAAACGAGCTCGACTCGAACTCGGTTCGAGCCGAGCTTTGACCGTATTCGAGCCGAATAGCTCGCGAGCTTAGCCTTGAAAAAACCCAAGCTTGAGCTCGGCTCGTTTACGAAACGAGCTCAGTTTTGAGCTCGAGCTTGGTTCGAGCCGAGCTTTGACTGAGCTCGAGCCGAATAGCTTGATTCGTTTGCAGCCCTAGCCACAGCGTCACTAATAAAGACCTGAAAACCTTCCTCGTAAAAAGGCCTCCCAAAGGTGTCACTAAGCTCCTGGAAAGGAGTGACAGATACACTAGGGTCGAGGAAGCTCTCTATCCTCAAGACGAGAATGATTCATCTTCTGGGAACAAACGGGAGAACACAAACGAGGAAGAAATCAGGAAATTTCAGAAAAACGGTGCAAGTTCACGTCGTCCAACTCTAGCGTCACGCTTCGACAAATTCACTCCTCTCAATGCAAGCGTATCAGCCATCCTCATGGAAGTGGAGAAGGACAGAATAATTTGCCTTCCCCTCCCACAATGTCAACGTCTAGTAGAAGAAGAGACAAAAATAAGTGGTGCACATTTCACAGAGATCATGGACACATTACTGACAACTGTCGAACCCTTAAAGAAGAACCGGAAGCCCTGATTCGCAGGGGCTATCTCTCCAACTTCATTTAGAAAGACAACGACGCCAAAAATCCTCCGTCCCGGAGGGCTAATAAGCATCAGCAGAGGTCATGCGAGTCGCAAGACTCTGAACACATGACCGTCCTCCACTCCATTCATGAAGACCCGATGGAGGGAGATTCCAACTCCTCTCGCAAAGCTTTCGTCAGCAAAGTCAACTCCATCGTTAACATTCCACCTACCAAACGCATCGGGATCTCGATATCTTTCTCTGACAAGGACTTAGAAGGCGTCCAACACCTCATTGCGATGCAATGCTCATAAACCTTTGCATGCTAAATCATGAGGTACGTCACATCCTGGTGGACAATGGCGGCTCAGTAAACATCATCTTCATGGCCACATTTTAGGCTCTCAAGCTCTCTCAAGACCGACTCAAGCCATCCGGTTATACACTTCATGACTCCTCTAGTGCACCTGTACAAGTCGAGGGAATTGTCGCACTCGATGTAACAGCAGGGAAAGCCCCCGTTATTCAAACAGAAGCACTGGACTTTATGATGTCAAAGCTGCATACAATGCTATATTCGGTCGTCTTGGCCTAGCGGCATTCCATGCAGTTGCCTTCGCATTTCACATAAAAATGAAGTTCCCAACAACAGCTGGCGTAGGCCAAGCTGTAGGAAGCCAACAGGCGGCACGAGCATGCTACACCGCTACAATGGGGGACTCCTTTCTCCCCCTCGACGCCATAGAGTCACCGCCAAGAAGCAGTCACAATAATTCAAAAACTATAAACGAGCTTGAAGCCTCTGCCATAACCAACTCTACCAAGAACTTCCAAACCTGCCACACCATCTCTTGCCAGGTCCAAACTATTTCTCATCATGATACAGTAATAAACTTGAATCCCTCTCCCGAAGCTACTCTACTCAGTCGACAGAAACAAATAATCTTGCCTAAACATATTGGTACATCAGAAGATTTTCCTTTCTCTATGCAAAACAATGGGGGGCTCCCTCCAAAATAGACAAGTCCAAGCAAGGTCTACCAAGTTGTTCGGCTGACGGCTCATCAACTTGAAGACTCGGGGGGCAAGGAGATATCTGCAGGGACTTGGAAAGAAGAACACTTTGTGCAGTACAACGAGTTGGGTGCCAAACTTGTACACAAAAGCGAAACCAAAAAATTGTTCAAAGCTTCCTATGAGACGGGTTCGGAGCCCGCATCCATAGTACGAAGTTACTACAATAATTTACAATGAAACAAGTTCAAAAGTGCGCTTCACCATTCAACCTGCTCCTACAACCTGTTGATTCATTAAAGCAAACAACGAGTTACATGCCCAACTTACATTTAAAGCGGCACTAGGCACTCGTTACAAGCTTTTCTCAATGCAAGTTCGGAATCCAGAACTCTGGAGTTGCAGTGTGCAACCTTGCACGCTTAGAACACAACTTACCGATCGATCTATTCCTGCAACTAGTTGAACTTCCTTGGAGGCTCGGAAATAACAAATTAAGTGCCACACTTAAGCACTTAAGCAGCACCAAACACTCGTTGCGAGTCTCCCCGCAAGACGGATTCGGAGTCCATACCCATGGCTCGACAGAGACTCTAGCAATTTGCAATAACGCAAGTTCATAGTGCACTTCACTATTCGATCTGCTCCTGCAATCCGTTAACGCCTCGACGACCAGTTCGGAGTCCATGTTCATGGTTCAAAAGAGACTGTCAATTTGCAAAGAAGCAAGTTCAGAGTATGTTTTACCATTCGAGCTGCTCTTCCAACCTGTTAATACTTAAACTAACAAGTTCGGAATCCATGTTCATGGTTCAGAGTTACTCTCGCAACCTGTAATGACACACGTTCAGAGTTCAACTCGCCATTCGATCTGTTCATGCAACTAGTTAAATTTCCTCAACAACAGATTAATAGGTCCAAAATCATGGATCGAAGTTACCCTAGCAACACTTGTAAAAAGCAACACTTGGGGTTCAACTCTCCATTCGATGTCTCTCACAATCTGTTAGAGGCCCCATACAGCAAGTTTGGAAAACAACTCTCCTTCAGAGTTGTCCCTACAACTAGCTGGGCTCAAGATGGAGCAATGCTAAACTCCGTCATACACCATTGACAGCTCTCTAAACTATACGCAACAGACCTGAGGCCCTGTTGTTTAGCGACAGAGAACCTGTCAATGACACCTCAACCATGTCAGCATGGATCAAGCATGTGAAAGGAATTCTTCAAATCACAGAACTATCACAAACTTATATGTTCAGATCCAGTAGCACTATAGACATCTGCAAATACAAAATGACTAGTCCAAAGTCTAACTCTCCCAAGAGCAGCTTATACGACTAGCCAACCCCCAAGATGATGTATCACAGGACAAGACACCGACATGTAGAAAACTTCTCATTAAAAAAACTACAAGTCTCATTACAACAGCAAAGTTATAATGAGTTCACGTTTCACGTCTAAGAATCGCTACCGAAAGTCCTGCGAACACTGTACAGCAAACTGTCATGAAAGCTGTTCTTCCAGCTATACACACTGGAGAGATGCTCTCCCTACGAGAAACCAAACTCCTCGCCGACCTCCTACCAGCTAACAGCTCCACAGGGCTGCCTCAACTCTTGATGATAATATTCAAGACAAGTCCTCCTTAGACGAGCAAACTCCAGATTTATCCGACCACCTTCACTTGAGCAAGGTCAAACTCCGTCTTGCTTGAAGTGCCGTGCAAACAGAAGAATTCCAACTCCGTCAAGCACAACATACCACGAAGGAGAGCAAGCTCAGTGTCCCAGAGAACCTCGTTCGATGCACGCAACTACTTGTCAGTAAAGAGAAGAATGGAATCATCCCAACGCTGAATAAACAGAAGTGACTTCACTTCCACACTAAGAAGACTCAGAATACCCACAACTCATCCACTCTAAGTATGAGCTCAGTGCTACCTACATGCCACTTGGGTTCCTTCGGTCAACTATTCATCAACATCGAGCAACAGGTCCAATGCTCCGCTTACAGCTTGAGCTCCATCAATAGTTCGTTGGCTCCGAACAATGAGCTCAATGTTCTACTCCTTGCTTGAGCTCCATCAACAACTTGTTGGCTCCCGACAACGAGTTCAACACTTTGGTCTCCGCTCAAGCTCCACCAAATAGCTCGTTGGCTCCAAACAATGAGTTCAACACTTTGGTCTTTGCTCAAGCTTCACCAAATAGCTCGCTGGCTCCAAACAACGAGTTCAACACTTTGGTTTCTGCTCAAGCTCCACCAAATAATTCGTTGGCTCCAGACAACGGGTTCAATGTCCCGCTCGACGCTTAAGCTCCATCAACAACTCGTTGGTCCCAAACAACGAGTTCAGCGCCCCGCTCGCCGCTTGAGCTCCATCAATAACTGTAACACCCCGAATTTCAAATAAGGATAAATTCGAGATTTCACAGGATCTTTACTTCACTTCGTACAATTTTACAAGGAATTTAAAACTTTTTATTCACAATACATCAGAGTTCCTTTACACTTAGTTTTTACACAGCGAAAGACTAAAAGATTACAACTTGTATAACTTTAACATCATTTACAACATCTTTAACTTCTAAACAGCAACAACATATTCACTTTATAATTCCATGAATAGTCCATTACCTGCATGTCAATCTGTGGGCACGTCAGTAACTTACAACTGACGAAATGTTATACACGGCTATCCTCTCTATGCCGGGAATAGTATAACGATCTCATACTTTAACAAATCACAAAAAAGATTGAATGAACAAGTAAAGTGTCAAGAGTGATTATTCTAAATATAAGTGTATGTCATGCCTTAATGCCTAATGCATACCATTCTACACTAGGATGACACTAATGCACACTTGTTCGGATTCTATGCATCCCATACTACATAGGTCCGAGGGCAAGCGCCTACGTACTCCACCATAAAGGGCTCGATCCCTCGCCATGAAAACTACCCGGTAGCAAAACAAAGTTCAGACTATTCCACAAATTTGAATCCCAGCCTTGGAGTTCACCGCCGGCTGTTATAACAGATTCCACATCGTGCGAATCGTCCCGTATGTGACCCTCTAGCCCAGTATATATATATATATACATTGGAGACGGTAAACACAAAAACTCATCTGTCCAACTACTCAAGATCTTGGAGTCCACCGCCGACTCGTCCTCATAGTCCCGGATTAAAATATAATAATCCGTCTCCCACAGGGCAACCTCAGTCCACCAACTGGGTCTATAGTCTTGGAGTCCACCGCCGACTATATAGAGCACCCCACTTACGTTTCCCTAAGTTTACTACATCTTCACATATGTGCCTAAATTTTCTTAAATTCAAGACATGAATAATTTCCATTCAAAGTTTAGTCTTATCTCCCACCGGACTTAATCAACAAATACGAGATAGCTCCACGGCCATATCTTCAAATCATTTCTCAAATCCTTTCTTTCAATAATGCCGGTACCGAGGTCGTACTAACTCTAAATCATAAACTTTCATGTACAAGAAACATGGGTATTCACACCATTTCTTAATCATGTCTTAAACTTATATAATTTTCATCTTCTACTTATTCACAATGATTAATGTCTTGTATTAGCACTTATCCATAAAGCAATCATTTCTTAGTCTTTACACTATTCATAATCTAGTTATTCACTCATAGTCTTTATAAACAAAAAGGATTCCCTTTTTAAGAACACAATTTCATCACATGAAATTTTATAACCAATTCAAACTATCACAATATCTCAATTCCCTTTAAAATATTTCTTAAACAAAATCAAAGTATAATTCTCTTAAAAAAATCACTTCACAAAAATAATACTTTGTTTTTGTTCACTACAAAGTTTCATACTCACAATTTCATCTCTCTTTATATCTCAAAATATACAAGAAAACAATCTTAATATTTTCCATTTCATTTTCCTCAAAATATGCAATAAAGTTATGATTAACTTTAATATTTATTACTTCATTTTATATGAAGAAAGTATGAGTTTTAATCAAAAGCCCCCTTTTTAAAGTCTCATTTTTACTTTCTTAAAATAGACAATAAAATTTCCATAACAATCTCTAATAGCTTCCATTTTATCTTATAACCATAATAGGAATTTATTCATACTAAAAAAAACATCTTATTCTATTAAAACCAAATCAAAAAAATAAAAGATGGCTATCAAGATTTGAACCCAAGATCTCTTATAAGAGGTGCTCATTGACTAACCAGTAAGTCCTAGTGTGCTTTTTGTTTAGAAGTTGTATTCATATACTTTTGTTCACAATTTTCTGAAATTGTTTCTTTTTAATAAAACTTGTTTACCCAATAATCCAATCCTTTAGGATATTGGAATAAACTTCTCTTTGGACTAAAAGGAAATCTTAAATAATAATCAACAAGTCCAGACTTATTATTTTTTTTAGCATATATCTCATTTAAAAAAAAAAATTATTTCCTTTCTTTACAAAAATTGTATTTTTGACATATGTCAACATACTTCATAAAAAAGAATTTATTTCCTTCTCTTTTCTTTTTCATCATATCTCTAATCATATGTCGAAATATAGCATTCTTTAACAATTCTCCTACATATCACACATTTGACAAATCACAAATGTGCAAACACTCTAATATGGTTCATAGAATTAATCCTTTAGTTGCACTCTTCTTTTCAACTAGCATGGCAACAATCAAAACAAGTTTATGGTATTCAATTAACTTTACAAAAAATATTTTTGCAAAAGAATGTATTCCCAACATTTTCCATACAATCAATTATATCTTCATTCATGCATACTAATTCATGACAAAACAAATCAACATTTCTTTGTCATTACTAATTAACATAAGTTGGGTTTGTTTACTCAATAAAGCAATATTTCATTACATCCAATGCATAGGTTTGTCCTATTTTATCAAATCAAATTCTATATTACTCATTCATTTCTATTAACATGCACATTCAAAAAAAATTAGAAAGTAGGAGACACCCACCTTGATTGAAGCTTGAAAACTACTAGAGAATGGTTCCTTCTTGCTCCTAGCTTCACAAGCACCTCCTAGTCCTCTTCTCCTCCTAGCAAAAGCTCCAAGCAAGAGAACACTTCCAAGCACAATAACTTTCTTACTCTCTTTCTTTTTCTTACACTTATTTCTTTTTCTTCTTTCTATAATATTTTTGGTGCAATGAGAAAAGAAAGTAGGGCTCTATTTATAGGGTTTTGGGAGGGTTTATTTTGCATATATTCACCCCTAATAACTCTCCTAATTAACTCTTACAACCCTTCCAATTCTAAACTCCTATAACCTACAACTCTCCACTTTCCTAACTCCTAAAACCTCCATCTCTTCATCTCCCCACTCTCCACTAACTCAACCTACCAACTCTTCTCATCCCCTTGCCCAAAAAATGGTCCAAATACATTTGTGTATGCATGCACACATGCATAAACAAATATGAACACATTTCTATAACTCTAAATGTGTACTAATATGTGTAACTTGTCATGTATTAGTACATGTTTAACTAAAAATGTGATTTTAATAGTGGGCTTGCTACATGGGCTCATTACTAATTAATTTATTTAATTATCTAGTGGGCTTGCTACATGGGCTCATTACTAATTAATTTATTTAATTATCTAGTGGGCTCCTCTCCTAATGGGCTACATTTTAGTTTATAGGTCCATGGATCAAAAGAAAAGCTAAATAAAACTAATGCATGCTAAAAATAGTAAAATGAGAGTAGCAAAATGAGAATAAAAATTTGCACGTGCACCATACGTGCAGAAAAAATTGAAAAATGCATTTTAATCAAAAACAAGGGGAAAATAAATTTTCGTTTTATAAAATAGATTTAAATACATAAAAATAAATAATTTAAACCTATAGAAAATATTATACGTAGTGGTGGAAACACGTGCATCAAAACACGTATAAAACACGTAAATTCCAGGGATTGAAATATTATATTTTAGTTGACTGAAATCACTACGGAAAATGTATAAATAGTACGAATCTAAAATATGTAGTGAAACACATTACAAAAATATACGTGCGTAACACCCAGGGGCAAAATTGTAATTTCCAATTTTGCGGGGTGTTACAATAACTCGTTGTTTCCAAACAACGAGTTCAGCGCTCCACTCGCCGCTTGAGCTCCATTAATAGCTCGTCGGCTCTAAACAACGAGTTAAGCACTCTACCTGCCGCTTGATCTCCATCAACAACTCGTTGGTCCCAAACAATGAGTTCAGTGGTCCGCTCTCTGCTTGAGCTCCATCAACAACTCGTTTGTCCCAAACAACAAGTTTAGCACTCCGCTCGCCGCTTGAGCTCCATCAATAGCTAGTTGGTCCCAAACAACGAGTTCAGCGCTCCACGCGCCGCTCGAGGTCCATCAACAACTTGTTTGTCCTAAACAACGAGTTCAGCGCTCTGCTCGCCACTTGAGCTCCATCAACAGCTTGATGGCTCCAAATAACGAGTACGACGCCTTGCTCTATGCTTGAGCTCCGTCCATAACTCGTTGCCTCCAGCGCTCTACTTGCCGCTTGAGCTTCATCAACAACTCGTTTGTCCCAAACAACGAGTTCAGCGCTCTGTTCTCCGCTTGAGATCCATCAACAACTCGTTGGTCCCAAACAAACGGTTTAGTGCTCCGCACTCTGCTTGAGCTCCATCAACAACTCGTTTGTCCCAAACAACCAGTTCAGCGCTCTGCTCTCCGCTTAAGCTCCATCAACAACTCGTTGGCTCCAAACAACGGGTTCAATGTTCTGCTCTATACTCAGGCTTCATCAATAACTTGTTGGCTCCAAACAATGAGTTCAACACTTTGGTGTTCGCTCAAGTCCCACCAAACAGCTCGTTGACTCCAAACAACAAGTTCAATACCTTGGTCTTCGCTCAAGGTTTACCAAATAGCTCGTTGGTTCCAAAACAACAAGTTCAACGCATTGCTCTATGCTTGAGCTCCGTCCATGACTCGTTGGCTCCAAACAATGAGTTCAATATTCCACTCTACGCTCATCAACTCCCCACAATGAGTCCAACGCCTTGGTCTTCGCCCAAGCACCACTAACAACTTGTCGGGACCAAACAACAAGTTCAGACTCAAGTGCATCTCATAGCTCTCCCTACAAACTCGCCGGGATCAAGCGGCATTTTCAACATCAACTCTATCTCAGAGTTGTCTCTACACGCTTGCTGGGTGCAAACAGCAGGTTCAACATCCAACTCGGTCATAGAGTCCTCTACGAACTCGCCAGGATCAAACGGCAGTTTCTACATCGACTCTATCTCAGAGTTGTCTCACACGCTTGCTGGGTGCAAAAAACAGGTGCAACATCCAACTCGGTCATAGAGTCCTCTACGAACTCGCCAGGATCAAACGGCAATTTCTACATCGACTCTATCTCAGAGTTGTCTCTACACGCTTGCTGGGCGCAAACAGCAGGTGCAACATCCAACTCTGTCTTAGAGTCATCTCCAAACTTGCTGGGACCAAACGGCAGTTTTTACATTGATTCTACCACAGAGTTTCCTCCACAAACTCGCTCGGGTCAAATGGCGAGCTCTACGCCAACTCAGCCACGAGTTGCCCCTACAAACTCGCCGGGGTCAAATGGCAGTTTCTGGACCAACTCAATCAAAGAGTTGTCTCTACACGCTTGCTGGGTGCAAATAGCAGGTGCGACATCCAACTCCGTCATAGAGTCCTTTCTAAGCTTGTTGGGAACAAACAATAAGTTCAGCACACAATTCGATCACAGAGTTTCCCTTATAAATTTGCTGGGGCCAACCAGCAAGCCCAGCACTCAAATCTGCCACTAAGTTCTCTCCAAACTTGCTGGGAACAAACATCAAGCTCTACATCAACTCAGTCAAAGAGTTGTCCCTCTAAACTTGCCGGGCGCGAACGGCAAGCTTGAACGTTCGATTCTATCTCAGAGTTTGCTCCAAACACACTTGTCCAGCGCAAACGACAAGCTCAAAACGTCAACTCTGTTCTGGATAGGCCACAACTTGTTGGGATCAAACAACAAGTCTGCAGACATCTCTCCTATCACAACTGGTTATATACGTGTAAGATCCACCAACCGACGGGGACGGAGTAAAAAGCTGGGTATACACATATAAGTAATTATATATAGATATATATGAGTTGTTGCATATACACGACCATATATGCATATATAAAAATTCATATGCAAACCCAAGCTCAAAACAACTCCAAAATACTCCATAAATACCCAAAAAACAACTCTCGATGAATAAATGAGGAGAAAAGAAGACCGGGTCGGGTTCGGATATACAAATCAATACCCAAAAACCCTCAAACAAAGTCAGATAAGTCATCAAGGGGTGTTAACTGGTCGGATCCCAACCCGAACACCCGACGCCCGCTCCGGTCTCCTCTTCTTCTTCTTCTTCTTCTTCTTTAGAGTTTGGCACCGAAAACCCCTTCATTTCACCTTCGAAAACCCAGACACAGAGCCTCGTCGACTCGCCAACCCTCCTCACTCCGACTCATACTTGGTGCTTTAGCCTCGCCAAACGTGTCGCACCACCGCTCCACCATCGAGCTCCCTCTGTTGGTTTCCTTCTCCAAGCGTCCACCTCAATGAAAAGCTCCGCCGAAAATAGAGCATCCAAGATCCAAAAACCTCTCGAAAACTCTAACTCTGTAGCTCGGCGAATCCATAGCTCGGCGAGACCCTCGTAGCTCGGCAAAACCATAGCTCGGCGAGATCTCAAGCTTCATAACTCGGCAAGACCCCCATAGCTCGGCAAACCCATAGCTTGGTGAGAACGAGCTCCCGTAGCTCGGCTAATCGGTGGTAGCTCGGTGAGGACTTGAGCACCATAGCTCGACAAAACGAGCTACCGTAGCTCGGCGAAAACTTCGAAACCACCCGTAGCTCAGTGAGACCCATAGCTCGGCGAAACCCATGATTCCGTAGCCCGGCGAAGCCTCGAGAGCTCTATAGCTTGGCGGAATCCTGTAGCTCAGCGAAGAGAATCCATAGCTCGGCGAAGTGCTCAAATCCCGTAGCTCGGCGAAATCCTATAGCTCAGCGAGAGCTCAATTCCGTAGCTCGATCGAACAAACTCAACGAGAACAAAGCTCCGAAGTCTCCAATCCATAGCTCGACCAAGGTGATCAACCCCCATAGCTCTGTCGTCGTCGAATGAGGCATCCGCCGAGCTACGCGTCGAAGGAGAAGGGAGTAGCTCGGCGAATTGGTTCACCGAGCTAAGGGGTAGAAGAAGACGAACCGTAGCCGTTTGATCTCCATGATATTCGTGCCAGACCATGATCAGTGCGCCAGATGTTTTTGGCTTGATCAAAGCCTCACAGCCGCTCGATCTCCCTTAGCAGACGAGCTGCCGCGTGATGAGTGCCCCCGATCGCGCCACGTCGCCCCTAGGGTTGGCGCTGAGATCACAACCGCTCGATCCCCTCGACGCGCGAGCTGCTGCTTGATGAGCGCCCCAGGTCGCTCCAAGATCAGTGCAAGCCGGGTTTTTTTACAAAAAAAACCCCAAAAATTCATTTTAATTCGAAATATTAATTAAAAAATTCAAAAAAAATTATTTAAATTCGGAAAAATAATTAAAAAGTCTGAAAAAATAATTAGAATTGAATTTATTAATTATTAAATTCGAAATTGTGATTTTGAGATTGTAGAACATTCCATAAAATTCGAAAAAATCCGAAGAACTATGGAAAAATTCCCAAAAAATTCGGAAAAATCCAAAAAAATATGGAAAAATCCAGGGAAATATTCACTGCCTTCAGAAGCCACAGATCAGTTCCAGGTATCTCCGAACACTCCGACTGCTAAGATTATTCGCCAGATTCTAAAAATAAGACGTACTACTTCCCGAAAGCCATGAAAATCGCCTTTCGGGAGTGAGGGGCTTATGATGATGGTAAAAATCACAGCAGATCAGAGCCGTACGATCCCTGCACGGATCTCAAAGCGTCTACAGGCAGATTAGCCATCACAAGCCTATTTGACAGGCATGGGCCCACTCCAAAACATGGGCTTCTCTCAAGCCCATAAAAAGTGACAGACTAGGCCCACTAAGAAAGACACCGAGCCCATGATGGCTATGAGTCAAATCTCTTATCCCCTCATAAGGATATCTTATCTCTTGGGGGGGGGGGGGGGGGGGGGGAACATGAAAGATCCGACGGTCGCGATTCGACTTCTAGAATGTCTCTTAGGCCTATAAATACTCCTCTTCAGTCACCAGGTAATCAACAATTCACCAGTTTTCACTCTCTTACTCTCTCTCTTTCTGGTTCTGACTTGAGCGTCGGAGGGTCTTTCGCCGGGGGCCACCCCCCAGTGTTTCGGATGTTTTGCAGGTCCATCGGCCCCATCACCAACCGTCGAATTCAGATCACAGGAGGTCAATTAACGATCCAGATTCAATCTTGGGAGCTCTAACGTCTTTTAACGGCCCAGACACATGTTTGACTTTTAGTAGTTTTCATCCATCATTAACTCACTATGTGTTTGCTCCCACACCGAAATTAGCAGCAACACTCGCAATCTTCAAAAACATGAAATACTTATGGAAATGAAACCTGCCGGAACCAGAATACTGATATTAACGGCTAAATACTAGAAGAAGACGGCCTTCAATTTGCCCTTTGACACATTTGATCATACCAATCCTAGTAAACCATACGAGCCAATTTAAGTCCTTGTAAATCTCACCAAAATCAATAAATCATTGAAATGATAAGAAATACGAGATTTTGAATAATCACCTCAAAGCATTAGTGAAACAAAATTAATTGACAACAAGACAACTACAACAGGGGCTCTAATACATAAGAAACAAAGACATTATGGCTTAGAATACAAAGAACAATACCTCTCTCCCTCTCTTTCAACTATACACACAACAGGGGCTATTACATCGCAAAGGTCAGTCAGAATCAACACATATTGGCAGAAGAAACATCAGAAGAGCAACTTATCAAACAAGGAGTCCAAAGCGCGAAAAACAAAAGAAAGACACGAAAAGAACATCATCACCATCATCATCATACATTCTTCTCTTTGTCACCTGGAAGATGAGTAGGCGATCCGTCAATAGAGTTCTTCTTCCTATGAAATATTCCACTCAAAGTTGGCAGCAATGACGAAGACTTCTTCAGTGCTGCCGGTGCTTTACCAACTTTCCTACTTGCCTCATGGCCTTCAGATGCTGCTGTGTGAGGTTTATAAGCCACTGGTGGTACCTCCATTGCACCTTCCTCCACTAGCCGTGCAGCCACCTCACTGGCTCTCTTCTGTTCCTTCTCTCTCCACCTCTTCAGCTCCCCTTCAACAGCCTTCTTTGCCGCCTCTGCCATCTCTGCTCTCTTTAAGGCATCCTCTCTTGCCGCTTCTATTTCCTCTATCTCCTTCTTTGTGGCCATCAGCCTCTTTGCTGCTTCTGCCGCACTAGCCTTTACTGCCTCTACCTGAGCTGCAGCTGCTGCCACCTTCATCTCAGTCAACTTCTCAGACTCTTCAACTTTTCGGCTCAGTGACTCGAATTCCTCCTTTGAGATCGTGATCTCAGCTGATCCGGATTCCTCGGACGTTGATGACCTAACCTCGCAGGCTTTTGCTGATAGGTTCTTGATTGCTTCTAGTGCAAGAGCCTCTGCTGCCTTTGCTGCTTCAGCTTCCTTAAGAGCCACTTCAAGCTTCTGCTCTGTCTCGGACAAGGTGATTCTGGCTGATTCAGTCTCTTTTCTTATTGTTTCAGCCTCTTTCTTCATAGCTTCCGCCTCTTGAAGTGAAGTCTCAGTTTCTAATTGAAGATGCTGAAGGGCGGAAGTCAGGTCAGTGGATGCTGAAGCCGATTTGGATTCTGCTGCCAGTGCTGAGTCAAGCTCAGCCTTGCATGCTTGAAGCTTGACATGGAGATCTGCTACAAGGGCTTCCGTCTCTGCGTCCTTCTCTTTGAGATCACTGTGATCTTTCATCACTGCAGCCAGTTCCTGCTTTAGGGTTTCGACTGAGCGCCGAAGAGAGCTCTCCTCACTTGCAAATTTCTGTAATACTTCTTTAGCTTCGTCTAGCTCAGTGGCCACATTCTTAACCGATGCAAGATCAGAAGCCCGTTCATATTCCAACTGCTTACGAACTGCATCGATCTCTGCAGCAGTCTCGGCTAGCTTCAATTCAAGCTCCTTTTCAAGTTCGGGGTTGAAGTCTTGCTTTAGAACAGCCAACTTCGCATGGTTCTCTTCTAGGGCTGATCTAAAGGAATTCCTCGTAGAATCTTTCTCAGCCCGGATGTTAGATTCTTCTTGCAGGGCTTGTTCGGTGGCGAGCTTCACATGAACAAGAGATTCCTGGGCTTCTGCAATGTCCTTTTCGAGTTGTTCAGCCTTCACAGCATTTTCTGAAGATTTCTGCTTGGACTCAGATTCTTGATTGAAAGCAGAGATCTTGGCTTCAACCAAGGCTTCAAACTCCTTCCTTAAGCTTCTGAGCTCTTGCTTGGCTGAATCAAGTTCTGTAATAGCTGCAGCATACTGCTCTCTAGATTGATCAAGTCTGAGCTTGCTGCTTTCGGTAGTGGCATCAAAATTTACATCTTCTTGTAGTTGGTTGGTTTGTATCTTGGCAGCTTCAGCAGCCTTTAGAGCAAGCTCTTTTGATTCATTGATAATTGTTAGCTTGGCAGTTAGCTCATTAACTGTTTTTTTGGCCTTCTCTAGCTCAGCTAAGGCTTCTACACGGGTTGTTTCGGCATTTTGGAGTTGTTCCCTGTACTTATTCAGCTCTTTCTGGGCTAGATGGAGTTGAGTTTCTGTTATGAAAGGTTTCTGCTGCAGCTGCTGAAAAGAAAAAAAGAAGAGAAAAAAAAGAATGGCATGAATCCAGCCTAGCAGAGAGGAAATAACCTGTTGGGATTAAAAGGGCAAAATGACAAAAAGAAATACAAGGACATAAGTTACAATTTCCATCCATCATATTCACATGTAAGCTCATTACAATCCTCTGATACTACTCAAAATATTATTCTCTAAACACAGTTCAGTCCTTAATTTACCTATGCACAAGCTGCCACTTAAATAGCTCACTTAAATAGCTGTTATAATGAAACCACCATCATTTGTATCCATCAACTAAAAGTCATAACCTTTTAATTACATTAAATCTGTTTTATTGAAGATGAACCATTATTGAAAATGGGTTTTGCAGCTAATACACCTATTAATGATGAATCTAAAAAAAACCCCTCTTGGGGAGGAAGTTCACAAACCAACAGAAACACTCATTTAGATGATTTGGAAGAAAAAAACACAACTGGGGGCCTCCAGATCCTTTTATGGAAAACCATTGATTCATTTGTAATGGTAAGTATTGGGACAAGGTACAACAACTCCGAGAAGCCACTATTAATAGGAGAAATTCTTCAGGAATTTCATGATTTAAACGTGAATGGAATATGCAAGTCAAGTGATCCTTATATGTCTATGCCGTATGGGAATTGCTATTTTGGAGTCATTTCATTTCAGATTCATATCACATATAACAATTTTTGTTGTATAATTTATTGTGTACAACGTTTCTGCAATGCTGGTGTATTATGTTACGTTGGGTTTGTTTTGGGGTGCCGACATTAGTCTACCAACATTTCAAATGACATCATGTCTGTGTCAAAGGTGTATCTGACAGGGTCACTGGATGAACACATATTCCTGCACCAAATCTAAAGTATGAATCAAAGTCTGACTTGCAATGGTCTATACAACCTGTATTGCAATATATACTCATCTCTATTATCGCAGCAGGTGACATGAAAGAAGCACGAGAAAAAGAGACATAAAGAAAATGGCATAAGAAGTAATTCCAACTTAGATGGGGTTACTTGGGATTAAGCTTAGGGACTACTATTCGATGTTAATCCTGATATTATATTACATAATTGTGCCTAACAATAATAGCTCATATGATGTAGCTATTAGCAGTGGATACCTAATAGTCCAAATTTATGTGAGGCAGTCAGACCAACTACCAACTCCTGATGTTGTATATATCTAATAGATTATATGATCAAATTATATAGACACTAATAGTTTTATCCCCATACTCTTGCCTTTAGGAATGTTAGTGTTATCATATCCATGACATGTCGTCGTCATGTCCAATGTCCATTTGTGCATCATAAGGTAAAAGGTTGCATAATACTTTTTCCAATCTATATGAACATAATTTTTCGCAGAAAATTGAAATGATGCATAGTCTATATCTATAATTGCAATCTAGAAACTATTTAGCATACAAAACAAACTTACAACGGAAATTCAAACAACTATCATGTATAATTTTCAGGAAGCCATTGCAAATTTAAAACCAAATGGTAACCTCCGAAGAAGAGGACTCCTTTCCGGGAGTAGAAGGCTTCGGCTTTCTCCCTGCTGATTTGTCACCCGAAAATGCTACCTCACCAAATAAGCTGACAGCGGCCTTAACAGACGCAATAGGCGCCCGCGTGTCTATCTCTCCCACCTCATTTTTATTAGGAGAATCAAAAGACTTCGAGCGACCTTTCGCAACCATGTCTACCAATCTGCTCCTACTAACCAAATGTCAATCTGCCCCCAACAACACAAATGGTTTTCAGCTGCAACAAGAAAGTACAAAAAATTCTTACCACCACGCAAAAGCCACTGTGTTTTCACCCACAAACAAGGTGCTCAATTTTGAATAATAACAAAGCTCAAAAATTTATCTTTTTCAACCTCTCAATCCTTATTTCTCTTCCTTCTTAGTTCTTACCATATATCACCATAAACAAAACAAAAAAAATCTTAATGAATTTCAGTCTGAACTGATCACAGACACAATCTAACCTGTACAATCAACAAGAAAGGAGACAAAATTGATAAAATTGGTACCTTTTGAATTCGTTCAAGAGCAGAAAGCGACACCCATCCAAACCCTAAAATCGACCTCAAAAAAGCAACCAACTCCCTCGTCTCTCGATCCAAGCCTCTATGGGTTGTCGATCAGCTCAAAAAGGCGCAACCTTTATAGAGATTTTTGAAAGAAAATTGAGAGATTTGATCGAAACCCTAGAAAAATTAAAATAAAAATAAAAAAATAAAAGGAGATTTATTACTTGGCCCCAAATTGAGAGAGGAGAGAGGCGAATAATTTGAAGAGTGAGTCGAATTGAAGGATTTGAAAGGGATGTGGGGTACACCTCGTTCTTCTGTCCGTATTTATACACCAAAAAATAGCAACCCATTTTTTATAAAAAATATATTATTTAATTAGCTTAATTATAATTTTTTAAATTAATCATGGATCAGAGAGTAATGGCGGGTGCCAGATCAGCATTTTCCATCGTCCAAAAATAATCTGGTCTTTTCTTGATTTAATTAATTAATTAATTAAATTATTTATTTTTAGAAAATTAAGGAACGGCAAAAGTCCACCCCTATATAAGTTGCACTTTTCTTGGGGTTTTCCTCATCCTACCATTTGGTAATTTTTTGTGCATTTTTATGAGGAAGATTTATGGTTGTGCACGTGGGAAGAAATTCGGGAAAATAAAAAGGGCAACAAAAAAAAATTATCTGCACGTGCACTACACGGGTTGAGTTATGGACAAAGACCTTCTCCCATTATAGTAGTAGAGATAATCTCTAATCTCTAATCTCTAATATTATAATGGGAGAAGGCCTTAGTGTCATTTGTAAATATTTGTCATTCTACCAACCCGTGCAACGCACGTGTTGGTAGATTTTTTTTTTGTTCTTTTCATTTTTCCTCCCCATTTTTCCCAAGTGCAACGCACGTGTATAATACTAGTAATACCTACAGTAGTATTTAGATAAAGTATCACTATTATTTACGGGAGGTTTGAGACATATGTCATCTAATTTTTGTAGAAAAACTATATACGATAATCGATGATAGTTAGTAATTCCACATTTAATTTTTAACACGAATTGACCAAAACAACAATGAATTAGTCATATTTGAATGATTGTTTTATTTGGAAACTCTCTTCAAAGCTCCCCTTTTTTCTCTCTCTTTTAACACAAGTTATACAATGTACTCCCGAGATAACACAAAAGGTTAACTTGCAATATCTATTAATTCAAGCATGTTTTTTTTATAGAGGATTTTCTACAATTTAGTAGGGAATAAATACTTCCCTTTGAGAACATATTTCAATATTTTATCCAATATTTATTTCATTGGATTCCTGCAGTCAGTTTACATTACAGTCCCATTCATCATTTTTCTGAATAAAAACAAAACATGCATAGTACCTGTATAGCTTTTCATCCAGGTTTTTAGCTAGTATAAAATAGTGGTGGGCAAATCAATAGATATCTTTATTAGTTAGCCAAAGAATAGAGAAGGCTGAACCTGATTAGCACTTTCCATTTGAAAACAAAAGTAGCATGTGCTAGGCTTGTCTCAAACCTCATATATATCTATATAATAAATTACAAAGAAAGCTATCAAATGGCTCACAATCAATCTCCCCAAAATTAAAGGCCCATATTAAATCTCATAAAACACATTTTTCCTCCAAAATTTCAAACCCAAAAATTAAAATTTTCTCTACTAAAAAACTCATTACTTTATTACTATCTATCTCTTCTCTCTTTACTTTTTCATATTTCTCTCTTTCTCTTTCTCTCTCTATCTCTCTATCCCATTCTTTCTTTATTTACTTAGAAATTTAGATTTTAAGATTTCGGTTTTGTAAATTTTTAGAATTTTTAATTGCAAATATCTCTTTAACAATTAAATTTTATTATTTTCCACACTTAAAGTTCTAAGAAGTTAGATTTTATACCCCTATTTATAATTATTTTTCAACATATACTAATGGAAACATAGACTTCTATTTATAACTAATTATTGTCATACTATTCAAACTTGAGCTACATAATTATTGTTCTACTGTTTACATGGTTTTTCGTATTTTGTATCGTTCCGAAGACGTGCCGTAGGCACGTGTCCACGGGCAAATCTAGTATATACATATATACACTAGATTTGTCCGTGGACACGTGCCTACGGCACGTTTTCGGAACAATATATCATATAAAAAGCATTGTAAATAGTAAAACAGTAATTATATAGCTCAAGTTTGAATAGTAGGACAATAATTAGTTGTAAATAAAAGTCCATGTTTCCATTAGTATATGTTGAAAAATAATTATAAATGGAGTTATAAAATCCAACTTCTTAGAACTTTGATGGTGAAAAAATGATGAAATTTAACTATTGTGGAGATATTTGTTATTTTCAATGTATACTACAAAAAAAGCACCCTATCCCAGCGAAACTACCCCGGCGTTTGGGTATTGCGCTGGGGTATCCCCGACGTTTGTTAAAAGAAACGCCGGGGTAGGTTAGGGTTAAAAAAACCCAATTCCTTATTTTCTATCCCACTTCTCAATTTCCCCTATTTCCCTCTCTCCGCCGCTCGCCCTCGCCCTCGCCCTCGCCGTCCCCGCTCCCTCTCTCTCCAGCTCACTTCTCTCTCTCCAGCTCACCCCCCCTCCCCCGTCGCTGTCCCCCCTGGTCCCCTGTCGTCAAACTTAGATCTCCATCTTGATTGGTTCCAAGGTGAGCAGATCTTGATCTTCTGTTGAGTTGTTTGGTTTTGAATCTAGGGGTTTGATTAGAGATCTGGCTTCATTTTGGTTCTTAATTTGGAATTAAATTGATTGGGATCTAGGGATCTAGAGTTTCTATTTACTAGTCAATCAAAATCTTAACAAGAGAATGAATGAAGAGTAATCAAAATATGTAAAAGTAAAAAAAAAAAAAACTTTTGTTTGTAATTTTTGCTTATCCTTTACATATTTGTAGAATATTCGCACTGAAATTGCAGAATTTATACTACAATTGAACCTTCCAGACTTGTGCAATGCTATGTATAATTCTGCATCTTGCTCAAAGTCTCATTCATGAATGTCTTACAATTTGTCTTCTTGTTCGATTCATCTGAAGTTTAAAAATAGTCCCCAGTTGGGCACCCGAAGTCATTAGTTTTGCAAAATACAGTTATTACTGGCTTCTTATGCTACTTAATTATACTTGCGAGTACCCTAGTTTATTAGTAGATTAGTAGCAAGCCTCGTTGGGGGATTTGAGCCCTTGCTTGCATATTAGTGTGGGTGAGCAGCTGCGTGGCATGGTCTTGTAATTCCTATTTCCCTATAATTATATTTTTCTACTGTAATTCCATTCCTTGTACTCCATCCATCAATTTAAGATCTGTATTTTGTTCCAGTTCGAATAAAATCATTTCATTTGTTTCAACTCAATTTTGTGCCAATATTTATTTCAATTTCATTGTTCGTATCTACCCTGATTTATCGTTCTTCATGAAGAATGCACTATTTCACCTCATCCATTTCATTTTTCCTAATTATAATGAATTTTGGGTCAATCTTTTGCTGGATCCTACTCAAACCCGCTATCCTATAACCCAATAATCCAAAACCCTACTATTTAAACCTAAACCTAGATAAACCCTAACCCTAAAACCTAACACTGTTCAACCCTAAATCAACAGCCGCCAACCTCTTCCCCTACCTCTCGTCATCTCCATCTCCCTTCCGACCTTCGTCTCCCTACCGCTTCAACTCCACCCAATACCTATCACCTTCGCCTTCGACCTCCATCCACCATCGCCTTCGCCATCCCCACAACCACCACAGAACCACCTTTATCGTCTTCCCCATCCTTGTCACCGTGAACCCCACCACTTCGCCATTACCCATCACCACTCACCACCCTATTTCCTCACCTCATCTTCCCCATCTCGACCTCCGCTCGGCCCCGCTGTTCCTCCACCATATTCCCCGTCTCACCCATCGTCTCCTTCATCCTCGACACCGAGACCCATCCACCATCGTCATCGTCTCCTTCGCCTAACCTCACTCCCGAACCCATTAGCACCTGCCATCGCCCCCATTACTTCACAAACTCATCGCCAGTCACCCACTACCCCATCGCCTCTTCATCTCCGTCGCCTTGTCCAAGCCAGAAGCCTCGAACTCCCGGCATTCTTAGCTTCCCTACTTTCGAACCCAAAAACAGAGCACCTCGTCGTTCCCCATCGCCGCCGCCGTCGCTTCTCAACCGCAGCATCGCCATCATCATTGCAATCGTCGCCGCCTCTCCGTAAGTGTCGCAGTCACGCCGCCGGTCGCTGCCTGCCGCCGCCGTAGCTCTCTCTCTCCCCCTGTCTGTCGCTGAGAAGAAGGAGGAAAAGGGGGAGATTGATCAAATCAATCTGGGCCACACGATCTCCTCCAGATCAGATCTAGATCTGATCATCACCATCAGATCGTTTCTCAGCTGTTGATCATCTTGATCTTGATCATCTCATCAAGATTCGCGCCGACCCGATCTCGATCGTCGATCTACGGCTTCATCCAATCAAGGCAAGTATTCTTCTTGTACAAATTATTATTCTAGTACAAGCGTTTAATTAAAAATACTACAAATAGATCGTAGTTATGACTCCTCATTGTCTCATTGTTTGTTGATCTTAAATTATTCCTCGTCGACTTCATAATCTTAAGAGTCACAACCCATTGTTGATATATTTACAAAACTAGTTGGACCCTTTTTATCTCCTAATTACTTGAACATGAACCCCTTGACTCGTAGACGTGTATCGTGTGATGTATTGTGTTGATCTTACATTCTTTTGAGTTGAGAAATACACGTGACTTGCTGAATTGATCCCTAATACATCCGTATTTGTATCACACACTAATCTAGTCTCATAATAGTCATTTATCATGCAACTTGTATATAAAAGAAATTCACACTTGCTACTGTTCTTGTCTTTATTTGCTGTTTCGACCCCAATAAAACCAAAATCTGAACTTGAGTCCTGAATATGAAATATAGCCCTAAGTTCTACTTGTCAATAACATCTAGAATTTTGAATTCCAAGTTACGGTTTAGGAGATATCACAATTTTACTGCTGTTGTGTCGGTAGTCGCAGATTCATAAAAACTGCTGCACTTCTTTAGCTTACAATTATTTTAGCTATGCTACCAGTAAGTAAATGACTTGAAATTTTGCATGCTGTTACTGGACACCCTAGATAACATTCCCTAATTTTCTCAGAATTAGTTAATAATTTTTCAACCCTGTTTCATACGTATAAACTCAGTTTTACAAATTCTGGCTAAACACAAATACTGTATAGTTTACTGTTTTGACACATATTACCACAACTTTTATGTACCTTAATTATATGCGTTGGAACCGGAGAGGAGTCTAGTTTCTAGAACTTCTGACGGATCCACATTTGCTATCTTTTATCAACGGAAATCATAGTTTTTGTGCAAATACGTCATGCTGTCCAGATTTAGAATTCTCGTTGTTCTTGATACTTTAATTTGTTTTGACCCTCGAACATGTAACCCACCTAGCCTAAACTTATTCCATGTTCTTGATTATGTTTACTTGACTTGTTTTGTACACTTTCATGCTTGTTTGACGATAATAATAAATAACAAGCCGGGTTAAAGGGAAAGACCATAGTAGTGGACAATATAGGTAAGTGTACTCGGAAGGGGACCCGTATTTCCCAATACTTGGTTCATGAACTTGTTGTATCTTGATGGATTCATGGAGCCATTACTTGGCTTATGAACTTGTTGGATTCATAAACCCACTGTGCGGTTCTTGAACTTGTTGGTGGATTCACTAACTCGTTTCGTGAACTTGTCATTTTATTTTCCGATTCATGAACCATGCTTGCTTGATACTTGATGCCTGAGTACACCGCCCTTTAAAATCCACCACTATACCTAAACGAAATTGAATTGACTGTAGCAACTATGTGATAAAATGATGGCACATGAAGTGCTACCTAGATAGTAATAACTACAAAACTTGACACATGATAATTGAACATGATACATGCTTACTTGATACTTGATGACATGATACATGAGACTTGATACTTGATCATAATACTTGACACATGCTACTTGATACTTGTACTTGATAACTTGACACTTGAGACTTGTTACTTGTTACTCGACACTAGTACGTGATACTTATTACTTGATGCTTGATACTATTACATGTTCACTAGCCACTTGTTTTACTACTAGTACTTGTTACCCAACCTTGTCACTTGAGTTGTCTTTCTTGTTAGCTAGTTTCTTGAATCTCCGCTACTTGTTGCATCCCTATTACATTCTTGATTTCAAATCTTGTTCCATATTCTTGTACTTGTTTTACTATTTATGGCCCTAACTTACACTAAGGGCGTTTATCTTGTTTTTCCTATTTTTTATTTATTTATATATACAGACTTTGGAGACGAGTTGCCTGCTGAAATTGGTGAGCAGACATTCTAGGTTTCGCTTGGAGAAAGGACTTGCTTAAAATATTTGTTTCTTTGAATTATTTATAATTGCTGCTACTTGAAACTTGTAACAGGATTATGTTCCCGAGTTTTATCTTTTGATCCAGAGTTGAAAACTATTTGGGATATTATTATTTGTTTTAATTGTTTTCTGTTACTTAATAAATTATTCATGCATACGTGGTTGTGTACATTTTGTTATATTCTTGTTATGATGCTGAGTCGATCCTACAGCTCATGAATGATAAAAATCATTCGTTGGGCTTTGTCACGTGCTCGTATTCTGTGTTTTTGGGAAGCGGGGTGTCACAAGGTTTTTAGTTGTATCAGAGCCAGATTTGGCTAATGTGTTAGTTTGACTAATACATTAGACAGGCCTGACTCAGTCAGGATTAACTCAACATTTAATAGGCCATGTAATTGCATGAAAAATTGATTATCAACTTGATCTGGATACTAATTGTTTTGGGTTTGTGTAGGCTATGGCTCGTAAGAATGTTTTGTCCTCCTAATCTGGGGGTGATCAGTCAGAGGAGCCTGCTATTGTGCAAGTGTTGCAAATACAGTATGAACAAAATGAGCGGCTGATGCAACAAATGATGCAGATGCAGTGGAAACATAGTGAACTATGAGGGCATCCTTGGAAGCTGCCAACAGAGAGTCCCTTGTACCTGCGCCTGGGGTGCTGCCACCGAGACCTGGCAATGTAGCGGACTTCAAGAGGCTACACCCAGACAAATTCTCAGGTACTGAAGGTCCGCTGGAAGCCGAGCAATGGCTCATCAGGACTAAGCAGCTTTTGATCGTAGCACGAATAGTTGATGTGGATCGCGTGGATGTCGTAAGCATCCAGCTTGTTAATCTCGCCCACATCTGGTGGCAAGCTGAGATGGAGTGGCTAGGGTGCCCCATCTTTTGGGCCATCTTCAGAGAGAGCTTCCCCACGAAGTTCTTTTCCGATGTCACCAGGAATGAAATAGAGCGGCAATTTGTCGTGCTTACTCAGGTTCGTCAGATAGTGTTTATTATGCAAATTTTCATTGTTAATTCATGATATATCAATGTTTAACGGAGACACTATCTTTAACCAGGGGAGTCGGACCGTAGACGAGTATGCTGCGGAGTTCACCCGACTGAGTCACTTTGCCACGTCCATGGTGGCGAATGAAGAAAATAAGGGCCACCGTTTCTTATTGGGTTTGGACATTGAGATCTAGGATTGCCTAGCTGCCTTGAGACTTCGATCCTATGCTGACATCCTGGAGGCTGCCAGAAGCCAAGAACAGACCAGTAGGTAGAAGCGAGCCATTCAGCGGTCCGCTCCGCACCCTGTCGCTGCTAGGCCCTCTGGAGGGCCAATCAAGAGGCCAGTTCTAGCCCATCCTGCCAGGGCTACGCCCTACCCTATTGTTGCTCCACAGAGGGGAGGTTACTGTGACTTCTGTCAGATTCTAAGGCATGTGTGCAGGGATTGCTGGCGGGCCAACCGTCGATGCTTCGAGTGTGCTGGTGATCACATCGTTCGGCACTGTCCACAGCGGATGTTTGTACTGCCCGCTGGTGTGCCAGCTCAGGGTCAGGTCAGGCTGCCACTTCCTCCTCAGCATCAGATCATCGGTCAGAGGACCGCTGCCCCGAGGAGAGGTTAGGCCTTCAACCTGACTGCAGAGAAAGCCGAAACCATAGAGAAGGTCATTACAGGTATATTTATGTGTTTTGTTGTTTATTATATGTTCCCTACATTGTTTGTTTCTTATTGCATCATCCATTCATGTAGTCTTCTTCACATCAGTATTTCTTAATCCTTATTATCCTGTACTATTCATCTCTTCCCATATTTTTGATTCTATCATAGGTATCATTCTAGTTCATTCCCCGCCCATGCCCTATTTAATTCCGGGGTGACCCATTCTTTCGTCTCTTCCCTCTTTGTGGATCAGCATCAGTTGGAGTGCAGTGCTATGCCGGTAGCTTGGAACATCACCACAAGTGGCGGTGTTGTCGTTTGCTCTAGGGAGTGCAATAAGAGCCCTATGGTTATTGGGGGTACAGATTTCAAGGCAGATCTGATAGTGATCGGGAATTCAGGGTTTGATGTGATTCTCGGCATGGATTAGTTGGGGGAGTCTCATGCTGTTATTGATTGCCGAGCGAAGAAGGTTGTGTTCAGGATTCCGAAGCATGCAAAGTTTGAGTTCCATGCTGGGGAGACACCTCTTCGGCGTGGTAAGACGGTGGCAGATGAGGAAGGTTGTGCAATGAAGTTACACACAGGCTGTGAGGCTACACCTCTTGTAGTGCAGGAATTCCTGGATGTGTTCCCAGAAGAATTACCCGGGTTACCTCCAGATTGAGAGGTGAAATTCGGCATCGAGGTTCAGCCGGGTACAGTGCTGATATCAAAGAGCCCGTACAGGATGACACCGATTGAGCTAGCAGAGCTGAAGGTGCAGATTCAGGGTTTGTTGGATTTGGGTTTCATCAGGCCTAGTGTGTTACCGTGGGGAGCTCCTGTTCTGTTCGTCAATAAGAAGGATGAAAGCCGCAGGTTATGCATGGATTACCGAGAGCTGAACAGTGTCACTGTGAAGAATCGGTATCCACTACCCAGGATCGATGACCTGTTTGACCAGTTAGGCGGTGCCACAGTCTTTTCGAAGTTGGAACTTCGCTCGGGGTACCATCAGGTGAAGGAGAAGGCAGCCGATGTGCAGAAGACTGTGTTCAGGACCAAGTATGGGCATTACAAGTTCTTGGTGATGCCCTTCGGAGTCACGAATGCCCCAGCAGTATTTATGAGCCTGATGAACAGAGTTTTCTCCCAGTTCCTGGACAGATTTGTGGTGGTCTTTATAGATGACATCTTGGTGTATTCGCGGAACCAGGAAGAGCATGGTGAACATCTGAGATTAGTCTTACAGACTCTGAGGGAGAATCAGCTCTATAGAAAACTCAGCAAGTGCGAGTTCTGGCTTGATCGAGTCACATTCTTGGGGCATATTATCTCGGGCGAGGGAATCTCTGTTGATTCGTCTAAGATTGCTGCAGTTAAGGATTGGCCAATGCCTAAGTCAGTACAAGAGGTGAAGAGTTTTCTCGGGCTAGCAGGGTATTATCGGAAGTTTGTCCAAGACTTCTCGAAGATTGCTGAGCCGTTGACTAGACTGACAGGGAAGGATCAGAAGTTTGCTTGGGATAAGGCATACAGTGAAGCTTTCACAGAGTTGAAGAGCAGGTTGACGTCAGCGCCAGTGTTGACTATACCAGATGGTTCAGGTGGTTTTGTGATTCACTACGATGCTTTAGGCAGAGATCTAGGTGCAGTGTTGACGCAGAAGGGTCGGGTTGTTGCTTATGTATCCAAGAAGTTGAGGCCGCACGAGAAGAACTACCCTACTTATGACTTGGAGTTGGCAGCGGTGATCTTTGCCTTGAAGTTGTGGAGACACTACTTACTTAGAGACCGAGTGCAAATCTTTACCGACCACAAAAGTCTCATGTATGTCTTCACTCAGAAAGAGCTGAACATGAGACAGAGGCGCTGGTTGGAGTTGATGGCCGACTACGACATCAGTTTGCAGTATCACCCCGGTAAGGTGAACTTGGTGCCAGATGCATTGAGCAGGAGGCCAGTCGCCATGTTCTTGACTCAGCAGAAGGAGCTTATTGAGTAGATGAGAAGGTTATATTTGAATGTGATTAGGCCGGGCGCCGATCGGAGTTGTATGATGCTTCAGTTGCAGTCATCTCTGGTAGAGCAGATTAAGGAAGCACAAGCAGGTGATGATCAGTTACAGAAGTTCAGAGCAGAAGTTGAGGCAGGTTCGAGGATTGATATGGTCATTCACTCAGATGGATCACTTCGCTTTGGGGCTAGACTGTGTGTCCCAAAGGGTGAAGTCAGGCAGAAATTGCTCGAGGAAGCCCACCAATCGGCATACGCTATTCATCCCGGTGGTACAAAGATGTATCGGGATTTGAAGCTCCACTTCTGGTGGCATGGAATGAAGAGGGCAGTAGTCAGATTTGTGTCTCAGTGCTTGATCTGCTAGCAGGTGAAGGCAGAACATCAGAGGACCGCCGGACTTCTTCAGCCTCTTCCCATTCCAGAGTGGAAGTGGGAGCATATCACCATGGATTTTGTGACCGCCTTGCCAAGGAGTCCTAAGGGTCACAATGCCATTTGGGTAATTATTGACAGACTGACGAAAAGTGCTCACTTCATCCCCTTCAGACAGTCTACTGAGAGTCTCGCAGAGAGGTACATGCAGGAGATTGTCAGGGTCCATGGGGTTCCGGTCAGCATTGTATTCGACAGGGATACTGATATGGCTAAAAATGGGGTTAAATCGGAACCGTCCAAGTTGAGTACGAATCTTGAGACGTGGGGATAAAATGGCGATTCCGCCTACAAGAGGGTCCGAAATAGGTGTTGGGTCTTCTCCCCAAGAACCCAGTAACCCACGAACGGACCCACCAATAAGAGGGTGCGGATCTTAACCCGCTGCACACCCAATCCAGCGAGATAAAATCAGGGTCCTAGATTAATCTTGATCAACGGCCCAGATATACATCTATCTTTTTCATCGGGATTTGGGGATAAAATTCCTTATCTGATTACGGGGAATATACCTCATCAGATTACATTCCTCATCTGATTGTGGGGAATATTCCCTATCAAATCACCAGGATTACATTCCCAATCTGTTCCCTGAAACACCTATAAATACCCCTCATCCATCTCCATTAAGAGGTAATCAATCTTTCACCAGTTTTTGCGCTCATTCATAGTCTTCCTAGATTACTGACTTGAGCGTCGGAGGGTGCGTCACCGGGAACAACCCCGGTGTCTCGCACTTTTTGCAGGTGCACGGCGGGAGCGACGAACGACGCCCCAAGGAACAGGTATACAGGTTACTATTCAGTTTCCCTAAGAATCCACAAGTTCTATCTGTTTGCCCCCACACCAAATTTAGCGGCAACAGATTGGCGCCGTCTGTGGGAAACTAACGAATAGAAACCTCTCCTCTTCCCCGAGAACAGGTCTTCTCCAGCCATGCCGCCTCGCAAAGTCAGGTCAAGAGGGTCTAATCGAGTGCCCAACCCTGACCAGCAAGAAGTCCTTCCTGATCCCGCTCAACAACAAGGGCAACTTCCTCCTACCATGGAAGAGCCGCTCCAGCGGAACCCTCCACCTCCTTATCCAAAGGGTCCTAACCCTCAGAAACAGCCTCTTCACGAGGAGAGGGGGACCGTTGGCGAGGGCTTTGGACCGGAGGAGGGGATGGGGCCCTCGGCTCATTGGGGTTTTGACGGAGGTTGAGGGCCTGTTGTACCATAGTGGATGCCCCTGTGCCGTTCGGCTTCAAACCTCCCCAATTCGAGAATTACACTGGGGAGACCGATCCAGTTGATCACATCGAAAGCTTTAAGACTTTGATGCTCCTCCACCAAGCTTCCGATGCCCTCCTCTGCAAAACATTCCCCGCGACACTCAAAGGCCCGGCTCGAGAATGGTACTCTCGCCTTGCCCCAGCGTCGATATTCTCCTTCGAGCAGTTCGAAACCCTCTTCATCACCCACTTTGTCAGCAGCTGAAGGACCGAGAAAACCAGCATCTCACTATTGCACCTCCGTCAGCAAAAGGGGGAGAAACTGAGAGACTACGTGAAGAGGTTCACAGCTGAAGCTAGAACCATTGCCTCCCTCGACCAATCGGTTGCTACCGCAGCATTCCAATCCAACATTCTCAATTCCAACCTCCGCTCCTCCCTCGCCAAGAAACCCCCACATGACTTTTCCGACCTTCTCCTTCGCACCAAAAAGTACATTCGGGCCGAAGAGGCCGAGCAACAACCCAATTGGGAGGTGCCCGCCTCCGGGCTTAAAAGGAAGGGGACGGAAGAAGAAGGAGCCAAGAAGCTCTAGAAGGATAATGCCGGCCAGCGCCGACCTCCCCCTAGATTTGAGAAGTTCACTCCCCTCAACGCTAACCTCTCAGCCATCTTCATGGAGGTCGAAAAAGACGGGGTCTTGCCTCCGGCTCCCAAAATGAATACCCCCGCCAAGAGAAGAGATAAAGAGAAATGGTGCCGCTATCACCGGGACCATGGGCATGACACCAACGACTGCCGTGCTCTGAGGAACGAGATCGAAGCCCTTATCCAGAGGGGACAACTAACGAAGTTTGTAAGAAAGGACCGAGCCGAGCTCCCTCCCCCGCCTCGGGGGGCTAACAAGCGTCCGGAAAGAGAAGAGACGCCAGACTTCGAGGAAGAGCGAGTCCTCCACCTCATCCACGGGGGTCCGATGGGAGGCTCCTCGAACTCCTCTCGGAAAGCGTTTATCAGAGAGGTCAATTCAGTCCGAACCACACCTCCCCCCAAAGGCCTCGGAGTGCCAGTCACCTTCTCTGACGAAGATCTCGAGGGAGTTCGTATCCCACATTGTGACGCCCTCGTCATCAGCCTCCACATGGCAAATTTCAAAGTGGAAAGGATCTTAGTAGACAACGGCAGCTCCGTCAACATCCTCTTCCTCTCCG